>NSJW01000533.1:0-640501 GCA_019955255.1 Castanospermum australe
TCAGCCAGCTGCATATCAGTTCGAACGAACGTAGTGGAGATAGTATTAGCCAGTAGATGGTCACGGACAAAGTGACAGTCAATTTCAATGTGTTTTGTCCTTTCGTGGAAAACTGGATTGGCAGCAATGTGTAGGGCTGCTTGATTATCACAATGAATCTTCATTGGATGAGGATGGTGAACACCAAGAGAGGCTAAGAAAGATTTCAACCATAGGAGTTCAGACGTTGTAGTGGCTAATGAGCGGTATTCGGCTTCGGCAGAAGAGCGTGAGACCGTGTGTTGCTTCTTGGTTTTCCACGAGATAGGAGAAGAACCAAGCATGACAAAATATCCTGTGATCGATCGTCTAGTTAAAGGGCAACTTGCCCAATCAGAATCACAATAAGCGGACAATTGGAGATTGCAGTCAGACCGCAGCAACAGTCCCTGACCTGGATTGGACTTTATATACCGTAGTACGCGAACAATAGCCTCATAATGTCCCATCTTGGGAGATTGCATAAACTGGGATAAAATATGTACTGCGTAACTTAAATCAGGACGGGTAATTGTCAAGTATACTAACCGACCAATCAGTCGTCTATACCGTCCGACATCTGGATACTCTGGACCTTCGCTCAAAGCTAGTTTGTGGTTCTGTTCAATAGGGAAATCAGCAGGCTTGCAGCCCAGTAAACCGGATTCGGACAAGATATCCATGGCGTATTTTCGTTGACAGAGAAAAAGGCCATTGTTGCTGCGTGCAAATTCAATACCAAGAAAGTATTTTAGGGCACCCAGATCTTTGATTTGAAAGCATGAATTCAGATATTGTTTTACCTCCTTGCATGTGGCTGTATCATTACCGGCAAGAACAATATCGTCCACATAAACTAGGATTGCAAGGAAAATATGCCCACGTTTATATGTGAAAAGTGTATAGTCTGCTTTTGATTGAACGAAACCAAAACTGCAAAGAGAGGAGCGAAGTTTGGCAAACCAATTGCGGGGTGATTGCTTCAGACCATAGAGGGATTTTTGTAATTTGCACACCTTGCCTGGACTGTTGGTGGAGAAACCAGGAGGAAAACGCATGTACACGTCCTCGTGAAGGTCGCCGTGAAGGAAGGCATTGTTGACATCGAGTTGGTGAAGTTCCCAGTTTTTAGCAACTGCAACGGCTAGAAATGTGCGGACACTGACCATTTTAGTAACAGGAGCAAAAGTCTCGGTATAGTCTACTCCTTCAACTTGATTGTTTCCGGCAATAACTAGTCTTGCTTTGAATCTTTCAATGGTACCATCTGAGCGATACTTGATTCGGTATACCCATTTACTGGGAATGGCATGTTTTCCAGGAGGAAGATCTGTGATACGCCAAGTGGCATTATCTTCTAAAGCCTGTATTTCTTTTTGCATTGCTTCATGCCATCTCACATCGCCCATAGCCTCTTTGAAACTGCGGGGTTCCACCTCTGCGCTTATGGCGGCCAAAAATAATCTATGTTGTGTGTTAAAGTTAGCAGAGGTAACATAATTGGAAATCGGATAAGGAGTACCTGAGGAGGGTGTGGTCCGAGTGAGGGGAGAGGCAGACGTATGTGTACACACTGTGTTGCAGTGATAATCTGTTAAATAAGCAGGCGGTTTACGGTGGCGAACACCTCGTTCAAGGGGTGGCGCATCAGTGGGTTCCACCATGCTTGAAGTAGTGTCTAAGGCGCGGCCATGTGTTGGGTCCAGGGAGTGAAGGCTCCCCCTATCATCAGCAGATGCTAGACGTGGAGCTGGCGCGGGAGACAGACCGTTGGCGCCGGGATCATCAGCTGGTTGCACTGAGACTGGGTCAATGTCTGCAGGAACAGGGGTGCTGTTGGTGTCTTGATCAGTGGAGTTGAGAGGATCAAAAACAGGTGCAGTGTCGAGGTCAGGGTACGTGACAGGCAATTGGAGTGGTGCAGGTTCGTGGACAGTGGCTTGTGAAGCTGCATAAGGGAAGAGATGTTCATGAAACCGGACATCCCGAGACACCAGCACAGTGGAAGTTTCAAGATCAAAAACGCGCCAGCCCTTCTTTCCGCTATGGTAACCAAGGAAGACGCATTTACGGGAACGGGATGCAAACTTGTCTCGAGGCTTTGGCCTAGGGTGGACGTAACAGAGACATCCAAAAACACGTAAATGGTCATAGCACGGTGGCTTTCGATGAAGCACTTCGTATGGCGTTTTTCCTTGGAGCAAAGGTGTGGGTGTGCGGTTGATAAGATGCGCAGCGGTGAGAACACATTCACCCCAAAAATCAATCGGTAGAGCAGCTTGAAACCGCAGAGCTCGGGCGACATTGAGTATATGACGGTGTTTTCGTTCGACCCGCCCGTTCTGCTGTGGAGTGTCTGTGCAGGAGGTCTGATGGATGATTCCAAGCTCAGCATACGAGCGTACCAGGGCGGTTTCTCGAAACTCAGTCCCGTTATCTGTTCGAAAAATCTTCACAGATGTGTCATATTGATTACGAACCATTGCAAAGAAGGTCCGGACCAAATTTGTGGTTTCACTTTTCTCGGCCATAAGATAAACCCAAACGTGTCTACTACAATCATCAACGAGAGTAAGGAAATAGTGAGCACCGGTTAAGGAAGAAACTTTATAAGGACCCCATATATATCACAGTGCAAAAGTTCGAAACATGATTTGCTATGCTGAAAACTGAGAGGAAATACATTTCGTGTTTGCTTTGCACGAGAACACACGTCGCAAACACTGTTATTCTTTGTCCTACTACTAGTTTCGGACACTACTGGAAGAGAAGACAGACTTTGGGATGAAGGATGGCCAAGCCGTTGGTGCCACAGATCAGCGGACTCGGAGCTGCGTGCTGTGAAGGCTGAGGTTCGGATTGGCGTGTACACATAAACACCGTTTCGCCGCTCACCCAGACCAATCACCGTCCTCGAATGCAGGTCCTGCAGAAGGCACAATTCATCAGTAAAAATCATATACCAAGTTCTGGTTTGTAGGAGTTGAGCAACGGAGATAAGGTTGCAGCTTAAGTTCGGGACGTATAGAACATCTGTAACAAAGAAACCATGGTCAAAATGAACTGTCCCACGCTTAGTAGCATGGGTCTTTCCACCATCTGGCAGGACAACAATTGAAGGCTGAATGGTTGTTGCATCGGTTAAGAGAGCAAGATTTCCTGTCATATGATGGGAGGCGCCGCTGTCGATGAGCCATGTAGAAGCAGCGAGAGTCTTACCGGTGAGCTTGTCTGTTCTCGGGGTAGGCGACTCCACAAGAGACAGAAGACGCTTGATCACGTCGGGAGTGAGTTCTGGAGAATTGGCCGTAGGTGCAGCATGATCGTTGCTGTCATGAGGGGCTGCAGTACGTGCTGCATGCGCAGAAACAGAGGCACCCCTGCCTCCACCATGTCGTCCTCTGCCTCTGCTCCTTCCAAAAGGTTTCGGAGGATAACCATGCAGCTGATAACATTTGGTAATATCATGATATGGCTTGCCGCAATGGGAGCAGACAATGCGTTCCTGAATTGCCTTCTGCGTTGGGATGTTGATTTGGAGAAGCGTACTGTGGTTTTGACGATGATTGCACAGCATAACCCACGGCTTCAACTCTATTGTCGTGGGATCGAGTAATGGTTTTATATGTCTCTTCTTGGACCATCATTGCGTAGACGCGGTTAATGGAGGGCAGCGGAGTGGTGTTGAGAATTTGAGTTCGGAGATTTCCGAAAGTGGCGTCGTCCAGACCCATAAGGAATTGATAAACCCGATCCTTTTCAGACTCCTCTTGCATGTACTTGGTGGCTGGGCATTTGTCGCCACTAGCGCACGTTGTAATTGTTCTGCTTGCCTCCAACTCGTCCCATACGGCACGCAGACGGGTATAGTAGTTTCCAACAGTAGAGCCCTGCTGCTTGATCAGAGAAAGACTGGTTTTCAACTGATAGAGACGAGGTACGTTCTCCACCGAGTACCGTTCTTTGAGGTCGTCCCAGAGTGCCTTAGCCGTGTCGAAGTACTGAATAAACGGTTGCAGCTGAGGATCAATGGTGTTGTGAATCCATCCACTGATCATGGAGTTGCAGACGACCCAGGCATACCCTTCATCAGAATGCTCGTCATCTGGTGCGGTGATCGTTCCTGTGACAAACCCCAGTTTATTTTTGGCTGTCAACGCGTTTCGCATGGATTTGGCCCAGTTGTCGTAGTTCGACTCTCCTCGCAGAGTTACGTTCGTCAACAAGATGCCGGATTATCGGATGCATGGACATAGAACGGAGAGCGAGGATCTGTAGTTTTGAGAGTTTTGCTACTTGCCATGTTGAACGGAGAACAAACGCAGCGGAAAAAAAATGACGTGAACGGGGGCAGCACGATGCTGTAGAGGAGGCAGCGTGATATAGCCAAAAAACGACGTGAACAGGGGCAGCACGATACAGCAGAGGAGGCAGTGTGATGCAGCGAAAAAATGATGTGAACAGGGTTCCGTAGCAGCAAAGCAGGCAGCGTGAGATCTCACGCTTCACATTGCAGGATTATGATTTGCAAGCATCCCCGGATGCTTGCTCTGATACCATAAAGAAAGTGTTTGTGAAAAAGGTTGGTTTGATTACTGTGAAATGCAGTCCTTAAATGGACTGTGTTACAACTGAAAGATAACATCTTATCTAAAATACAAACTATCCTATCTAAAGTTAAGGGATATAACTGTTTTATCTACAAATCAAATTTGAATGGATAAACTAATCCTAATAAATTAATCCTGAGTTCAAATTTTACAAAAGTTACTTTGCCTCCATTTAGCTTATCATTTCTCACCCCACATCAAGTCGTAGTCCTTCTTTGTACAAAATAAATTTTATATATATATAAACTTGCTTCACATCACTAGGGATGGCAAAAAATCTCCGTTTTTGGGGATCACTGTCGGGATTGCCCCATTTGGGACTTCGGAAATTTTTTCTTTATAGAGATAGAGACGGGGGTAAAAATCTCTTCGGAGCTTATTCAGGGATAGGGACTATGTTCCCCGTCTCCCGGGGTCCTTATTTTTGTTAAATTACTTAAATATCCTTAATTTTTATATCTATATTAATAAGTTGTAACCCTTTTAGTAATTTCAATTCTCTATTTTTAATATTATTTAAAATTATAAAGTTAAAAAGCCTTAACTTCCTATAGGTTCAGAATTAGATCGTGATTTGCGGCATTTGCCTTCCTCACTCTGAAAGACTGAAACCTTCTCCTTCTTCATTGAACCTTCCACAGTGCGTCGTCGTCATGCTGCAGCCATTTGCCTTCCACCAGCACATCGTCTGTTCGTTCTGTTCGAGGTAGAGGCCGCTCGCGCCCAGTCACCACCGTACTGCCCAGCCCTCCACCAGCACATAGTCTGTTCGTTCAGTTCGAGGCAAAGGCCACTTGCACCCAATCGCCACTGCACCGCCCAGTCACCACCGCACTGCCCAGTCCCCACTGTGTTGCTGCTACCCCAGTCCCAAATCCGAAAACTAACTGACCAATCCCCACTACGTTGTCGCCACCCCAGTCCCTAGTTTTTTATTTATTTTTAATTGTTTTGGGGTCCTCGTAGGGATTTACAGGGATTCGGGGAACAAGGATAAGTAAAAAAATTTTCCTGTGACGGGGATCGAGGACGAGGACGGGAGTGAGCATGGGTGGTGGGGACGAGAAGCGAGGAGGTACTCCCTACCCCACGCAGGTTCCACCCCTACACATAATCAATACGACCTGTTGCTTACAAATTTTGTAGCCCTAATTAAAAATACTATGGTGGAAAATTCATAGGAGACGAGGCAACAATTAATATATATGTTATTATGAGGAAGAAGAAAATAGCATGCTTTGAATATTTTTCTAACAAACGTGGATGTTTAAATCAATTAATTAAAGGCATTGACGTTTACAAACAACCTTGGATATAAGTGTAGACTTCCACAAGAATACATATCTAGCTCAGCTTACTTTATATATCATGGATAGTATAATTAAATATATAAGAATCTTCAATTTCGATCTTTGGTACTAACTACGGTTAGCATTAAACAAACCTAGTTTTATAATTAGATGATTGATTGATAACTAGCACGGTTCCATTGTAAGGTTCAATTATAAATACAAACCAATAGTAATTGACATTTGTTTGGTTCCTTGAAATGCAAGTGGGATTATTGAATACGAAATGGGAGAGAGTGGGAAGTGCCTTCTTTCAAATGCAACTATAGCTATACACCTAGTTCTCTGCAAACTGCAATCTTAAGACTCTAACTTGCTACTCATTACTCGAACACACTCAATGGAGAGAGGGAAACGAAACGCTTTGCTTTTCATTTTCCAACTGCAAACCGGATAGATGGACAATTGACAGCCCAACCTTCTTCCTCCCCCTGCTTCTGCACTGCTTTTCTCCCAACTGTCACGTGAATCCCACATCCTCCCCTCACACGTACGCTTGCTCCTCTGCATGGGGACCACTTCATCGTTGCCAAAACCTAATTATCCCCCTCATATCCTCTGCTCACGTGCCAAAGTCGGCCACGCACGTGTCTCTAGTTTATGCACGTTATTATCAGTTAAACATTTATTTTGTCCTCCCTCCCCCGCTTTTCTTAAGTGTCATTACTTTTTGTATGCATCAAACGTTTTTAAAGTTCACGTTCTGAGTTGCAAGTGCCGCACTGCTTTGGGAAAGTTGGGAGTAACAGGAGCCACCCCTTTGTTTTAGGTGGTTAAGTACTTTTTAAAGTCTAAAGGCCACATAACACATCGGCTCTAACCTCTGCCTTTTTGGCAGCACTATGTGATTTTGTTTCAAACAAGAAGCAAACCTCACCATATCCCAACACCTTTTCTGCATCTCTCACGCGCACACCCCTAGGGACGTACATTGAAGCATAACATCAAACACCTAAGTTAGTTTTCGTTTCTTTTTTATGGAGATAAGCCAGCATCAATCAATTTACCATTGCCTTGTTCTTGTTATTAAAATATTCATCTACTTAGATATGATTTAGATATATTATATGTACGATAAGCTGATGTTCGCTGAATTTCAAGCACATTCTCATGGCGCTGTCTTTCAATTTCACAACACCAGCTGATAGCTTTGTTTTTGTGTGCATGCCTCCAACTCGGCAACTCCAATAGCATTCCTATCGAACTATTATTAATATTAAATACAAATAGTTTACTTGAAATGTGGAATGTAGATAGAGGGGATGAAAAGGTGTTTGTGAATGATAGCAAAAGTTATATGAGCATTGAGCATCACGCTGACATCAATATCACTATAATAATGTGATAATTATTCGGGAAGTTTGATGGCTGCTTCAAATGATAATAGTTTGAGTAAACACTTATTTGATTATCTTCAAGATATAACTGATATTAATTTAATCCTTTAAAGAAAGCTGACATCAATATAATTCTTCAATTATGGAAAGTGACATGAAAATAGTCTTTATGTTGCAAATTGTGATAACATCACTAATGGAGCTTTTGATTAAGGAACTAAATTGATGTAATTTTTTATAATTGAGAGTCTACATATATTGATGTCAACTTTCTTTAAAGATCAAATTGATGTTACTTTCAATCATTTAAGAGTTAAATTAATGTCAATTCTTTTTAGAAAACTAAATTGATGCCACTTGTATCCTTTCGAGACTAAAATGGGTATTTAGTATGATATTTTTGTGATTTGTCAAATAGCTAGTGAGGTACATCTTTCCAAGCCACGTTTTCTTTGAGACTGTATGATGTGCATCACATTAACTAGGTGGCCTTGCTAGCTAGAATGCTTGTATGTTCATAATTAACTTAATTTGTTGACGAATTTTCTGATTAGTGTTGTTACACGTAGTGCCTGACTTTGCCGCATCAATCTGCAATCTGTCGTGTGTCATACTTTTCCATTTCATTTTTTGTCCCCCTCCCCCCCGGCGGCGAGAAATATATACGTTGTTAATTAATTGGATACTTTCCAAGGAGATGTAGATTACAACTGTACACGCTAATTAAGGCTAAGAGGAAGAAGGAAACAGCATCTGTAATTTCTTGGTAATTAAAAAAATTCGTTTAAAGCACCAATCTCTGCTGGATTCTTAACTTTTATGGCTGTAGGGTAAGCGTTAAATTTGTTAAATAATCAGCATAGCATTTGAGTACCTTATTCAATTTTTGTTATAAAAGAATTAAGAACCAAGAACTCATTTGATAAATATATTGCATCAGTTTAAGAATATTTTCATATAAACAATATATGCATTATATCTGCAGATTATTTTCAATGGTTACAGGCCTGTTTCTTCTTTTAATTAACACAAGTAATACAACAAAAGGTAAATGGTCCAGAATCTGTAGCCATCATGATACATATATATGATCCTAGCATACGAGTTTCCTTTATTATAGTGGGTCCTAATCCCTTGCATATATATATGGGCGGTTGTACCGTCGTCGTACGTTAAAATCATGTCACTAATTTACAGGCAAGACTTAGCTGTTAGGCAGAGAAACCCATAGATAGGCCCCCTCAGCCTTAGCCCCAAGATTAAACACTCAACACTCAACATGCATGTGGAGCATGGCTTGAAATATCTTTGGAAACCGTAACCATAGAGTAGATGCGGAGTCTCTCATATATCACTGCCTATACATACACATTTCACCTTTTTTGGTGTCAAACAACTGATGCTACGTACTTTTCCCTCTCTGTGTTCAATTAATTTACAGTTTAGCTTAACCTTTTCTGTATGCAATTATGCATGCTTCACTGTACTAATCAATACCACCAACGATTTCCCACCACGTGAAAATGGCGATAGAGAAAGGGGGGGGGGTTGTGGTTTTGGGTGCAGCAAAATGTGGGTAGCGATGGAATCATCAATATTGAGCAGCAAGATAAACATTGAGGGGGTGCATGCATTTGATTATATAACAGTGACGGTGACCTGGTTAAGACTTAAGAGCTGGCTAGCTAACTATAATCTGGTGCCTGTCGTGCCACTGTTCTACAATGGGTTGGTGTGTACATGTTCAGATTGTTTGCGATGTTGATGGTAGCTGCTGCTAGGTAGTATATTTTACGAGGGGGTAAGAGTTCACACTTTAGCTGCTACGAAAAGTTTTATTCTAATAATCGCTCTTTGCCTTATTTTCAAGTCACGTTGACTAAATTATATAAACACACAGAGCAACTTAACTATGGCTAGATGATTATTCTTTTGGAGTACACACATATTCTGTCGCCTTTTTTGCTTCCAGGATCAACTAAAAATTAAGTCCTCAAAGTTTACGGCTACAACCCACAAGAGCATGACTGTAAACAGTAGTATATATGCTATGTAATGCAATGTATAGCTAGTGCAGGTATTTGAATGCCGACCAGATCAAGCCTTACAAGATATTAATCCAATTACAAGATGCACGCAATAATATTTTATTATTTTATAAAATATTCTCTTTAATTTTTCCTGTCACCTTTTCCGTCTTATAAACTTCATAGCTAGATGTGATTTTAAGTCATATCTGTCAGTTTCATACGAATTGTCCTCTCGATGCTTGCTCACGGCTTAGATGTGTCACTATTTGTTGGGAAGAAAAATTGTCTATATATCGCTGTTTTGCCATAGCAAATTGCAAGTATAGATGGCGACTTTACGGGACCAGCCAACTTGTCCTCAGATATCTGCAATCACAACTAGCTATCTTTTAATTATATAATTTCTTGAGCTCGCCTCAAGCAACTTTTATGCTGGCCAGTGTTTTGGTGCAAATTGCTCTTGTCAGATTTCTTACATATGGTAAGAATTGTTATATAGTTCTAGTGAAAAAAAGACTTAAAATTTCCAAATTATATACCGTGAAAGGGTAAATTTTCAATTTTTCATTGTCCTCTTACAATTTGAAGTATGCATTCAATAAATAGCAGCCTAATTTGCTACATATGATTTGCAGATATATAGATACTCAATTTCCATTGAACTCTGTTGATCTGACCTTCAGATCGTCGAAAATTTATGGGTTTTAGTTGCCTTGATTAGATAATGATGGCAAAACAACTATATATTACTATATTTTTTTAATTTGTTTTTATTTTTGGCTGATTATTCAATAATTACAATATTGATAATATTTTCGTAACATCTCTTGTTCCACAGTACAATTTTTCTAGGGCTTCAACTTATTAATATTGAATCTTCAATGTTGAAAAGTTCATCAGGGATGAATGTAAGGGGCTGGTAGGATGGCCCTTACAAGCCTCAAAATTCTGTGTTAGAATTTTTAAAAAAAAAAGTTTTAACAAAATTTTATGTTGTTTAATATTTAGTCCCTCAAAAAATGTAAAATTAACCTTTGACACACTAAATTGAAATTCTTGACTCTGCCCCTCTGGATAGCTTAAATTATACATTGATTCTATTAAAAATGTATATATAAATTTTCAAATATGTCTTTAAAAAATTAGTCATTTATTTTAATTCGATTCAAAAATTTTTTTTAAGGTTCCACAAAGTAACCTTATATTTACAATATATATATATATATATATATATATATATAATCCTGTTATTTGTTTAAGAATATAAATAAAAAATTTTAAATTTTTATGATCATTTTAAACGTTTTTATTTTTTCATATATAATTTTAAATTAACACTAGATCAAATTTAAACATAATTTATTAAATGTTTTCTTTTTAGAAGTTCTTTGACAACGAGCTGGGAAGAGACAGATAATGTATTGAGAGAACAAGTGGTAGAATTGAAAAGAAAGAGACTAATTAGTTATCGTTTTATCCAAACACTTGAAGTATCGTATGGAACATAACAGCAATTAAGAGATTCTTACTGTTGACAGGCACAACATACTTCTTTTTCCAACAGTTCTTGAATACTTGATATAAAAAAGGGTATATCATCAATTTTTCTAATATTTATCAGTTTTCAAGCTTTCCTTTTCCAATTTAATGTTTTTTCCTCCCTCCTAATCTTAAAAATAATTATAATGAAAACATTGTGCAAGTGTGGGTGCCCTCATCTTTTAATGAAAACATTATCTTAAAATTTGAAGTACCCTCATCTTTTAATTAATTATATATTCTTGTTTTATGATAGAAGGTATATTCGCAAAGTAATATTTCTTTCTACTTTCAACTTATTTAAATTGTTATTAGAAATAAGAATCCTACAATTTTCATCTTCTAAAAAAAATATTTTAAATTTACGTTCCTCTTTTTTCATTATTAAATGTATGGTAAAAAAACTTAAACAAAAAGGTTTAGAGCGCATGTTATCGTAAAACTAGAATAGGGATGTCAACAATTCCCGAACTAAGTATTGACAAAAAATTTTCTACAATAGGTCGAATATGGAAGATTTCTTTCTTGCGCAGGAGGGGACGAGTGAAATTTATCCTTGTTTAATAAAATGAGAGGGGATTAGAATTATGATTATCGTTCTCGTAGGTACCAACTAAGTAAGAAATATAAAAATACTTAGTGTAAAAGCATAAAATATATGTATACACACACACACAAATTAATAATTTTGGGATGACCGAAGTATGTGAGAAAACTTTGTTGGAAACTTGAAATTCAACAATAGTGTAAATTTGAATAGGGGATTTGGGTTCTAGTCTATCGTGTTAGTTGAATATTTGGATTTATAAATTCAGTGAACAACATTAATTATTTATCTTAAATTTTCATGTTGGACAAAGTTGTATAATTTTAAAATTTCATGTTGCTGGACAAACTTGTGGTTTATAAAGCTATAATTTTTTTTCTATTGATCTGTTTTTTTTGTGTTATTTTTAAAAAACTTCTTAATTAATAAATTACATATGAAATATATTGTGGTCCTTTCACTTGACCCCATGCAACCTAATGACTTGGTGAATTAAGGTAATGCAGTGAGGTTTATAGCCAAATGTTGCCACTCGGGCGAAGATTGAATTGATCTGAGAATGCCTTAGCTATCATGCCTTTCAACATGTTTGAGCGTGGTTAATCGATGTAGTCTACGATTTTTCTATTTGTTGTGTGTATTTGTATTCTGTTTTTTTTGGGGGTACAATAATAGTAGTACTGAGATTTAAACTTATGACAACTTGCAAGGTTAATTAATTATTTGCAATGCATATTATTTTTTATGAATATTCATCATAAATTGCCAATTGCATTATGATATGTGAGCTAAGAAGCTATGTGGAATATATGATTGTTCTTCAGGTTGTGTAGTAGTAAAGAGCCAAAAAGCTTTGCGAGAATTGTGACTACTCTTAGGTCGCTCAGTTGTTTACGAGCTGAAAAGCTACACGAGAGGCACAGTCATGGCTCATTTTTAGGTTGTCCTATAAATTGTTGAAGAATGTTTGTTAAGGTTCTAGTTTTGTAAGATTTAGTACCCTTTATTAGAATATATTTATAATATTTTTAGAAGATCTTTAAAATATATTGTGGAATCAATTAGTGTTCTAATTGATGGAGCAATTTAGAAGTCATATTATAATTTTATTATATTTTTTTATTTATTTCCTTATTTGATTAGGGTTACTAGAATATAAATAGATTTTAATGCTTTGTCTTTTGTAATGCATCAATCACATCTCTTTCATATTAACTTAATACTATTGATCAATTTTAATTTTCTTTTATTTCTCTTCTCTACCTAAATCCTATAATTTCAACATGGTATCAGAGCGGTACTATCCGCCTTGAGGTTTTTTATGCTTTTTGCTGTGTCGAGTTCTATAGAACTCCTTTGTAAATTGGCTTTTCATTTTCGAGTTTTATAAATTCTTTATAAATTCCTTTATTATTTTCTCAACCCATTCTCTCATCTATTTTCTTTGTTTTTTTACTATTTGGCTCTTTTCCAATGCTAGCATAGCATTGAAGGGGAATGATAATAACAGTGATAATTTTTTAATACTAGTGTTCGTTATGTTATCTTCCCATTAACAATCATTCCGATGATGATTTCTTTCCCACTGATGAATCATACCAGTGGTGACATCTCTTTGATACTAATATTTATCATCTTATTCTCTTCCCATCGACGATCATTTCGATGGTGACTTCTTTCTCACTTATGATTCATATCAATTGTGACATCTCTTCAATACTTGTGTTTGTCATGTTATTCTTTTCCCGTCGACTATCATTTCGATTATGACTTTTTTTCCATTGATGAATCATATTAGTTGTATTTCTACTCAAGTTGTCTATATCTGCCATGTGGTCAAGGAAATCCTTAGAATCTCTCAAGTTATTTGGGTCTACTGTCTAGTCAAGCATAACCCTAGAATGTTTAAGTCGTTTGAGTCTGTCATCTGATCAAGCAGAACTCTAAACTCCTTTCTTCTCACGTAGGCTGATGATCATTCTTACTGAGTTATCTTTCTAATAATGTTCATCTCTCCGGCATCCTTCAGCATCCTGAGTTGTGTTTCAGTCATGAAATCTACTTTTATATTTATGTTATTTAATTAAAATATTTATTTGTAACAAGCTTAAAGCTTAGTAAGCTTTAACTTGAGGAGGAGTGTTATAGAACATATTTAGAATATCTTTTAGAAAATCTTTAAAATATATTGTGGAATCAATTAGTACTCTAATTGATGAAGCAATTTAGGAGTCATATCATAATTTTATTATATTTTTTAATTTATTTTCTTATTTGAATAGGGTTATTAGAATATAAATATAAGTTAATACTTTGTCTTTTGTAATACATCAATCATATCTCTTTCATATTAACTTAATACTATTGATCAATCTCAATTCTCTTTTCTGTCTCTTATCTACCTAAATCCTATAATTCCAATACCCTTGATAAAAATTCACATATTTATTGATTGTTGGTTTTTATAATAAATATTTGAATTTTGAAGTCCATAACATAATTAATCAACAATTAATAATATGTTTGATAACTTGTCAGCGTACTAATAATGCTTAAAAAATATATGAATATCAAAATAATCTCCATTGTTGAGAGCTAGAAAGTTGCTTGGGAAGTACAATTTCCTTGGCCACTCATCCGTTGCATGCTAAAAGTTGAGTGCGAGAACCGGGTTGTGAAGGCAAGCCATGCTCTGGTATGTGGTGCTTAAAGTTTGCCTTTATTGGATACCAAGTGTTTGAACGAACGGTTTGCCAATAAGAGAGTGTACCTAAAAATTGGAGACAATGATAATTAATTAATATTACGTGTCACGTTAATTATGTTACATTAATTATATAGTTATTCTTATGTTTCATAATTAATTAAAGATAATGATTACTCACATAATCAATATGAGACAAACTTAATGATATAATATAAAAAAATTATTGTATATTAAACATATGTACCTAGGAATTTTTCTTGCTAATTAATGAAGAGTATAAACTGATTTTTTAATTGGGCTTTCTTGACTAATATTTTTGTTTTTGACATGGGGCAACTCTATGGCTTAGTTGCCATTCATGTGCTGTCTACCGCTTAGCCTTGTTAGTGCTACTATAGGTGATGTCAAGAAGAAGGGTCAAACTTTGTACTTGCAAAGATTTGTTGAACTCATAATGTTTAGTGTATCCATCATAACTTTATCTAAAATATAGTTTAAAATATTTGATAATCTTGATAATATAGTTTAAAATTATGTATTCGAGAGTATAGTAGCCTCTGAGGATCTCACGGTTTCCATTTGTTGTGTATGCTTCATGAAACATTATATATGGTTATAGAGTGTCACAACTATCTCTGAAAGGTGATACAACGAAAATGATAAGAGAAATTGATTAGAGAAATTGATAGAAAATAAATTTGTCATTAATTTTTATTTATTAAAAAAAATAGTTGAAAAAATCCTATAAAAGAAAACTGGTTTTAAAATTATATTGGATTTGAGAGTTTAAATGGCAGAAACTTAATCTTACTGCACCTTAAGATGGTTATCTTAAATTAATTATGTAAATTATGAATAACCTTAATAATATTTAATTTACCCCTAAAAATTAAAAAAATAAATAATAAATTAAAATGTTTATAAATTTGAAATGGAAGAAATAAATATTCATTTATAAATTGAAGAAAGAATAAATTATTTACCAATTTGATTAAAAATACATTTTAAAATCTTTATAAACCAAAAAAAGAATTTATTTAAGTTAGGCTTGTCAAAAGTATCTATGTATTCCCAAAGTAAAGAATCAAAACTCACGTAGTTCGTCTAGAAAATGATTGTGGGTTGGTAGATTTTAATAAATTAATTAGTTAATTTTAAAAAAAAATCATCAAAGAGCCGTCATGGCAATATTGATGTTGAGATTTTTCTTTTGGGATTCAAGAGCCGTCATGGTAATGTTTATCCTAATTAATTATTTTTTAAATATAATTAAAATTTATTTTAGGATTAAGAAGTCGCCATGGCAACATTAATCTCAATTAATATGATTAAAATTTTATTTTAGGATTAAAGAGCTATCACAATAACATTAATCTTAATTAATTATTTCTCTAAATTAAACAAGCTGTCGCAGTTAAAAATGACTCAGAGATAATAATTATGAAATTTTTTATTTTTTAAAATTCATTAAAATTAAAGATTATGATAGAGATAACCAATTCAAATTTGAAATTCTATCCTAGACAATCAAGTGGGATATCAAGATAAAAATCAAATGCAACTAAATAGATAGGATAAGTCAAATTAAAAGATCAATGTAGATCACATCAACAAATATTTGAATTATCATAATTTAAATTTATTAATTCTAATAAAATTATTTCCTCAAATCAAATTAACATATATATTACATACTTTATTATTCTTTTAAAAGAAAATTTGGATATGTTATACGACTTGAGAATGAGAACAAAGAAAAATTTATATCATATGCATACAGAAGAGAAACTATTTTAACACCAAGTATGAGACATATATATTCTCTATATTATACATTTTATTATTTAAACCTATAGTTAGGAGAGATTCTTTTCAAGCATGATATTATGTTTGGGAGTAAGAGATATTATATATATTCACTTCCACCTTTTATTGGGCTTATGTAGATAACACAAATGCATTCAAGCATAAGATCAACCGCTTCTTCATATCAATTCAAATTATCCAACAGCATTAACAGAACCAGGTTAACTAGATGATAAATGTATATCATACATGAAGAGTTATATTTGGTAATGGAAATAAAAATCCCTCAACTTATTAGCATTAACATAGAATGTTTCATAAGTCCAAATCCATAGCTACATATCAAACAAAGGAATATTGGCATATTTAACTACAAAATAAACATCCATGAACAATTAATCATGAAAGACAATAACGGCATAAAGGACACATAATTTACAATATTTGAAAGCTTAAAAAAAATAAAAAGATGATATTATTTTGAGTTCCAAAAAAAAGTGGCCAAAAACAATGATTTTCTAATTGAATGGTTCTTACTCTTTAGATTATGAATTATGATGAAGTAACAAAAGAAGAGTGACATACCTCCTTATTGAAAACATATAAAGGACCTAAGGTGTAATGCTCCGTGGGTCGTGACCTCCTCTATCCACATACTCCTTATTCCTTAATTAGTATAAATACTCTCCTCTCTCTTATTAATTGTATGTTTGTTCTAATTGTATCTGAGTGCTCTCTTTTCTCTCTCATCTCCTCAAATTTTTCTATTCTCTTTTATGTAGAATCCCTTTATCTAGTTAGAGATTATCTTAAAAGATATTATATGATCTCTTATTTCAATTCAAATTAAATTCTTCTCCTTCTCATTCTTATCATATCTTTATAACTTCTCCTCATCAAATCTCCCTCATCCTTAATTATTAAATTTAATTATTATTTTTATCTCATTATTTTTTATTTTATTTTATTATTATTTATTAAGATTAACATAGATTTAATTGTAATTAAATAAAACCAGCATTAACAAAGCTGGATAAAATACAATGTTTACATAGAGCTTCTCCTACCATGTGAAAAACCTATTCTTCTAAAAGCTTAATTAAGTTGTTAGGTTATACTTCTTCCTTTTCCTTTTGTAATTTTTCTTTTTTTCTATTGGCGGCATATTTGCTTCGAGAGTCATCCTCTGATGGTGGCAAGTACTCCAAGTTAATTTCCATTAGGAACATTTTGTTGATGAGACCTCGAGTGTCTTCAGTGAGAAAGCACATTTCTTTTTCTCAGAATGTAATCAATTATTTAGAGATAATAACTCGATCCCATTAAGAGATTTAAATTCAAAATTGAAGAGAAAATGTCGTGAATTGCTAAGATGAAGGCATGATATCCCCTTGTAATTTTCCTGTTACTGATGAAAAGTTCTCAGTGTGAAAATTTTCTTGGTTATTAATTGATAGCGCTTTGACCAGGAAGAAAACTGGCTGGAATCAGTAAGTTTGGTAGTTAAGCACCCATCGCTTGAGATGTGAACAAAACAATCCACGTACGCATAGGCTGAAAGTTCCAATCTCTCTCTATGATGTGACGATGCGATCGATATTTGTTCAGAAAAGACAAAGAAAACTGCAGTGAAAGGTGGCCACTGGTGGTGCTTAGACGGAGACCTCCAACGATCATGTCAAACCTTAGATAATGAGAGTTCTAAGAGCTAGAGACGTGATGTTATGCATCTAGTTTAATCCAACGGTTATTATTTTACATTTTAATTCAACTAATATATAATAATAAAAACTATTAACTGGACAGAGGTACTAAAGTATAGTTTTTTTTCATAAATAAATATATGTAAAGGCAGAAAAACTCAATAAATACTCCCATTTTCAACACAAATTTTTCTCGTTCTATGAGCCGGAAATTAGTATAAAGTTTTATATATAGGGGATGGCTTTCAATTACGTGTCCATTGGCAAATCATCTTATTTAATAATGTCAATTAATGGAGGAGCAGCAGAAAAAAATTGATATTTAATATATTGATTTTTTTTTGGTATTATATATTTAATATATTGATTTTGATGCCATTTGTTTGGCTTGCAATAGAAAGCAACTAAAGAAAAAAAAATCATGGAGAGAAGAAAATAATGGGAGAAAGCAAGGAGTGTAATAATTAAAAAAAAAGAAAAATTACAAAAGAAAAAAAAAAGGAGAAAAGAGTGGTAAGACAAGTACATAAACAAATTGATGTACGAGGAAGCGTCAATGCCAATTTGTAAATGTCTTTTTTACCCAATGGAGATGGAAAAGGAAATTGATCAAATTATGCAAAGCAAAAGGTCGAGCACGACAACAGACAAAAGAAAACTCATCACTAGTCACCGCCCAGCCAAGCCCTCCTCTATTAAACTACTACTTCACACTTCACAGCCTCAGAAATCATAGTTCACTCTCTCTCTCTCTCTCTCTATTTGAAAATGGGTGTGCATGGTCCCTGCCCCCTCCTCTCCTTTCCTTTTCTAGATGCTTCCCCTTTTTCTCCTTGCTTTTGAGCACACTTACATTTACATGGGCTTGTTTTGGGGCGTGACCACAACCTCACTTCACTCTCTGCTTTGTTTACTAGTTAATTTTTCGAGTTTTGACCTATTATGCATTATTAATAGAGTAAAATATAATTTTAGTTTTTTAAATATATATTATTTATTAATTTTATCTGAAATTAATTTTATCGATTTAATTTCTCAAATTTTAGACGTACAATAATTTGATTCTTTTGCGTAACTAAATTGATGAAATTAAAAAGAATAAAAAGATGAAATTTATAAGTTATTTAAAACTTAAAGAATTAAATCGATAAAATTAATTTTTAAAAAATAAAATTGATAAATGATGTATCTTTTATAAATTAAAAATATATTTTACTCTTATTAATACCAACTTTTGTACCTGGCCTGGCCATACGTACGTACCCCTTTTTCTATATACCATCCTTCCTTTCATTTTGGCCTTTCTGGAACCAATCAATCAATTAGTGAGAAGAAGCAATGAATAATTATCAGATATCAAAAGTAGTCTTGGTACACCTCTGCATTTGGAAGAGTCCATTGTTACCGTCAGCTAACTAAGCTAGGTCTTGGTCAACCAAGGTCCAAGACAAAGAACAATCTTAATTATAGTCTTCATGTCTGGCAAGACAGAGTACAGTTAATTAAGATCCACGGGTACATAACCAAATTCAAGACAAATGATTATTTACTTAAATACAATGGAGCAATGCAAAACTTTGTTAAACTGTCGAGCCCAAGTACTAATAGCTAGCTATTATTAATTCTTCCTTTGTGCTATGATGAGACCACGAGACATTAATTAGCTGTATTATATATAGGCAGACTCGCAGAGTTTTCTCTTAATACATCTAACTCTGTCTTATTTCTAATATAGAAGGTTTTTGGAGAAGAAGATTGTGACTGATTTTGTTTTTATTTTTCACACTCGTATATATGGCAGTCTTTTAAATCACATCTCTCTCTCTCTCTCTCTCCCCCTTTGTGCATGCTCATTTCTCCCATGTCAAACCACCTAGATTTAGGTAATAATCTTTTTCTCTCCCACCAAATACGAAATTAGACCTTTTCTCTTTCTGCTTGTTAGTTTTGGTTATCTGAAGGAGTTCTGAACCTAACCATGTTAGGGTGTGAAAACGGATCATTTTTGCAATTTGAATGCGATTAGCAAGCTAATTACAACACCTTTTTCTTTTCTAATTAAGCTAGCTAGCAACTAATCAAAGTTTTTTGGTACATAAATGGGGATAAACAAAAACAGGTGAGCTTTAAAAATTTATATCTTGTGGAGTCATACGCCATATATAAACCTACCTACAATGTTATAATGACTGATATTTATGTACTGTTGTTAATGCTATCTCTTTTTTATATACAGATATTTTCCTCATAAATAATCACAATTGATTGTCAAATCTAATTAATTAAAAGGTCGGATACATTTATTGTCTTTAAATAATATGGGGAAAGCCCTTACCTACTGATGTTAAGGTCTAACCAACCATTTCCCTCAAATGAGGTATCTGTAGATACTCTATGATGTTAAGCAACCAATGCCAGGCCTACTTTTTGCTTTAAAATTAAGCCTCGTGGCTCCCTCGCACCACCAAACCCTAGTTTCCTTCTTAAAAAACTTGGTTCCCACTCCCCATTGGTGCAAAACGTTGAAATCTATTTTGGTCGAGACGTATATTATGAGAAAATCATTTAAATATGTCAAAAAGTTTTAATTATATTTAAATTTGGTGCTATTCATGTCACAAACAGAGTCGTTCAAGAATTGTGTTTATTTTAGAGAAAGTAACAGTTATGGTAATTGGAGAGACAAGTCAGCAAATACAAGAGAGAGATGCTTCTCCACGGGTACAGGTGTGGGAGATAATAATAGTGGACTTTTATAGTCAAAGATATTAAAACTATATCCGTATTAGATTTCATATTATAGGTTATTTTACATTAAATTAACAAATACTCAGTGGACCAAGTAAAACTGCAGTTTGATTAAAAGCTTGATTATATAATGGTGCAGATGAGGACAACAATCGAACGTCGCTTTTCCACGTTCCTTTGGCTCTCACTACATTATGGGTCTCACTTTGTGTCCAAGTTGACACAAACCAATCAATTAAATTGGCAAAATTTAAGGGGCTTTATTATAATTAGTCACTAATTAACTAATCAAGCAAGTTTTCTCTTACAAGGGAATACTCTTTAATTTATTAAACCCTCCGTACTAGCTATTAATAATTACAAATATAATGTATGAAGCTGTACATGTAGAATGAGATATAACTAAGCCAAGAGGAAAATGCCAAAAGTTCATTTTGCAGCTTTTGACAATAATTTCACTTACAGAGATTATGCCCTAAATATTTAATTAGGCAATTAGAGCCACCATACTGTCGTATGGACACCATGCCTGTATCTTTAATCTGATGCGTAGTTGTTCTTGGGACTAGAGAAGCAAACACGCGTGTCCTTCTCAAGAGGATCACTTTCTCTTGGATGATTACACTGAAGGGTCCAACATTCCCATGGTATGGCTCCACCCTTTCCGAGACATATAATTTCACCTCGATCATATCTTTCTTTCTTCTTCCACCCTCCTCAACAACTTTTTTCTTTCCTTTAATTAGTTTTTACCTTTTCTTTATCTTGTTCACTAGAAATTTCGAATATACATGTCGATTTGGGGATATTGAATTGGTTAAGAAAAGCAAGAAAATTACATGAATTATTAAAAAGAAAAAGGAAAAGGGAAAGGGAAAGCATTTAAAATTATAGGTGTGGTGAAGGTGGAGCTAAAGAGGCCTTTTAGGGCTGGGCCCCATATTGGGAAAAGGACATGAAATTATTGAAAGCAAAAAACTTCTGAGGACAAAATGGGTGTGCTGCTTCATGAAAGGATATATCTATAAGGTGGTCCTCCACTCGATCGTATTAGGGGTCCAGGTGGCGCAACCATCGGCAAGGTTTTCCACAGCCACGTGGGGATCAGTGGTCCAAAGGGATCGAGTATTGTTTGCCACGTGTCGCAGAAAGAGAGGTGACAGGCTGCTGTGCAAGAACACATACGAATGAGATAATTTTTTATAAAAAAAACTTTTATTATGTATTTTCAAAATAATGCATGTATAGTTACCAATTCAATTAAAACATAATGCCTGATAAAGAAATTCTCTTTTTGATAATGTTATGTAATGTAAAAGTTGTAGAAGTTAATGGCTAATTTTAACCAAATAATTTATCAGTATTTTATTATATAATGAAAATAATTATAATAAATAAGACATAAGATAATAAAATAAAATAAATAAGATAAGATTCTTAAAATATTAATCCTAACTTATTCATAAACTAAAGATAAACTAATGATAAGATAATAATAATGATAAAGATAATCTTTTATCACTTACTTTCAAATTGAATGGCGCCACGCATAATCCAAGTTTGGATCAAACGGATTGAATGTGGTAAATAGCGGTGAGCAAAGGTATCTTAGAGTACTAACTGTGTCTTATTAGATGTCTCTACATTTTTATTATATATCTCGTTAGAGGTCTTTTTATATCAATGACAATATCTGTTAAGACTTTCTTCCATTAAGTAACTAGATTCATGTACGACCAGTCAATTAAATTTGTGCTAATGAGAATAGTTAAGGTTGGGATTGATTAAGTTTCGAACGTGTGCGTCATAGGTGAAACAATCTTTGGGTGCGGATGTTTCTCCAATGATCCACCAAGAATCTTGACTCTTAAATAAGTTCTTCATCTGTTTTCTATCAAGGCTGAGATTGGAAATATCAATCATCAAGGCTAAGATGGCTTAGATGTTGGTAGGGAAGTGGAGCTAGGAAGAGGCTCTCATCGTGAAGTCGAAGGTGGTGTTAGACATTTTAGCTCTAATACCATGTAAAAGTTTATAATTAGATTCAACTAAATAGTTTATCAGTACTTTATTATATAATAAAGACAGTTATAATAGATAAAGGATAAGATAATAAGATAAAATAGATAAGATAATATTTTTAAAATACTATCCTAACTTATTCATAAACTAAAAATAAACTAATAATAAGATAATGATAAAGATAATCCTTTATCAAAAGTTTGAATGGGATTGAGGTTCAGTTATTTGTCGTAGAGCTTCGCAAGGTGGGTCGCATGTCAATATTTGAAGTGATTAAAGAGCCTGTCGCGCTAGTTGGTACATATGAAAGTGATCAAACACTTCTTGTTGGTGTTTATGGAGGGAGCTATGCGGAGACATCTCGGGTTCGATTGGTGCCTAGCTACAACTTGTTTGACTTTTTCAGGCAGAAACTCTTCTTCTCAACTCTTTGCACTGCATGAGATAAATTAACGCAAGTGGAACTAACTTAACGAAGGAAGAAATGCTTCTTGAACAGTTTGAACCAAAACGGGTAGTAACTTTTGCCACAAATCATCAGCAATATCATTAGAGAAGCAAATTAACAGTAATCACTAATAAGCCCCTCATCCACCTCGATTTAGCTCAATGGCTCAAGGGATTAATTAAGATGGCTGAAGATTTAAGTGAAAAAAAAATAAATTTATGTAAACATTACAAAAACAGCAGTGAAGATTGAAGAAGAGCTTTTTGCCTTTTATTGTATTTGGACAAATTTTAATTAGGGTGCTGAACTCCCATCTTTAAGCTCTATCCCAAATTTACAAATCTCTCAATTAGCCTATTAGGTAAGAATGTCATGGCCTACTCTGGATGGGTTACACGGGCTAGTTGTACTCTATCACCACTCATGCTTAATTGTTACAACTCAAGTTAATGAAGAGAATTCATATTAAAAGATTAACATGTTAGATAAAAATATCTCATAACTTAAATATTACATCAAGTTTTCTATACTATTCAATGTAATAGTAATTTGTCATTAATTATATCTCCTAAGCACAAAATAAACATTCATATTATGATAGAAAGAATATCTTTTATAGTTTCTCTCCTTTTATTTTTATGAAGATAAATATATGATTAAAAAGTTTTTAATATGCACTTTCTTTATTTTCACACAATTACGACAGTTATTAAAAGTATTTTAGAAAACTAGTGGTGATGTATTCCAGTTTAAATTCAATCGATTAAAATAACTAAGAATATATATATTTATGGAAAGTTGATTTAACCAGTTTAAACTGATATGATTATGAATCAATAATAAGATTGTAACTGTTTTGATGGTGATTTATAGTCTAATTGGCCAATGTGATCCGATTCAAAACAACAGTTTTATTCCGATCCCGCCTCCACTTCGATGAAAGGACTCCCTTCAGGTATCCCATACATGAGTGATTATGACAAGATATTATTTCATTTTATTTCCTTGAAGATAATTATCGGAATTCTATTTGGGGCGAAAGAAAGAAGCTATACAGGTATATTGGGTCCGTAGTTTCGCATAATGTATTTTTTCTTCTTTATCTTTTTTTCTTGAGTTTGGGTCTTATAACGAGCATGCATGATCTTCTTCTTATGGGTCTTTTTTCGTTTTTGGTCTACTCCACAAAGCTTAGCATCGCATTTGGCTATGTAACCCAAGCCTTGTTAAGGTCCAGAACCTACTTGGGCTCAAGATTTATCGATGTATGGAGCCCATTCATGTGCTAGCAAGCAAATATGGTCTATGATACTATACCACTAAGTGGGTTCTGGACCAACCAGGCTAGGGTTTCAAAGGCCTGCCATGAACTCCCGCTGATGAGGTTTGTTAATGGTTAGCAGTAACCCTTCCAAAGAATGCGTCCCAGAGACATTTTGTCTTCTATTTGTTTAGCTTGGGTCTTTGGAAGACAAATAAAGATAAACATACATTCTCAGTGAAATTACTAATACAGGCTATAGGGAATGGCCCAAAAAAAAAGGGATCCTTCAACTTGGGTCACCATGCAGTCCATGATGGCCATATGAACCTCCCTACTGAAACAAGCGGAACCCCTCACCGGTCTCATGGAAGAATTCAGACACAGAGAACTAAAATATGACGAAGAAGAAGAAAACTAGAACAATCAAAGAAGATGGCACGCTCATATGCTCATGGAAACCGGAGAGAGTGCAGAACTTTTTCTGACTTGATGCACGTAACCATTGGCCCCGCGAATCCGAAGGAACCTGAGAACTCTCTCAAGGAAACCAGCGGATACTGACTTGTCCCCGGTGAACCAATATTTGCTTATCTTCTTCCTCATCGACTTCTTCTCTTTCTTCTTCTCGAAGGTTCTGAAGGGGCTGTACATTACCAGGTATTTCTGCCTGTATGAGGCATAGTCCTGATGGCCCACAGATCGAGAGCGGAAAGGAATGGGTTCGGAAGAAACCCTCTCTGCACTCTCTTGCTTCGTGCTTAGGTTTCTCAAGAACGCTGCGTCTGACGTAGCCTGTTGATAAAGCTTCGCAGATGTTCTTTCTTCAACTTGGCCTCTCTCAGTGCCGTTTTGGACATCAATGCCTTCATTGATGGAACCTGGAGTGTGCTCCATATCTTTGATTAATTCGAATAGAAAGCTTTGTTGTTTTGGCCTCGTATATATAGAGTCAGATAAGGAATTAATTCACCTCCTTGTTTGGCAAGGAATAGTCAGAGGCGGTAGAACTTAATAGCGACCCTTCTATGATTTTATCTAGAGTAATGTTAAATTATCCTGCACAATCATCTAATTTATAATTCTTCTAATCTTTAATATAAATTATTATATAAAAAATTAAAAAAATTTCATATTATAATTTAAGAATTACTTATACTTTTTTTAGTTAATAATTTAAGAATTATTAAGCTGATCATTCAAAAGAATTTACTATCTTTTTGTTTTCATTAAAAGAGATTATGGATTTGAATTAAGGAATATGAAAAATGTAAAATATAAAATTATTTATGAGTATTCACTTAACAGTTTAATCTTTTGAGATATTTAATATTTGACATATACGATAATCTCATAAAGTAAATATGTGCATTGTACACACATTAAGCCAAACAAAAAAGGGACATATTTGATATAAAAATATTTATATATTTTCACATAATAATTTAAGTTTATAAGATAATTTATCTTTTACATAGAGATACAACCTTCCGAGTGATTGGGTTTGTCCTCTCATATGAACTCCTAATCCCCGCCGTTATAGGAAATAAGGAGACGTGGAGGACTAACCACATCTTGGAGCTATTAATTAATCCTTCTAATTGACAACAAAACAGATCATTATGCTACTGAAATCCTTTGGTCTGGATATATATGCACTCCATGCTCCAGCTATAGGACAAATTAATGTTAGCGTTGTTTGTTGCTCTGGCAAAGAAAAAGGACAAATATTAATATTATGCTTCAGTGCCATTAGAGCAACATTTTGGATTATGGCATATATAACTCTCATTTACAAATAAAGCCACATGTAAGGTTAAGTATTCGCATAACTAGAAAATTGTATGAACAAAATCTTGGTGTGGTGTCCCGAGCTACAGAGGGACAACATACGGGGCAACAGCTTCGCATTCATGAAATTCTCGGGCAATAACTAGCTACTATTAATTTCTTGTGAGATGCGGGTTCCTGTTTTCTAACAAATTGTTATTCTATGCCCAATTGAAAGATTATATAAATTTCAATAAGTCGTGTTATATTATTTGTGGCGTTTTATGCATGACCATCCTCATTGGTTATGAAAATTTCTAATTCACTTTTTTTTTTTGAAGCGTTGAAACAAAATGTATAGTTGATCATGATCACAAATTCACAACATGCTTAATAGTCATCACAAAGCACAATGTTGGATTGGGTCTCTTTTACGTGGAGTTCGGCCGAGTCGATATATTTTAAAGATTTCTTTTGATATCTTATAATAAATAGAGGGATAGTCTGCTGACAGAAGGAGAAAAACGCAGGAGATTTTGCGATTAGAGCCCTGCACAGTTATTGGCCCCAACTCAAAGTCCAAAACTAGAAATTAGTCATATTAACCTATTAAATTGGGGTAATTACACTAACTTCTTACGAGGTTAGTACTTATTACTCTTGAAACATTCTTATTTAAGAAATTATACTCATATATGATTTTAGTATCACATTAAATATCTTAAGTATTAAAGTCTCACATCGCCTATTTCTATTTGATGCGATTTATATAACTGTTAGGCAATTTCACTTAATACCAACTGATTTTAAATTATAATCTAATATGGTATCAAAGTCTGACAGGTATATATAAAGAGAGTGAGCTAAACTTAGCCTGCTTGATTCGTTGGTTCATGGCATTTGATTCATTTGATTAATTTTATATTATTTTAGTTCATTTTATCTTATTTTAATTCATTTGAGTTATGTTGCTCGTGCTAAATAGTTCACGAGCTTGATTCGACTTGAATTTAAAGTGCAAAAAATTATTTTTATATCAAATTTCAAATTAAATTATTTTTTATTGAGTCAAATGAACTGAACCTCAGCTTGTTTCTAGCCCTTGAAGGGTCACTTACCGGTGCCACTCAGAGTCAGAGGCAGAGAGCACTGCGGCCGCAGATCATCTTCGTTGCAGTAGATCGGCAATTGCCAGTGAAGAAGAGATGGTAAGAACCAAAAGCACCACAAGGAGGGTTGGTGCCATTGCTATCTACTAATAGTAACGTGAAAATTGGTTGAAGCTCATGGACTAGCTTGTTTAGCCTACGAATTTATGTGGGCTAAGTTTGTAATTTTCTAGCCCATTTAAGTACAGGCTTAAACTGGCTAGTCCGATACATTCAAAAGTCGATCGCCATAAACAAATTAATTCAAAAGTTGGTGTGGACCGAAGGCAAATATATTTTATTCGAAGACAAAAAAAAGAAATATATTTTATTTTTAAAGTCTTTTATTTTAATTATTTTTTTAAAATATGTTTTCATGATTTATTTTATTTAAGACTATAAATTATCATAATTAAAATATTAATTTATTGTTTGTAATTTTTTCTATTTTTTTTAAAAATAATTTGACGTGGCAAACTAGTGTATGTGAATGGCCGAAACCGCAAAAATAAAACTAAAATTTCCAATATATGGATTGTAAAAAAATACAAGCTGATAAAAAACCTGGGTCTGGCCCGATTTGTTAGAAAATGCTCTACTAATATAAATAACTTTGACTGTGTATCAAAAAAACTTTGACTGCAAATAATATGCGACATAAAGCAATATCTGTAAACAAGTTGTACGAATGCAGACAAGAAACAAAGAGAAAAATCATAATAGAGGGGGCCCAATTGATTTCCTATGCTGTTGGTGTTGGTTGGCCCCGTTTTTTCTTTCGGCTGTTCTAAATAATAGACTTTAAATTTGGCAAGGATAAGTTTTTCATATTTTTTTTTATATAAATTTAACTATAAATCTTTCACCTATACTTTTAAACAGACATAAAATCATAAGACAAATAAAATATATTATATAGAAAAGATACGACACTTACTTACACATGTTATGTAAAAGATAGGTAAAATATATTTAAAAAATAGTGAAATTTTGAAATATTATTTAACAAATTATTAAAATATGTGTAAATTTTATAAAAAATGATATTGTATAATGATACTTAAATAAAACATGAAATAAACAGATATAAATTTTTATAAGTATAAAATAATATTTATATAATAGTATCTTTTAAGGATAATTATATTGACCTCTCTTAAGATTGATACTTATCACTCTTCTTATTTGAAAAGTTACACCTACTTTTTTTAATTTGTTATTTATATCAAGAAATAGTATAAGAATCATATATAAAATATAAGATGTATGTATAATTTATCAAACAAAAAAGAATATCAAGTATAGGAATAGTACATAAAATAAAGAATATAAATATAATTTTTTAAATAAGAGAATGATAAATATAATAAGCATTAACTTTAAGGAAACTAATGTAATTATCTCTATCTTTTATTATAAAAAATTGAATTCAAGGCAAATAAGAGATTGGATATATCATATTATATGTAATGAGAAAGCTTTAAGTACGTTTGTAATGATAAATTTTAGAAATTAATTTGATTTGTACATGAAATTATATGTTTATAAAGTTATAAAATTAAAATTGATTTAATTTAGAAATGCATTAGATTAGATTTAAGTTACCTATATTTAGAAATTCACTCATATTTGATTAGATTAGAGTAGGTTTAATTTGATTTTAATTCTTAATTTTATTCTTATTAATTTATTCACTTATTTCATTTAAATAAGACTAATAAAGTAATTTACAAAAAAATAAAATAAATTTCAATCATCTTTAAAATATTTCAAATATAAAATTTTATTTATAAATCAAATCAAAATTTATTTTTTATAACAAATTCTAAATATAAAATTAATTTATAAATCAAATTAAATTGTGTATAATTCCATGCAAAATCTTTCAGCATGGTGTTGGATACGACAATTATTGTCATTTTGGCGTGTTTGGTTTTCTGGTCGAAAAGCTTAAAGTAGAGCTGCTGGTAAAGCGTTAGGTAAGCGGTTGCTGCTCCTCTGCAAGTGGATTTTTGCAGGCCCCGCATATGATACGAATATCATATATATGCATTAGAGTTTTGGTTTTTTTTTTATTCTCTATTTTTCTTTTTTAATTAATATCCTCAAGGTAGTGTATATATAAATTTTTCAAAATTCTGATTTATGTAATTAACTAATAGCAGAGATGAACATGATGTGCATACAGGAGACAAATGCATTAACATCAACGTATACTTCAACTTTCATGACATTTGTAAGGTTTTGATTTGCACATGTAACAGATGCAGAAGAAGACACGGCATAATTCCTGGCGTGGCAGTGACTGTATTGTTGTTGTTCTACTTTCTAAGCACCTCCCTCTAGGCCATGTGATGATTCACTTGCCACTAAACCGAAGAAGAATGACCAAAGTCTAAAAAAATCTTTCCTGCTGATTACATCGAAAGGTAAACGAACATTCACAAAATTCTTGTACTCTTTCTGCACTCGTGTATTCGTTCTCAGAAAGGTTCATTGGCCACAACGTCGTCAAAAGTTTGAAGTGGAAGGGGAAGCAAAATAAAAGACGGAAGCCACGCCATAACGGTTTAGTTTTCTGCATAAGAACAAAGCAAACGACACCAGAATAATTCAGCATGGGGCCAGCTCCAGGAGGACATTGTAAATTCACATCATCTAGGGAGGTTCAGACTTCAAATTCAATGACCCAAGCAACCAAAACCCATTTTCATTTTCAGCTAAAAGATTATAAAATCCTTGGACTAGCAAATCTTGGGAATTGGGATGAGAGTGAGGTTGAAGCATGGAGAGAGGAAGCGAGAGTAGGGTATAATGGCATGGGAATATGGTGTTCCATATAAATTAAGAATCCGTTGAGATATATATATTTTTTAAAAATACTTCAACGTATTTTTAAGTGTATTTAAATATAATTTTTTAAAAAATAAAAGTTAAAAAAATAATTTTTAATATAATTTTATGATAAAAATATTATTTATCTTTATTAAAAATTATATTTTATATTCTTTATTTTTTTTATAAACTTTATTTATATAAACATTTCTACATGTTGTTAGGCCTTTAAATATACAATTAGACATGTTGTTATTACCTTATATCTCATTTTTTATGATACTGTTACTATAACATATTTAAAAATCTCACTATCTCTATTATGCTATCTCATTTAATCATATCTTATATATCATAACTTATCATATCTTACATTTAAATACTTTTTTCAGTAATTTTGATACAAATTAAGTGCTTCTATTATTTTTTATCTAAATAAATTTAAATTTTTTTAATTATTTTAAAAATACTTTTTAAATATTATATTTAAAATAAAAATTATTTTTTTAAAAAAATATTAAAATAAAATATATAAAAAAATATTTTTTAAAAAAAATTCATCCAAACGAATCCTAAATTGCACTGTAGAAAAAAGGACTAGTTACCTTCCAAGAACTAAGCAGCAGTGACCAACTCCTTCAAAGGGTCACTTATTAATCTATTTCTACATGAACCGAAAGCAGAGCGAGCTGGCTAGTAGTATACATCTACATAACTATATATTATTAATTTTACGTGTGTGTGTGTATATATATATATATATATATATATATTGACTTGAATCATATTGATACAATTTAAATAAAAAAAAGAGTAAATTATTCTAATATTTTTTAATATATCTGTTTTTTATAATTTTTTTATTTTTAAAACTTACATATATTCTTTAAATATTTTAAAAAATTTATATATATTCTTTTTAAACATTTACACATATTTTTTTATATTTTAAATACACGCTGCACATATCTTTCTTTTAAAGATATAAGAATTTTGTAAAAAATATATAAATAGATGAGAAATTTAAATAATTTATTCATAAAAAAAATACAACACAAAAATAACTATAAAAAAGTTAACAGATAATAATGTGAACACAATAGTTTCATAAATCTCATGCTTACATCTAATTGCTGAGTTTAAAACCGAACCCGATCACAAAACTTTTACTTACCCTTTCTCATAATTCAAAAGAACTTATCTATCAACCAGAAAACTTTCTTTATGTAAACTTGAAGAATTCCTCTGACTCCTTCCCTGTCTCCAAATTTTCTAGCAAAATTTTCCAATCTTATAAATTTAAATCTTTCAAATTTTTTAAAATTTTAATATTTCTTCAATCACCAAAGATATTTATTAAAAATAACAATAAATAAAATCAATGATAACAAAATTACAACTTGCAAGAATCAATTTCTCAACAATGTACGTATTATTCAATTGGGGGGACGAGAGGCGAGGAGTACTCTCATCCTTGCCTCACTCGCCCCATTAGCAGCCGTAGTATGAGAATTCAAATAGAAACAAGAAGAGCGAGAGATATATTAAACCCAATTTTATACTTATCTGCACTATTTAGCGGTAAATAGCCCTAACAGTTTTCTTAAGCAAATGATTAACCGACAATCCCTAGGTGGATATATGTGCTCTTTTTCTTTTTTCTTTTGTGTGTGTTTTCTTAATGCGTTTCAATTTGATCTAAATCATCCTTTCTAAGGTAAAAAGGTGAACAAATCAGTTCCACATATTGAATCTGGGTTTTCCCTCTAATCCATAATTCCATCCAACTTTGTATTAAAAAGAAGTTAGTAGTAGGTGATTGTGTTATTCCGAACTCCGAAGATATTGACTAGCATCCAATTATTGAAGAAAATTGCTATTTGCAGAAATATTAAAGAAACAAAATGTGATGATTATATGTGGAATTGTTCAATTATTTGTGAATGCGTGTGAAAAAAAAAATTAAATCTTATGTTAAAAAATGAAAAAATAATTTTTTTGGTTAAACAAATTTTAAAGTAATCTTTGGATTGAAAAAGATACATTTTTTATGTGTATGATAAATAATTTATGGAACAGTACTACAAATTAATGCAATTATAATATGTTTAAAGTAAAGCAGTTGTGCCCAACAAATGGAAAAAAAAAAATACTATCAATGTGCTCTCACATCACGGGACATAGGTTGCATTTGCATAAAATTATTATTTGAAAGGGGAAAAAACAAATACAAATAAGGGTTTGGTGATTTGATATGCCTGTCCCTCATTCAGCAAAGACTAGAAGTCAATTTCATTACAGTAAGGTGCACCGTGCGTGCATAATACATGAAATTTAGATTAAAACATCCAATTTTTTAATTTCAGATACTGCAATAGCGCATCTGTTTTAAGTTAGAAAAACAAAAATAGTCAAACTCAATTATTGATTTAGGTTTCAATCGAATGCAATAGAGTATTCAATTTTTTTTGTCCCTCTCAAATTGATTTGATTAATGATAATGATAGTATTAACATTTTGTGTTTCAATTAATCGCTTATTTTGAGATGTCCAGTGTACTGATTTACAATTAATTTTTTCCATTATTGCTTTTGGCTAATATACATAAATTTTTATGAAAAATGTACGATTTAAAAAAAAGAATAATAACTTTTTTTATGATTGTTCTTTTATAAAAAATAGTTTCAAAAAATAATCTTAAAAAATAAAAAATAAATTATTCCTTTTTTTTTGGGATAAAAAAATAAATTATTTCATCAAATAAACATTCTATATACATATGAATATCGAACAATAATTTAGGAAAATCACAGGGTTTTTCTTTTTCAATTTAAGAAACAAAAACGAGATTATCCGTCAGCATACTAAAAAGGAAAAAGCAACAAATAAGGAGAAAGAGAGTATACAGTCACAGAAACAGTTCACTGGGCTTCGTCTTGTCACTACTGTAGCAGAATGGAAGCTCAAATCAAAACTCTATATTTCACGGTTTCACCGTCCACTCTCTCCCTCTCTCTCTCATCCCATGTGACGCATTTTCAGCCAGAAAAGAAAAGGTTCATACTTGATGGGGTGGTTATTGACATTTTAATGGAAGGGGTGGAGGAAAATTGGTGGAGGACCCACATGGTACAGGAAACAGCGGAATTGAAATGAAACTCAGCTGCTTCTGATTCTCCCTATCTTCAATTCCCTTTTTTTTGGTGGTTTTAAAGAAGGCAAATAAAATTGCTGATCGCTTCCTAAAAGATTCCACTATTGGCGTTTTTAACCCTTTTGGCCTGGATTTGCGTAGGATCCAAGTACTCCCTCTTTTCACTCTTTGCCCTCAAAAGCTGTTCTGGGAGAGCCCACAATACAGAGAGAGAGAGAGAGATACCCATTACTGTAGTCTGATTCCTCCGTGGTTGACTATGCGTTAATGGGAGTCGGATATTGTACTTGAGCTGGGATTCAACAGATTCCATCGTCTCTGCTGATTCCTAATATCTTCCTGGTGAGTTCTCAGGTTAATCTTCTGACACTGATTCTTTCTTTCCTCCTTTCGCTTTCGTCTCTAACAAATTGTCAAGCAGGGGCTGATTGCGGTGTTTTTAATCAATATGTGGTGGGATTGGTGGACGGTGTTTCTTTTCAGTTTTCTAGACGTGTGGAATTTGAATTTCTTTTCAAGCAATTCAATTTGAGTCCATTAGTTATCAAGCCATACTGGGTGTTGCTCTTCACAAAAAAGTAAAAAAGAAGAACCAAAAAAGGGCATAGTGGGCGTCGCGGAACCTAGACAAAATTTGGGTACTTACCCCTTCTCCCCAAATGTTCTCCAACATGATTCGAGTCCCTCACACTGGAAATTCAATGTTTTTTTTTTCTTGTTTCCATACTTTAAGGTTTGGTTGATTCTTTTTTTTTTTTTTGACTTGGAAGGTTTGGTTGATTCTAGTACATGAACAATACTGTAACGTTATTCTATCGTTGAGATGAATAGGCAATAGATTGGATGTACAAATCTGCTATTCATTTTTGTGTTTTTAAATCATCTGCAGAATATATTCGCGGATTTTCCTTTTAAATTAAACATATAGCAAACTTTCTGACAAGCCATATCAGTTGTGGAGAATCTCTCTCTTTCTTTCATAATATTATATATCATCTTCACCCCGATCCCCTTCTGTTTTTTTTCTTTTTGGATCATTTTCTTTCCCTACCATCTCCAACTGTTGAGGACTAGTGAAACGGGGTAAATCGTTATTCCCGCATTAAGACATGACAACCAAATATGGAGGCATATTCCCTGATCTCTCTGTTCTTGGTGTTTCCTATTTCTGTTCGTGCTAATACCACAAAACTCAAATAGCACTGGATGTTAACACTTTTAGCATCAGGGCATGTTTTTCCGGTAACATTCATTTGTGTATTATCTTGTAATTTTTTATTCTGGTAAACAACTTCTAGAGAGATGATCATGCTACATATGAAGATTGGATTTGAGGTCTTGCCTGTAGTTTTTTGGCATGCTTAATTAATCCGTGGAATTTTCTTCTATATAAATTGTAGTATATATTTTCTTACATACTTGTGGGGCTTTATATCAGGAAAAGGTTTGCCAATCTGCAGGAAAATAAAATTGCATGTTATGGATTGGTTTACCAAGCTGCTTAAGGGATCCAATAATAAATATTCAGGAGGACAATATCATGGGAAATATGGAGATGATAGAATTTGGGATAATTATCATAATTCAGAGGTAATCACAGTTTCTACTTCTAGTAAAAAATTGAGATCATTTTGTTGCAACTTGTCATGTCATTAGGCTAGCCTATTATCTGACTTTAGCGAAATAGTAGCATGAACCTAACATGGTACTAGTTCCTTTGAGACTTAAGGAGATAGTCTGAAGTGGTAATAGTGGCATATTGAGTGCAGGATGATTTGACAGATATTGAGAAAGAAGACATTGATCGTGCAATTGCGCTCTCTCTGTCAGAGGTTCAGAAAGGGAAAAATGTTATTGGTAAGATTTATGCTTCTGCAAATTGGTAGTTAAAATTCATTTGCTGCTTTGTGTGACTTGAACTTAATACAATTAGTGATTCCGTGTATGAGGAACCTAAAATGTATATTCTAAACATAATGCATATTGATTTATAACAAGTTATTGTATCCATCCTGTCTTATTGCCTTTCTTTTTATGTCTATCTTAGTCTCTTCTTCATTCTTGTTTAATGAAATTATACTTTACCAATCAAAGTATATGATGTCATTGATCAAGTCTTTTGTTCACTTTCAAATTAGAGTGGTGATAAGAAATGGAATTTGAAATTACCGTGTTAGCTTCTTGGTTTCTTAATCTGCACACAAGAATGGGAATTTGTTGATTCTGGTGCTTCACTTAAGTTGCTACTCAAAGTGCTTAACATATTTTTCATATGGTTAGAGTCCATTGAAGAAATTCTGATGTCCCATTTGCTATATGTGTTTGGAAATGGATGCTGTTAGTTAATTATTTTTTTCCCCACCAAAGTATTAAAAAAGGTCTCTTGTTTTTTGGCTCATAAATATCCCAGAGGATGACACTCAATCTGAAGATGAACCATTGTGTAACCTTGAAGAGGAGGATGACGAATATCTTGGTAAATTTCGAGAAGAGGATGATGACAATCTTGCTAAAATTCAACAGGATGAAGATAAACATCTTGCTGAAGTTCAACTTGAGGAAGATGAACAGCTTGCTAGGGCAATTCAAGAAAGTTTGAAGATTGGTTCTCCTCCTCAATATGAGACTGATTCGATATTTCAACCTTTTTCACACCCCTTTCCACGTGGATACAGGTAACTGTGGGTATGATCTCTAGTTAGTGAGTCCAAATACTGTATATGGAAATGGCTAAAGTTCACTAATTGTGCTAAATGAACGGGACAAATGATTGTCCCCATTAGTAAAAGTGATTTAATGCAATACTTATGAAAAATATTTATTAATCTTTCCAAACAGAATATGTTTCCAAACTTCAATTTGAAGAATGCTGAACTATGCGGAGTTAACCTCAGAAATGTACATATGTAAACTAAATATTGTTCATTTCTTTTCTTGTTTCTCTCACCTATTTTTGCCCCCATCTCTCTTATGTATGATATTTTGAATTTCCTATCATCTTAAATTTGGAATAATGAGCAGACAATGATGCTTTTTTCTCTTTTCTACAAATAATCAACAAAATGAAGGATGACAAAAATCTTGACATCATGAAAGGGGATATTATGTGTTACCATTGTTGATTAAACCTAAGTAAAGATAAGAGCCAAAGTTGAACAAGTTTGACATAAATAAATTTGTTTCAAGTTTTAAGATGTATTGTAAATATATATTATATATCTAAAGTAAAAAGAAGTGCAACAAAGAAAAACTTAAGTGCTAAGCTATCCAGCTAACTGATATGGACTTGGTATCTGGTAATCCTATTTTAAGAGACTGAGATTCTAATCCGAAGCCTCAAACTGGAAAACATTCTGCAATGGGATTTTATGCATGGATGGCTTGGAGTCTGTTAGTTTTCCTTCTTGTTCTAATAGTACCTTTAGGTTAGATGAAAATGATGCGAGAGTCGTTAAAATGACCATTTGATAATGGGGTTAATTTAGTGTCATATTTATAGTAACTGGTGAGAAATAGCAAATGTAATTTCTTGGAGGTTTTTCTATGATGACCCTAAGAAAATTGAAATATTCACCTCAGTGGCAACACTGTGGATCCATATGAAACATCTATAAAATTTCCTTTTCATAATTTCATGAATCTTGCTTACTTATTAAAAACAGACTAAACCTGGTTCTTGGAAAATCTGATTGCAGAATCTGTGCTGGCTGCACCACTGAGATTGGCCATGGAAGATTTTTAAGCTGCATGGGAGCTGTCTGGCATCCAGAGTGTTTCCGTTGCCGTGCTTGCAATCAGCCAATCACTGAATATGAGGTTAGAGTCTTGTTTTGTTTTCTGCTTCCTTCACAAAATTGAATTTAGTTAAAATAAGTTGAAACCTTCTTCTGGAATTAATAAATGAAGGTCTGTAACATATTTCTCTTAATCTTTTGTGGTCAATATGCTTGTAAATAATGGTTGAATGCTTATTCATTTACAGTTTTCCATGTCTGGAAACCGCCCTTACCATAAATCCTGTTACAGAGAGCAGAATCACCCAAGATGTGAAGTTTGCAAGAACTTTGTAAGTATCTTAGCTGTTGTTTTTTGCTTACAAGTTTTTCTATTAAACAATTCTGTTGTGCTTGCTTTTGATCAAAGGTTTCACTGCACTTTGATGTGCGTAAGAAATTTCACTACAATGTATATATGCAAGGAAGACCATTGATATTGAGCAGCTCTAAAAAACATACTTAAAAAAGCCAGAATTCCGAACAGTACTTGAGAATGTTCTGCTGAACTTAGTAGCTGCTTAGTCTTTATAATAAATCATGAGCCAAAGTAACGTCATGTGAGCCCTTCAAGGTTCAGATAAAAGTAACATCATGTAACAAGTCATAATTTATTTGGAAATTTTTTAGAATATTAATTGAAATAGTTATGTGGTTTCGCTAGTGTTGTTTTGTTAATGGAGTTATATTTTACCCAATGCCTTCAACCACAAAGGGTGTAAATATAACAAACAAAAATTCACAGGGGTGTCAGTGAAACACCTCTAATCCATAGGGATGAACATGTGATGCACCCCTCCCCTCCTTTATTTAATTAAATTTAACTATGCCTGCCTTGTCTTGTTCTTTTAATTTGCAAGTAATATATATTGTAAAGTAAACGTGAATTATTATTTCTTTCCTTGCAGATCCCACCAAATTCAGCTGGCCTCATTGAGTATAGAGCGCATCCTTTCTGGCTACAAAAATACTGTCCATCACATGAGCGTGATGGCACTCCTCGTTGTTGTAGCTGTGAAAGAATGGAGGTCAGTTGAATTAACAAGGAGATTTTGATGGATCCCGTTCCTTCTCCCCTTCTCCCCCCCCCCCCCCCCTTCCCTCTGTTTTGTTCTTTTCCTTTTCATCATCTAACATGAAACTTTCCAATCACTGCAGCCTAGGGACATAAAATATCTCTTGCTTGATGATGGTCGAAAGCTGTGTCTTGAGTGTCTAGACTCAGCTATTATGGATACTCATGAATGCCAACCTCTCTACCTTGAAATACAAGATTTTTATGAAGGTTTAAATATGAAAATAGAGCAGCAAATTCCTATGCTTTTGGTTGAGAGACAAGCACTGAATGAGGCAATGGAGGGAGAAAAGAATGTAAATGTTAATGTGTTGAACTTTCATTCATGGAAAGTGCCTTTTATTTCTCTTCCGTTTCTCATCCTCTTTCTATTGTTCTGAGTTTGGATTGTTCTTTTCACTATTGAATGTAGGGTCATCACCACTTGCCTGAAACTAGAGGACTCTGCTTGTCGGAAGAGCAAACTGTCACAACTGTAGGGATATGTGAATTTTGTCTTGGACAATTTTAATTCTGATATAAAATATTTCTGTGTATCAAATATTGGTTTTTATATATTTCTTGTAATACCAGATTTTAAGGAGACCAAGGATAGGGGCAGGCTACCGGGTCATAGACATGATAACTGAGCCTTATAGGCTGATCCGTCGTTGTGAAGTGACAGCCATTCTTGTTTTGTATGGCCTTCCTAGGTATACTTCTGATACCATCTATATTCATAATCCAGTGCTTGCATGTGAAATTCACTGTATATAATTCAAGAATTTTATATTCCTAGGTTATTGACTGGATCAATCCTGGCTCACGAGATGATGCATGCATGGCTCAGGCTTAAAGGTATTTAGCTATCCTGTGATCAACAGATTCAATTCCATGTAGAAATTTTTTTTTATTATTTCATGGTGTTAAAGATGGATAAGTTTTAATTCGGGGTTTTGACAGGTTATCCCAATCTTAAGCCAGAAGTTGAAGAAGGAATTTGCCAAGTCTTGGCTCATATGTGGTTAGATTCAGAGATCTATTCTGCGTCTGGGACTGATGGTGCATCATCATCATCTTCATCTTCGTCTTCACCATCACCTTCCTCCTCTTCCACATCATCAAAGAAGGGTAAACGGTCTGACTTTGAGAAGAAACTTGGTGAGTTTTTTAAACATCAGATTGAGTCAGATACCTCATCAGCTTATGGAGATGGATTCAGATTGGGTAACGAGGCTGTGCTCAAGTATGGGCTCAGGAGGACCCTTGATCATATCCGAATGACCGGAAGTTTTCCATAGTGAAAGATGATGTAGTTTTCTTTCCTATACATCAACTAATATTTCATCTGTCATATAAACTATAGAGGATCCAAAGATTCCAAAATTATATAATTTAACACTATCCTAGACAAAATAAGGAATGAAAATGCTCCTTTTAGTGTGCAGTTGCTGTAATTGCCTGTTAAATGTTGGCACCTCGTTCCATATGCTTCCCAAAATACCTTCCTGAAGTTGTAAAAAACAGCTGAAGCAATGAAGGCATAGAATTAATTTTGTATATTTTGTCTTTGCCGGCTGATATTCAAATACCCAGCAGGGAATAATTTTTTGTAGTTGGAGGTTGTAATTGGGAAAGCTGTTACCTATCAGCATTTTTGTGATGATTGTTCAACCATGTTAAGCACATTCGCTATACAAGAGTTGTCACGAGAAGCATAATCTTTTTGTTTTTTATTGTAGTTCATATCCTTCTTTTCCGCACTACAAAAGAAAGATGGGGACTCTAATATACAGAGGACACTCTTACTTCATGCATGCAAGCAATTAGCCATGCATGCAAGCAACGTATTGGAATGGCTTTTTTTTTTTTTTTCTCGTGGTCCCTAGAATGGTTTTTTAAAACTATTGTGTTCTATCAGAGAAAAATAATCATAATTACTGTAAGTGAGGAATGAGTAACGTATGCAAGCATATTCACAATGCGAGTGAAGTAGAATTTAATAAATAAAGAGCAAAGCAATTACAAGTGATGAGATCAAAATTAAAGAGAGGCGTCCTTAGTCTTACAGACATGAATATTGAGAGTCAGGTATTACCAACTATCCTGCACATGAACATCTAGGCCCATTTGTCTTTTAGCCTAATTTAGTGATTTTAGCCTCTACACTTTTTTACATTTGTCTATTTTGAAAAAAAAAAAAAACTTCGTTAGTAATTAGCCATAATAGATGTGTTCAATTTTCTTTTTCTTCTTAAATTGCTTATATCAGTAGCATAAACTATGAGCAATTCGGGACGGGAAAAAGTAAAGCACAGTCACAAATTTCTATGGAGGTGATTTCTACGCGGAAGATGAGTTTGGTGATGTGTTCTCTTATAAATTTAAGATGATAGTTTAATAAATATTGAAGGCTGAGATCGGAAAGGATCCCGATTCTTAACGTGAGTCAGATAAGACTATAACTATACATTAATTGTGAACATTGAAATTTTGTAATGCAAATAAATTATTGACAAAATTTCTAATTTTGTCTCTCATTAATACTTTTATTCTCAATTTAATCTCTCACAAATTATTTTTTATAATTTAGTTTTTTATTGATTTAAATTTATCTCAATTTAATACTTTCATTTACTAATTATTAATGAGATAGATAAATATCTTACATAGCACATTTAGAGCCTTACGTGTCATTATAATCAGCATCTATATATCACCGATTTATTATTTATCAACAAAATAATGCATTTTTATCATTGGTGTGGCTTATAGAAAATTTCTCCCATTTTCCAAATTACGACACCATTAGCGCACTACGTTCTTGTAGACCACCATTACACCGCATCATTTGGTGACACATGGGTGTTAACTATAATACCATGTTAGATTCTAATAATGCCATGTAAGATTTTTATCCCTCTCACCAACGGTTGGTAAAAAAAGGGATTAGATTTAAGTGAATTTTAATTAAATTGCAAAAATTAATATGTGAATAATTAAATTGAAAATAAAAGCATTAATGAGAGACTATAATAGAATTTTAATCTAAATTATTGATGTGTATTTAAATAAAAGAATATTATAAAAAATGAAGCCATTGGTTGTTTATGGTGCTAAACTATACCATTTTAGTATTTTCACAATGTCCTTTTCAAAAGATCATTGTAAATCCTAAATTAAAAAAATTAGATGAAGCATATAACACGGGAGAGAATTGAATGAGAAATGGTATGTAAATAAGTTCATCCTTTGTCAATATAGCTGCTATTAGCACGTTCATTTTTTGTGCAGGAGAAACAAAATGTATTAAAAAAAGGGTAACACTATCTTACTTTCAAGGAATTGTCTTATTTCCAAGTAAAAGTTATTTTTTTATATTAAAAAATATATAAAATAGATTTTAAAAAATAAATAATATCTTTTTATTGAAAAAGCTTAGAATTCCCCATCAAAAAAATTTTGATCTTGCTTTTGGTCATAAATTTTTTTTTTTTGATCTATGTATGGCCTATTTTACGAGCCCACAAAAGAAGACCATAATGACAATAATTTTACCCAATAATATGCTCGGAAAAATATATTCGGAGGTAAAGAACAAAAAGAAACACTAAACCTAAATCACATGAATGCGAAATGTTAAAAATACAGGGTATTCAAAGAAGAATTTGGATGCTCTTACGGTTTTGATAGGGGAGAAATCATAGTTGTGTGCACCAGACTGAGTTGGTCGATTTGAGCTGAAAAATTGTAAATTAACCTTTGAATTGGTTCATTAAGACTTTTGTCCTTTTTTTGTATTGACCAGTCAAACCAGCTTGATCCCTTTTAACTTGTTTGAGTTGCCCGATATTATGATTGAGCTGGTTTTCATTACAAAAATAATATTTTATATGTTCTAACACTTTTTGTCTTTATTTTGTACTTAAATTTGTAGACTTATAAAAGAAGCAATGGATTAGCTGAATTTAAGTAAGACATGTTTGAGCTATTCTATATATTATATTGAATTGTAATCTTAAATTACTTTTTTTATCTATGTTTTTTTATTTAATCGCTTATTCCTCAATTAAAATGTTGGTATGGTGACTCAACCTTTTAATTGGATCTACTTTCGATCCAAATTATATAATTAAGGGAGAAATTCTTTTTTATTATGGGATCAATTTGGTACCACAATAAAAATAAGCGTGAAAAAATTATAAATAAATTTTTATATATAATTTTATACACAAACTTTATTTATAAATTTTTTTTCTTATATCAAATATATACTAAAAGTAATAATTTCAAGAGTTCATATCTAATTTAAATTTTATTATATAAAATTATAAATATAATCTAGTGATTGGTTATGCTTATGTATTTATTGGGTTAGTGTATTATTTTGAAATATATAAAAATTTCTTTTATTAGAGAGAAATAGATATAAATTTTATTGTACAATATTTATTACAATAAACTATAAAGTCTAATAATTATATACGAAATTATAAAGATTTAATTTTGATCTATTGTCAGTTTAAATTTTTTTTACATTATCATATTTAACTTTTTACTTAATTATTTATTATTTTAATTAAATTTTTTTAATAATTTAATAATAAACGATTGAAAGATAGTGTAAAATTTTTTATATTAAAAATGAATTAAAATTAAACTCAAATTATAAAGTTTAATAAAGTTTACTTATTAATTTTGTATCTTGAATAATACTATATCCTCCTAATTCATTCTTTTCATAATTAATTTACTCCTTAATTAAAGAAAGTATTAAAGAAAAAATAAAAATATTTATTTTATTAAAAATTTAAAATATATTTAATACTTTTAATAAAACTTAAAATATATTATTATTTTTATTAAATATTAAAAAATTATTAAAAACATAAATTAAGATTATATAAAATTATCTTATATCTAGATGTTTTATTCTTATTAAAGTAAAGTAGAGGATTGAGATCCCTCAAAAAATTTCATCCTATTAATAATTGTATGCGTGTCATACAAGAACATAATTGCGGAAATTTCCTAGAAAAAAAGCGTGCTACTTTTTTTCTTAGTATTTTTTTAAATAAAAAACCTTCTTCGAATCTTCGCATCAGAAGTGCAGGTGACTCTGCCAAGTCAACCGGATTGTGACAATCATTCTGTCCAGTTCCTTTCTCTTCTCAGACTGATATTTGACTCAATGTCGCTTCTCAATTCATGAAAAACCTCGCTCCCAAAGAAAATGGCAACTTTCACGGCTGTTGTAACACCCATCCCAAGTTCAAATTTGCTGAACCAGCCAAAGCTATGGAGATTTGTGGGTTCTGTGTCAAGTGTAGTTGGGCTGCTCTGTTATGCTTTCAGCTCGTCTTTCAAGCATGTATTTGGAGAGTGGAACTTGTTGAAGATCTTTCTTTATGGTTTGGTAAGTTTTGTTATCTGCGGTTTCATGCTATTTGCTAGAGAGTGGCGACTTTCAAGGAGCCTCCTGTTGAAAGCTCATGTGGGGTTTCTGGTTTTGATGCTCACCTCTGTGTACTCGTTTTTCTACGATAAGGCCGTGAATGGAAAACCAGACTTACTAACCTTGATTTCATGTGGTGCGTTTGCTTTGATGTCATTGAGCTTGTCAAGGCAGATTGAACTTGGGTTTGAAGTGGAATTGCTTAATTTTTTCCTTGGATGCCTCACGGTACAATTGATGAAGATCAATCTGATGCTGGCTTTTGTTGGAGCACTTTTTGGTTATTCCCTTATCGTTCTTCGTTCCTCATTGGATTCCCAACTGCAGACTGAAACCGCTAGTGTCACCGACCATGTGATCTTAGAAATTCAACAGCATGAAGATGAACATCTTGCTGAAGTTCAACTTGAGGAAGATGAACAACTTTCTAGGGCACTTCAAGAAAATTTGAACATTGGTTCTCCTCCTCGATATGAGAGTACTGATTCTTCATTTCAACCGTTTCCACCTGGATACAGGTAACTGTGCGTATGATCTCTAGTTACTGAGTCCAAAACTCCAAATACTGTATATGGAAATTACTAAAGTTCACTAGTTGTGCTAAATAAACGGGACAAATGATTGTCCCCATTACTAAAAGTGATTTAATGCAATACGTATGGAAAATATTAATTAATATTTTCAAACAGAATATGTTTCGAAACTTCAATTTGAAGAAATGCTGAACTATGGCGAGTTAACCTCAGAAATGTACATATGTAGACTAAATATTGTTCATTTCTTTTCTTGTTTCTCTCACCTGTTTTTTGCCCCCATCTCTCTCAAGTATGATATTTTGAATCTCCTATCGCCTAAAATTTGGAATAGTGAGTAGAAAATGATGTTTTTTCTCTTTTCTACAAATAATCAACAAAATGAAGCATGATAAAAAATCTTGGCATCATGAAAGGGAGTGTTATCTGTTACCATTGTTGATTAAATCTAGGTAGAGATAAGAGCCATAGTTGAACAAGTTTGACATAAATTTTTTTTTCTCAAATTTTAAGTTGTATTGTAAATATATATTATATATCTAAAATTAAAAGAAGTGCAACAAAGAAAAACTTGAGTGCTAAGCTATCCAGCTAACTGATACGGACTTGATATATGGTAAATTGGTAATCCTATTTTAAGAGACTGAGATTCTAATCTGAAGCCTAAAACTGGGAAAAATTTTGCAATGGGATTTTATGCATGGATGGCTTGGAGTCTGTTAGTTTTCCATCTTGTTCTAATAGTACCTTTAGGTTAGATGAAAATGATGCTAGAGTCATTAAAATGAACATTTGATAGTGGGATTAATTTAGTGACATATTTATGGTAACTAGTGAGCACTAGCAAATATAATATCTTGGAGGTTTTTTTATGATGACCCTAAGAAAATTGAAATATTCACCTCAGTGGCAACACTGTGGATCCATATGAGACATCTATAAAATTTCATTTTCATAATTTCATAATCTTGCTTACTTATTAAAAACAGACTAAACCTGGTACTTGGAAAATCTGATTGCAGAATCTGTGCTGGCTGCAACACTGAGATTGGCCATGGAAGATTTTTAAGCTGCATGGGAGCTGTCTGGCATCCAGAGTGTTTCCGTTGCCGTGCTTGCAATCAGCCAATCACTGAATATGAGGTTAGAGTCTTGTTTTGTTTGCAGCTTGCTTCACAAGATTGAATTTAATTAAAATAAGTTGAAACCTTCTTCTGAAATTCATAAATGAAGGTCTGTAACTTATTTCTCTTAATCTTTTGTGGTCAATATGCTTGTACATAATGGTTGAATCTTTATTTATTTACAGTTTTCCATGTCTGGAAATCGCCCTTACCACATATCCTGTTACAGAGAGCAGCATCACCCAAGATGTGACGTTTGCAAGAACTTTGTAAGTATCGTAGCAGGTGTTTTTTGCTGACAAGTTATTTTATTATTCAATTCTGTTGTGCTTGCTTTTGATCAAAGGTTTCACTACACTTTGATGCGCGTTAGAAATTTCACTACAATGCATATATGCAAGGAACACCATTGATATTGAGGAGTTCTAAAAAAATACTTGAAAAAGCCAAAATTCAGAGCAGAAGTTGAGAATATTCTGCTGAACTTAGTAGCTGCTTAGTCTTTATAACAAATCATGACCCTAAGTAATATCATGTGAGCTCTTCATGGATCAAGTAAATGTAACATCATGTAACAAACCATAATTTATTTGGAAATTTCTTGAAATGTTGATTGAAGAAGTTATGCGGTTTTGCTAGCTAGTGTGTTTTGTTAATGGAGTTATATTTTTCCCAATGCCTTCAACCACAAGACGTGCAAGTGTAACGAACAAAAATTCACTGGGTTGTAAGTGAAACACCTCTAATCCATAGGGATTTTAGGGATCAACATGTGATGCTTCCCTCCCATCCTTTTCTTAATCAGATTGAACTATGCTTGCCTTGTTTTGTTGTTCTAATTTGCAAGTAATATATTGTTTTTTTGTTTCTTTCCTTGCAGATCCCATCAAATTCAGCTGGCCTCATTGAGTATAGAGCGCATCCTTTCTGGCTTCAAAAATACTGTCCGTCACATGAGCGTGATGGCACTCCTCGTTGTTGTAGCTGTGAAAGAATGGAGGTCAGTTGCATTAACAAGGAGATTTTGATGGATCCCGTTCCTTCTCTCTCCCCCCCCCCCCTTTTTGTTCTTTTCCTTTTCATTATCTAATATGAAACTTTCGAATCAGTGCAGCCAAGGGACACAAAATATATTTTGCTTGATGATGGTCGAAAGCTGTGTCTAGAGTGTCTAGACTCAGCTATTATGGATACTCATCAATGCCAACCACTCTACCTTGAAATACAAGAATTTTATGAAGGTTTAAATATGATGGTAGACCAGCAAATTCCTATGCTTTTGGTTGAGAGACAAGCTCTGAATGAGGCCGTGGAGGGGGAAAAGAATGTAAATGTTAATGTGTTGAACTTTCATTCATGGAATGTGCCTTTTATTTCTCTTCCTTCTCTCATCCCGTTTCTATTGTTTTGATTTTGGATTGTTCTTTTCACTATTGAATGTAGGGTCATCACCACTTACCTGGAACTAGAGGACTCTGCTTGTCGGAAGAGCAAACTGTCAGCAGTGTAGGGATGCTTGCTTGCTAATTTTGAGTCTTCATTGACAATTTTATTTCTGATATAAAATTTTTCTGTGTATCGAGTATTGGTTTTTATTCGTTTCTTGTAATACCAGATTTTAAGGAGACCAAGGATAGGGGCAGGCTACCGGGTCATAGACATGATAACTGAGCCTTATAGGCTGATCCGTCGTTGTGAAGTTTACAGCCATTCTTGTTTTGTATGGCCTTCCTAGGTATACTTCTAACACCATTTATATTCATAAGAGAAATTCACAGTGCTTGCATATGAAATTCACTGTATATATAATCCAAGAATTTTATATTTGTAGGTTATTGACTGGATCAATCCTGGCTCACGAGATGATGCATGCATGGCTCAGGCTTAAAGGTATTCAGCTATCATGTGATCAACAGATTCAATTCCATGTAGAAAATTTATGTTTTTATTTCATGGTGTTAAAGGTGGATAAGTTTTAATTTGGGGTTTTGACAGGTTATCCCAATCTTAAGCCAGAAGTTGAAGAAGGAATTTGCCAAGTCTTGGCTCATATGTGGTTAGATTCAGAGATCTATTCTGCGTCTGGGACTGATGGTGCATCATCATCATCTTCATCTTCGTCTTCACCATCACCTTCCTCCTCTTCCACATCATCAAAGAAGGGTAAACGGTCTAACTTTGAGAAGAAAACTTGGTGAGTTTTTTAAACATCAGATTGAGTCAGATACCTCATCAGCTTATGGAGATGGATTCAGATTGGGTAACGAGGCTGTGCTCAAGTATGGGCTCAGAAGTACCCTTGATCATATCCGAATAACCGGAAGTTTTCCACAATGAAAGATGATATAATTTTCTTTCTTATAAATCAAGCCAATATTTCAGCTTTGTCATATAAACTTATGGCTTTTGGACGAGGCAGTTGCCATTTCCAGATAAATGTGATTGCGATGTTACATCATGCAAACTATTCACATTGTCCATAGTTTTATATACTTCAAAATCCATTGCAGCTTTATATGAGTGGACAATTTTCTTTCTCATAAATATTTATTGCACACTAATATTTTTATACTCATCCTTGCACCATCTTGTTTGGGAAAATAAGAGAGTATGTGTGTATTGAAATGTGTATTTTTCTTGTTTTGTTATCAAAAAAGAAAATAGTGTAAGAGTGATATAATGAAAATAGTATGCAAATATTATTATTTCTTTCCTGATCACTTAAAAGTAGTTTACTTTTATGAAATTCTGAATCTAATTTCAGTAGGTTATATCTCTGTTTTGAATACAAAAATGTTTTTGCTATATTATCAATTACAGTTTTTTTTTTAAACAAAAAGAAGTCTTAAAACTTTACGAAAGAACGGGAAAAAAAGTAGACTAATGTGTTAATTTTGAGATTTATTTGTGATCAAATTTTTATCTAGTATTTTTGAAGAATATGTATCATTAAACTAAAAGACAATCATGAATGACTAGCATTTACAGGATTTGTATTATAACCTTAATTGCAAGATTGATATAAGGTTAATACCATTACTGTTGACTATATGCCCAAGCTCGCCACATTGTCCTTGACTCGTTGTTTTACTGGCAAAAATTTTTGAAAAAAATGGGAAAAAAAAACCCACACCATGTACTTTTAGAGTAAGATCACTCTAGCAGTTCTAGTGGAAAATGGAAAAGAAGATTGAGAAGCTTAAAATATTTGCTCTCCACCGAAATCATGAGTAGTGCAGTAATAGTTAGGTGTGGCCTGAGGGAAAAGGAGAGGACGGGCTGGGATATTACTTGACCGTAATATAAGTTTCTGGTTTGAAAAATGAAAAAGTCTATATCTGACGAAGGAAAGTTCCTATTTATCTTATGCATTAAATCTAATTTGAAAAAAATGGTTATTAGTACTACTAGCAATTAATATTCAATAATTAGTCATATATTTCACTTAATTAAAATATAAATATAATTAATTAATTAATTATTTTTATTAATTATTAAATTTTATAATACTAATTGATGTTAATATTTGATATTTTATGAAAAATAATTATTACGTAATTATTAAAATAAAAAAATTAATAAATATTTTTTTGAAAAATGACAAATAACACGAAACTTTTTTTCACCAGATAAGTTACGAATGTAAAAGAGAAGCTGTGTGTTTAGTGTGTGGGAGAGGTTGACAAGTGAATTTGTAAAATGATGCGTTTAAGCTGAGAGAGGAAAGCGTCACATCATTCGTAGCATTTTGTAAAAATAGATTTTGTAGTAAAATAACACCACTGATATTTTTCATATTTGTAATATATATATATATATATATATATATATATGGGAGAGAGGTTGACAAGTGAATTTGTAAAATGATGCGTTTAAGCTGAGAGAGGAAAGCGTCACATCATTCGTAGCATTTTGTAAAAATAGATTTTGTAGTAAAATAACAACCACTGATATATTTTTCATATTTGTAATATATATATATATATATATATATATATTAAATGAGATAAAATCTTTTACTTGATAATATTCTATTTATATATATATATTTATGTTTAAAAGTAATTGATGATATTTCTATATTTAAAATTAAATATTAAAATTTAGTAATATTATTAGATATAAAATTTATAAAAAATTGTTACATTTCTATTTTAACCAAGAAAAACAGATTGTTACGTATTCACCACTAGGTCATTAAAAATATTAATACTCTTAGAAAAATAAAGATATCGGAAAAACATAATAATAGTATATAAAATAAATAAATAAAAGAGGGCCAGCGCCCACGTGTCATGGGGACGAACAGGATTGTACAAAGGACGTGGAGGGATACCCGATCCATGATCCATGTTGCTTCAAAAATTGATCTATTTCCTCTCAGTTGTGTGTCAGTCCCAGAAAACCAAAAACCACCAAATCGCGGGTGGGAGGGGTGAGCTTCTCCATATCGATATTTCCTTGATCCTTCATCTTTCTCTTTCTCTGTCTCTGCCTCTGTATTCGTATTTTATCTCAATTATCTTCATTTTCAATTTTAGTTCTGGCTCTGCCACTTTCATTGATTTCATTTGGTTTCTGCATCTCCAGTGCCAAATTGTCAGTTTCTGAACTGAAATTTCTGAGTTCTAGGGTTGCAGGAATATGGACCAGGGCGAATTAACCACTGAACAGGTTCCCGATCCCTACGCTTCCATTTGCACTCTGTTTATTGCCATTGTTCGATCCGATTACAAATTCCGATGTGCTTGATTCCGATTGGGTTTCGTTTCGATTTTGAGTTTGTTAGTTATTATAGATTGTAATGTCGTCGATTGTCGAGTGGGGGTATTCCAGTGCTGTTTCCATTGATATTGTGTTCTTTTTTTTTTTTTTTCAAAGGCTCTTAGGAGGGACATCCCATGGGAGACCTACATGACCACTAAGCTGATCTCAGGCACAAGCCTTCAGCTTTTAAGGCGTTATGATCATCGATCGGAAAGTCACAGAGCACAGTTGCTGGATGATGTAATTTTTTTTTATTTTTATTTTTAAATAAACTATCAATGCTCTTTGTGTTCATTATGTTGAGCTTGGTACCAAATTCATTTTCGTTTCCTTAAATCCCTCAAACAAGTACACTTGAAGTAGATTGTATTTATGATTTCGGAGTTTACTGTCTAATGGTATTGCAAAATTTAACCTCCTTGTGGCAGGATGGTCCCGCTTATGTTCGTGTATTTGTTCGTGTTTTGCGTGATATTTTCAAAGAAGATACTGTAGAATATGTTTTGGCACTAATAGATGAAATGCTTACAGGTAATTTGAAGAAATTGGCCGTTTATTTCTTTATGCATTATCAGTGGCATAACCTTTGACTTATCCTCTTTTGCAGTAAACCCGAAAAGAGCAAGACTGTTTCATGACAGGACCCTTGCAGATGAAGATACCTATGAACCTTTCTTAAGTTAAGTGTTTACTCAAATATATTTTTGTTCTGCATCTTAAGTTTTAACTTTGTCTGCTATGAAAATGATGAAAGCTCACATCTGCTGTATTTATTTGTCTATTATATTGCATGGATTTTTGTGAATTTCTTATTAAAGTAAATTTCTGCATTTGTTTTATGAAGAATGTAGTTGTAACCATGGCCATTACTTCAACCAAAATTTGTTTAGGATTTTGTTTTGCAAGGGGTTCACATGTCGCTCCAATTATTGATGATCATACTCTTCTTTATACAATATTCATTTTTCAGCATTTCCACTACTTGAGATCCTGTACATAGAAATCTTGAAACTCTTCAATGGTCTGGAGCAATTAATATTAGCTGAAAACCACGGCTGTGTTCATATCTGCGTGTATACAGAATATGTACTGGTTGGAAGATTGTGTTTCATAGGGATCTTTATAGTTTATAGTATTAGACTTCTCCCTTTACTTGGAACGAAGAGTCTCATTTTTTTCTCCGCAATTACATTTTTCTTTTCAATTCATTTATACAACTTACCAGTCATCAAGATGATGTCTTATGATTGTAATGTATTTTCTCCGTACTTCACAATTCTGAAATATAAAAAAATAACAATATTGTCCATCTTTCAGATTGCTTTGGAAAGGAAATTGGTTCGTACAAGAGAAAAGTTGTAAGATCCTTGCTTTAATAGTTAGGTAATACAAACATGAGGCATTCACACATTTAAATTATTATTATTATTATTTTTTTACTTCAATCAATTTGCAGGTTGTGTTGTATAAGTTACATTTTCAATTATTGCAAAATTTCACCCTTTTCTGATTATAGTGTCAGGCCAAAAAATCAGAATGGCATTGTTGCAAACGGAGAAGCATCAAACTCAAAGAAACCGTTTACCACTATTGATGATTTTTTGATAGGATTGGTAAAAATGGCTTTGTGAACAGGTATGTGATACTGAAACTCTTTTCCTTTTTTTTTGTCCAAATACAGATCATGAGCTTATAATCTTGGTGTAGCGAATGCTATAAGCAATTTGAGATATATAAAGGTGTTTGCAAAGCAAACATGTTTACAGAGAGAGATGAAGCTAAACATTTTGAGGTTGTCATATTAAATTTTATTAATTGTACACTAGAAGAGGCACCTGAGATGTTGGTTTATAGAAAAATATCCAATTTTATTTAATTATAAGATAATATGATAGTTTTTTTCCGTTTTTAAATTTGAAAACTGTATTAAAACCGACTTAAAAACTGTAATATATAAAAAATAATTTTAAAAATAAAATTCGTTAAAGTAGGAGATGGGTTTAAGAGGTGGGCCTTTGTATTTAAATTCAATATTTTCTCCTTTGGTTTCAATTACAGTAAAAACCAAACTCTGGGTTTATTTATTTACTTTTTGGGGAAAAAAGTGGACGCTAAATGGGGGAATCCCCTTTCTATAGTAGTATAGATGATACGAGATGCTGCAAGTATAACCGCATAATATTTTATCAGAAGTGGCAAACTCAAACCATAACGTGGTTATTGCATATGTTTCATTGTGAAGAGCAAAGGTTGTGATTGGTAACAAATATGAAGTGGGCAAAGTTGTGTAATAATAGCCTTAACAAGTGATTGGATGAAATGAGCTGTGGGTGGATGTTCCCACCCTTGTTGAATGTAGATGTGGATAAGAAAAGTGTATGATCCATTGAGTAATCTTTGGCATTACAAATCAAGCCTGTCTTAGGTAATAAATTCATTTGGATTGCCTAAAGCTTTTTAAAGTTAGAAAGGGGGAATAGGGATTAAGCTAACAAAGACATTAATCCAATCCTATACAGATTTGAGTACCGTAAGTTTTAGAATGCTTTATAGAAGTTCTTTCTTCTCACTAGGTCAACTACATAAGAGTAATCCACAAACATGTTCATGATGCACCTACTCACATCAACTTATGGGGGAAGCTGCCAGAAGTGCCTGATATATACACATATGAGAATTTTGTAAGATCTTCAAGTATGGGTGTGCAACACAATATTTGCTGAACTTGAACAACTAGGTTATAATTTGGACCACAGAATTGCATAAGCAATATTTGTTTTGTTTGAAGAACTAGGTTATAATTAGGTCCACAGAATTGCATAAACTAGATGTGTAAAAATATACACTCAGTTCCATATGTGCATTCTCACCTTCATCTAATTATTATCTGTAGCTGAAGAAACCTTCTCATCCTAATCGTGGTGTCCCAACTGCTATCAATTGCCTAGCAACTCTACTTAAGGAACCTGTGGTTAGGTCTTCCTTTGTTCAAGCAGACGGGGTCAAGTTGCTTGTGCCATTGATTACTCCAGCATCTACCCAACAGTCTATTCAGGTAAGTTTGCTGGACTCTATCTCTTGAGAAGCTGAATAACTTGATTTACCCTCAGTTGACCCATATGAATTCTGCCAATAGGTGTCTGGGTAGGGGTGATATATCTAGTTATACCTATCATACTTGCTGGAAATCCAGTAGCCTGTATTGTATCTGCTAATAAATGGCTAAACTAAACATGCTTGGGGCATCTGACCCAATAGTAAATTAAACTTCTTTCTTTCAAGAACAGTGGCAGAGTGGATTCTCTGGGAACTCCAGATTTGTTGGCCTCTGGATTGACTTATCTATAAAAATATCACTGATAAAATTTGTGAGTATTCATGGCACTTGTGTAAAGGAAATTAATTGAGAATTTCCTCTGTAACAGCTTCTTTATGAAACATGTCTCTGCATATGGCTCTTATCCTATTATGAACCGGCAATTGAATATTTGGCTACTTCAAGAACCCTTCCACGACTTATTGATGTTGTTAAGAGTTCTACAAAAGAGAAGGTATTGCTGACATACTGAGTTTATGTTAATGTCATTTTATCTTATCAACAAAATGTTTATATTTCTTTGTTTCTGGCAATACATTATTAGCTATAGAGTTATATGATAGCTGTTAGCTGAATTTGTATCAACTTTCTGTTATATTTCCTGAAGCCTCATCTAAGCTATATAATTTTTATCCATGCAATGTTAGCAACTAGATATGTTTATAACTTTCTAATAGTATAGAAGTCTAATATTCCCACACTTGTTTTGGCAATTCTGTTAGGTTGTTAGAGTAGTTGTCTTGACCCTTAAAAACTTGCTGTCAAAAGGGACATTGGGTGCTCAGATGGTTGACCTTCAGCTGCCACAAGTTGTTCAGAGTTTGAAAGCACAAGCATGGAGTGATGAGGTGAGAGAATTAGAAGGACCTACATTAACCTTTCCTACTGAAGTATTCTTAATGTAGACCTTGCCATAGAAGACCTACATTATATTTAACTTTTTACTGTCATCCCGATTTTAGATGTAGTTGGGACCTTTGCTATAATATTTCTTGGGTTGTAGTTATATAGAACATCTGGTACTGCTTTGTTAGATACACTTGTCTCAATTTACTCCATCATGCATCAAAGTTTTGAAGGCACATACTATTTGACGTTATGCATTTCAGTAGAAAAATGAAAATCTGAATGACTGTTATTTCAGAACTCATTGGAATGAGTGGATCCCGCTCAAATATCTACTGCTAGGCAACAATTGACTTATGCCATCAATGTGCCAGATGAAATTGGATTTCATAATTGTGATGCTTTGTTTCCCTAGCATTCATTAATGATTGTCTTGAATGTCTACCATGACAATAAGTTGATCTTCTTCTCGTTTCAGTATGCATTTTCCTGCACAAGCATGCATGAACATTCAATTCATACAACATTATGTAGCTAACTTACATACACATTGAGGGAGGTTCACCAAACTTTCGTTGTTTGCGAAATATTCTTTCTGTTTACTCTTACTTTGGCTTGAATTGGCTTTATTTATGGTTTCACATTTTATATCGCTACTTGTTCTTGTCCCAATATTGAGATCTTACATCTCTTTAAGTTCATCTTAAATTACAAACTCCAAATAGTAGGGCGTTTTTCAAGCTCTCTTGCCACATTTGCCTTTGATAGAATCTATTTCCTGGTGCTTTTCCAACACACTTCTATTGATTAGAAAAGTTTGTCATAGGACTTGTTGGAGGCACTGAATTCCCTGGAAGAAGGGCTTAAGGATAACATTAAGAAACTAAGTTCTTATGATATGTATAAGCAAGAAGTTCTCCTTGGCCATCTGGATTGGTCTCCCATGCACAAAGATCCCATATTTTGGCGAGAAAATATTAACCACTTTGAAGAGAATGACTTCCAGGTATCTCTGCTTTGTCCCTTACTTTTTTGCTTCAATTCTTATTTAAGCACGCCTGGAATTTTAGGCTGAGAAAAATAAAAAAAGCTTTCAATTACTTGTGGCTATAATATTTTTCTTTTTTGTTGTTTTTATCGAGTATAAAAATTGGCATCTCTGGGGCTCATAATGGGTTTCATTGTGATGGAAATGATCAGTACTGGTTGCTAGCATGCTTCTGTGTTCTGATATTTTTCTGTGTTTAAGTTAGACAACATGGAACTACTCACCATGTATACTTTTGAATTTTGTAAAGGTTGGTTTCCATGTCTGACCATTACACAGTTGATTAGGGGGGGGGGGGGGGGAGGGTTCTTGATAATAGTGTCAAGATGGAAGGTGTCTTTTGGCGCAGATATCATGTAATATGATTACAGTGATATGATTATTCAACTAATTGTTGTTATCTGTGACGCTTTTGATCAACATATAATACATCATCAAGATGCAATGTATTGAAAATAATCAGTAAATGGGCAACCTTATATTTTATGGAATCTTTCGTTGTTGCAAGATCTCCACTTTCTCACGCTGTCTTCACCCCATTGCTGAAGAGATAAAATCTGTTTGATTGCCTTCTTTTGTTTAAATGTCTTGAAAATTATTCTTGTGGTGAGTCCTAAGAAGGCATTATTGGTCAAACATATCATGTGGTCCAAAACAGAAAAAGATCTTGTAACATGCTTTTGAGGAGCATCTGTGGACGCAGAAAAGAAAGTGCTTGCATCGGTTGATTTGGTTCTGTCTAGCAGTCTTGTTACTTCCATAAGATGTTTGCCTAATTTTTTCATCCAAAAATAAAAAAAAAAAGGACAATGTAAGGTGTTTGTAAAATAGCTTGGTTATTCATCTAAAAGAAGTAAAATCACGTTGCACTGCACTGATTTTGATCAGAAACGTAGTAAATGGATTTAAAAGATTTTGTTCCTTTGAGGGTATAAAGTCTATTTAGGTGTTGAAGTAAATTGTCCCTATTGCTCATGGATCCCATGAGATGAGATTTTTCTTACAACAAAACATGCATGTTTCTTTGCCCCCAACAGTGATATAGAGAAAGCATTTTTATAGCAAGAACTGATGATTATGGTATATGAAGTGCCTTTCTGCAATGCATAAGGAAAATTATTTCGTATAATCTTATTGTAATGTGTACTATCTTTCCAGAAACATTCATGTATTATTTATTAACTATACTATCTTCTTCTATTGCAGATTCTAAGGGTCCTAATAACAATTTTGGACACGTCCAATGATCCAAGGACTCTGGCTGTTGCTTGCTTTGACATTTTCACAGTTCATCCAGCACCATCCTGCTGGGCGGATCATTGTGACGGACCTTAAAGCCAAGGAACGAGTGATGAAGCTAATGAATCACGAGAATGCTGAGGTTACTAAAAATGCACTGCTCTGCATCCAACGGCTTTTCTTAGGTGCAAAGTATGCAAGCTTCTTGCAAGCTTAGTTCTATTTCTGTGGGGTGGCACAGCGTATGCATTTACTTCCGTCAAGTCTACGGCTATCTCGCAAATGGGATCGACTCTCTTGTGCACTAGGCTTATTCATTGTTTTGTGAGTAATTTATTGTCTGGCATTAAGATTTCAGTTTCAAGCTGTGGAAGAAATTTGACATGGGGAATAAGTTTCTTTGATATTCAGCTATTGAATAAATCAAGTTTTGTAACTTTATACTCAAAGTTGTGAATGTAGGTATGTTGAATTTGTTTGAAAATATTTTTTTTGTTAATATGGATATGTAATTTCTTGGAAAATATGTTCTATTTAAATTAATTGGTCAGTTAAGAATTGACCAGATCTGCCATTTTTTTTGGGGGAGGGGTTGAGATGAAGAAAATTTATTTTAGAAGAAAAATAATTTGGAGAATTAGAAGATTACAGACCTATCTCTTGCCGAGCACAAAATTGTTGACCTTGCTACTAAGCAAACTATACACTATAGATCTAGAATTTTAGATAAACAATTGCAAGCACCTTGGTAATATTATTCCGAATTTCCTCGAATTTTTCTTCCTTGGGATTGTCTAGTGCCGAGGATTAATCTAGGAATGGATACAAGGCATTTGACTTAGTAAGTTATTTCAGCTGCAACCAGATGAGAGATGAAGTTGTCAAGCTACCTTAGTTTTTTCTTCAGGATATTAATATTTTTAGTGAGTTACCAAATATTTATCCATAGAGTTTAAAGTTTATAAAATAAAACTAATAACTAATTATAATTATAATATTAGTATGAGTAATTCGTATGAGATTATTATCGTAAGATGTGAGTGGAACGATAGTTCGGTTTTTATAATATTTGAATGTTTTGAACATTTGAGTTGATGCTCAGAAATGTGCCCTTGGTCTGATTGCTACTATACAGGCTTCCATTGTGTTTACTTTGTCAAGTGCTAGAAATAAATTTGGCATAATGACAAAATTAAAGATTCTCTAGTCGATACGTGGACAGCTACATTCAGAGTCGGCTGCTGTCTCTACACTTGGACACCTATTAATTGTCATCTTTTCTCGTTAGTGGCTATCCTGTTGTCAATTTTCTATCTCTTGTATTTTTTTAAAACAGAGGTAGTTTGATAACAATATTTCCTAATATATTGTTTTCAATTCAGATGAATGTGAAGTATAAAAGCTGCACTCAAATTTTTAAGGGGGAAAAAGAGTGAGAGAATGGAGTAGGAGAGAGGTTAAGAAAGGAGGATAGACATTTTATCAAAGTTATGCTAGAAAGACAACATACAGAAATCGCAACACATTTTACCGCAATAGATTTCTAAATCTGTACAAGGTTATATCAACATTTTTCTGCAAATCCACATGAAATCTAATGACTTCGCACAAAGTTGTGTTTTGTTGTTTATACAACTTTTGTCCACTCAAGTCATAAGATTACCCTTTATCAAGTAATTCGTAAAGGGAGACTTGGTCTTTAGGCGAGGGCTTGCTTGCCCAGCTGTCTATCTATATGTATAGAAGTGGTAGGAACCACAATTGGCCGACCTAAAGCTGGATTTGGCATTATAATACTCTTGCAAATCAAAAATTCGGAAAGGAAAGGCTGAAAATAAAACCAGTACAGAATCTTCATTGCAATTCTATTTCTTTCTCAAGAATTGCATACTACTTGAATGAACATGTAACATAAATTAACTATTCTATAAGTTAAAAACACATGAGAAATTTTATATTTTTAACACACCGCCTTATACAAAAGTTCTTTGAGCTTAAAGTATGAATAATGTAATGGTCTACCTTATCTTATATTAAAATTTAACTTAAATATAAAGAATGAGGATAACAAGAATTGAATTAAACTACTTGATCATAGATACTTTTATACCATATCATAAATCTACTATTTCAAAAAATTAAATTTTGATAAAAATACATAAATGATTTTATATCTCTAGCATGTATAATACTATATTATGAACTAACTATTTTAAAAACTTAAAGTTATTATACGAAAGGACATGAATAGTGCACTGTCTACTATGCCAAGAAAGCAGAAAGGAAAATAAAAGAAAAAATAGTTAAAGCTAAAGACAAAGGCACCAGCTGATCTGATTTCTATTAAACCAAAAGCTATTTTTATTAGCAACGAAAGCTCCATGTCAACAATGCCCATTCCCTCTGATACCAAATTTGAAATTTCCTCTCCTCTTTCCCTCTCAACTTTCATTCATTCGCTACATTTGACAGTTTTCTTTTGAGCTTCCATGTCTAATCCAAACTTGACAACAATGGCTGCCTTCTTCCTTCCCTCTCATGCTCTATTTCTTGCACTCATGTTCCTCTCCACCACCCATATCGTAGCTCAATCGCCACAGACCAATAACGGAACAGACTTCTCATGCCCTGTGGATTCACCCCCCTCCTGTGAAACGTACGTGACATACTTTGCCCAGTCTCCAAATTTTCTGGGTCTGGTGAACGTATCTGATATATTTGACACCAGCCCTTTATCCATTGCAAGGGCCAGCAACATGCAGACCGAGGATAGCGAGCTGATCCCAGGCCAACTCTTGCTGGTACCTGTAACTTGCGGCTGCACTGGGAACCGCTCTTTCGCCAATATCACATACGAGATCAAACAAGGTGATAGCTACTATTTTCTTTCAACCACTTCATACGAGAATCTCACGAATTGGCAAGTGGTGATAGATGAAAACCCCGGTCTAATTCCAAGTCTGTTGCCGGTAGGCGTCAAAGTAGTGATCCCTTTGTTCTGCAGGTGCGTTTCAAGGAGCCATTTGGACAAAGGGATACAGTATCTGATTACTTATGTGTGGCAGCCCAATGACAATGTTTCCCTCGTAGCTGCCAAGTTTAATGCATCGCCAGGGGACATAATCACTGAAAACAACTTTGGCCAGAACTCCTCCGCTGCAACCAACCTTCCAGTTTTGATCCCAGTGACACGGTTGCCAGCTCTTTCTCAACCTGATCCTTCACATGGAAGGAAGCGAAGCAATCATCTTCCTGTCATCATTGGTATTAGCCTGGGAAGCGCTCTTCTGATTGCACTTTTGGTGATGTTACTGGTTTATGTTTTTTGTCAGAGAAAGAGCAACACTACTGAGAATAGGAGTGCTTCGTCTGTGGGGATTCCAGATAAGCTACTTTCTGGAGTCTCAGGCTATGTGAGTAAACCAAGGGCGTATGAAACTGATGTGATCATGGAAGCTACCATGAACCTCAATGAAGAGTGCAAGATTGGGGAATCGGTGTACAGAGCCAAAATGGAAGGTCAGGTTTTAGCAATAAAAGAAGTCAAGAAAGATGTCACCGAGGAGCTAACAATTCTGCAGAAAGTAAATCATGGAAATCTGGTGAAACTAATGGGCGTCTCGTCAGGAGATGATGGGAATTGCTTCCTGGTTTATGAATATGCTGAAAATGGATCCCTTCATGACTGGTTGTTTTCCAAGTCTTCGACTGTTGCTTCAAGCTCTGTGGCCTTCCTCACATGGAGTCAGAGGATAAGCATAGCAGTGGATGTTGCCATGGGTCTGCAATACTTACATGAGCACACCCAACCAAGAATTGTCCACAGGGAAGTCACAACGAGTAATATCCTTCTTGACTCGAACTTCAAGGCCAAGATATCAAATTTCTCCATGGCTGGAACTTGTACTAACCCTATGATGCCAAAAATAGATGTTTTCGCATATGGGTTGGTTCTGTTGGAGCTGCTTGCAGGCAGGAAAGCCTTAAGAACCAATGAAAATGGCGAGGTGGTTATGCTGTGGAAGGATATTAAGGGGATCTTTGATCTTGAAGAGAAGAGAGAGGAGAGGCTCAGAAGATGGATGGATCCAAAGCTGGGGAGCTTTTATCCTGTTGATGATGCTCTCTGCTTGGCCTCCTTGGCAGTGAATTGCACGGCAGATAAGTCTCTGTTCAGACCCACCATGGGAGAAATTGTTCTTAGCCTCTCCCTTCTCACTCAACCATTTCCTGCCATACTAGAGAGATCCTGGACTAGAAGTTAGTCAAATGGTTAATCCCATCGCAGCTCGTTGATTGAGTGAATCCTGAAGGTTGGGAAGGTAATTTCAGTTTCTCAAATCCAAGATTGTCCTTTTGTTTACATCTTTAGTTCAATTAAGTATATTTTCAGTTTGGTTTAATTAGCGGAGTGTTAATTTCCAAAGTTTCAGTTTTCCACCTCTGATTCTTTAAAGCTGGTAGTGTCGAATGGCAACTGCACTTGACCTCAGGACAAATTTGCTTATTTATCATTTTGTCTTGATTGGCCAATAAAAGATTTGGATCATACGAGGGAATCGTCTATTATATGTACATACAAATTAAGGAGAGAGATATTTGAGTTTGGAATGTATGTTTTTGCCACTAGATGCATCAAGGGCATGTTTTCATACCTCAGAATATTACAGAGAGACAGAATTTGTGGATTTTGTTCATCCAAATCAACTGCATCCTCAATCGGAATGATGTTAAAATAATTTTAATTATCTTATGGGCTAAAATCAAATTAATATTTTGATTTACAAAAATAAGCCGTTGATGTGATTTGTTTTAAAATGTATAAAGTTGATTAGCTTAATGATTCATTTGATATAAGTTTAGAATACCAAACTAGATTAATGCAAACTCTAAAGTGCGAACTTTAATCTAATAAGCCCACGATGAGAAGGCTTTAAGTTAAAACTAGTTAGATTAAGTTCTTTCTACACTCATAAATAAGACAATATTCATAAACATGACGTTACTCTCCTAATAAGTCTCGTTCATTATTAATTTTGCAAAAAAAGGATAAAGTCTTTTTCGTGTTTGCAAGATTATAAATCATTTACTAAGAATTTTTGTGTATTATAATTATATTGTCTAACGGGTTAGATCTAATATAATATTCTAATTATCATGCAATTGTGAATCTTATTTCTTACCGATGACACTACCTTAATCATGCTTTATCTTCTTGCACTACCTGCCATTATCATTTGCAATACCGGTTATATTCTTTTAACAATATCCTATGCGTCTGCGGTTACATTCTTCTATTCTATGGCCAGGCTAGCGCAGCCAGAGCAGTGTGCAGCAGCTGCAGTTCTCAGAGCTAGCTAGCTATTTTCTTTTGTTTTTTGGTTGGATAATTAATCATTCGACGCCCACTAGGCTTATAATTTTTTTTTTAAAAAAAAAAAACAGCACAGAGAGTCATCTTCCAATCATTGAAGATAGTTACCTATCGTTGGCAATGATACCAAAAATAGTTAATGAGAGTTGACCATGTCTCTCCATTGGAGAATCTTGAACATCAACGATAAACAATTTATTGCCCACTGTCTTGCACATTAATTAGCAACTTATTTTTCATCCCGGGGGGGCTTCTAGTAGGGTATTCCAGCTTTGGTGTGTTTGTTGCAAACTTCTCAAAATTCTCGCTACTAGTCTACTCTTGATGCAATGACATTCAATTCTTTTTTATCAAACATAGCATTATAATCTGGATGCATATTTAAAAAAATTAAAACAATTGAAAATAGAAAAAAAAACAGTAAAAATAAGATTATTGAAAAGTAAAAATCAATATTTATTATAAACCATAAAAATAAATGCTTTCTTAATCATTAGATTATATGTGTGTGTATTTTGTTTGACTCAAATGTCCTGGAATCAATTTTTGATGATGATTCTTTATTAGTAAAGAAATTATATATTCTCATTGAAATTTATAATATGTCATAATTTTGAAATACGACAAACCTCTCATCCATTTTAAGTTTTACCATCAAATTCTTTTTTTATAATTTAATTAACTAAATTATTTTATTTTTAAAATATATCATTTTTACTGTTACTTATAACTATAAAAGTTTGGCTTTTTGACACACATGTACAAATTTTTTTCTTTGAAAAACCCATTATATTCCATTCTCAAAAGTATTTCCCAGTATGTCTCGTTTTATTTGACATGACCCTTTTTTTTTTCATTCCTATGAGTTGTCGAACCTCTGAGTGACTTTGTTATTTTATAAGAAAATAATTGACTTGTCCACGTCAGAAAGAGAATACAATTATTTTTTTTAGATGACTTTTTTTAATTTTCAAAATTTCTTAAATAGTTTGGTTATTTTCGATTTTATTTTTTTATTTTTTTATTAATTTTTATTTTTATTTTATTTTATTTTATATTGAAACACTCTACTTTTTATTATGAAAATCTGAAGACTTATACATTAAATATGTATTTAAATTAGCTTAATTTATATTTAAATTAAGTTATAATCAAAATTTTATTTAAAAATTGTTTTTAAAGAAAAATATTTTTTAAAAAATAATATGTTATTAAACACTCATCAAAAAGTTTTGATAAAAAAATTTTGTGTGAAAACTGAACGACTCACTGTCAATAAAAAAAATATTACAAGAAATAAAGTGACACCTGTTAAAAATAATTTTGAGAGTGGAATAAAATGAGAATTTTTTTTAAATTGGTACATGCGAGTCAAAAAGTCTAACAGTTTGTAGCTTAAGCATAAAAATTTTAAAATTTATTTTTATAAAAACAAAAATTATGTACATTTTATAAAAAGAAATAAGTTACAAAATATTTTATAAAACATTAGAAATATATGAATGATTCAAATATCCAATAAGTATTGTAAGTAAATAAATAAATATATATATATATATATATGTATATATTCTAATTAAAAAATATAAAATATACGAGATGAGTATAATTAATAAAAATAGATAAATTATTTTCATAAATATTTTAAAATTCAAAATGTTTGGTATAATTTTGGATCAACTCATGAGAAAAAATTATTGAGAGAATCGATTTTCAAGGTCTATTGGCAGATGATATTTTCATCAGTTTGGTGTGTATCTTCTTTTTTTTATTAAAAAGAAAATATTTTTTTACCAAAAAAAATTCTTTGAATTATTACCTCTAAAACGGAATAATCATGACAAAAAAAAGATAATTTATTATAAATTGTTTATATTTATTAAAAATGTAAGATTAAAAAATAAATAAAATTATGAGAAAAAAAAGGATTAACAATAACAAAATGATTATTATCTCTCGATACACAGAGGCTAAAGAAAGATGGGAAGTCTTTCAATTACATGTGGAGCTGGAGAGAAGTACCAAGAAATTAGTGAACAAGCATAACATTGGAAATGGAGGAACAGAGAATATTGGCAATTTGCATCCTGCAACATTGATACTTCATTTCATATTCAATCAAGCATATTAATTGATGTGTTCTTTGTAATGACCATGTTGAACTAGCTGATTTCAAAATATGGCATTTACAATGGACTTGCTTCAAGTGGACTTTTATGTTATTTTCTAATTGGACCTCTAGGGGTCTTTCCTTTCTTGGTTTGTTTTGTTAAAAACAACATAATCGATACAGAATATGGATTTCAGGAAGAGATGATGGGAAAAACACTTAATGCTCTAACGAAATCTCTTGAAGACAGAGATCAAATAAATTGCCATTCATCCATCTTTCTATTCAACAAACGCACTACAACATATTGAAAAACAAAAAATAAAAAAGCTAAAATATAGGGAAGGGGTTTACAGAATAGCATTGATTAATTGAAGCTATCTTGTTTTTCAGCTGCTGTAACGTCAATGCTCCAGCTAAAGCTCTGGGATCCTGAGATGTACACTGAGGTTTCCCTGCTCAACGAAGAGTCCAAGGTTTTGGACAGAGACTGCACAATCTCGCGCATGGCAGGGCGACTTGCTGGGTCTTTCTTGATGCAACTGTGGATCATTCCAGATACAAATACAGCAATTTCCATTGCATAATTTCCTTGCAGGGAGGGATCCATAAAGTCCCTCAACCTCTCCTGTCCACCTTCCCCACCAAGTATGGCACTTAGAACATCTGACAAATTCATGTTATCTTCTGCATGAATAGCAGCAACCTCTTTTCCAGTGAGGATTTCCAGCATCACAACCCCAAATGCGTACACATCAAGCTTTGTAGATACTAGACCATTTTCCAAATACTCAGGAGCCATGTAACCTCTTGTCCCAACAATATGCCTCGTCATGGGAATTTGGTCCTCTTCTCCTTCCACAGACCTGGCAAGGCCAAAGTTTGCAATCTTTGCCCTGAAATCACCATCCAGAAGAATGTTATCACTCTTTAGATCCTTGTGGATGTGGGGAGGAGAAGTGAAACTATGGAGATAGTCAAGTCCTGTGGCCACATCCAATGCAATCTGTATTCTCTGCGTCCAACTCAGAAACTTCCCATCGATGTTGTTCAAGTAGATCCAGTCACTCAAGGGTCCATTAGCAGCGTACTCATAAACAAGATACCAATGGCCCTCGTTAAAGCCAACCCCAGAAAGGCGTATGACATTAGAATGGTTGACTTTGTTTAGTAGTTCTATCTCTTCGAAACATCTCTATCAATCTTTTTAATTGCAGCCAAATCGCCATTAATAACACCGCGATAAACTGATCCTTTAATGCAGCAACTTGGACTAAGATTATCTGTTGCGTGCTGTAGTTCCTTAAAAGTGTACAATTTGAACGATTGAGCTATGCTGGATATGATCTTCGACAATTTCCCAGATTCTTCCTCCAACTTCTTCCCATGTGGTTTCTCAAAACTCTCGGACACGACCACAGAATCATCTTTCTTTTTACTTTTGCGATAGCGTGTGCTGAAAATGATGGCACAAAGAAGTACTAATATCAAGGCTATACCTCCAACAACTCCAACAACTACATACACCCACGTTTTGCTTGAGCTTTTACCTGAGGAAGAAGGGGGCGGTGACGGTGGCGGAGGAGGCGGAGGTGGCTCAACGGTTTGAGAACTCGAGGGCTTATCTTGAAGGGGCACTAGAAGTGTGGTAAAGGGATTGATGGTGGCTCGTTGTTCAGAAAGGCTATTAGCTTCGAGAATCGTCTCAGTGCTGACACCAAATCTATCACTGACGAGCGAAACAAAATCACCCGATTTTACCAGGTAACTTAATAGGTACTTGACACCTTTTTCAGTTTGATTCCTTGTGGGACAAGCGCATCTAAGAGGAACGCTAAGTCTTGTACCGGGTAACAAAAACCCAGAAATGTGGTTTTGATCATCCAGAGCTTGACAGGTAGAGAGGCCTTCAAAAGTGTTGTTAGCAATCAAAAGATAGGAGTCTGAACTCTGGACTACGTAGGATGTGTTTACTTGATAATACTGACCCGCACAAGAGCAGTTGACTGGAACAATCACCAGCTTATTTGTTGCAAAGGTCGCATCCTGAGAAACTGAGTTTATTTCAGAAATCTGGGACGGGTCAGAACCCAACAAAGCAGATATTGTGTAAACAGAGTTGCGAGAGGGTTGAGATCTGAAGGTGAGGTAAGCTTGGCAACTAGGATTTGCGCCGTTACAAGTGTAACCAAGGACAGAATTTGAAGTATCCTTTTGAGAACATGCTGTTGTGGCCAAACCAACGTAAGGCTGCTGCCCCAGAATCACAGAGAAGCTACCTAATACGGCCAAAGTGAAGACAGGGATGAAGGGAAATAGTTGCATTATATTGTGATTATTGCAGAGGAAGGATACAATGGAGGTGATGGCCGCAAAGGTGCTTAATTGCTCATTAATGCAACGCTTTTCTATAGAATGAGTGTTTTTGTTTTACCTTTTTATTTCATCATTGTTTCATTCATTGGTCAGAAATCAGAATTTTAGATGGAAACGGTCTATTATTTCTCTTTCTTGAGTTGATAGGAAGGATCCGGTGTTTTGAATATTCTCGCACACAACAGGTTGGCTTCGACATTGTCGTTCTCTCGTTCTGTTGACCAAATCTCATTGAGATAAGATAACAGATATCAATGTTACTTGTAAGAATCAAATTCGGATAAAATAAAATGAGAACAACGTATATTTGCAGGGTATATTAGTCTACCGAATGATATAAACTTGAAAAGAATGTCTAGTACAAGCGCAACTTCTTTAGCAATAAATTTATGCCCTTGGATTTACTTTAAAATAAGAATTCAACTATTAAATATAGTATAATGATAACTTAAACTTTTTGTGACCGCCATCTATGCAAGTGTAATATTCTATATATGTCAAAATGATATCTACATATCAGATATATCATTTTATCTTACGTTACATTTTTTTATACAATTTTTTTCATATGGACTGAGTCATGTACAAAGACTGAAGTGGACGTCACTCGTACTCTATCTAGATTAGGCAAATCATGCCCAGCAAAGACCCATCCATCTTCATTTACTTAGTTCTCAATCTATAAATAGAGTTTCAATGCATTGGGGGAAGGGGGAGGGGGGCGAGCGGAAATTTCTTCGTTTACTTGGTTTAATTTGAATCCCCATACTTGTTATGTCAATATTTGCTTCAAGATCCCTCCTCTATTTTTATACTCAACATATAGAGGTTTTACTGCATCTTAACACGCCTGATGAGCTTGTCAATGATCTCACAGATTTGGCATCGGCAACTTTAAATTTCTGTTCAATCCTATAATTAGGCTTTGGCACATGTCCACCTTTTGTTTCTGTGAAGGAGGCCCCATTTTCAAAAGCATCCCCCACTGAATAAAATTCCCATGTATCTCCATTTCCATTATCGTTTTGTCTCCATGTCACCTGGATAATTTATACAATTAATATAACATTAGTAAAACCATTCAATATACAAAAATACCTAAAATTCCATGTTTTTGTTAATTGAGTGAATGCATCTTCATTAATAATTAACAAGTTGAAATTGAATTGCTTAAATTAATTGATTACCTCCTTACTCCCTGTCGTTGGTGCTATGAAGAGGTTGGCTTCGCTTTTTAGGCTAGGTTCCTTGCTTCCACCAATGGCATACTGCACCCATCCCTGGTAAAGATTGTTGGCTACATGTGCATACCCATGGCGTATTCTGCAATGTTTTCAATCCATAAGACAAACTTCCCAATTAAACAATTCATGCTTACTTGAGCGATTAGTTACCTTGGCATGCGCTGGTTGCAATTAGGTCCAAAATAGTTGTACACGACGGTAACCTTCATGTTCCGGTCTCTCACATACCCATCATCATGCCCAAGGAGCATAACCTTGTCTTGGTCTCTGAACCAGTTGTTGGAGACGGTCACATCAGTGGAACCCCGCGTGACATCAAGAAGACCATCTTGGCAATCATAAAGCGTATTATGATCAATCCAAATCTTCGAAGCTGTAACCAATCTGATTGCATCTCCATCTACTTGACCCAGGGGAATTACCTTTCCATCAGGACCCATCACCGTCCCAGGAGTTTGAGGTCTGCAGTGATGAATCCGAATGCCATGGATGATTATGTTGGTTGCCTAGTAACAAATAAACAGTTGTGAGTTACAGAGTGGTACATGCACGAAAAACACAAAATTTGTTATGTTGATTGTATTAGTTTGAAGTAATTAATGTAGCTGATGATTACCTTGAAGATCATCAAGCAGGCATTATCAGCAATGTGGACATTGATGCCTCGACCATCAATGGTGGTGAAACTGCTAATGAGAAGGGGTCTCGCAAGCCTAATCTGCATGTCTCTTTGGAATGTGATCCAGACTTTCCCTTGAATCACAGAAGCACCATACCTCAAGGTGCCAGGTTCGGGGTTTATTGGGTCATCACTAGGATCAGTAACTTTGTAATGGATGAGGTCCTTACCGATGTTGTTTGTCATCTTCCCTGCATAGCCAATGGAGCAGGTGGCAAGTTGTGGCCGATGTCTCCGCCATTCAGGATTCCATCTCCAGCATTGATCAATCACATTCATTTCCAAGCCTACTATCTTGGATTGCTTGGCAGAACTAACGTTTGGAGTGAAAACGATGACAATAGCCAAAACAAAGCACCAAAGGATGGAAGTGATGCCTTGAGAAGCCATGGTTTAAGATACTCGTTTTTGAATAAATTTCAAGATGTCGAATTGAATAACTGAGAAGAGAGAGATAGGAAGGAAGAGGTTAATTTGCTGGTTTAGATTGGAGAAGTAGTAGTGTAAGCAAGTGATTATATATAGGTTAATGTGGTTTCTGACCGTTTAGAGTTTGTTGAAGTTGTTTTGTCAAACTATGGCCAAGGGACTGTCCTATGAAAGAGAGAAGATAAGAATAGAAATAGGGAGGTTAAGCTAGTTTTGAATCCTTACCTCAATTTGTGACAATCTGACAATTAGCTAAATTAGCGCAGTACCCAAAGAAAAGGGGCATAGAGATAGCAAAGTTTGTTTTATGTGAAATTGTGAAGCAAATGATTATGACCTAGTGGCAGTAAGTAAGATTTTTTATAAGACAAATTTTATTTATAATGTAAAAAATTAAATATTATTGGAGAACATTTTATAAAGAACGGTCTAAATATCAAATTTGTGTTATCGGAGGTTGTTACGTTACGTAAGATTTTTTTCTTTTACATGTATTTTGTGGAAGTTTATTAAATATAACCATCAATCAATAAAAATTTAGCAATTCATTAATTAATACCTAAAAAAACATATGAGGATCAAGGCAACTCGCTAATTATATTCTTAAAGTGTTATATATAGGCAACTCGATCGCATTAAAGATAGCATGAAAGTCAGTTTTGGAAAAGTAAGAGTTTCTTTGGTTTGATTTGAGAGACATTTTATATTTTCATTTTTTGGAAATGATTTTTATTTTCATATTTTTCATTTTAAAAATATATTTGGTTAATATAATTTTTCTTACAATTATAAAATTGTCACCTCATTTTTAACTTATGGGCACTTCGTGGAAATTTCTTTGGGAGAGATTACCACCCGTAAGATCGGTCAAAGAGTATATTCAAACCCTTATACATGGAGAATGCATATTGAATCTTATTTATATTCCTTCAACTCATTGAACCAACCTGTATTAGTTAGTTTGATGTCTCTTTTAAAAATAAAGGTGGAAAATTTTGGGATGTGCTTTATGTAAAAAATTGCATGAAAAAATTATCCCCAAATTTTAAATTTTACCTCTCTTTTTTTTGTTGCTGTTGTACAATAAAGGTATCCAAGCCAACTTTTGTGTGAACCAAGATTGAGTCCTTCACTCAATAATCTCGAGGATATATTTCTCATATTAATTTAAGAGAATTAATTATTTTAAGTATTGATACAAATTTCAAAACAAATATTACATATTTTTAGCCACTAAGCTATTTCATTGAGTTATTTCCACCTTTAATTTTAGGGGATATTAAAATGACTCCAAGGCTTGAGCAATTGGCCTGCCCTCATCTCCTTTTTATTTTAATTTTATTTGGCTTTTCCTGTTATGACTTATTTTGTTTCCCTTTCCATCACTTTTAAATTTTTTCTTTACCTTCCTCTCTTTAAAAAAAAAGAAAAAGAAAAAACTAAAAATCACTAACTCAATTTAAAAAGTAAAAGAAAAACCACTTTGTTTAGCTGTTAAGTCGTATAGTGCAGTGTAATCCATTAAAAAGAAAAATTCATCGTAGATAATCTTTTTCCTATATTTTCTAATTTAAGTGTTGAAAGAAAATAGGCACAAAAATTGCATTGCAAACATCCAAAATGATTTGGTTTTGCCTGTTTTACAATAGTAGCAAGAAGAAAACGGTAGCTGGAATTCTTTTATATTTTTAGTGTATTGCTTGTTATTTATATAGATAGATGTGACATGTTTGAATGTCAAACGGGACAATCCTACCAAATTCGGATTAGCCACATTTACAAGCCAGATTGTACTGATTCGATTTTTAAAGCCGATGAAAATAAAGATCTGAATTGGACTTGTATTAATATCTCTAATGAAATGGTTTAGATCGTTATGGACTCATCAAGGCATAGCTTGACTCTTAAAAAATTATAAACTAAACGGATCGGTCCAATGTAACGTGACAATTCAATCCACACACTTAAACATGAATTATTAGACAGTTCAAGGCGTAGTTCGGCTCGTCAGCAGGCATGTAGTTGAAGTAGCAATGGCTTATGTCTTGCAACCTTTGCATTCGAGATCCAATCCTGTGAGATCGAATCCCATCCTCTCCCCTCTTCCAATTCCCCTCCCCTTGACCAAAAAAAAAAAAAAAGTGTGATTCGGCTGATACTTTATTTGCTTTTGATGTAAACTACACAAGGGATCGATTCCTGTGAAGAATGAATCCCATCTCTTCCCCCAAAACCCCCTGACCAAAAAAAAACTTGAATTATTAGAGGCCGATATTAGCACCTGTCAAAGCAATGTATTAATGTTGGAAAAAAAAAAGTTATGACCGTTAATAAAAAAAATTAATAATTGAGATTATAATGAAATATATGTATATATGTAATAAATTATAAAATTATTAAAATTTATTTTTTTTAATTTTTTTATACAATATAATTTTTTATATTTTTCTCTTAAATTAAGAGATTCACTCTAGAAGAATCCTATTTAAAAACTGGTGCCACCAGGGTCAAATAAGTTGAATGCCAATTAGTATGCCTAATAAAAGTTGACTTAAATGATAGTAATAAATTAATATATGATGTGTGATTATGACCCAGCAAGTTGGCATGAAAAAGAAGGATTTCAAGAGTTGAAACTCAAACTAATAGAAATTCTAAAAATATTATTGATAATCTGAATAGGGAAAATGAAAATAATGTACTTATATGGTAAGAGCCTGAAACCCTAGCAAAAATAATTAAAGAAAAATTCTAAAATAATCTCAAAATTACAAAACTTCCCCAAAACATGTCTAAACAGTGAGTTTTGACCTTAAAACCAGCCTTAACTGGTTGCCACGTGGACGGGCTGGGACTTTTCTTCCATATATAATAGCCCTTATAACTCTTCTTAAATCATAAGTTATTGTCATTTAAAGATAACGGGGCTAATTAGTATATATATCCGGTCCATATGCTTGGGCTTTCCACGATCCAGTAACTCCATAAACTACTCTGCAACATGTTCCATGTTAGATTAAATGTGCTAATTTAAATTCTAATTTGATCATTTTTGTACGAGTCTTAATTTTTATACATCTCATTTTAATAAGACTTTAGTTCTTCTTCTTCTTTTTTTTTTAATAATAATGGCATGAATGTTTGATTAGTGATTCTGCAAACTATCCAAACTTTCGTCACTATCTTTCGCTCCTAATAACTTAATAGCATGCACTTCAATTCTTATAAAGGAATTCATCTACTTTCTATATAGTAAATTTATATGTGCGATGCCAACAAAAAAAAAATTATATGTGCGATATTGCATAAAGAATAATTTTTATACGAGATTTTAATGTAAAAAGTGACATGGATTAAAAAAAATATAATCATAATATGAAAGAATCAATTCTCTATAAACCCACAAACTCGATGTCTTAATGTTGACGAGGGAAGTGTGTTTGATTGTCGCAGATCTCCTCCATCTCCATGAGCGATGCATACAATTAATGGTTGTGGAGTGGACCTCATTTTTCGGCCATTTAATAAAGTGGACCCAGGCATCATATCAATATGTCTAACACTTATCTAACTTCAACAGAAACGGTTTGTAAATTACTAAATTTAATGTCCAATGATCAATAATATTAACTTTAGTTAATCTGATATCTGGTTACATCCATTTGCCTTCTTTTTTTCTCCTTGTTGAACAGGGCCATTTGCTTCTTTCTTACTTCATTGTTTTGGTCAGCTTCGAAGTGGAGATAGTTGAAATATATATCCTTGGCAACTCAATGTATTTGACAACCAGCCCCACCAAATAAAATGAGAATGCGAGGTCAAATGTCATATATATATATGTGTGTGTGTGAACACTAATCTATCTCTCTACTTCTGTTTTTTCTTTTGTTAAATAAAAAAAAATCGATCTATATGTATCAATCTATATGTCTAGGTTTCTGGGTTAATTCTTTAACAATGCTGGTAAATGTCTATTATAAGGCGCAGATGGCACTGCGTTTTAAATCTGTAATGATATATTTCTTTAGTTATGGTGATATATAGGAGGGCAACGACAAGAAAAGCAAATGGAGCGATAATTTGAAAATGGTAACAGAGGCAATTGTTCTTCGCCAGAGATCTAGATGGCATGATGTACCTCGAAACAGATGAAATAAGAATATAGGACCGAGGCACTTAAATTTCGTTTGAGATGGAGAGGATTTTGCAGGAAATAAGAGTGTTTCCTTTTCTGATTTAGCAGATTTGCACTGGTCGGTGAAGAACAAATAATAAGCACCCAAATTCAATTGGGGATTTCTGCTTCTTTTTCTACTTTCTCGCATGAGCCCATTCTCTGGCAAGACCCACTTGAGAACTGCAAAAGCTCTCTCAAATATGATATAAATTAGCTGCATTTCGAATTTTCGACATGGCTAAGTAGTCCACTTTAATTGAAGAATGGAAGAGAGATTGGAGAATAAAGAGGGAAACGGTGTGATGTCAGAGTAATGACCTGGATAAGTAGTCCACTTTAATTGAAGGGAGTACCTTTTACTAAATAAAGCTTATAGATTTTTTTCATGAAATAACTGTGATTATACGAGATAAGTTATAGCTGCCAAACAAACCAGGTTAAAAGATTAATCTCCTTAATTTCTAAGACAATTAAGAGCGTGTTTGGGAAAGAATAAAAAATATTTTTCTCTTTTTATATCATGCTTGGTCAAATTATTTAAAATGAATTATAATATTTGATTATTCTAAATATATTAAAAATAGTTTATTTTTTTAAGTTTAAATTTAAAAATTTTGATTATAATTATTTTGATTATTTGATAGTTATACGTTATTTTACTACACTCACTCTGTAAATTTTATTATATTTAATTTAAACAAATTATTTCATATTCTTTTTAATAATTTATTGTATAAAAGTAACTTTCTTTTATACAATTCAAACAAAATATATTATCTTAAAATTATTTTTTGATTAATATATTTAAACATAAAACTGATTTTATCATAATTGATTTTAAAATAATATAATCAATTATTAAAATAATTTTTTTTATAATTACTCTGAATACACACTAACGATAATGAATTATTGCCGACAAGGCAAGTTTCTTTCTTCACTTTTCGTGCTAGTTCTCATCACTTTGCTTCAGCTTTAAGGGAACAAGTACAACGGGTGGCACGAATATGGTTGGGAGATCCATTCAGACTTACGAAACATTAGTGCCTGCTTCTTAAACAATTCTCAATCCTAAGCGAGCAAGTGATGGGGCAGGAGATAGCCATTTTAGACTAACTATCATTTTGTTATTTTAAATATTCACTTGATATTAATTTAATTCTTTAAAAATATTTAATATTAATTTGATCATTTAAATATACATGACATTAAGTTAGTCTTCCAAAGATTTAAATTAATATTAAAATAATCCTCCAAAATGATCCTTCAGAAGAACCACTTTAATGTCATTTTAAATTTTTGAAGACTAATTTGATATTATATATTTTTAAAAGACTATTTTGATATCATTTTAAATTTTTAAATGACTAATTTGATATTACATATTTTTGAAGGATCAAATTAATATTAAATAAATTTTTAATAGATCAAAATGATAATTTAGTCTTTTTTTCATTCGTATAAATAATTCCAAGGGAAAACATGCCATTAACACGTTTCTCTAAGGTATATTGATGAAAATACAAAATATAATCATCTACATGTACATGAAGAAACTCAATAAACCGTGCTTCATATTTTTGGTCATTCTTCCATTTCTGATCTGGTTTGGATTCACTGATTTAGTATTAACCACATACACCAAAGACATACTATAAACACGAATAAGCGAATTAGGACATCATTTGGTGAAACTCGTTGAAATCAAGCACCCCGTTGTGATCGATGTCAAAGGCGTCAATCATGGCCACGCACTCGTCGTAGGACTTGTCATCTCCAAGGCGGTGCAACATCCTCTGCAACCCTTTCGGGGTGATGCACCCAGAGCCCTTTTCCCACACAAACATCTCAAAAGCCTTCCTGAGATCCTCATCATCGTCACCACCATCCCTGCCTAATTCCCTCTTCATCAGCTTCGCGAAATCCTGGAAGTCCAGCAAATTGTCCCCGTCGGAGTCGAGGTTGTCGATCACCCCCTGAGCCTCCTCGTGTGACAAATGCTCTCCGATGGACCCGAAATATGACCGGAGCTCAAGGGCCGAGATTTTCCCATCGCCGTCTCCGTCGAAGTGGCGGAAAACCTCCCTGAGCTCGTCCTCTCCGCCGCCGCCAATCTTCGAGGTGGCACACGGTGACATGGGAGAGCTTGGAGAGCTCAACGTTGAGTTGGAAGATCTCGATCTTCGGCGATGAAGGCTAAGCCTGAGACTTTTGTTACAGAACCACTTGGATGGTTTGAGAATTCTCTCGGTTGCCATAACAAGATCGAATTTGGAAAAGCAGTTTCCTCTCTAATACATAATAGTTTAGTGTTGATTACAGCAGTGGCCTTTGGAGACATATATACATATATATATATGCGGTGGAAGAAAACTATAGCTTTTGAGGGAGTTGCTATGAAATTGCCTTGGGGTACAGAAGATAAAGATTACGTAACTTTGCAGGTGGGAAGGAAAGTGCATGGTAGTTTCCTCAGGGGTCCCAAGAAATGCATGCATCAATATCTTCATAAAAAATTGTACCTCCAATTAAATTATGTACAGATTCTTGGAAACGCTTGGTGTAACAAGTATCTCCCAGTACTGCATCACTCATCACGCGTGGCACTTTCACCTATTGGTAATTCTTTATCGCTTATGATCAGTTTTTATAAGAATAAAAATAAGGGTAAAATATTCATGAATTACTTATCATACATATTTGTGTTCACAAACATGAACTTATATTGAGAAACAATGGTATCATAGATAAAGTTCATGTGATACACACTTAATAATATAATATAAAAAAATTATCTTGCCCCTTATGTAACTAAAAGTTTTTCTTATTCTATCCTATACTCCACAGCTTTTATTTTTACAAATATTGACAGGGATACACGTGGCTTTACACAAGTTTGCAAGTAATGTTATTTGTATTGATGTAATTTTGATTTATGATTGATCAATGTAAAACTTTTGTATATTATTATTCAATTATATATTATCTAATGTTTAACTTTTTAAATAGTTATTATATTAGTTAAATTTTTTTAAAGATTAACAATTCATAATTAGATAATAGTGTAAAATTTTTTACACTGTTAGTAAATTAAAATTAAATTTTATTTGTATAACCATTCATGATTATATTTAATTATTTTTTCTAACTCAAATAGAGCCATTTTTATTCCTATATATACATAGAAGTATAAATTTAACATTATTTTAAGTTTAAATTTAAGTGAAAAAGTTAATGAAAGGGAAAATGCTAAAGACACAATAAAATAAAACTAATGTAAGTCATTGCATATATTATTATATATGAATTTTAGTAAACTAAATGTTCATATATCTAAAGTAAGTCTAATGGTTAATTTAAGAAGTGTGAATTTTTGTATGTCTAATTATTATATATCCAACATTAACCTTATAGAGTTGAAAAATAGTTAGGTAGGCATATGCTTATATAAACACTCAAATAAACATTTGACATATATAAAATTTTATAAATCATGTTATAAATGTATCTCTCTCTAAAATCATAAATGCAGATATGTTAAATGCTAGTTTAAATGTATATATAAAAATGTGCCTTACTTAAAAAAATTTCTACGGAGTTGCATTGTTATATTATTTCCTAAGCACCATTTGCACACCTACACATATGAAAAAAAAAATTGAATATAACTAAATTCACTTAAATTTTTTCTGTACCTAACTAAACTTAAACTGTACAATTCAATGATCTGCGTCTCATCACTTTATGGCAAAAATCATTTCCCTTTTACTGCACCCTGGACTAATTTTGACTCTACACTTTGACCGAGTGTGATTCACAATGATATTGCTATTTCCGCATAAAAAAAATTATATAATTTTTTTTGGTTAAATTAAATTTAATTTATGTAGTTTTACTCTAAAGATATGTTTGGTATGTGGATAAACATGAGAAGAAATTTTCATGGATAAGATTTGCATATAATTTTATATACAAATCTCATTCGTAAAAATTTACCCTTCATTTTCACCCTCATATTAAACCTACACTAAATCTAATTTAATTAGTTACTGCTATTTAAAACTGTTTAAAAATTTTCTATAATTTTTGAACAATGTAAAATGGTCTGTATCAACTAAGTTTGTTCTTCGGAAGGTCCTTAGCTATTTAGAGTGAAAGATCAAATAAGAATATTTTGCATTGTTTAAAAATTAGAGGGACATTTTTAAACGGTTTGAAGTATATGGATTAAATTAAGTTTGAAGTGAAGAACCAAATGAATAATTTAAATTAATTTTTTAATGCTATTTTCTTGTATAAGTATTGATTCTTTCAAAATTCACACATATATATAAGTCTCTTATGCACAAATGATGAACAAATTCTTATACAATCATTAAAATAGTGTAAAAATTACATCAAGATTTTGATATGAAATTAAAGTGCCATTGTTGTTTTTCAAACGACTTTGTTTTTCACAATCAAGTGCTTTAATCCCTATACATACACATGCTTTAATTTATTTTCTTTGACAAAAAATTGACATGTTTAATTTATAAATAATATTACTTTATACATATAATTAAGGAAATCTCTCTTAATTGTTATATTATATAAATACTGGATCTCTATACTTTTGTTAGAGATATAAAATTATTTTTAAACATTTAATTAATAATTTAATTTTTAATAAATTTTAACTTACGCCTTTAAAATTTAATCAATGAGCAGACTAAATATTAGAGTGTGCAAATGTGTAAAATGATCCCTGAAAAATAAGTAGAAAAATAGAAATTCAATTGGGTTTTTTTTTTCCTTTGAAAGAACACATATATTACACTGAAACTCAAACTCCCAATCTGTGACTGCCATCCATCTGCTAAACATAACTTGCAGACCAAGAGAATACCAACAATTTTGGCCGTTGGATTAACTTTAATTAGTTAGTAAGGATTTAAAATCAAACCGAAAAAAGAAAACTTTCTTTTACTTACTTTTGAATAAATCTGAATAACTTATGAAAAAAAATAAATCTAGCTTTATATATTATTTCAAAACCCTTACACTATGCTAAATAATAGATAGCTATCTGGGCTGAGCAAAACTTACGAAGAAAGGTTAAAAAAAATTATAATAGTGATGACTTTCTGATAAACTGAAACAAATATACACACACACACACATCTTTAAGGATATAGAAAGGCCAATATTTATAGTGAAAAAAAATGCCATTAGGTCATTAACTATATTCATGCCCATAGAATATGTGACGAGACCAGCAGAAATAAAGTATGTGTCAACACTGTAACTATCGGAGTTTATAGGTAGCGAGCATATCTTTTAATGAATCCATCGAAACGCCTGCGAAGTTACGAATTACGAACTGCCCAACTTCAATTCCATTAGCCCACTGGCTTACCACCTCAATAACTGAGAATCCATAGGCCAAGGTTGTCAAGCTTTTGAATGGGCCTCAACAAGGAGTGGACCTGCCAGGGCCCAGGTCATTCTGGCATTCCTGTAGATTAAATTGGGCCCCCAGCTTTTTTTAAATATAGTAATTTTTCAAAAATTACAACAAAATTATCAAAATCAAAATATAAACAAAACGATGAATTAGAATATGATCATTAAATTGAGAGTATTCGTGGTTTGGCCTGATTCAAATTAAGAAAAAATATTATTCAAATCAAACTAATTAATTTTTTTATATTGAAAATGATTATTTTTATTATAATTGAAGAACCGAATTGAATTAAATCGTTCTTAATTAATCAATTTTGATTCGGTCCAATCAATTTTTGGGTTAGTATTTTTTCTTACAAGAAATTATATTTAACTTGACTTTTTTTTTCTTTTCATAACTCAATTAATAATAAATTAGTCTAAAAATATTAATAAAAATATAATCAATAAATATAAATAAAAAATTAATCTAAACGTTTTTATAAAAACAATAATAGAGTAAAATCTAATCATTTACAAACATGTATTATATATATATATATATATATATATATATATACATATATAATTACATAAGTTTGGTTTAGTTTGACTTTATTTAATTCCATAATTAAACACCGAATCAAACTAATCGGTTTGCATAAAAAGAAAATAAAACAAAACTAATTAATTTTAGTTTTGTTTAATTTTTTATTTTTAAATTCAGCTTTTTAGTTTAGATTAATTTGATTTGATTATGAACACTCTTACACTACGTTAATCAACAATTACAACTTAAGTAGTAAGCAAACTTAAATTAAATAATTAAAAAAAATCTCTATAATATGGGATTCAAACTCTTGTGGAAACGCATAGAAGAGCCATAATATCTTAAACAGGATTAGTCTCCTACTCAAGATGTGACAATACCCGAACAAGAAAAAAAAGAAAGAATAAGATCAATTAATTCTAAAAATATAATTAGCATTAGAGAGTTGCCATAGTATTTGACTTTTTTGAAATATCGATACCTTATTGAATAATAGTCAAACATTTCCTAATTATTAGTTGTCATGATAAATGTTTGACATCTAATAAATATAACCAACAGTAAATAAGTTTTTATTAACTCATCAAGTTATAATTTAAAAAATAAATAAATACTGAAATAATCACCTCCTCCTAACTCGAAGTGTGTTACATCATATATGTTTCTCTCTAATTAAGGGCATAACTACTCATGGAATAACAACAAAAAAATTTTCACTAAGTGTAATTTTTGGATCAGCCCTCCAAATAAACGAAGTTAGCCCAATTTTCTAAAATTTTTATAATATATATGTGTGAATGAGCATGTATTTAACACTTGAAACTAAAATTTTCTGGTTCCACGCAGGTTTCTCTGGCCACGAAGCTTACATTATCTATCATTTTCCTTGCAAGCTGCAACCAATATCAGTGTCACACCCATAGATAGAGCCTTGTGTTTGAGTTTGGCCGAGTGACGAGAAAAGAATATAAGATTAGAAAAGTATGCAAGATGCGGCGACCAGCTACTTGTGGCTTGTTACTGAAAGGACGCCTTGTCTCTTCTCATTCCCTTCCTTTCACTTACCAGCTTGGAACAGACAGGACATTGTCCTAATGCTATCAGAATAGACTGCAACGAGTCCCATACATTGCTTTTCTATTATCTTCTACGAATAATGATATATAAATATAAAATCATGATATAAGTTTCTTGTTTGCATTCTGTAGAAATTAGAATTAGAATTGAAGGCGTATTAGAGAGCACTAGAGAAGAGTCGAGAAGAGAGTGGTGACTGTGTGCTTACGAGAACGGATAAAGACGAAGCCAACGTGAGAAGATCAATTTGCACTAGTGTGCGCGTTTTAATCACAGGGTTGCAGCGCACCGTCGCCGTTGTCTTTGTCCGTTTCGCGGCGGTATTATTACGGATTAGACCGCACTGACAGGGACCACAGGGCCCACGCGTGCCTTTCTGTTCTACATCATTTGGCCTTATCCTTCTTTTTGGCCTCACACTATCCGAAACGTCTGTTACAACTTACAACCCACCTCAATCGAAATGTTCCCAAAGGATCAACAACTTGTCTATATCAACAATCACGGTCCCAAAAGTACCATATTCACCAAGAGACCCCACTTTCGATTTTTCTTGTAAATTATAACCTTAAACTTGACTAAGCAGCGGCAGCGGAACTTTGTTTTGCTACATTGACCACTTGAACTCGATGAGTTTTTATAGAAATTTTCACTCACCCTAAAATAAAATGAACAAAAATCCTCGAAACTCAGAACACACCCTTGGCCCAGCTGTACGCAGGCAGACAGCCTTTTCTTTGGGGCACGACACGAACGATGAACCTTGAACTCATCGGAGGCCAGGTTCAAGGCCATCAGGGTTATTTCTCAAGTTTGTCTTCACTGTCCAAACTTTTAACTTGGTCAATAAAATTGGAATGATTCATGCTACGTAGAGTCCACTTTGTTGCCAAACTCTACCACTATGATTTGAAAAAAAAACCGAGAAAAGAGATGAATTGAATATCAATGAGGACCCTTGAATCTCTGTGAGTAGTTTAATTTTCTTGTGTTTTTGGGTGAATATCAGATTTGATTGTAACTGTTGAATATAAAAAACTCTTTTATACAAATTCATTCTCCGTTTTTACCTTCGTACCAAAACGAGGCTTATATTTATGTGATTGTTACTTTGTTGTCGCTGAAAGATGTCTCTTCTTAAAGGATAGGAAGTCAGAAGGAGTTGGGACTATAACACCAAAAATATTGAAGATAAACCAAAGAAAAAAAAAACAACTATTTTAACAAATAGAAATTTTTATACATATTACTTTTTTTTAGGGAAAGAAATATTTTTAAATTAACTTTTACCTTAATCGAGACTCATTTCTCTTTTAAAGACATACTTTCTAGTTCATACATTGGCTTATTACATTTAAAAAAATTAATTTTCTTAAATGTTAGTCTAAAATTTTAAACTAAACACTACAAGAAGCACACATCTTTAAGCAATAGGCCAACACAATAAAAAATAGAAGGATCACATCAATCGTGAATGAATTTCACATATCCAAAATTGAACGGAAGTCACATATTTAAGATTTTTATAATTGACATTATAATACAGAGACTCGAAATATGGAATTTTGAATACCAAAACGGAGCCCATAGTTCTAGTTCTAGTTGCCATTTGTAAGATGACGAAATTTTGTGTAGGGATAACATTGATAATGAAAACGCCCACAACTACGTACAAAATTCATATTCTATTTACTATATATGAATCTCATATATACTATAAGTTTGTTCATCATAGATACTGTATTCATATAATATTTTCTAACAAAACTTCAATTGGCGGTATGTAGTTGAAATACACTCAAAAATTAATTGCATAAAGCAAGCCATACTTATTCACAAAAAATTTAAAGGGTAAAAAAATCCAAAAGCAGATTGTGAGCGGTCATGGAAGTCCAGATTAAGATTAAGCAAAGTTATTAAAAAAAAATTTTAGATAAGCATTGTCTATTTTAAATATTTTATTTAATAATTAATATATATATAATTTAATAAATTATATTATAAATATATATAACTTTTTAAAAAATTAATAATATATATTAATTATTGAATGAATTATTTAAAACAAGTAATACTTATTTAAAAATTTCTTAAGTTACTAAAAACGTTCAACTCAATGACTATTGTTGACTCGTACACAATGATTCTCAAACTCTTGGAAGTTGGAACCAATGGTGATATTTACATAACATCGTCCTTGTTCATGCGTTATAAGAAATTTACGGATACGTATGTAGTATCATAGAAACATCTCTATAATATGTAATACTTTACAAAAGGGGCAGAGCAAATGTTGTGGTACAGTGCGGTATTGTTATTAATATACATACACCCTTTGGTACTGTATAATTCATAATGAGTGGAGACAAATCAAAAAATCAAAATCAAAATGAGGAAATATTACAGAAAGTAATGGATTGGTGCGAGAGGAGGTCCCAAAAAAAAAAAAGGTCCAAAATGAATGAGATATGCCAAAGCATATTCCTTATTAATCTTGCATGTGAACCATGACTACGGGCAGCGCCAAAGAAGAAAAACACCATTGTTGAGGGGTCAAGATTAAAAAAATATTTTTTTAAAAAAAACTTACATGTAAAATAAAAAGCTTTCAAAAAACTTTGGGGCCATGCCCTAACGTGGCTCCGCCCTTGACTAATGGGAATACTTTCTATTATAGTATTTTTACATCATTAATAAATAAATTTTATCAAAAAAATTATTAAAAAAATATGATAAAAATTATAATCGTTAATTAATAATAGTTATTTATATAAATAATATTAAGAAGAATATAATTGTATTATATTATTTTATTTTAAAAAAAATATTAAAAATTAAAGAATAAAAATTTTTAAAATAAAATTATTTTTTTTAGTGTGATTTATATTAATTAATATTTTTATTTTTTAAAAATTTATTAATAAAAAATAAAATATAATTAAATTGAATAAAGAAATTAACGAATTATACAATACTCTAATAAGAATAGAGATAATATTAAAAAATATTATAGATATACGAGAGATTAAAAGAACGAGGAATAAAGGAAAATCTGTTATTGTTCCTACTCAAGTGGTAGATCCTCCTGCACTGGAAATGAAGATCCGAAGGGTAATGGAGATTATGCAATTACACCGGAATTGCAAGGTCTAAAGGAGGATATGGGTTTTCCCACAAAGTGCGGTGCCATTGAAGGGAAGCCGATGGTGGAAGCTCCAATGAAAAATCAAGATTTGAAGAACATCTTGGACATCAAAAAGAAACGACGATTAGAAGATCCAAAATTTGTTTCTTTGCCCAAAGATGAACTTTCTGGTGAGGGAACACGAAGTTACAATCAAGCTTCATTAGGAATCGAGGTTCAATCTATTCCTTTTTCATTATCCCCAAGATTGGATAATCGAGAGGGCTTGGAAGCAGTAGTAAAGGCATCTACAGAACTCAACAAGGTAGAAAAGCTCAAGGCTGTGCCATCAAGAGAACCACCTAATCCTGGAAAAGTTATCTTTCTGCATTCTGGGTTTACAGGGTCTTTAAAACAACATACAAGAAAAAGAATCACGGGTTCAAGAAGTGCGCAAGAAGTTACGAAACAAAAGACAGCATTGGAGGGGCATTCACGAAGACTGGTGGTGCATCTGGTGATAAAAGAAACAAGAACAGAGGACAAAAACCCAAATTCACAATTGAGGACAAAACCATGGCCTATAAGTACACCACTGCCAAACCAGACGATGACAGCGTTCCAAAATTTTCTAGACGCAGTTATGGCTGGCTAGAGAAGAGCAAGCGCACGCAAACCATTATGACAGTATCATTGAAGTACCAAAATTCTAGACTTGTAAAGAATAATGACGATTACAGAAATAGAGATTACGGACAAGGACGAAGACATAGTCGTCATCAACGACTTGGCGTTGGGAGCTCACAAATCTCTTCTCTTTGCATTCAGAAATTCCCTCATTTACATTGGGAAGACTGGGCTTGATTTGAGTCTTCGAAGGTGATCTCCCTCATCAACGTGTGAGGGGTAGTAATTTCAATCTTCTAGCAGCAAAAAAGGATGTGTTGAATTTAATGCCAGCTGATTTGAAGAAGGGGATTGAAGGTCATGATGATGAGAATTCCATAATAAAGCAAGAAAATAAGTACTCCGTTAATAGTAATTTGTTTACTGGAACTGGAACAATTTTCATATGGCCAAAGGTCAGTGAACTGCATGGTGATATCACTTGTCTCAAACAAATTCTGCTGCACTTGCTAGGTCGTGGTATGCTTTATATGTGTCCTATATTGGTATTAACTTTTTCACACTTACTGATAAAAGATAAGGAAGTGAAAAGCACATGGCACACTAGTAATACTAAGGTGCCTAAGTATAAGTGTATCGTGGCTTTCACTCTTCTGTTGAGGCCACTATGGCTGAAGAATTTGTGTTGAGCCAGAGAAAGTTTATGATCCATATTTGTAATTCAAGAATGCTATCAGATGTGTGGAAGACCAATTTCAAGTTTGAAGGACACATGACTAACGATGGTGATTGGCATCTTTGTTGTGATCTCTCCAACAAGTGTTTTTATAGCAGTGTTTCTCCTTATGCTTTCTCTGTTTCCTTGGTCCCACTGTCATTTGAGTGTTACCACCATTGTTGGGCTGTCAACGTCTTCGACCATTGGAGTGGTTACTAATTCCAGAAGAATGGATTTTTATGAGACATTGAAGGAGGAGTTATTCCTATATACATAGACTAGTAAAAAATTAAAGCTTTATCAATTGATAGGTGTAGAGTGATTACTCAATTTGTTTACATCAACCTTAAGGATAAAATTATTTTTTATGAGGTAAATATTAATAAAAATTGTAATTGTTAGTTAATAATAATCATTTATATAAATAGTATTAAAAAGAATATAGTTGTACCATATTAGTTTATTTTTAAAAAAAATATTAAAAATTTAAAAATAAATTTTTTTAAAATAAGACTATTCTTTTTAATATAATTCATATTAAAATATCTAACAATTAATATAGTACTAATTAAAAGAAACACAACAAAGAACCACAAAATTTTACTCAAATTCATCACTCAAACGAGGAGAAAAGAAACGTGGCGAATGAGCGACTTTCTCAGACTTGAGAAAATTCTCAAGACAATGATGTTCATTTTTTGTCTGAATAACATGCAGTTATATATAAACGCTCTTATTAATGTCTTTTATTCAACAAATTGGCTTTAGCCAAGTGTGCGTGGGAAAGTAATTATCCAGAAGAAACTTTTGTCTGCACACTTCACAGACTCCAAACATCTTATTTTTAACTACTAGTTTATTGCCCCGCCGAAAGTAAATAGCATTTTCCCACTATGTAAGTATCCGTTTTCTGTTCGCTGCCTAAATTCGGACTCATTTGGACAAATTTTTTAAAAATATTTTTTTTATGTGAACCTTTTTAAACATTTTTTTATGAAACATAAAATTTAATTAATGTTGAAATACAATATTTAATAAATAATCTTTTTATGTTTAGACAGTTTTTATATTTAAAAAAAATAGAAACACAAAAATTTAACTTTAAAAAAAGTATTTTTTTTATTTTTTATTTTTTGAAAATGTCATCTAAACATATTAAAATTTTAAAAAAATACTTTTTAAAAAAAATATCTTTTCTTATAAAAAAGAAAAGGACATTCAAAGGAGCTTTATCATCTTCACCAGCAATTCGAATAGGAGATCTCCTCCAGCTTTTTACTTTTCTTTTTTTTTTTTTGTCATTGTCCGAATATATAAGATTAATCTTGTGTGGAGTATTAAAACCGATCTTCCTAACCAAATGCTTCCATGAGAGTGGGAGGAGGACCATTTTACTTTTTAGTCCAATCCTAAATAAATATAGAATAAATATTCAAATGTTTCGTGATAGCACATTTCAGAATATCCTGTTAATGCCGAGAATATTTTCTCTTCGGGTCCCACTCATCAACAACTCTTTTCTGTTCGGTACCTTTCACCCTTTAAGATGATAAACAAACAGCATGAAATTATTTTTTTTTTTTGGGTAAATTGTTCTCGTACCTAAAAAATAAAAATACTGCATCCGAAGACAGGATACAATGTCAACATGCATGGTCCTGGACAACTTCTCTCCATATTTTCATTAAGTAAGAATTATGGAAAACTGAATTAGTTTTTTAGATTTTTAATAATAAAAATGTAGAAGTTAAAATTATATAAATAAATCACAATAAAATATGAATACTTAAAAATAAAAAAAATAAAGATAAGAAAATATGCATAATAAGTTTATCCTAATTTAATCATAATCGGTAACTTATGTTCAATTTTCAAACAATCACTTAACTTAAGTAAAAAAGAAGCTCTTAAAATATTATCAATACTTTTTTTCTTTTTATATTAAAACAAAAGAACAACTCTCAAGATTTGGATGCTTTTAAAAACTTTCTTCGAGAGTTGACAAGGAACAAACAATAGCATATGTGATATAGTTCTTCTTTTTCTATTTTGCAAGAATAATCTCCAAGATGCTTCTAATTCGTGTTGCTTTTGTAGTAGAAGAGTTCCCTTGATTTTGTTATCCGTTAGAAAGATATATACACCAAGAATTAGCTTCACAAAGTCCTAGAAAATTAATCACGTGCAGTTTTTAGTAAGTGTTCTTTTTGTTTTCAATGGTCGCTGTTTCTTTAGTATAGTTGCTAGTTTTTTTATTTTTTTTATTACATCAAATCAGCATAATTCTAAAGAGTAATAGTTCTCACATGAAAGTTGGAAGCTAACAATAATTAATGAGGCAAAAAATATTATTTTCTTTATTATAAATAATCACACGGTGAAGGGATTTGATGATATAACTATTTGAATACTTTCTTCACAAATCTCATAAATAAAGAAACTCATCAATTAATCAATCAATTAATTATAATCATCAACAGTTCTAATTCAAAATTTTTGCTTAAGTTTAAATTCAAATACACATGCTCAAAGGCTTAATTAAAAAATATCTTCATCAAAACTTGAATGTAACACACATGCGGCATTTCCATTTTCTTTAAATCTTCTATTTTATTTTATTCTTTTCAAAAGTACAGAATTGACACAGGATAAAGAGACAGAGATTTAAATCCTGAGAATGTTCAACCGTCAATGAATTTGGTAATTAAACATGGGGTTCACTACCGTGATCTATATGCCAGGTAGCATTACTCAGTTTTAGTTATTGCCAAATTACAGTACAACCCCAAGAAAAGGACAATACAGTAAGACAAACTTTTCACTTATTGCTTCCCTCTCGGGTCTTCTTTTGTGATTTCCCATGGCTCCCTGCCTTTAAAACCAGCTTAAATCTCTCTCTGCAGGACACTTGCTAAGCTGAAACTCGCAGACAGACAGAAAGAGAGAGAATGGCTCCCTCTTACTGTGTGAGGGAGAGGAAACCCTGCGTGGGATGGGTGCAGAAATACTTCAAAGACTGCCTTTGCAATCTGAACGATGACTTCTCGTTCGGTTTCGGTCTAATCAGTCTAGTATGCTGGGGAGTGGCAGAAATTCCCCAGATAATCACCAATTTTCACACCAAGTGCAGCCATGGAGTGTCCCTTGCCTTTCTCCTCACTTGGGTTGCTGGGTTCGTCAACTTTTTCTTTTTCAATTTAATTGATTACTTTAATGATACTGCATAATCACCAACTTTTTCGTTCGCTAAAATCGCACTAATTAGTTTAACTGTTGGTTTGGTTTTTGCTAAAAATGTTTTGATGCAGAGACATATTCAACCTGGTGGGTTGCCTTCTGGAGCCAGCCACGGTGAGTGAATCTGAACCATATGCACACAAATATTTGTTTGGTTGCGTTGCGTGGTAGTCCTGACGCGCCATTGGGTGGCCTTCGTCTTCTCTGTTATCATAACGTTCTGCATCATCCACTACGTTTTCTTTTCTTTCTTTTCTTTCACTCTTTCTATATTTAACTTTTTTGTGATTGTGGACTTACTTTCTTCTCGTTCTTGTATTTTGTTTTTCTCGTTTTTGGATGGATGGATATGCAGTTGCCCACGCAGTTCTACACAGCTCTGGTAATTAATTGCAAAATAACATCTATTTTGGCGTATTTTGTTCTATGCACCCCTGTTTCTCTTGTTTGTTCTCTTTAGGGCGCTCTGGTTTTAGAATTCAGATCTTAAAGAAAACTCCTTCTTATGAAGCATCTACTTCTTTTCAGCTGTACTAATTAAAACTGCTGAGTATTGAAATTTTTGAAACCACGATCCATAACGTAGAAGATTTGCATATTTGGTTGCAAAGATAGCGTGCAGAGAAACTTCTAAATGGATTTGAATTCTTAAACAGTAAAGTGAAAAGAAACATTTCTAAATGGATTTGGATTTCTTAAAAAGTAATGTGACTGTGGAACCACTTTATGAAAAAGCTAAGAGAATATGTTATAATAAATGAATAGTTTATTACTTATGTATATTTTATTAAAACTTAAATTGTTTATTTTTAATCAATATTATCACTTTCGTACTTTATTATTTAAAGTGTGCGATAAATTTAAGAAAAAATTAATCCCATTTAAATACACTTAGTCTAAAATGATCATTTAATATGTATATAAGTTATTAACTTTAACTATTACATTTAAATATTTTAGTAAATATAGTTAGTGTTATGGTTTATGTCTTGAAGATTTAATTTAAAAAATTAACAACAATGATTCACATACTTAATATTTCCCGCTTAAGTGACAGTGTAAAAATATTATAATAAAATTATTATATTTCTTGTCTTTTATAATATGTTTAAATTTTTTTTTTAAAAAAAAAGAGGAAGGATGGAGGAAGAATTACATATTCTTTTTAAATTTTTAAACAAAAATATGAAAAATTATATTCTTTTATGAATTAAAATTAAAATAGAAGAAATATAAGTTATTTTTTAATTTAATTTAAAATAAAATTACTTTTCTCTCTTATTCTCAATTTGAAGAAAAATTGTTTTTTGAGTTTTGAACGGAAGGTAAGAGAATACTTCTTCATTTCTCTGTTAAAATTTCCGCAAATAATCATTTTTTCCTTTTTTTTCTTTTTTATTTTCTATCTACATTAATAAATAAAGATAAAAAATTTGACAAATTTTTATTTATTTAATAAATAATAATTTTTATCTAATAATATGTCTGGCTTACCCTTGGTTGGTGGCGTCGGCCATGCCACATGGAGAAACTTTTCTGTGTTTCCAAAAACGGGTACCCCTTGATCTTGGGACTCACATCACCATTTTGAATAAAATATAATTAACGAGTTAAGCAATTTGAACGGGGAGAGATTTATAAATATCTATTAAATTTTTCTATCTTAGTAAAAATTATGTGACAGGGCACCCACCTAGGTTTGGACTTAATCACCCCATGGCTATGCTAATTAAGTATAAGTTCTGATCATTTATTTTATTGTCATTATTATTGAAATTAGTTGTTTGTTTTTGTTTTAATCCACAAAAATTAATAAAACCTTGATCTTATTGGCACTCGTGATTGTGATTTAACAGCTTTACACAGCTACCACGATCGTATTAGTACTGCAAAGCGTATATTATGACTACGTCTATAGATGGTGCAAACGTCGACAGAAGGTCAACAGCAAAGGGGTACATTTTTTATTTCTTGTACTTCGTTCTTCTAATCAAAATTGAAATCTATGCCCTATCTTTTTTCTTTTGCTCAAACTTTTAGTTGTCACAAAGAAGATGAAGACTCTCCCACCCTCATTTCACTCTCTTCTGAGCAAGGGGAAGATTTTCATTACATTATTATGTTCTTATACATCTTGTAGGATCATGAAGAAGAGAAAAAACCATTGAAACCGAAACCAAGCCACGAGTCTGGGATACCAATACCAAATGGCACACCCAAAGCAGCACCTCGACGGGAGTACTACTATACGTACGGATAGAGTTTCTTCCCATATTCTAACTGCTCTTAGCAATTAGTGTGAATTAAACTCTTTTTTTTTTTGTAACGAATAAAAATAAGTTCAAATCTTATAATTATGATTTAAGAAATGAACTAAAGTGCGTGTTTTATTGAATTAAATGAACTATACAGGTCAGCGAGATCGTTGGCTGGGAGTGGTACTCCACCCTTTCGTACGTACATGAGAGCTGTTAAAAGTGGCCCTTCAGCCATGGAATTGAACGGAGACTCTTCTTCTGAGGATGAGGCACCTCCGGTTGCCTCTGAAAAGCCTGCAACCCAGCCTAGGCCCATCCCACGTTCTGTGGCTGTGAGTTTTTCCATTTGTTTTCTTGCTGTAAAAAAAAAGAGTTTTTCATTTGTTTGTCTCATTGTGCGACGAATGCAACTGCAATAACTAGTACCCCTGCAAGGAATAAACAAAAAAACAAAGTGAAATAATTACATGAACTGAATAATTACAGCTCTTCTTTTCTTTTCAGCAAGGAAAATATATACACAAATACAAAGTGAAATAAATCTATATATATTAAACAATTTATTAGATTTTAAATTTGAGTCCCTGTATAATGTCCACTTAACTAAACCAAAGCCCTCTGACCCCAAAAACTATTTTATTCCCTTACATTTGTCTTAGCATGATTATGGTCTAAACCGCAACCAATTGGTTATGAGGCGCTGGTCATTATCAACTTGACCCTCACAACCCAAAAGTCCTTTTCCCTACACAGAAATGATCACATCTAGTACAAATTTATTCTTCTCCATATGTATCCTCTCATCCTTACACTGATATATATATATATATATATATACTCTAATCTTTGATATATTGTACCGTCTCAGGGAAGTTATGGAACATTTCTAGCAGCATCAGTTAACTTGCCCCGGCATGGTAATGCTTTGAGGGAAGGATACAAAGGATTCAATGGAAGAAGAGTCTTGCAGGTACGATTAGGCAGTGGTACCATTACTTTAATTTATTCAAACTCATCATTTTCTGCAGTGTTTGGTTGCTTTGTGTTCAATTGCATCTGCTAGTTGCTACTTACTATAGCTCATCCCAGGAGCACGAGATACACAGTACATTTGGTCAATGGTTGGGATGGCTCATGGCTGCTATCTATATGGGTGGCCGGCTCCCTCAAATATGGTTGAATGTAAGTGTCAAACTTTTTTGTTTTCTTGCTTTTTTGTTCTTTTCTGGGTGAGTGTAAACTTTTTTTTGGTTTCAACTTTCAACTATTCTTTTTTCAGTTGTGTGCTTTTACTATTATTATTATTATGATTATTATTATTTCTACTACTACTACTGATAAAGCTGTTGTGTCCTTAATTATTGGTCAGATTAAAAGAGGTAGCGTGGAGGTAATGAAACTTAATCTTAAGCATTTAATCTTAAGCATTTCTTGCCTTCCGATTATGAATTACAAGTGCAAAGATTAACTTATATATTTCTACTAGTTTATGCTTTCTCTTTTGATCATATCATATCAGGGCTTAAATCCTCTCATGTTCGTCTTTGCATTGATCGCTAATGCTACTTACGTTGGAAGGTTCCAATCTCCCTCTCAATTGTATATATATTTGCATCCGAATATCCGATTAATCCTAAAAGCCTGAAGTTAATTAAAGTAAATCTGTCTATGCAGTATTCTTGTACGAACTACCGAATGGGAAAGCATCAAAGCTAATATGCCATGGTTGTTGGATGCCGTAGTTTGCGTGGCACTGGACCTATTTGTATCCAATATATATATATATATATATATATATATATATGCAGTTCTTGATGCAGATTTTTATCTTACGCTATTATTTAGGTTGGGCGTTGGGGTTCTGAAACTATGATTATAACCAAAACCTTAACAATATATGACAGATAATATTGCAGTACATCTACTATAGATACTTTCGGAGGAAAGCAGCAAGTGATGATGGAGAATACAAGAAGCGAGCTGCAATCTTGATTTGTGGAGCTGTAAGCGATCGATGTTAATTTGAATCTTGAAGAATGGGCACCCTATATTGAGCCCTTAATTATAAGGCTTCTATTATACTCTGCCACTAATGACATTCAGCTTTTAGACTTGAAGGTTGCGTTGAATTAATTAGGCTTCTACAGTAATAGTGTCTGAGTCGTATTAGTATCTGAGTCTGACCTGAGACTGCTGAAGACTGATAAGGAAAACGTCTCTAATTCGTGCTAAATTAACAGAAACAGTGATATATCGCGTCACGGCCTACCATCAATATTATCAAGTGGTATTACCTATGAAAGCTCTGCAAAACGAAAAAGGGGAAGCCATCGCTATCAACGCCAGCATAGATGGGATTGATGAATTGTCACACGCCAGTGTAATTTGCGGTTGCGGTGCCTGCGATAAGGCTTCAGGGGCTTGAGATGTATTTAGTTATGTCAGTGTATGTGTCTTAACTTTTCTTTCTTTTTCTCTTTCTTCTGGTCCAAGGAAATAAAGGAAATGTTCCCGCGGCCATCTATAATGTATTAATCCATAGAATAAAAACAGGTTGCATGCTAAGAAAAATATCCTATCTCTGTTTGCACATTATTTTGAACTCTTTTTTTTTCAATTGATTTAACACAAAGTATAGGGGTGAGGGCTGTTGCCTTTTTTTTTTTTGGTATAAAAGGAGCTCAACAGTCAACAACAACAATTCAGCTATACACGCGCATCAATGAAATTGAAATGGGGCTAATTTAACTTCTTGTATATCATCCAAAAAATTAAATTCTGAATTTTTATCTTTTTTATTCATATTTTTTAACTAATTGGAATTATAGTACTTTAAAATATATTTAATTAAATAATATTATTTTAAGTCAGTTTAAAATTAACATTATGCATCACTAGTATTAGATTTCAAATTAAAATTAATTAGTATCAAGTGAAATTATTTAATAAATATATAAATCATATTTAAAAAATTGAGATAAGTAACCTGAAACTTTAACAACTAGTATGATAAAATGGAAAGTGAATGCCTATGCATGTTAATATTATTATAACATAAAGCATCAAGGATATGGTAATTTCCAACTCCAAAAGAAACACCTAAGTTGAAGGAAGTTAACGCTATAATGAAGAACAATGAAAAATATAAAAATTAAGAAATGAATCTTTTACACCTTTTTCTTTTGCAACACCATTTTATGTAACTTTAATATATATAGGTGATCGGAGAGTCATAGATCCTCCACACATAGCTCATCTCTATGCAATGATTGAAATAGTATGAATTTTATATCAGAAAAGTGGTATGCAAATAAAAATTAATTTTGAAAAGAAAGTTTTCTTAACATTATTAACTGCGTTTTAATTCAACCAGTATGCTTTAAATCGTTTATATGATTTTCTTTTTCTCAGCTTCTTTTCTTTTTCTCTTTTTTGTTCAGACTTTCTGAGCCTAACACCTTGTTTTGTTAAGGCCGCGGACACAATGCAAAGCAAAAATTTGGGCTTTGTTCTTTCAGAGAAGAAGCCCACTTCAAATTTTGCGGGAAAATCGGGGCCTTGCAAAGCTCATTGGGCCACACTAATGAGTTGATTGGTTGACCAAAACAAAAAATCGAGGCCATTGGATTCCATTATTGGAAGTTTGAAAAGGGACCATTAGCTCCGTTGCGGTTTGGTAAAGTTATGCATTCATAATGTATGTGACTTTTGTTTGGATCTTCAACTTCCAAGTTCAAGTCACTTGGCACTCAAATCCAGAGGGGGAAAAACAAATACAAGCAAAAATGATAGTAACACCTGTCGCTATTGCTTTGAGCTGAAAATAAGAAGATATTAGCCCTGCACCCAACAAAAAATGACAATGAAATTATCTTTCAAAAGATTTAGTACATCAATTTTTCTTCTCCAATAACTAATTACATTAATTTTTAAATTTAATTAAATCAAGCTTGCCAATTAAAGTTGCTTAATTTCAAAGTTTGAAAGACTAATTTTCTTGAGCGGTTAAAAATTACTCTAAATATTAAGGATTTGACTCCTCTAAAGTAAAAAATTTACTTTAAATAGTAAAGTAAGAATTATTAATTATTAATGAGAAAATTAAGTATATTTTAATAATTTTATAATTTATTATATATGTACATATATTTTATCATTATTTTAATCGTTAATTTTCTTAATATTTTTTACTTTTTTTCCTAAAGTAAACTTTCACTTTAAATGAGTTAAATCTAAATATAAAATTGGTTAAAAATAATTGATTCGGCAGATAAGCTTATAGGAATTGAAGCACTTTGCTTATAAGGTTCAGTTCAATTCTAGTCGGTACTAGTAATCTTTCTTGGTAGGCGACTTATAAGTAGACTTGCCCTCATTAACCTTTATAGCGTGCCTTAACCATAGAATAGTATAACTTCCTCTCCTCTTTAGCTTTTTGTAACCAAAAAAAAATTTTGATCTATTATTAGTGTAAAATATTTTAACATTATCATCTAATCATAAGTTATTATATCACCAAAATTATTTAACTTCTAAAATAGTTATTTTCATAATCAAACTTTTTTAATGATGAAACAATATATGATTAAATGATAATATAAAATTATAATAAGAGCTTTAACTATTGAGATGAGGACTTTACCCATTGCATGTGTTCTTGATATGAACTTTTTCTCATTATATATATATATACACACACACACACACTCACGTAATTACTTAAAAAAGTCACATAATTTTTTATTTTAATCTTAACTATTCATATTAAATTTAATTGTTAAGATTTATTTTTCTGACCTTCACAATAAACATTCCTCCTACTATATATACTCCCTGTATATATAATACATTGCCAAATAGAAAAACAAATTTTATTGCTAAGAATTAAAGAGTAAAGAGTATACAAGAGACAGCAGTTATTTCCACATTTGCTGTCGAGAAATTCAATTAATTTTGTCCTAACTTTGCAAGCCGCATTAAGTTCTGCCCGGTATTTGAGGGGTTAGTTCATCTCCATTGCTATAACTCCTAAAACTCTTTCATGTTCCGAGGCTCCCTCCCATGTCTATTACCCAAATCCCCTTGCCTCCATGTGCTTGTTGCTGCATCTGTTTTTTGAAAAAAATTTAAGTAAGTATTGCATACCTTATATATTTTATTTAATAATTAACAAGTATTATTAGTTTTTTAAAGAATAATATATATTTATAATATAACTCATTAAGTATTTATATTTGTTAATTATTGAGTAGAATGTCTAAAGTAAAAAATGTCTACCTAAAATTTTTCTCCTATTTCTCTATCTGTTTTTTTGGCCATGCATACTGTTTTTCTATCCAATACTCATTAAAAACTTAGGGACGTTAAATTTGACCACGAATACCCTTCATTTTTTGTCTGATTTAAAAAACCATAGCAATCCGCGTATCCCATCCCATGTTTTATAACCTCGGTTTATATTGCATCCAAGTTTCGATTTATAGGTTTAATGAAACAAGGAGATGCCTAATTATGTTTCAAGTGTTTGACCATCTAGTATTTTACAATGTTCAGTCGCTGAAACTGTTATGCAACGTACTATGGAAATGCATCTAGGATCTTACACAAGGAAACTCCCTAAAACTCCTACCCTAATTCCATATGTGCCTCGGAATTCCCCTTCAAAGTAAGAAATGTAAAAATAAACTATAGATCAGGTCCTACGGTTGACTTGAAAGCTTATAATATATTTAAAGGTCCTCTTAAATAAATTATCCCACACCCCTTCAAAAAAACAATTAACAATCCCACGGATATACATTAAATCAAATTATAATAAAGTTAATTAAACCAATCCAATTAAAACAGGGATCATTAGACTGAGCCATGGAATGCATAATAATTAATGAGCATTTCACTGCCTCATGTACTCGCACACTGATTTAGAAGACATTAATGAAAACATAGAAAAATCAAATTTATGAAGTGCATAATAATTAATATCTTACAACACCGAAACTTTGGTTAATACCAGTGTCCTTAAAGTATCAGTAAACCAAAATATAATGAGGAGAGACTCCTTAATGTATGAATCTAAAAATAGTCAATAACATAAACCAATCATATATTTACTAATTTAGTACGTTATTAATTACACACTTAATTACACATTATTAATAACATAATAAACCAATCATAGTAGTACGTTGCTACAGCTAACGCAGAATCATTCTAAAAAACTGTTTAGTGATATATAGCACAGCTCGTAAGCGTAACATGCAGTAATTCAAGGGGGGAAAACACACGCACACCACACACATATTACGCGACAAGAAATTCTCTGATGGGTCCGAAAGTCAAAAGCCAGAAGGTGTCGTCAACCAACCAATAAAAGCACATTAGTGATATTTTATTTATTTATTTATTTATGCATGCTTTGATCTCGGTGCTTTTACAAAGATTTCATTAATTAAAGAGTCGACCGGTGATGACCTGTTGCCGGTAATTTGACTCTCGTTCAAATTAGTGCTTAAAAATGTTAACTTCAGTTCAACTTCAAATTTTTTGGATTACCAAAAAGAAGAAGTTAGAACAATCAATCATGATCATGAATCTGGTCAAAATCTCCCAAAGTAGTGTTTGGCTTTGGCCAGACAAAAGAAGCAGATAGAAACTGTAGTGATTCATTCAGAGAAGAAAAATATGCCTATACTAATATGATCCTTTTCACTTTCAGACCCTAACAGAGACATGCCCCACCTTCTCCCTTTCTCCTACAGCCAACCATTCTAGTTGATTGATTTTCTACTTCGATTTCACATATAAGGCTATAGCTAGAATATGCTATATTTTCTAATTTATGTTATTTTTCATATATTTCACCAAAACTTCAACCCCGCACTTTATGAGTATATACAGAGGACAGAAACGACAAAATTAACAAAAGCAGAAGAAAATAAAGAGATTGACAAACCAGAGAAAACAATATACGAAAACCTTTGTAATTCAATTCATTGTTAGTAGTGTACGACGATATGTACTTGGCTGTACAATGTAAATATTAAACGAACCAAAACTTAGTCTTGGCCACTACCTTCCATAGCTAAGCTCTCCCAAAGGATAAGCCACATTATATAACAGTGCCACATCAATTTATTTTTTTTTTAAAGGATACTTTGGAGTTTATTTATAGAAACAAAAATAAATTGTGAATTATGACGTTGGCTAGGCCTCGAGAGCGAAAGGTGTATCCAGAAGATCGTAGGGAGCCCATGACGCATCTAACGGGCAAGGGCGGTTGGCGTCGAGCCTGGCCCATGGCTTGCCCTTCCCACTCCAATGCAACAGGCTCGCCGGGCCCGGATGCAAATCCCTGCAAAGCCCGCGGAAGTTGTCGCCGCCGAGCCCGTGCTGGTTCCACCGGTGATCCACCGGCGCTATGTTCCCGGCGAAGACCAGCAGGAACGGCGGCAGCGATCCCAGCTCGTAGATCCGCATTCTCTTCTGGAGCTCCATCCACTCCTGGATCCTCGTCGTGTAATCCCCTGCCCGCCAGCGCTCCAGGTCGATGACCATCACGCCGGTGTTGAAGTAGCAGGGCTTGCGGCCCGCGAAAGTGAGCGGCAGAGACGGGTTCGACCAAAACGTCGGCGTGAAGTAGGCGGTGAAGTTGGCGTTGCAGTACTCGGGGGCGGCGAGGACGGAGTCGGCCCCGAGCGGGGTGGCGGCGAGCTTGGCAATGTCGTCGACGAGGACCAAGTCGGAGTCGAGGTAGACCACTTTGGGGACACATGGAGGGAGGAGATTGGCCAGGTAGCTGCGGGCGTAGTTGAGAGGGCAGTCCAATGCGGAGCGGATGGAAGTGGAGATGAGGCCGGCCACGGCGGCGTCGTCAAAGGGGTAGATTCGGAACTTGAGGTAAGGGAAGGAGTTGGACAGGGTGCGGTTGAGGACGGTGGCGGCAGAAGCTTTGGATGCGGTGGAGACGAAATGGAAGATGATGTTTTCGGGACAGGACGAGTGTTGCAGCACGGAGAGGATGGCGGCCACGGAGCCCCGAAGGTAGGCAACGTCGAGGGTCATGGCCACGTGCACTGCACCGTCGGCGCACATGTCGTCGGCGTGGCTGCGAATTGTGGGGCAGTTGGGTGAGTTGTAGAACTTTGGGGCTTCCTTGAAACGTTGAGCGGTGGCAGTGCTAGTGGTGGTGCTGGAGGCGCAAGTGGAGAAGAGAAGGAGAACGCAGAAAATAAAGGCATGGCGGATGAAGGAAGGTGCAGCAGCCATGGATGGCCTATCTGGCAGTGGTTGGAAATTAAGCATGAGAATGAGAGAGAGCGAAGGGTTGATTTGATCTAAAACATTTGAAGTGGTAGAAACTGGAAAGAAACAGGGAGAGGAATTCGGAGAAGGATGGAAATGGGTGAGAATGGATCACACTTTCCAGTTCTACGATTTCTGCTTGGCTTTCAACCCACGTTGGTTCAAAATGGAGCAGCCTCAAAGCCAAGTCAATGATCTTCAATATTTTGTCTTTGAACGTATTTTATATATATACTACATTATAATAATACCATTTGTTTTTTTCTGCATTTGAAAGGAAAGCAAATACACACACACTCTCTCTCTCGCTGGACATAATTTTATAGTTCTTATAATGCAAGTGAAAGGTATATATGCTTATATTTTGTCCAACAATATTACTAGGCGAAGCTACTGCTACCTTAGTTTTAGTTGTATTCCAATTTCCAACAAATCTTCAAAATTACATTTCAAATAAATATGGAATATAATTTAAAAAACAGCATTTTCTTTAGATTTTCCATTATTTCGTTAGGTACACAGTAAAGGATAAACACTAGAATAAATTCACAACGTAAGAAGAAACCGGCTCTTTACCCGTTCCGTTCTTCGTAAAAAGTCAAAAACAAGATCTCCACTGTGAGATTTTCATGATATATATATATATATATATATATATATATATATATATATATATATATATATATATATATATATTGCGAGGACAACTATAACAAACAAAGGAAGAATTTTAAGAAAAAAATCAAGGTTTATTTATTGGAATAAGAAAATTGGACTCATTTGCACTTCTATGATCATATTGTGTTACTAATAACCAATACATTTTCCCCTTTCGCGATTAGGTGATTTTAGGTTTCGTCTCTTTCAGTCCTCTTTTGTTGTTGAGCCATCCACGTCTGGCGAAAGCTCCAGAGCAGCGTTTATGCATAACTTGCATCTCAAACCAATTATATCTCCAGTTTTTTAAACATAAAATAACTTCACGACTTCGCTATATATAAATCTGCGAACTCATATAGTAATGAAGGGATCAAATTTGCATCACGATTATTTCGTGTCACTCAATAAAAAAATTAACCAAAGTAGCGGAGTTACCTTTTTGCATTCTATAATATCTAGAATTGGTAGTACTTTTTTCTCAAATTGAAATATTATTAATTTTTCTATTTTTATCTAAATTTAAAATAAATTTTGGTAGGATTTTATTTGTTATGGGGCGGCATTCTCAGCGCTTTCGTCCCATAGCAAATCCCATTTTAGTATGATTAAGTTAACCCAATTTAAGTATATTAAATTACTGAAAATTTTAACATAAATTTAAAATTGACAAGTAAGATCAATTATATGTAGATATCTATGTTCTAAAGTTTAATTTTTATCTATTGTTGATGTAAAAAGTTATACTATTATTCAATTATAAATTATTAAATTATTAAAAATTTTAATTAAAATAATAATTATATAAAAAATTAAATATTTAATAATATGTGATTGAATAGTGTAAAAAAAATTTATATTAATAATGAATTAAAATTAAATCATATATTATATATATGAATCTTAAGTCTTATATTTTATTTTCTCGAAGCCAGGTACATGTGCTGGGAGGAGGGGAGTTGAACTCGAGACCTTACCAATGTGAAGTAAAAGTATTGTATTTGTATAAAAATAAAAGTGGTTATAAACTAAAATCAAATTTAAATCAATTTGTTTGATATCTCGGTTGATAATTAAGTTTAGTATAATAATATTATTAATTAATGAACAACAGTAACATTAATAAAAATCAAAATAAAATTTTTCAAATTTAATATGTGTTTTAGTTTAATTTAATTTGAAAGAATTAAATATAAGTTGGGGATACGTGGTAAAGAAATAATGTGTTTAATGAAAGGGCTGGTCTATGTCAATTTGTGTCGGTGGTATTGGAGCACTTGGTAATTTAATTACCCGAAATTTGCGACTACGAATTTGGTCCTTTAATTGGCCTGTAGCAAAACAACCGCGAAGACTTGCCACGTTGCGCGGAGGTGGGTCCAACTAAACATGAAATTTCATCTGAATTGATTAGTAAGAAAAGGGTTGGTTAATGGCTATTTTGTAAGGGAAAGAGACGTGCAAGCTAGAGACTTGATAAGGGTCTCACTCTACAGTGACATTTTATCCTTTACTTAATCCTTATCCATGGACTATGTTACCTGAGAATTAGAGAGAGAAATTGAGAAAAAAGATATTTATTATAATTTTTTTATTTAAAAATTTTATAAAAAATAAAAATAAAAATTTTTAAGTTATTTTTTAAAATTTTTAAAATTAATTTTTATAAATATTTTTAAATTTTTTAATTTAAAAAATTTAAATAAAAAAATTTATTAATAAACTTTTCATTCTCTTTATTTTATTTTTTTTTATTTTTTTTAATTCGTGTTCTTTTTTATTATTTTAAACTTTTAAATATAACTTTAGTTGTTTATTTTTTTTATTATTACAAAGTATAACATCGATTAAAGTATTTAGATTAATTTTCTTAAAAAAATATTTTTTAATAAAATATAAATTTTTAATATTACATATAAAATTTAATTAGTCTTTAACGGGCATTCTCACTCTTTGTTTGATTTTTGAAATATTTTTATTTTTTATTTTTATCTCAAAATATTTTGTCTCATCAAATGTTAAAAGGTTTATCCCTCCATCATTAGGTCATCATCAATTATTCGGAAATTTAACCGCCCATCGTAGACAATGCATGCGACAGACCACTAGTGGTGACCACGGACAATAGCTGCCAATGGTCAAAGTTATTTTCGAAAAAGTTTCAAATAACTCAACGTGATTGTAAAAAATATCATTTGCCATAAACAAAATTCCCACTAAATATACTTCTCTTATCGGCCTGAAATACGACTTTTGATATTTTGTTAAAACATAAACCTATTGTTCCCTAATTCTTCTCATCACATAATTCGTCTATTACTTGACTTAATTTTCATAATTTTTCGTCTACTTCATTTGTTGTTTTCCTCAGAGAAAAAAGGATATGACTCAGGAAATAAACCCGTGTGAAAGCAACAAATTTCTTCGCTGGAACAGACAAAAGAGGGTTCTGCATTTGTATTAAGATCCCAAAACCTGCCATGTACTTGGTTATTCTCAATTAATGTAGAGATGATAAGTTAGATTGAATTTCTGGATCGGGTAAAAGATGTTGACTACAAATTTGCATTTAACAGCCCCACATTGTGAATTCAAATCCCAAGTAAATGTGTCATTGATTGGCAATGCAGGCTCACATGCCCTTTCATCAATCGTCAATTTATTTGCCTTCGAAGTGCAGCCAAAGATCCCGCAGCTCTATTATCAGGGTCTTTTCATGTTTGATGAAAGCAATTTTCTACAAAATGACAGCATGTGCTCCACATGGCTAAGCCTTCAACGATTATTAGGTTGGCTTCGGATTTGAGGTTCTTATGTGCTTTATTACCGATCTTTTATTTTATTTTATTTTAAACAAAACCTAACCCAAAGAAGGTAAGCCTCATGTGGAGTTGTGGACCTTTAGCCCTTCTTTAATTTTAAACCTCTTTGCCACAATCATGAAACGATCTTGTTCTGTCGCCTCCTTTAGTTAAAATAAACAGACAAAAAAAAAAGTTGCTCTTGAAAATTTCATAACACTTTTTTCTTTTTTTAATTTTTAAGGGTTTACTTGTATTTATTTATTTATCATCTTTTTAGTTACCTGAATGTATTCTGAAATAAACATTAGATTATTATATTAGATAAATAAAACAGGCATGTTTCTACGACTTTTTTATATAAATATAAAAAAAATTATTTATCATAATTTATTTTTTAAAATTATTTACTAAAATACATTAAAAATTATAAAAATCATAAGTCACCTTGACTAAAGATGGTTTCTAACTTATAACTAATAATTTTTGTTATAATTAATTCAAAAATTATCTTAAATAAAACTAATTTTTAAACTAGTTATAAATAAAATTTGATAACTTTATTAGGACTTAGTTGAATGTTTTTTTATTTTTTTAATAACAAGTTCAAAAGTTAACATAATTTATGAAACTTTTGGATTAATTATAAAAAAAATATTTAATACAGTTATTCTGATTTAGAATGACTTTTAGTTTTTATAATTTTTAAAATATTTTGATAGATTTTTTAAAAAATAAATTATGATAAATAAAAAAATATTCTATATTTAAATAAAAAAAGCCATGTTTCTTCTCGTCTCTGCATTAGAAAAGTTAAATTGTCACCGACACAAATGGACGGCTGGCTGGGTGCCTAGATCACTGTCTCAACTTTTTCTGCATTTAGCGTTTCAATTTTCAAAACCATCACATAAGAGTAATCTCAAGTGGCTGTGCTGCACCTAAGCGGCTAAGCGCCTATTTTGGGTCTTCGAGAAAGCAAACAGTCTTTGACACCGCCGCAAATTATGGAAAGACAATTCCTTCCACTCTTGTTTTTGTATGTAATTTACGGTACGCTGCAAATTATTTTCGAGATATAAACAGTCACTTCTTACCGCGTGAGTCGTGTGACTCTGTCGTGTAATAATTTGTGGAACCTTTTTGAGTTGAGTTTTGTCCTTCTCCGAAGCACTTTTTTGTTTTGTTGTGCTTTTTTTCTTTTGGGGTTCTAATGGAAGCACATTTTTTTTGGTAAGTCTAATGGAAGCACTTTTGTACTCCTCAACAGAGCATTACTTGCCCTTTCTTTCTATCAGTGTATGGCGTCCGATTTTCTCCAACAAGGAAGAGTTAATAGGATGATTAATGATTCGCTTGCGATCCTTCTTTTGTCTAATTTGACATTCTGTAGAAATTCAACAAAGATTTCGGGGAAAAGCGTAAACAGGCCAGGCCTAATCCTTTTTTCTTTTTCTTTACTCTTTTTGGTCTTTGTTAGGCTTCATTGGAATTCACACGGCAAGGGCAGTACATCCGTACAGGAAGCATATAAAGAGCTCCTTGGTGTTTACAATTGATTTGACTCTACGAAGTAACGGAGCTGCTGGCAGACTGGTACGATTTGTTTAATACTGAGAGTCGTAAATTGGACCAACATCCTAATAAATGACTTCTTCTGCGTCATCCTTCGAGTTGATGCCTACCAGAACATTGCATTTTTTTTTCTTGTTTCGTTTATCATTCAAGTTCAGAAATTCAGCTCATGTTCACATTGACCAACACATAGAACTTGAAGAAAATTCCAAAGATGATGTGGTAGGGCCGTATCTAAGAATTTCTCATAATCTAGAAGACTTGAGAAATAAACAGCTTGCAAGTTGTAGCAGTTGATCTCAAATATTTGAATTTTTCACACAATCACATACGAGTTTTAAGGATTTCTTAGCTTCCACATTCCGGATCCTAGTCCTTACAACTTCGCGGGCTTCTTTAAGAACAAACGCATTCACGATTTTTTTTTTTTGTCAGGAGGTGGGGGATGGGGGAAGGGATGTCCTCACTAGGACTCAAAACTCAAGTGTGGGCATTTCAAGGAATTCACGATTCTAACAATAGAGAAATAGACAACATGCGAAGAGTATTTTGTTGTCATCGCTCAAAATCCAGGCATATCTTATCTCCCTCTTCCAGCAGTAATAAAGGGGGGGAAACATACCAATGAATTGACTCTAGCTTTAGGGCTTCTACATATCATGATCTTCAATGCAATTCATTTACGGGTAAAATTAAAGACGTATCACCATTGGACGATTCTGTCTTTGTCCAATGCAATGTAAATTAGACCTAGCAAAAGTATTGGTATAAACCTCACTTTCGAGAGCTTTTCTGACATCTTGATCTTCTATTTTTCTAAAACGTCACTCTCTTCCATTTGCTGTGGAAGAGGCAAAGGGATATCGTCACTTTGCTGGTATGAATCACAATAAACTCTCCAGTAATGGGAGACATAAATTTTTCATACCAAAACTTGTGCTGTTAATGAACTCCCCATAGCATAGTAAAGCTACCTACTAACACTTAAAAAACAACAATTTCTTATACTCATAGTTTGCCTGACAGAATTGTAAGATCAAAGATGGGAAGGAACAAAAAAAGAAGTCATCGTAAGACAGCAAAGAAACAGGCTAATGATTCCCACTGCCCATGCCATGCATGAGTAGAAAAACAAAGACCAAGTAAAGATCTCTAGCATAAAAGAAAGGGTGAGAAATGTTTCATTGGGTGATTTGTACATAAACTAAGACAAAGGATGATAATTATTTACTGCTACATAACTAGCCTCAACATAATGAACACTAGACACCAATGGATCCAATGTTCTAAACAAGTTGCACTTTCACTTGGCTTTACATAGATCAGTAAAATAAACCAGCTACAACATACAAAGGAAACTTCAGGAACACACGAGAGGCACAAGCAACATGGTGCCAACGGGATCGACACAAAAGAGGGAGGACCGGACACAAAGAAGAAGGGACATTTGCAAGAAGCACTCAAGTTCACTGCAGATGCTTATAATACAGTTGATAAAGAGCCAAAAAGGCAGCATCTCATGCATAAAATTCCCTCTTGAAGTCAGCTAATGTATTTACACAGATGATAACTCTTTTTAAAAAAGCATTATCAGCTTAACGGCAATATAATTTTACAACACAAAAATGACTGTAAGAAGAACTACTACACCAATCAACAAAAGCAGATTCTTCAAAACATTGTCCTCATGCCGCAGCTGTTGACCAGTCGGCTGCATAAAACCATGTGTGTTCCCTCCATGAAATGTATTAAATCCGAATGGATAACCAGACGTTGTTCCATAGACAGTGGCATCATTAAACCCATGGAATTGAATGTTAAGCAGAGATGGGATAAAACCACCAAAAGCAGTGGCAAGTGTGAAGTTTCCAATCCTTGCTGTGGCCATGGGTATGAATCCCCCCATCAATCCAAACCCATAATTCCCGAATGGATTGGGTTCTGGAGGAGGAGCTGTTTGGGGCCTCTGCCCTGTGGGACGGTGGGGAATCTCCATTCCAGGATATGATTTAGTCCTGGGATCAGTCTGTGTTTTGCCCCTTCCATATAATGGGACCAATTTTTCCTCCTGCACAAGAGCCTTGCAAACTGGGCACTCTTGAGAATGTGAGTGATGATGGAGCCATTGGTAGAGGCATGGCCAACAGAAAAGATGACCACACAAAGTGATCACTGGGTCTTGAGCTAAATCGAAGCAGATATTACACTCAAAATCACCAGCATCATTAGAACTATTCCCCGAGCAAGATTGGCTTGGAGAAGACGCTCTCGTTGATTCCCCAAACCCACTCGCCATTTCTAACCTCCTAAAAGCTTCAAATGCACAAAATATAATTTCCTGTACACCATTTGAAAGGAAAAACGCAAAAATCAACTACAATGCGAGGATCTATAACGGCACCAAAAAGCAAGGGATCATAGACAACATGCCAGACAACAATTCTACCAGACAACCGAATCATTACATCTACAAGACCACATGAGGATGAAATCAACGAATTACACGAAGATCCACAATTAAAGAAACAAGAGATGAATCTTATCTAGCGATTGAAACAAAAACATAAAGGTCATTCGAATCCGCATCACCATACAAAATCAAAAAAAAAAAAAAAGCAAAATTCAACATTCATAATCAATTACCAATCTCAGACGGCGTAATCAAGAAAATTGGGAATAGATACTCACGCTTGGGTTGAGGACGGAACGATGACCGGCGGCGAAACAGAAAATTTTGGATTCTTCGAGTAAATCATCAACAAAGCCCTAAAATTGGCTGTCACCGAAAACTTTGTCGAACATTCCAGGTCTTTCTGATATTTTTGTTTTTTTATTTTTTATTTTCTTCTTTTTTTTTTTTTGGGTCTTCCTTTTTATTTTCTTCTTACAAACATGATTTTCTTTTTTTTAACAAACACGGGCAAGTGATGTTCAGTCGATGTCACTTCCTCTGAGGCCCAATAACACAATGGATCAACGTTTCTTTTGAATTCAAACTGTCTTTACTTCGGGGTAGTTTATGGGCCTATCTGTCCTGAGGGTCGGTCCAGGCTCAAAGTAGCTAAGATTGGGGTACTGGCCTCATGTTTGGTATCTAAATCATGAACCCAACAAAATAAGTAACTAAAATTTTGAGGTTGTTTTTCTTTTATTCTTTATAGTACACCTTATTTGCCCGGAAAATAATAATTAAAAACATTATGTTAGGTATGTGTTATAGTTGAAAAAATCATAACCGAATCCAGAGTCTCGTCTTATGACTTGCAAAGAAATATATGAGTAGCATGGGAATAAAGAATATCTGCAAATATCGGCAAAATCTATAATTAGCATATAGTATATACAACTATGTATGAACATTTATTTGCTATATCTGTAATTCTCAGAAAACAAATTATAGAGGATGTGATAGTCACCTAGTAGTTTTATATAAATTTATATAGGTTTCTATTGAAAGAAACTTTACACTCCACTTATAAATGCCACTATTTGAATCATTTCAAAATCAACATATGGTTTTGACTCTTTTGAGAGAAATTAGAGTGCAAATTCCGACGACGACGCAAACCAGGGACTACTTTCCCGCTTGTGTTATTTTACAATATACAACTGTACAATGATACATTGAATGAACCCCGTTTATACTTCTTATTGCAGCCAAGTACAGATACAAACGTATCTGCAATTGTGGCTACTGAGTTATAACTCTCAGAATTTTGTAAGTTGCATAGTTTCTTTTTTAAAAAAAAATTGCATATATCTAATTAACAAACATAATAGACATGTTTGGAACTAGGTTTCAACCGCCAAAAGAAAAAAGAAATTATAGCGTCATTTGACTCATTACGGCTAAGAACTCCTTTACTACTATTCACCAATTACTGAAAATATTCTGAAGGACAAATTCTAATAAAAAAAGGTTGCTAAGGTAAAAGATGCAGTCATAAGCCCTCGTCATTTTGAAACGAAAATTCAAAATAGCATTCTTCTATTAACATATTTTCTTTTCGAAAATGAGTCAAATGACCCAAACTGGCACTGGTGCACTTATTTTTAACACAATTTCCGATAAGCATGTGGGGATAGATTTAGAAGTCAAAAGTAGGACGATTATAAATATTGAAGTTTTGCTATAACTTTTTACAATTTTTAAATATTCAATAAAATAAATATTAAATAAAAAATACAATATTCAATATCTTTAAAATATAAAAAAAATTCAAAATTATTTTATTTAATAAAAAAAATTATTAAAAAAATAAATTAAAAGGATATAAAATTATTTTAAATATTAGAATCTGCAGTGCACTGGATACTATAAATTCAATTGATGATTGAAGTACATGCACCCAATCTTGCATTGTCCCAAAAAATTCTTCCTAAAATCTTTTTAATTACTTAAAATAAAATATATTAAATAAATCTTTTCATATTCTTTATAGTATATGTTTAAATTTTGAAAATTAATTTGATTTATAAATAAAATTTTTTATTTTTAAATTTATTAAAATAATAATTATTTTGATTTTTATTATAAATTTTAAATATGGGAATTAATTTTTAAATTAAATTAAATAGGTTCTATTTAATTACAATTAAATAAATTATATTTTTTAACAATTATAAACACACCCTTACATAAAGTCAAATAAGCCTATATTGAAGCATTCATGAGAAAATATTTACAGTCTCCTGAATCAACTGGGGAAATTTCTCTCTTTTTCATCTTTTAAACAAAAATTAGGGATGATAAATTGATGAATTTTAGATTATATTATTAATGAATGCGTAAAAAATAATTTATTTAATATTTACTAAAAAAATTATTAAAACTATTCAATCCATCTATAACCTATTTTATTAGTTAATTAATCATTCATTAATTAAAACTTATCTAATTTATTATTAAATTTACATATGAATAAATTAAATAAATCATAAATTAATAGATCCAATCACTATCTCAAACTAAAATGATATATTAATATATTATAAGCTACATAATAAAAGACAAATCAATGTGTTACTCACTCACTATTTTTTTTGTGATAATTAATAAAATATAATGATTACACATAAAATTTATGTGATACATATCTAATAATATAGACCTACAAATGTATGATTTAATAGTAAGTAAATTAAAATTATAATAAGATGAATTTTATTTTTAATATTATAAATTCAAGTTTTCATAAAAAGAGACAACTAAAAAAATTAATTTTATTCTTAAAAAATACAAAAATATATAATAAAAAATATATAATAAGAGAATTATCCAACATTTATAAGAACATAGTCAGAATTGACATGATAGTCACAATCGAAAGGATAGGTGATGCCGTGAAGGTTCATATGGACAGGCCCCTTGTCTAATTAACGATGTCATAATTGGCCGACAGATATTCATGTCCACGGGTCCCTGTGCAGTGTGCAGTGTGCAGTTGGAGTCACCGAACCTATGTTCAAGTCCTTTGCCCTGCCGATCCATAATAATGCATGCCACCAGAATCGTATTCAGGGACCTACCTATCTGCATAATTTGTTTAGGCCTTTCCTTTCCGACGTCATTTCTTTTTTCCTTTTAACATAGCAAAATTGAAAGCTTGAATAATTTAAATAAAAATATTATAAACTTTTGTAATTCTATTTTTAGATAAACTTAGATAAGAATTTAAAAAATATAACTTCATTGAAAAAAAAAACTGGTAAAATTTTACTATAAAATTGTAACTCCTACTATGTATTTGATATGAAAATAAAATTTTTATAAATTAATTTTTTATTCATATATAAAAAATTTATTTTTTGTTATAAATTATGAATATTTTTATAAGATTTGATTTATTTAAATCGTTCTATAAGATTAATCTTTTTAGGTAAAAAAAATGATAATGATATAGTCTTTACAGTTCTCATGTCTAAGGACGTAATTCACTTTTATTGTACTAACACTTTATGAATATCTTATTTTTATTTTCTTTTTAACATATATTTTAGAGTAAGAGAATTTAAAGAAAAGCCTTTTTATTATAAAAATTTGTTCATAATTACTGACATTAGGAGTATTTATTGAGTTAGATTAACTCGTAACTAATCCATAATTAATAAATTGAATAGGGTTCGCAAGTTGGATTAAATTAAAAAATCTTTCAACTGAATCTATTGTTTTAATAAGTAAGTTTAATGTAAAAATATTTTAAATCTAATCCAATCCATAAACACCCTATTTGACATAGTTGGCTAGTCGCACAGGAGTAATGTTATTTATTTTCAAATATGACAATTTTTTCTTTTAAACATAGTCACATTATTTGTTTGTGAAAATTTTATTGGAATAATTAGGTAACTTTTGAGTTGCTGAAGAATATTATCCTAAATAATTAATTTAATAAATCTCTTAATTATTAAGTAAATAAAATAGTAAATGTATTTTAAGTTTTTAAATATTAAATGTTTTTATTATTTATTTAATATTTTTTATTAAATATTAAAAAAATCTTACTTTTGATGATGTAGCATTACCCAAACTTAAAAGTATGTTTAATAGCAACTATAAAAGAAATTAGTCATTCCTTTGGTAATGATATTTCCTCAAAATGAGATACGTAGTCTGAGACTTTGAGTTCAAGACAAAAAAAAAATTGTAAACAAATCAATGTTTATCAAGTTAGGTTGGATTGGATTGCATCATGTTATTGTATCCATTTAAATTTTTACCAACAAACGTACGTAAAAAACTCAATTTGAAAATCAATTAATCATAACACAGTCCTCTCATCATTTGGTTTTCCCAAATCAACCGTCCTGGGGGCGGAATCATTGGATCATCAGGTTGAATTTTTTCAATCCTCAAACCTAACTAATTCATATTAGTTACGGTCGGTTTGAATCCATTGATCTAAATATAGTTGGGTATATGAGCCAGCCTGATCTGGTGTGGCTCGGCCTATGATTAACCTACATTAAACGAATTGAATTAGGTTAGTCTATTTAATATTAATATCAAGAATTTTTTGATCCTAATTCAGTCCTTTAAAATTGTAATATGTTAGTTTGTTGTCTTTTTCTTAATCTTAAAATAAAAATTTCTAATAATTGAAAAAAAATTAAAAAAAAATAAAGAGACTCATATGTGATTTGTCATCACTCGTTACAAATATAATTTGTTTTAAAAATTCACAAATAATGAAACATAAAATCACTATCCAATTAATAATTAATATCCGTATATCTAAAGTATTAACATTTAAACTCTAATATATTCTAACTACAAGCTCCACCATCACTATTCCATTAAAAAGTGACAAGGATAGAAGGTAACAAAAATTATTTAAATTCAAATCATATTCAAGTTTAAATTTAAAAGGTGTCAAGTTGGTAAAAGATAAAAAAAAAAAAAAGGCAACGGGCCAACCTGTAAATTAAACTTAATTTTTTTATCTAATTTTTAAACATACTTACAAATTATTCAACTTTAGCCCGTTATGTTTGTGGGTTAAATGGGCTAGCTGGCACGCCTAAGCCCATTTATTCAACTCTAAATCTAACCCAATTCAAAATTTTTAATAATTTTATGTTGGTTTTATTGGATTAAATTGACTCAATAAACACTCATAAAATGAGTGAATATAATAAATGATATTCAATTTATGCAATCAAAAGTTTAATTACTATTATATTTTATACATTTTTTAGATATTCAAAATGTTTTTTTATTTTTATAAACAAAAGTTAACATAGAAAGTATATATTTAAATTAATTTATTTTACAATTAAAATAATTTATAATTAAAATTTTTTAAAAAATTAATGTTATTTAAATTAAATTATTTTCAAACATGTTAAAGTAATGTTACTCTGTTTCAAAGCCATTATTTAGAAATGTATAGAGGATCTCCCTAACATTGCCAGTGAGGTGGCTTTACTATGTCCTTTAGAGAAACATTTTAGAGAAACAAAATAATGAAAACCTCAATAGCTGGCACTATTGTCATCTCCGTTGCCATTATGTCATTGTCGCTGTCATCATGACGTGATTGTTGCTATCGCCATTATCACCTTCTCCATCCAATGACATCGCCTTGCATTTATAAGTATTATTATCATCAACGGGTGACAACTGCATTACATTAGATTGGATTTTTGATTAGATAATTGATAGATTAATAAAAAATAAATTATAAATTTGTTAAGATTATTTAATGTATTCATGTCATTTTCCATTAGAAATATTTAAATTAAATTAAATTTAAATACAAATAAATTAAATGAGTTACAAATTAATGCTTCTAATTACTATCGTGATTCTTCGTAAGTATTATAATTTTTATATTTAAAGACATAATTTACATTCGTTATCTTAATATTTTATGAGTAAATTATTTTTCTTTCTTTGGGTACTTAAATTTAAGCATATCAAAATATAAAGAAAAATAGAATGTTTATATCAAATATATGTTACGTTGGATGATAATTTCATTTTATTTATTTTTTTATTTTATTCATTTTTTTACCAAATTACAAAACAAACAAAAACTTAAAAGTAACATTTTACCTGCATTTCGTGACATCTACGACAGATGTGGATCCAAGCAAAAATAAAAATTAATAGTTAAGTAAATAAATTTCGCCACATTTCTAACAAGGTCACGTATATCTTAATCAAAGATGAAGTTTGATAGAAATAATATAAATAAATTTAAAACATTATTTATACATCAAAATTTTTATATTATTTTCACAATAATTAATCATATGTAAATTTGTAACAAGGTCATATATATCATAATCAATGACAAACTTGGATAGAGATAATAAAAATAAATTCAAAACGTTATTTATAGACTAAATTTTTTATACTATTTTTATACTAATTAATTATATGTAAATTATTAATTAATAACTTATATTGATTAGTTAAATAAATTAATAATCAATTACTGTTTATTAATAATTAATTATCAGCATATTTAATTAATCAATACACGTTATTAATTAAAACAAGATTTAGACACAATTAATTGATATAAAAATAATTTAAAAAGTAAATTGCAAATAACTTAACTGGTGATGGCATAAAATGTCACAAGAATAAGGAACAAGGCTTTCTTATTCTGATTGGTCCTACAACAAAGAAAGGCAAGCAAATCTATTCATTAAAGATATGTATTTCGTCGCAGCAAAGAAAAGGAGAAAGAAACAAAAACGGGTGGGCTCAAACCAGATTTAATAAAGCCATCCCACCGGCAATATTTAGAGAAACATTTTTAAATGCTCAATTCATTTTTTATTTGAATTTCAATTTCTTTTTACACATAAAAATTCAAAGAAATTCAAGACTTTTTCATTTTAAGATTAAAAGAATCTTAAAAGCCAAGTGATTTAATTTTTACTAGTTAAATCAACTTTTATTGGTTATTTAATTTAATGTTAATTTATTATTAGTATAGATTATTATTTAATTATATGTTGTTAAATTATTAAAAAATTTACTTATCATAATACGTAATTTGAGAGATCAAATTATTTTAACAGTGTGAAAATACTTATAATTAAACTAGATTAAATTTTTTTCTTCTTCTAATGAATTCAATTTCCTAATAGTTTTTTAGTCAAAATAATGATAATTAATAAAAGCATGTAAATTTTATATATTATTTGCACATATGTAGCAGGATGCATGAAATAAATGTTTATATTACGACAACGATGTGGGTGGGTTAAAATACCAAGTTGGTCATCTACTTTAAAAAAAAAAAAACCAAGTTGGTAACGATTAATAAATTATAATTATTCCTACCTAACCATTGTAGCCTTGTCAAAACTTAAAAGAATAACGAGCTGATACATCAATTATTCACTCGGATTTATTTTCAAAGAATATTTATTAAAGATTTAATTTTAATTTATTATCAGTGTAAATTTTTTTATATTATTATCTAATTATATATTATTATATCTTTAACACTTTACGTAATTATTATTTTAGTTAAATTCTTTTAAAGTGTTTTTATAATGATAACTTTTAACAATTAATTTGATTTATATATAAAATTTTATGTTTGAAAAGTTATTAAATTAAAATTAATTTAATTTAAAAATTTATTAAATTTAAGTTATGTGCATTTAATTATAATTTGATTAAATTTGAATGGATTTGATTTGATTTTAATTTGATTGACAAATTATCCTTAATAATTTATTTATTTATCTAATCTAAGTAAGGTTAATAAAATAAATTATTAAGATAAAAAAAAATTTAATCATCTTTAAAGTGTTTCAAATACAAAATTTAATTTACTAATCAAATTTTATTTTTTATAAGAAGTTTCGAATATAAGAATTATTTTTTAAATTAAATCAAATCAAATGAATTTTATTTTTTTTATGATTCCAAATACAACTTTAATGTTCTGGTAATACATAATTTAATGATTATGTAAACATTTTTACATTTTGTATATATTAAACTTGCAGTTTAAATAATTGTGCTGTGTTAAATAAATATGATTATAGGGTAAATAGGAAATTTTGGAAAACCTAGTAATTAATTAAATGGGGATTAGAATGTACATTACTTTTGACTATGTTCGGAAGTTTGAAAGAGAAAAAAAGAGAAAAAAAATTAAAAAAGAAATGGGAAAGAAACAGAAAAAAAAAGAGGAAAATTTAAATTATCTTAGTTATATGTTTTAAATTTTTTAAAATTCTTTAAGTTAAGAAAAATTTAAAATGTTTATGAAATTAATAATAAATTATTTAAAAAATTAATTTAAAATTTTCGTTATTTTTTTTTTGATAAAACTTTCAAATAAGAATAAACTGACAATGATCTTAGCATATCCTCCTTCCAAACACTGTCAGGAAGAAGAGAGGAGTGAATGGCTTCTTACGTTTATCATACCGGCTACTCGTATCCCATGATGTTAACATTTAAAAAAAAAAATCTAAGCATTATATCAAGTGGTTTATATGCTAGATTAATCATAATTGATATGATATTTTTCATTTTCGATCCTGTCAAATAGATTTTGTTCTTATTAATTAACTGCACAGGTTAATTATATTTAAGTCTACTAAAATAGTAAGGTTTCTATTTCTCTTGTTGGCCTTTTATATAGTAGTTTCTCCATGTATATCAAACACAATTGTCGCTGTGGTGGATAACTTGTATGCCAAGTTGCTAAAAATAGATTGCGCGTTTTTTTTTAACTAAATAAGTAAATATCAGACATTGTAAAGAATCTTACTTCAAATTACTAAATATCAAAGATAAAAAAAAAAAAAGAATCTGACTTGCAAATTGGGATAGCAATTTTTTCTTTTTCTTTTTTTACAAGAATTTGAATTTTCAACAACTCTGCATAGACCATTGCGTTACCGTGGGACCAAAGGAGTTGGGTGCGCATCCTTCACTGCAAAATTACAGAATTTAAATAATTTTCTATTCGCACGTGGCAATCGTGTATCCGTGCCGTCCACACTGTTGGCGAATGAGATTCCGCCACGTAAGAGAAGCCCATCTGCTCGCAATTTATTGCAATCTCTCTTTCCGATCTGTGTGTGTGTGTCTCTCTCTCTCCGAGTTTCGGAGCAGAACATTTTCATTTCGGACTTCCCAAGTTAGCGAATTCGCCGACCCCAAAAAGAAAAAAAAATACAAAAACTGAACGACGGAATGTGAAGTGGACGAGCAGAGTCTCCGGTCTATACCCGCTCCTTCATGGGTAAGGCGTCGCCGCCGGTCATCCACACCCTCCACTTCTATCTCTCCCAGCACCCCGCCATCGTTGGGTTCCGCTGGAGCCACACCCAATCATGGGGTTCCACCTGGTCCTTCCTCTTCACCTCCATAGCCATTTACCTCCTCGTCTCTCTCTTCCTCCACCTATTACTGGCCCTGCTCCTCCGCCGTGGCCGACCCGTCCCGCTCGGACCCATTCCCGCGCTTCATAGCCTCTCCATGTCCCTCATCTCCGTCACCATATTCGCCGGAATATTGCTCTCTGCCGCCGCCGAGATCCGAGAGACCCGGTGGTTCTGGCGCCGCTCCAAGACCCCCTTTCAGTGGCTGCTCTGTTTTCCTCTCGGAACCCGGCCCTCCGGTCGAGTCTTCTTCTGGTCCTACGTATACTACTTGTCCCGTTTTCTCCACATGTGGAGGACCATCTTCACCGTCCTACGACGTCGTAAGCTGTCCTTCTTTCAGCTCTTCCACCACTCCATCTCCACCTTCATGTCCTTCCTGTGGCTGGAGTTCTCGCAGTCGTTTCAGGTGCTGGCGATTCTCTTCACCACTCTGGTCTACTCCGTGGTGTACGGTTACCGGTTCTGGACCGCCATCGGGTTGCCCAGCGCGTGCTTCCCTTTTGTGCTGAACTGCCAGATTGTGTTGCTGGGTTGCAACGTGGTCTGCCACGTTGGGGTGTTTTTGCTGCACTTTTTCAAAGGGGGCTGCAATGGGATTGGCGCTTGGGTCTTCAATTCTGTACTCAACGCTGCTATTCTGTTGCTTTTTCTCAACTTTTATGTGAGAATGTATCTCGGCAAAAGGAGAAAGCTTAAGGGTGTTGGGGATGATGATCAGGGTGAGTCCATGGCTCGTTCCTGCTCTGTCTCAGGCGCAGAAAGGGAAGCAGATACGCAGAAATTGAAATTCAATTAAAACGCATGCTGGCGAGGGTGACTGGTGAGGTGAGTGGTGTATCTCTGCATCAATTTGGGGTCCAAAGTTCTGGTAGTGGTGGTGGTGGTGGCCGCCCCTTCCCTATTAATCATCATCACTTTTGTAAAGAGCAGCTATACAAAACAATAGAGTGTTGCTGGAAAGCAGAAACTACAATCTACGAAGGTAGAACTTTAGGGTACTGATTATGATTAAGAATTTGTTATATAATCGTTCCTGTTACATGCCAATCATTATCAATCCTAATTCACTCATTCTAGTTCACTTAATTAAGAATGGATTCACCGTGTATAGCAAGCTATGAATCACAGACCATAGATATGATGTGACACTTCCAAATTCACTTCGATAATTGAAAAAATTCTTAGGTAATGTATTGCTTAATTTAATCACTCAAATTATTTTTTGATATAGTTGTATTTATAATCTTAAAAAATAAATATATTTATAATATAATTCACATAAATGTAAACATTTCAAAAATTAATTTCTTCAATAATGGTTTGGTATCCTATAGCCACACTAGTTCATACAGCAGGTGAAGTTTTTGTCATTTGAAAAAAAAAATTGTTCTATGTCTTCTTAATACATTTTTGTAATAATTTTTAAAATTATTAAATAAAATAAGTTTTAAATATTGTTTATATTTTTAAGACATTAAATATATTTTTTTTATTTAATAATTATTTTATTAAATATTAAGAAAATTATTTTAAAAAAACTTTTAAAAGAATATAACATGACTCCAGAAAAAAAAAAAAAAACTACAAATTCTTCTAACTAGTTCATATCCTGGTCGTTTGACATATGTTGTCTGTATTTAATGAGCGTGCTTTCCTTGACAACATAAGCAGAAAGGGGACCATATTAATGATATTATTAACCAATTAAGGCTTCGCTCACTTTTAATTTTAAGAAGATAAGAATGCTAATTTAGTAGTAGCATCCAAGCAGGTAAAAAAGCATTTCGTAATTGGATGTCGTCGTCACGTATCATATTCATATCAGTCTCTCAAGTTAATTGGGTTTGGTACCTGTCTTTGCATTAAATTTTATGAACTTAATTTAAAAAAAAAGATAATTTTATAAATTTAATTTTAATTACAAATAAATTTAAATAAAATAATTTTTATCTAAAAAAATCACATTTAATATAAAAATAAAAAATAATTATTTCAAAAAATAAACAATAACTAATAATTTAAGTTTTCAAAAATATGTTTAGATGGTGGAAAGGACTGCCCAAATACCCACCGAAGAACTCTCAAGTACTATCTAATTAATCTGAACACGAATATGCGTTTCAATATGACAAGCAACCCATCCAATTGGCTGCGGAATCAAAGAAGGAATATTATGAAATGGTCAAATAAGGTGACACAACACGGGTTGATTCGTGGGTCAGTGACAGATCATCCACTAGTGAATGTTGTAGTCAGTGAAGACCCATTCTTCACGCACTTTCACGGAAACTTGTTCATGTTCATGGTAGTAATCGGTAACTGAAAGTTGTTTCTTTCTTGTCCAGGTTGACATTTACATTGGATTTAAGGATAAGGACCAAAGTGATATTTTTGTCCTAAGTAGGATCACTCTGACATCGATACAAAATTTTAGACCAAATGACCAAATTGATCAGGTAAGATTTCAATAATTTTATATTAATTCTTAATAGATTTTAATTTTATTTATAATTTATAACTGATTATTCTTTTATTTAAGAAAGTTTCTGAAAATTTTGAAGAGTTAATCATATTAATATTAAACAGAGACTAACTTGAACAACAAAATTATCTATCAGATATTACGATGAGATTTAAATATCTTATGAATTAAGAAGAATTTAGTGAAATCTTTCAAGAACCAACTTAATAATTTTGTCAAAATTTTCAGAGGAGTTCATCCATGATCACTAGGAGTGAAAATAGGCCAACTAGTCTATTAAGAGCTTATGACTTAACTTATTTTTAATTTTACTAATTACTATAAAAGTCACGCTTAAACATTTATGAAGTCTTATTTAATTAAATAGACTAGGTTTAGGCCATCAAAAATATTTATTTGGCCTAATAAGTCAGCTCTCTCTCTCTCTCTCTCTCTCTCTCTCTCTCTCTCTCTCTCTCTCTCTCTCTCTCTCTCTCTCTACATATATATATATATATATAATTTTAAAAATTATAATATTTATCATTATATATTTGTATAATTTAATAATTTTAATTAAACATACGATTTATTTAAGATTTTTAAAATATAGATTTGTTAATCTAATTTAAAGTTTTCATATAATATATGCTTTTAATTGTATTAAAAGAATTAGGCGGACTCCAGAAAAAAACTTATATCAAGTAATAGGTTAAGTTTAAATCTAATATTTTACACAAAAAGTCTAACCCTATTTAAAGAAAACTTATCTTAACCTAACATATTTTCACCTCTAATGATCACTCTCAGCCTAAATAAGAATTTCTTGTTTAGGCACCAATAGTAATTATAAAAATTTTGTTGGTCGTTGATTTTAATAATTCCCAATAACTAAACCACCAAGTATAATAAACAAGTATATCATAAAGGTAAAATTATTTGAAATATATATTTTTTTAATTATTTAGTACTAAAATATCAAAATATAAATATGTGGAGGATAATCTTACATGACACTTTAGGAGTATGCAATAATTTTTTCAAAGTTTAAGAAGAGATTCTTATGTTTATATAAATTGTGTAAATTAAGTTAATTAAAAATTGACACATTATTTCTAATAAAAAAAATTGTGTGGCACATAAATTCATGCACATATATGTAATTATTTAATAAAAAATGATAATATAATAGTTTTCTTTTGATTTAATTTGCACAAAAATTTCTATAGTTTAAAGGATTTGTTGGACTTAGCATTGGACATGAGTGAAGGATAATTGTAAATTGAGGTGTCTATTAAATTGGATCAATCTACAAATTCGTGAATTTTGACTCAATTCAACTTATAATTGTCGGGTTGAGTTGTGTTTAAAATTTTTTAACTTGAATATGATGGGTTGAGTTGTGAGTTAAAAAAATTTCAACTTACTTAATCCAACTTAAGCCAAGTTTTAAAAACACATCGTTTTTTTATATTTAGTATACTAAACTTAATATTTTTTTTCCTTTCTCTCAAATCTTATATGACTTATTGTATTTTACTTTTGGGACTTATGTTAGGACTTTGATCTTATATTTAAGATTAAGACATGCTATGTTATATTTAAGACTTATAACTTATTGTATTTGACATTTAGTTTATTTGAAACTTGTTTGAGACTTCGTATTTTATCTTTTATTAAAATTTATTAAGTTATTTATTCTGATGAGCAGATTGGATGAGTGGATTGAATGCAAAACTCCCCAAACCCAAACCCAATCTAACCCAACCACAAATATCCCTAATTATAAAGCGTGTAGAGTTTGATTATTGTACAATATAATAGGAAGAATTTAATTATTTTTTTTTATCTGAAAGGTAGCTATAAAGGAAGAATTCAATTTTGATTAATTGTCAATATAAAATTCTTCATCTTTAAAATAATTTCACCTCTTGTAGTGGTTATTGCAGATGAACTTTTTTTTATAATATGATAATATATGTATTTATGATAGTGTAAGCTGTAAAAAAATGAGCTATTATAGTATTTTGATATTTTTTCCAATATACAAAAATCTTGGTGTTTGATGTTTGAATAAATCTTGGTGCTTTATCATGGTGACAGAGAAAGTAAATTTTCTTATTATAATGTAATTATTGTTATAGACTTAGTGTATGTATCATTTTAAAGGTAGAAAGTAAATATTATGTAAGAGGCACATAAAGAGAAAATAAAAATAATTGTTGTTAGTGTGCAGAAGTATTATGTCCAAAGGAGTTGGTAATACATGACAGGGACATTTGGCTTGCTTTGTAACTAAGTCCCCTTATTTCTTTGCTCTTAATGCCTACCTATTTGGGATATAGTTACACAAATTGCTATATTTTCAAGTGGGGCTCATTTGTCCTCATCCCTTCATATGTAAAACCATGGATTCACTCTTCATCTCCTGGCCTTCAAGTTCCATGTTGTGCACATGCAGAAAATGAGACAAAGACATTTAATTTGTGTGAGCACTCGATTGTTAGGTTTTTCAAATTATGAAAATTGCAATTGTTTCGCTGTAATATAGTGTCACTGTTGAGTTTCATCTCACATGTTTTTATTTTATTTTATTTTATGTATAGATTTTATCAATTTCTTTTTTAATTCACTTTTATTTTCTTTTTCTTTTTTTATGCATGGCAAAATATATTATATAACGTGTTACAATGTTTATTATATTTTGCAAATTTTATATTAAAATTGTAATTTCACAAATAACTATGGAAATATAGAATTTTACAAATAAAGGGAATTCAAATTCTTTGAAATTTAGAGATGCTTAATCCAAACATATTGTTAATAAATTGTTAAATATTGATTGGTTGTTAATTTTAACAATAGATGTTTGAAACATAAAATATAAGTAGCATCTAATAAAATGTTTGAAAATTTATGAAGATATTAGTATCTAAAAAAAAATTATTGGTACCAAAATAATCTTCGTAAAGAAAATTTTAAATTGATAGTAAATAAAAATTATGTCTTAGTAAAAACTGGGGAAAAAGTTTAATTTTAACAAGTACCCGGTGGGCCTACTATGTTGAGTCCTATCGTACAGAAGAACAACGAAGAGGTTGCATGATATCTCTGTCGATTATTGGTCCACTAGGCCACCGTGGCCCATAATCCTAATTTCTACAGCGTTACTAGATGGTGGATCTCTTTTATTTCTTTGTCCTATTAGCTAAAACAATTCTTTGTCCGACACACTTGTTTTCGCTATGTCAAAATTGGGAAAATATTAAATAATCTACGAAACGACACAAAAATGCTTCAAAAAAAATAGAGGTGTTTGTGTTTTGTCAAGTAAAATAAGAATATAACAATGTATGTTGGTTCAAGTAAAAAGAATTTGAATTCTTTTAAAGTATGTTTAGAATCATAAAAGTTAAAATTAAATTAAATTGATTTAATTTATAATAAATTAAATTAAATTAAAAATTAATTTTTGTATTTAAAACTTATTTTAAAAGTTATAATTTGAATTAATTTAGAAATTAAATTTTATGTTTAGAATACTAAAAAAAATAATTGAATTGATTTATTTTAAAAAATTTATATTTTTACCCTTTCTTTTAATAAATCTTATCTTCTATTTCTAAATAAATGATTAAGGGTAGAAGGATAAATTTAAATAAATTCCAACTAAATCCACTCAAATTCTCTCATTTTTAATAGAATTTAAAAAACAACTTAATTAAAATTCATGAAATTTTTAAAAATTTCTAAATTTTATTAATTCACATTTTATAATTTTTTAAACAAAAAATTTTATTGACAAATAAAATTAAATCATAAAATTATTAATTTTAAATGCACTCTTAAGGATCAACTATACTCAAAAAAATCAATCTTTCATCCAATGAAAGAAAGGATACCCTGAAAATTATAAAAAAAAAAAAAAGTAAAACAAGAACGTGACTTGCAGTTTCATTATTCTCTTTAACTTTGTACAGCCAGCAAACTTTGTCATCGAATTCGTGAAGTGTAATTCGTGTTGAATAGAATTGTTCGTCAGAATTTGAATTATTATTGATGTAATTTTTAATAATTTTATGATCTATAAATATCAATTATAATTTTTTGATGATTATAGTTATTATCCTAAAATTTTTTTGTAAATACTAAATGTAACACAGAATACGAAAATTTTAATATTATTTTTTAATTCTATTATATCATTGACTAAAACGTATAATAAAAAAGTTTGCTTGCTTAACATTTATTTTTTTAATTTTTGTGCGCAACTATTAAAATAGTGAAGCGAAATAATTAAGTATAATTGATAGTTAAAAATTAATTAGATTATTTAAGAATGAATCAATAGTCTAATATAACAAAAAAGTTTATAGTGTTTTTTTTAAACTTTTATATAAAAATTGTGCTCCCTTTAAATTTTGAGTCTAACTGTAATGGATTTACTTATTTTCTTATTGGAAAGATTTATAAAAAGAAATTAATAAAAAAGAAGAGGGAAGATAATATAACACATGAATTTAAATTAATGTATTCCTTACAAATTTTGCTTAGGAACCATTGACTACCCTTGTATCAAGTCCTTGAAGTTCTAATGCTGTCACTACAGGATACTTGACGTCAAGCTACTTACATAACGCCGTCAAAACCCAGGGGCACTATTATACTAATTATAATTTTTTTTATTATGTCGTGTGTTTGAATTAATTAATTTTTTAAAAAAAATTATAATAAAAATTATTTATAAAAAATACTTTTGACTGAGAAACTTTTTTTAAATATAATATGCGCTAACCCAAACACAAATTTATACTCCACCTTTTGATAATTGCAGTTTATGGGTCCTTCAATTCAGCCTCGCCGAATAGCTATCAAACAGACTTTCTTTCTTGGTACAGTTTGCTCCCATCATAGCCCATTAAGTAGGTTTTATAAGGTGGTTCTTCTGTGAAATCGTGGTCTACATTTCTTTCAATGCATGACCCCTTGTTAACGACCTTCTACGTCAACTTTTCTTTTTCTCTCTGTTTTTACGTGGTAATAGCAATTGCTTTCAGTTTCAGTTAGGGTGAGTCAATTAATAAATGGACAAGTTTATAACTTAATAATTATAAGTGCAATCTTGCTCCGATTACTTTTTTTTTGATGATAAGTTATTATGAATTTTATATAAATACTTGCTATTTGTTTTGACTCTGAATTAGGATATCCTTCTCTTAACATAAATTTTTAGAGAGAAAAAAAATAATTACTTTCATGAGGAAAAAAATTACTTTTGCTGCTTGAAATCTTCTATAAATTAAATCCTTTGAAGTATACGTCTATTGCTTCTTCACTAAAGGAGATGTGACAACGGCTAGGGCACATCGAAAAACCTTTAGAATTGGAGAGATAGTACTGTAAAAGATACTCTAATACTCAAATGAATAGAAAGAATAAGATGAATAGAAATAAGTGGCTCAGAATGAACATATTTTAGCCTTTTGATTAGTTTGGTTAAATAGTGAGTAACACATTATGCTCCGTGTGAGTTTTAGGCGAGGATGGGGTTCGTCTTACTTAATTAAGGGTATCATAATGAAGGTATCTTAGAGATTCTCAGATATTTTAATTTTTGACGTAGATTTAGGCTTATGGGTAGCGACAAGCCTGATTTATGAAATTTTTTTGTGTATTCTCATATATTAATACATTGATTTAATAAATATGTGACCTATAATTTTTTATAATTATTTAATTGTTAAATTAAATATGTAATTTTAAATAATAAAATTAAGATGAAATTTCAATCTTTAATTTTTTTTAAAAAATATCACTCTTAAAGTATATTATAATTTTTTATGGCCTACCGAGGTAGTAGGGTCCAACATTTATCGTATGTATTGTCACCCGAAGCTTGCATTTTTTGTTTGGCTCCCAACTTTCATGACGAGAGTTCAAGGTAGGCTCAGAATTAGGTTAATTAGGCAGTAAAGATGTTTCGTGTAGGTTTCTACGTTATTTCCCTTGTTGCCTATTGTTCCCAACAGCTAATTTAATGGCAACCATTAGAGTCTGAAACTAACTCTTAGGTACTTGAATTTTTCATGGGTCCTAAAATATAATAGTCTTGAGTATTTTTAAATTACAACCTTTGGGATGGGATCAAAGTTCAATGAACTGGAAGTGGACGCATTAGTGCTGTCATGCCACGTGGATTTCATTAGTGCTCTCCTAAGTATAAAATGTGACCCTTTTTGGAATTTGGAACCTAAATGCATGCACTCGAGGTGGCTGTAAAACCGCGTCTGCAACAGCTTGAGACCAGGCCTGTCCAGACGGTATATTGACGGACAGTTAAAATTACTACAATATGTTGATAGATTAGTTATTATTTTTTTGCGAGAGTTTATATATTTTAAATTATTTAAATAATTATTTAAAATAATATTAGTTTTTTTTATTAAAAATAGTTTCATTTAGTTTAATTTACCTATCCTAAAAAAAGTAATCTAAAGGAGTAAGATATAAAATAGTAATAATATTTGAATTGAGTTATTATTCAATATACTTATCTTAAAATGATGGGAAAAAAAATTCATGTAATAAAATATACTGAATTTCAATCATTTCCACCAATCAGATTCATCTTCCATATATAATTTTTATGAATTATTATTAAGTTAGTATTTAATATATTTTATTTAATAACATTTATTAAATTCAACTTACAATAAGAGAGAATTTAAAAGAGCAAGAAATGATAATAATAATTTTATATAAATTATGTTATTAGTTAATGTATCTTATTTAAAAAAAATTTATTAGACTTAACTAATATAGCTAAAATAAATAAAATAATATAATATAATTATTTTTTGATAAGGTAACAATTAGATATTAAAGATTTCAATAGATTAATCACTTTCTTAATAAAATAATTACTATTATTATAATACGATTTTCGTTATTCCAAAAATAAGTGTGTATTTGAATTAATTTATTTTATATTTAAAATAACTTATAATTAAAATTTTATTGAGAGAATTTTTAAAAAAAAATAGTAATTTTTACCTAAAAATAATATTTCCCAAACATACTACAAGTTTTTTTTAAAAATGATTTATCATTTTGTGCCCCAAACTACAATAGAATTTGCTTATTTTATTTTTAAAAAAATATTTGACTAAAGGCACCATGAAAGAAAATTTAAGAAGACTAAAATTTAATTAATAATAATAATAATAATAATAATAATAATAATAATAATAATAATAATAATCTATGCTATATATAAAAAGGATTATTCCTTTTGGTATCTATTTTTTATTCTTAAAATGCTCTCTCTATTAATTACACAATTATTTATTTAAAAACTAATTCAAAAGAAGTTAAATTAAAATCACTCATATTCTATTACAGTTACAATTTCATATACAATATAATTATCTTCTTTATCTTTACTTAAAACTCTATTTTAAATATTTTTACATAAAATAATTATTTTGAAAACTTAAATTATTTTTATTTTTTTACATATAATTAATTTTTAAAATAAAAATTATTAAAAAATAAAAAATGCGTATTGATGGTACTTTAGTGTCCATCAATGTGCTAATAATAATAATAATAATAATAATAATAATAATAATAATAACAATAACAATAATAACACTTACTAAATTTAAGTCAATTTTGTTTTATGTATAAATTTGAAATCTTTTTTGGTAAGCAACTCACTCTGTCCGTGACCGACCAATTGCGGGTATATAGATTTGAAATTTTTAAATAATTAACAATCAAAAACATTTAATTGTTTAAAGAATAAATTTTCCTCTTCTGTCAAAAATAGAATCAATTGTATAAGTTTGTAGATTTGCTTGGTTTCATCATAGTAGCTGAGCAAGAAGTGTGATTTTGCTTCAGTTAAATTTAAAATACATGTAGAGTATGAATATAATTACAAATCTTTAAAATAAAATCGATTTATAAATTACTTTTTTTGTTTAAAAAAGTATAAAAAATATAAATTAATTTAATGTTACAATAAGTTTTAAATATAAGAATTAATTTTTATTTTTTAATGACTCTATGCATATGAATGAGGATATTAGAGCAGAAAAGTTCGTTTTCTGAAAAGGTTAACGTAGTAGTACAGTATTGTATAATGACAGAAAATTGGAAAAAAGAAAAAAACAACACTCCGAATCTGTTGTACATAAAGCCGCGCCTAATTCTAACACACCGCAATTTTTTTTCTTTCTTCCTATGCTTTTTTTTTTTTTGGTGATGACTGATATGATATCTGAAAAAGAGTGGAGGATGGTTCCCCCAATTTGCTGAGCAAGGGGGAAGAGGGTTCTGTAGCTTTTTGTTCTATTTTGTTGTCAGTGGATATGAATATCGCTAGAGGCCCAAAGAGAAAAAAAGAAAAAGATACGAATATTCTGAGGAGAGTGACTGAGGACCCTCCAAATTAAAGATAGCTAGTAGAGTTGTCCAATGGGGGAGTGCGACCAATGGATGAATCCAACTCCGAAGAGGGAGAAGAAGCACCCTTGAGCTGATTATACCTTGCAATGTCAAAATTGTGGAGCTTCATGAGGCGCTTCTGCTTAACGCTGAAGCGGCTCTGGTAGAAACCTTCGAAGGAAGGTTCTTTTGAGGTCCTGAGGAAGAAGGTGTAACCGGCCATGAAGTACATAGAGGTCAGGTAGAAGCATATGGGCTCCATCACATCCCAGGAAAGCTCCCAAAACGTGAGCCTCATGAATGCTGCTGTCTGCACCACCAGGAAACCCAGCCCGCCCCAGAGCTCACGGCGAACCAAGGCGTCTGCTCTGTTGTCAATGGCTGCCTTCACTTTCTCCATTTCTTCAAGTTCTTTTCTTGCAGAGTCGTGCGCCTTGGCTCCTGGTACAGGGAGCAGAGCTTGGATGGTTTTTGCTACCTGTGTCACAAATTTGAGAGTTTGGGTAAAACTTGGCTTAATCTACATCTTGGTTTTTCCTCTAGGAATGACTCAGACTTTGCTGTAGAAAAAAAAAAAAAAGGAGTCCGACTTTGCTGTGAAAGTAAAACTTTTTTTGCAATTTGTATCAAAAAGGGACAGAGGAGAATAAAATCACACTTGTTTGTAACCATTACACAACTTGGCTCAGACAAAGCACTGGCTGGAATAAAATCACAAGCAAACTTTGATAGGATAAAAATAAAATAGAAAGAAACCAACAAATCCCTCTTTCAGCGAAGGCCCAGATTTTGATGAACATGATTTTTAAGAGCAGATATGTATGTAGAGAAAATAGGTTCTGACCCAAATGATGCGGTGAAAAAAATTGTAGGGTATGCAAATGGAGAAAATGCAGCAAGGTAGAGAAGGAAATATACGCAAGTTAAAGCATTCCAGGGTGTGGACCTTGGACCTTGCAATATTCTATACAGTGTCTCAAAAGACCATAAGAAGTACTATATTCTATGTCACCCAAAAATATAAAATCACCTTTTAACAAAAAAAATATCACCAGCTAACATAGTAAATATTAATAATTTTTCCCTATGCTATCAGGAGAAGGATTTAAATGCTCTTAATTCATTTCCTGTCTCTAATTATAACAAACATTTATAACCATAAAATTACAAATACTTTTATGACGTATTTTTAATATAATACTATAAATTTAAAATAATCTAATCATATAAAAATAAGTAATTTTTTTCTCATTTTAAAGTGTTATTATATGTTATCCTTTTTTTGTCTATGCCAGCTAATTAGTTGATCTGTATCTATCTATCTATCTATCAGCATCCCAATTTTCTAACACCAAAGAACCTCTCCCTAAGCATCCAAAAATAAAAACGAAAATGAAAACATTATTTGCTATTAATAGAATGTAATTTAATCTACTATTAGTTTATAATTTTGTATATTATCAATAAATTAAAATTATATTAATATAATAATAAAAAAATTTAACTTACAATAAAAATTTGTAACAATTTTTTTAAAGAGATGAAATCATCTAATATCAATGGAATAATTTTTATAAAAAAAATATTAGTATATTAAAATTAAGTCCAAATTAAAATCAGGATTAGTAAGAGTAAGCACATCTCCGAGGAGATTCCAATAAATTGAAGATTGAATCAATCTCCCAATTATGATTACGATCCCAATTAGTAAATTACTTAAAAAAATTGGCCATTAGAGAATAAGAATCCCCAAAGAAGGGTAGGTGATGGGTAAATTGAATGAATGATTGTGATGAAAGAAACCAGAAGGGCTTTTTGCGGTCCTTTAAAGCCCCTAATTTACCACCTCAAACGTGGAATCCTTTACACGTTTTAGATCTGACGAAACAACAAAGTTTCAATTTCCTGTGGAAAAAACAAGAAATGATCATAAAACCTTATTAGTTTTCGGTAGTCTCCAAAATAAATCGGTGAAAGAAACAAATAGCGAATCTTCAAATTTGAAAAACAAAGTATGTGATGATTGATATTAAATCAGAAACCTATCTTTGATCTCCACCATGACCCATCCGTAGCAACCCACAAATTTAAACACAACCCAGCAGAACAACAAAGGAAAATAGTTGAAAACAGAAGAAGAATTGAACTATCGGATATTAGATTGGAGGAAATGGAAAACGAAAATAGAGAAATTGGAGATAACCTGTTCAGGCCTGAGAAATACGACGTCTCCCAATATAATTACATCTGCAGAATCATCCAGCATCTTGGCAACCCGCGCCGCTTGATCTTGATCCGAACAATTTTCAGCGCAGATCCGAATCAACTCCGAATACGGTATGCAGCTCTTTCGGATCTCCCTCAGCCTCGATTTCACCAACTCCAGCTGCGCTGCTCTTAGCAGCTTCCTCGCATCCTCAACCGTCACTCCCTCTCTCGCGTCCGGGGGACTCAGCCCGTCTAATCGAAGGCGATTCCTGGCAATGTCCATCTCCCTGAGCTTGCCGAGGAGGTTTTCGCCGATCCGGAGCGGCGGCGGAGACCGGAGCTCCGGTTGGAAGACGGTGCGCTTGTGAAGGAATCTGCGGAAGATGCCATGATCTCCTGGGTCTGGAGCAATGTCAGGTTTGGTGGCGCTGGGAGAAATCCGTGATTGAACGGAGGACGAGGAAATCCGACAATCGCAGAGGGTTTGCGATGAGATTTTGGTGATGTGGAGGAGGCGCTGGGCAAGGGTTTTCTTGAACGCCATTGCAGAGAAATGGAAAATAGAGAAAATTCCAGACAGATTGGAATGGGAGTCAATGCTTGCAGAAAAAGACGGATCAGGGAAGCTTGATTTATAGGTGTCCAATAACAAGGGAGGATAGTCATTATTACGAAATTAATTTAGATAACGTTTATTAAAAAATAGGGCGATAATTTAGATAGGAACTCGTCAATGAGATATTGAGTTTCGAGCGAGGATGGAGTTTGATTCATCATTCGTTGCCGTTCCTTTTTGTGATTTGGATCGACGAAACGAATATTCGGATTCCCAAAGGAGCGCGAGAAATTGAAATTTGAAGAGCGGGGTTCACGAGAAAGTGAGAAGAAGAAGAATCGTACACGTGGTTGAATGAAGAGTGAAGACTAGGTCGATAGCAAATTCCAGCCATGTGATGACACGAATAATAGAATAGGAATAGAGAGAGAAGAGAACGCTGACTCGGATGCAACCCGGATAGGGTAGACACATAGATTTAAAATATGAGTAACGTTAGTCTCTTAATTATTCTTTTAAAATTTTTAAGATAATAAATATTTTTTATTTTTATTTAATATTTTTTAACATTTTTCATTTATTTTTATTTTTCCTTTAAGATATATTTGAAAAAAAGAAATTAGAGAAAAAAAGAGGATAAACTTATCATTTTAATTTAAAAATATCTTTATTTGATAATTTTAAAAATGAAAATATAAAATAAAAGATTATCAAGTAATTTTTTTATTCTTTATTTTTTATTTTTATAAATATTTTATAAATTTTTAATTTAAAATTAAAAAATCAACTCTCCTTTTTTTTTCTCTAAACTTTTTCATCCATATACACCTTTCAAGTAATTACATAAAAATTAAAAAAATTATTAAATAATATTAATTGAAGAAAAATATAATTTAATATAATTAAATTTAGGCATAAACATGAGTTTAGATTAACCCGTAGACCTAATCAACCTAATATGATTTGATAACAAATTTTTGAGATTGAGTTGGGTTTCAGTTCAAGTAATGGGTATGATTTTTTATAACTCGATAACCTGTCTATCCAAACCCATTACCATTTTTACTATTTTACACATCTTTTGAATATTAAAAAAATGTTTCCATCTTTTTGAGTTTGGTATCATGGTAAAAAATAATTTTTTAAGTTCAAGCATTGTTGTAAAAATATAGAAATTATAAATTTTTTTTATTTTTTGAATTTTTAAAAATTTGTAAGCATACTAAAGAGCAAAAAAAATAAAACGTGTAACTTGATAACCCAAACTGAACCAACTCGGTTTTGGTCAATTTGGTTTGATTTAGGTTGAATTTTTTTTTTGGTAACCCAACCAAACTCAACTGAAAACTAAAAAATCAATTTGAATTTATTTTTACCTATTTAAATTATTCTTTTTTTTTGTTCATTGAATATTTTTTTCTAATATTGCTTAAAGATGACAATAAGGCAGGTAAGAGCGGATTTTTGCACAACCTAACCCCACTTCACACCCATCAAAATATAATACAATTTGCCATTACCTACCTCGCAGGTTTTAATTCCCAAAACCTGAACTTATCTTTATAAAAATATTTAAAACTTACACCTTATCTATTCTGTTTCACACTTATAAATATTTCAAATAAATTTATACTATAAGCAATCATAATTTTAAAAGCCAACCACCATTTAAGATAAATTAAAAAACTTGTTTAAAAGTGTATACTTCCATCGTCTCTAATCATAATTTAAACAAATTAATTAGCATAATAATATCTAAATTAAAATATATTTTAAATATAAGTTTAAAATAAAATTAAAAGTGCGAAGTTGGGTAAATGGTTCTCAATCCGCACCCAGCTTGTCCTATTCAGTAAGAAAATATAATTTTAACCAATTCCTAAACCTTGCGGGATGGGTAGAAAACCCATCTTAGGTAGGGTTAGTAGATTGGATACCCACAGAACGAGTATAAATTGCCATCCCTAATCTCACTCCATTAATTCTACATTTTTCTCTTTTAATATGTAGTTATTGGCCTTAGTGGAGACATTAAAAGATAAAGATAAAATTAAAAAAAATTAATTAATATTTATTATTCTTTTCAAATAATAGATAACTAGCGTAACACTCATACGATGCACAAAAAAATTAAAAAGAGAAAATCATATTACTTAAGAATGATATATTATTTAAAAATTATAATATAATATTCTATAAAAATTAAGAAAATATCACTTATAATAATTTTAAAAGAGATATTCAATAAATAATTAACCTTTTTAATTCTATATAATTTAAAATTATATATTTATTACCCATTTTGAGCCTATTTTAATATTTTCTTAATATTTTCCTTTATTCAAAAAAATTTAGATGAGAGAAGAATTGAAATTTTAAATTTAATTTATAAAAAAATATATATAAGAAGAAACTATGTTTTAATTCCTTAGTTATCCAATTTTTATTATTAATATGTTGAAATATTAGACCACTTATTTTTATGATTTGCTTTTTTCTAACAACTTTGAACTTTTATATTTTAAAAAATAATATGGCTATTAACATTCCTATTTATCTATTCACATTCCATTAAATATTTATTTAGTTTTTATTTTTTAGTTACCCTTAAGAAGTCAAGTTTTTTTCATTATTCTCCATTTCTATGTAATTTATTTATACTCTCTATTATTTTAATTTATTTTATAATATATTATATTTTTTCCTTTTTAAAATAAAACAGGTCATTTTTATTTAAATATAATTTATATGATAATATCTTTTAATAGGTTCAGACATTAATTTTTTTTCATTTTTATAATAAAATATTATTTAAAACATTTAGAATGCCATCAAGTAAATAAATTTTTAAAAATATTTAGAGAATCAAATTTTTTTAAATTTTTTATTAGAAAATTTGGTGTTTATAAAATATTGATATTGAAAATTAATTTTAAATTATAATAAAAATTATATTTTTTTTATCAATTAAAAGGTTTAACTCACGAGCTTTTTCTCTTTAAAAATTTAAAATTATAATCTATCAATTACCACAATAAATATATTATAATATTTTGAGATTCACATTATCGTTATTTATCATATAACTATTATTTATTAAAATTAAAAATTAAATTTTTTTGTATTAAGTTTTTGTTAAATTTTTTTTATTAATAAATAATTTATAAATATTATTATAAACTTTTTACTAAAGTTTGTGACGTGTTTTTATTGGGAATAAGACAACTTTTTCTTCTAGACTTTTTTCTTTAAAAAAATAGAGATTTTTTATTTAATTTTCGATAGACAAATCCAAAAAAGAAGGGGTGCATCGTTATCTGGCCGAAGGAAGAGAAATAAATGAAACGAATTTTTAGAATACTAAAAAGGCACGCTTAGCATGTAAAGTGCCGAGGATGGAGTGGAATGGATAGAATGTAGAAGGAAGCAAAAGCAGTGGGAGCGGCAGTTGCAAGAATTAAAGGATAAACTGGTAAACTGGTTGCGTCGACGCAAATGTGTCGCCACATCATATGTGCCTCGCTCTACACCCTGCCTCTGCCATGTTAGTTTTTTCGGTGCACTCAGACTATTCTCTTCTTATAAGGTAAAAGATTAATTTTTTGATCTTTAATCATATTTTTTACAAGAAGAAGATCTTTTAATAGTGTATATTCTATTTATATTTATTAAGAATCGAACTCTAAACATAATATTTAAAAAATTTAAATTGTTTTTATTTTGACCAATGCATGTTGGTTCTGGCCTGTTAGTTTAGACCATCTCAACTGTTATTTATTATTCATTTGCGTGGCTGCTTAATTCATAGCCGAATTCTAACTTCACGTAGAGGGTGTAGTAATGTAGATTTACTTTTATTGAAACTTGCATAGTTTTGTTGAACTCTTTAATTCAGATACTATTTTTTTGGGCTCTTGCTTGAATCGCATTATCTTCTAAAGTACTCAACCAATTAACAAACTCTTTCCAGCATAGATGGGCTGATAAATTTAATAGAGTATGGCACATGTGGCAAACATGGCAATGAGGAATGCACATGGAGGCATAACGGAGCCATTGCATGCTTATGGCTCTTTAATAAAAGATAAGTGTGCATTTAGGTGAGTATTTGTCTTATTTAAATTGATTTTTAAAGATTTAAATGGGTTTTTATTTATTTTTTATTTTATTTATTTTAACGTTTGTATTATTTTTTAAATGTGATTTTGATTTTAAAAGTCTATTTGATTTGAAATATTTATTTTTTATTTTTGAATTGAATATAATTTTTTATTAAATATAAATTATTTCATTCAAATTTACTTCTGATTAAAATTAAATTTATAAAATTAAATTTACAAATTCTAATAAAAACAAATAAGAAGCCAACGTCATTGACTATACATTGCTTCTATAGTCTTGCGCTAAAATGATAAACACGATCTCATGCGAGGTATTTGCTCCTTCAGGGTTAAGTTCGGCTCCCTATAAAATAATTTAAGGTTAATTTTGTGCAGATTTTTCTTTACAAAACCAATCCCTTTACAACATTTTTGTTTTCACTTTTAATATTTTTTTCATTTTGTCCTAAAATGTAAATAGAATACGAGCACTGCATCCTAAAATGGTAAATAGAGCAGTGCGTAAATCCCTTGATATGTTAAAGTTTTTTTCTTCACGACATACACGTTAAAGCTAATGCTGAACTGGTTGAACAGTTTTTACGTGGTTGAATAATCGGACTTAAGGTAAAGCTGAATAACTTTTTTTTTATAAAATGTTGATTTTATTTATTTAATTATTAGATTAAAATTTCTTATAAAATATAAATTAATGATAATATCATATTATTTAATGATTGAATTGGTCAAATTAATACTTTATAAAAAAGTTATTTAAAAATATAATGTACAAGAACACACACACACACACACATATATATATATATATATGAAGAATTCACTTACTCAATTAAATAATTTTTTATAAATATTAACTTTCATCAATTTAATTATAAATTATATTAAGTTTATAAAATTTCATAAAATTTTAAAATAAATTAATATTTTATTTAATAATTTTATTTTAATATATAATATGTTATTCAAAATATAAATAAATAACAACTATTAGATTATATATTTATAAATGTCTAATTTATTTTAAATTTAATACACATAATTATCACGATAATATTATATAATTATCACCATAATAATTGCCAGCTATTTTGCAACTATAATCAGCAACGATTCAAAAGAGATTGATTTCTTCCATCCTTTCTGATTTTTAATTGTCACTGTTTCAATATTTATTATTATAATTAATAAAAAAAACTATTTGATAACCAAATAAATTTTAATAAAAAGTGAATATTAAAATAATAAACTTTAAAACATCACATTTAGTATGTAAGAATATGATTTCCTTCTATATTCATTCCGTAGAAGATATATCCTTATATTTGTTTTTTAAAAAAAAGGCAATGGTGATTCTATTTCGGGTTCTAGTTTCACATAATTAAAAATGGAACGTAATTAAAATTCATTATTTTCTAAATATGCAAGATTGAGATTCAATAATTAATGAAATTTAATTTAATTTAGTTTTTTAAATATATTTTAATTAATTTTTATATAATAAAAAATATTATCTTTATTAAATTTAATCCACCTAAATTAAATTTCATACACACTTAAATTAAAATTAAATAATATAATGTTCCTAGTGAAAAAAATTAACTTATATTTAATTTTTTTCATTAGGAGCATTATATTATTTAGATTAATTCCAATTCCATTCTACATTAATTTCACATATCAATTTTAAAGGTATTAAATTATAAATGGAGAATGATAATTCTATTTTAGCACATTCCATTATTATTTTATAAATTCACCCTTCCTTAATTCCTTATAACAAACGTGATAGTTCTATTTGTCTTCATTGTCATAGGCTGAGCACACTCACTATAAATGAGACTTAAATTTTGCTTATTGAGAAAAAGAATACGAGACAGAGATCGGAGAAGTTATCAATGTCCAATAATGATTAATGGGATGTGTATGAAGTATGAACCGAGAAAATTGTTGGATGGAGAGTCACTTCGATTGTTGATATTGTAGCCGATAAAATAAAGAGAAAATCCGCAAGATAGGGAAATTCTGTGACCCATCTTGTTTTTTTGAGCATACCTCTTTCCTCGCCATTTGCAGTCATCAATCAGATATCAAGGATGAAAGTGACTTGCAAATAATTATGAATTAAAACCCACGAGACAGCATCCTTATATTACGCAGGAAAAATCAACTAAATAATTCAAACTCACCATATTCAACATGCGCCACTTGCTCAAATTCATTTATAATCTGCATGGACTTTTGGAGTTCTCGAGGGCAAGTACCATGTAATTCCCTTATTTATAGAGGACTTGTATTGTAATTTTTCTGTCTGCTATATATATATATATATATATATATATATATATATATATATTAACCAGAACTTTAGGAGTATTTATATAGAGTTAGGTTTATTTAAATCGTCTTATAAATTTAATTTTTTAAAGTTAAGAGTGATAATAGTATGACTATTTTAATAAAATGTGACTCTCGAAAATCGAATCTTAATTCTCATGTCTAAGAAAATAATTTATTTTTACTATGTCAATACCTTATAAGTTTTGTTATTAATATTATCACCTGCGTTAATATGATGTTATTAGAATACGAAAGATAGGCTAAAGTTTACATTATAAGCAATTTGGATGAAATTTGATTTTACAACTCCTAGGCTATGTAACTACTTATTTGTATTTAAGTATAATTAATTTCATACAATTTAAATGGGCCATGAGTGTTATGTTATTTAAAAAATTTCAGAGTGTGTTTGATGTTCAAATTGAAATTTGAAGTATAAAATTTTAATTTTAATTTAATTCTATTTCTAATTATGATTCTTTGATCAGAATCTTAAAGTTTTTGTTTTGATGCAAAATGAGGTATGAAATATAATAGTATTTCTAAGTTTATTGTTTGAATGTATGATATAATTTTTTTTTATAAAAATCAATTACCATATTTTTAAAAAGTATATGTTTATAATTAAATTTAGTTTTTCTTTTATTATGATGCCAAAGGGTGGACTATTTTTAGGAAGCTTAAATCGTGCGTGGGCTACTTTTATGATTAACTAGGCTATTATATACGATGTGGAAATTTTTAAACTTATATATATATATATATATTTGATTACTCAAAATAGTGTTACTTTTTCCTTACATTTATATTTTGTTTTCTTGAAACCTTATATTTTTATAAGTAATAAGCTATAATCCATTGAAAGACTTTCTCTCTCCCTCTCTCTTTTACTTTCAAAGAATTATACATTACAAATTCATTGTTATGCTCTAAAATGGTATGAATACTAAATGTAAAATTATAGATTAGATACAACAAATTTATATTAGATCATCAGAGATTTATAATTAGCCGAGTTACTGTTTGGAACAATGTTAATTATAGTGATTTAGATGCATGGTTTTAACTGCAACCTTTTTCATATCAGTAATTAATTTTTTTTCATCAGACACAGTTGCACATATTATTATTCGAAATGCTCGTATTATTATAGTTTTTCACGTACTGCATTTAGCCAAAATGCTTCATCTAATTTTTCAAAAAAAAAAAAAAATCATCTAACATGTTGAACACGTGGTATCTAGAACCACTCACAGATTGGTTGGATTGGTTTGTCTTCCATAGTTTCTTTCCAAATAATGTAGAAAAATGATTCTTTTTGGTGCTTAATCTATACATAAAATTGATCTCAATATATGTGGTTCAATAAAATAAAAAGAAAAATGTGATTATATGAAATACATGCATGGTTTTGTCAACTAAAGTAGCAGCACAAGCTCAAGAAAGTTGTTTTTCATTTATGCATATCCTTATACGTATATGATTAGTCTATTATCACAAATTTATTGTTCAACTCAAACGAACGATATTGTGCTGATTATTTTGTTGTCATTATTGTTATTATTTAGAGGATAAGATACCACAAGATATATGGAATAAAAAAGTGATAAAGTTGAACTTAGGAATGTCAAAATAAGTCAGCCTAGACAAATGAGCCTAGTTAGGTAAGAAAAATAGACTTTTTTTGTAATTTTAGCCCGACCCAATTTTGAAGTGATCCAAAGCGGGTTAGTCCATAATGAGCTAGGTTGACTCGATGGTCCGAATGTAATTTTTTAAACATTTTATTTATTATAAAAGTGATGTTTTTTAAGTGATAATTATGAATTAATTTAATAATTTTAATGATAGTATGACTAATTATATATATAAATATATAATAATTATTTTATAGTATCATTAATTACTAATTTTTACTTTATGACTTTATATTATTTGTTAATATAACTTTATATCGTATAATAATGAAATTGAGAATACCTTATAAAAATAAAATAAAATTAGTTTAAGAGTACATAATATGATTTTAATTATTTTTTAAGTATTATAAAAAAATAGTTTTTATTATTAAAAAAAAGGGTCAGTGAGCTAGACTGCATTGGCGTGCAGCCTGCATTGGGTTAGGCTAGACTGGTGAAATGCTGACCCGAACTTCTTTTAGCCTAACTCAGCCTGGCCCAAAAAATGCTTGGCCTAATGTTGGTTAATTCAAATGAGTTTAGTTGGCCCAAATTGACACCTCTAGTTGAACTCAGATTAATTGGCCTCAATATATTTAATTAAAATATTTGTTTCTTTAATTGAAACTTAAAAGAGGAAACCATATATAGAGCCATGATAGTGTTGATTGTGTTTAGAGGAAGCCATTCGGACTTGACCTATTTTAAATCATTCATTTTTTGAGTTAGACTGACTGATTTAGAATATGTTTAAGCTAGCATTTAGTCAGTTTAATCCTATCCTAAGCAGGTTGCAAATTGATTGGGTTGGCCCACTAATCTAAACACAATTATTTTTTATTTTTTTAATGATAGATTCTCTTATATTTTTTTACCGTGCTTTAAAAAGTTGTTAAAACAAATGTTATAATTTGTCCTATGCACTCTTTAACTAATTCTATTTGTTTTTATGATATAATAAATTTTATTATTATACAACATAGATACTCTAATTACCAAATAACATAAAGTCATTAAATAATAATTAATAATTCATAACATTATAAAGTAATTATCATATATTTATGTGTATAATTAATTATAATATTATTAAAATTATTAAATTACAATATTAGTTGGTATATAAAAGCATCACCATTTTCGGGCAATTGTGTTGATTTAACTTGTTTCGTGCCATTATACAATTAGGTGGCCAGGGCAAAATCATACAAAATATGTATTTTGCCGGCTACTCATTTGTAAAGTTATTTGGATTGGTCTATCAAACTCAACTCGTTTTAACATTCCTAATTGTGCGATGGCGTTTTAACATTCCTAACTGTGCGATGGCGGCCGCAACATGACAATAATGCAAATCTGGTGTGACAGTTGTAACATTGTAGTGCTACATCACCGAATTTGTACGATTGGAGTGCCAACTCTCACTCTTTGGTGGTGAATGTGATAGGCCCCCAATTTGTAAATTAGATACTCAAATTTGCAAATTAAGCATATTTGACACTAAAGTTTTATAATTATTTAATATAATTAACATATATCAAGATAAAATACATGACTGAACATTTCTCTTCCCATTTCAATACCGTAAATTTGAGACACTGTGAAGGATCTTTTACATCAAATTATTGATGCATGTCATCTCAGGCGGGAGGAAAGCTTGGTATTTATAAACTTCCTTGTCAAGATCATAAAATAAAATTTACGAGATGTTGGTGTAACAAAAATTAATTATATTTTTAAATATAAAAATTACAATCTAATTTATAAGAATCACAAAGTAAATGAAGGAAATGGACGTCATTTTATCAAATTTAAAGACAAAGATCAACATAATAGTTCAAAGAGTCGAAACCTTGCTTACGTACCCCACATAATGGATTATTGTTTTTCTGGGACCATGCAACTTACAATACCAAAAGCTGAAAAAAAAAAACAGAAAAGTGACGCCAACATGGGAATGAAAGGAATTCCTCTCAGCCTTCGAAACGGCGAGGACAGAACTTGCCATATCTTATCGGAAAATGCATCTTCGTTTGTGACCTTACATTAATATTTCATTACGTGGGGTGAGGAGGAGGGAGAGGATAGTGTAGGGTGGAGTTTATCAGTTATGTTCCATGGCATATGTTCTGCTGCATTATTGTCCTCTGATGGCAGCATGGTACTGTTATCTTTACAATAATTCTTTATTCTCTGCATGGTTGTTGGTGGACTCTTAATTTTCCGTTGTCCTTTCAGGTTTGTGTGCAATATTCTCAAATATGAATTATTGGCTTTGCTTCGTAAAGGGAGGTGGTGTGCTGTTGTCCTATTTTTCTCATCATTAAAAAAAAAAATCAGATTAATTGAAGGGAATTATTTCACTTGTGTTTAAGATGTATAGTGGGGCTGAAAAGTTTGAACAATTCCTTTATCAAAATTAATGTAACTTGCAATGGCACGTCATAATTAACTGGTGAAACACGAGTATGATCATCAATGGTAATAATTAATGCTGTGCCATTAATTCAAGGAAAGAGACGTAACAGTTGGCGGTGCGTTGAAAGGTGATGGAGGAACTTATGGCTACGGGTTTACCTCCATCCATGTCTTGCTTGTGCTCTTTGAAAATAAGAGGCAGGGAGAAATTCTTAGATATATTGGTTTAACGTGAGTGACGTTTAAATTATTTATTTAATAATTTTTTTAATGTTTAATAATAAAAGTATAAAAAATATATTTAATATATTAATAATCTAAAATATATTTAGAATTTTTTAATATAATAATTATGAAAGTTATTAAATTAATTATTTAGAAGTATTTATTATTTTTCTTGTACAAGACATTCTTTTTAAAAAGTATCATTGAATATGTGTCACGTTGGATATGTAGTTATTTTTATATTTTTTTATTTATATAATAATAATGATTAGTATAAAAAATATTAAATTTTATAATTAAAATAAAAAATAAAGTATTTACATTATTAGTATAACACACATTTAATAATAGAGAAATATATTATAACGGTATCACTAAAAATTTCTCATAAAAGACATGAGTGTATCTGTAAAAAAAATACAGAGTATTAATGTATTATTGAGGTGATATTATAGGCGGTAGGTCCATAGTCCCTCACAAAATTTGTAGAAGATTTCTTTAAAAAAAAAAAAATGAATACATGTTGAGCGCCTAAAAGTTCTACTTCTTTTCTTTAAAGATCTTTAATATGAGTAGTGATAGTTGCACATAAGGATTGATCAGTTGATATTAATCAACTATCAAATCAAATTAATCATTTAATTACATATCATTAACAATTTATTGAGGTGATAGGAAATAATTGATTAATCAATTATCTAACATATATATTTAATTAATAATATACTTATATATAACCATGAATTTAAAAAGAATTATAACAAAAAATATTCGTAATTTAGATAAGTGATACTTATATGTAATGAAGTGATTAAATCGTTTTAATAATTGGTTAATATCAATCATAATGGGAGATCTGTGAGGCTAACCCCAACTATCATTTCTCCCTTTATAATTGTAACTTGACTTCTTCAGAAGTTTGATGGTAGCTTTGCCAGGTGTTTGGTAAGGGTGCGTGAGTACATCCATTCGAAAGGAGATATTGAGAATTAGTGAGATATTCTTATGTTCTGACTCATCTTCGAAGGTGATCATCCAAGACAAGTAGCTTTTTGTTGGAGATAATGCTTACCGAAATATCAGCATTGAAGATAATGTCAACCAAATTAGTGGAGATAAATATGGGAAGATTGTTGCCCCAATAGTAACCACTAATCTAGCTAAAATAAAGGGAAACAAATCAGATTATTTAGCTAAAATAAAGGGAAACAAATCAGATTATTCCCTTGATTGTAGGCTTGAAATCCTAGCCAATTCAATGTATCAATTACTACTTAAAGGGAATGGAACCCCCCTAACCTAGTAACAAGTTAAAGGGGAGAATATGTTACCGTGGATGTAGGCTTCAAAGCTGAACCACGTTACTTTTTTTTCCTTGTTCTCCTTCTCTTTCTCACGTTTTAACACTTTCTGCTATATGGTATCCGAGCTGTAATACTCCTGTAAATCTCTTGTTCTATTCCCTTTGTTTTCTGATGGCCACCACATCTACAGCAGATAAAGGCGGTTCACAAGAGGTGAATAACCGACTAACTGTTTCTCTTCTCAATGGCCGAAACTACATGTCATGGGCTAGGGTTGTTTCTGTTGCCCTTGGTGGTCGTTCCAAGATCGGACACATCACGGGAAAAATCATCCCTCCAGCCGCTGCAGATGATAAGTTCGAGTCTTGGAGATCAAGTGACAATCAAGTAATGACATGGATTTTCAACTCCATGGAACCAGAAGTCTACGAAATTTTTGCCTACTCTGAAACGGCAAAAGAATTGTGGGATTCGATTAAAGAACATTACGGGAATCAAAACAATATCTCCAGGGTATTTGAGTTGCAACAAGAGGTATGTCAAACCAAACAACTTCCCAATCAATCCTTCAATGAACATCTTGGCCTGATGAAGAAGAGGTGGGATGAACTGAAACAATATCGTCCCAAGGCTGCCACAGTTGATGAATATGTGATTCGTGAGGAACAAGATAAGTTGTTCATGCTTCTTGCTAGTGTGAGGCCGGAATATGAGGATGTCAGGAGACAAATTCTCATGACCACACCTCTGCCATCTTTTGCTACGGTATGTAACATTATTCAGCGTGAAGAAACACGAAGAAGAGTGATGAATCCGGTGATCTCATATGGAGGAGACAGACATGAGAATTCTGCTCATCATGCTGCTGCAACCAACTCTATTTCTTCACAGGCCTGCAACTTCAGTCGCTCCTCTGGTAGAGGTAAGGGCAGAGGACGTGGGAGCAAATATCACTGTGATCACTGCCATAGGGATGGTCATACACAAGATCGGTGCTGGGTTTTGTATCCACACTTGAAAATTCAAAAAGACAAACCGATTGGTGCCATGGCTTCTGCACCTCAGTCTGATGAGTCATCAGGAGTTTTTCAGTCTACTCTTGGCAAGTTGGCAGTGCAACTACAAGAATATCTAAGCTCCAACTCAAGTAATAAGGCTAACAATGCAAGTCACTTTGTCCAAACTGGTAAGCCTTATGCCTTATCTAGCCGGTTATCACAATCATTTATTATTGATTCAGGGGCCACGGATCATATGTGTTATGATTCACAATGTTTGTCTAATATTTCTGATGCTTCTCACATTGCCCCGATTACTGTAGCCGATGGAAATCAAGTTCCGGTCAAGGGACTTGGACAGATTGAATTCTTTGAGAAATCCTCTAAAGTATTATTTGTTCCTTCATTATCTGCAAACTTATTATCAGTTGCAAAAATCACTAATGATTTGAATTGCAATGTTATATTTTCTCCAAAAAAGGTGGTGTTTCAGGACATAATCACAGGGAAGAAGATTGGTGAAGGAACCTTGCACAATGGACTATATTTGCTGAATGCAGTGCAAAAAGGCCTTAGTGCAACTCAGAATAAAAGGGATGACTCAAAGTTGTGGCATTGGCGTATGGGACATCCGTCTGATAAAATTCTGCATTTTGTTAATTCTGAATTTTCTATTGATTCAAGTACTTGTGAGACATGTCGGTATTCCAAATTACATAGATTAGCTTTCAATGATAGTTCTCATGTTTCTCTCCAATTGTTTGACTTGGTTCACTCTGATGTCTGGGGGCCTGCCCCAATTGAATCAAAAGATGGTTTTCGATGGTTTGTTACTTTTATTGATGATAAATCAAGGTGCATGTGGTTATATTTGTTGAAATCCAAAGCTGACGTGGGGCTAATATTTCAGGAGTTTTATCATATGATTAAAACTCAGTATGGATTTGGAATTAAGATTTTGCGTACCGATAATGGAACTGAATATACTAATGGCACATTTCAGTCGTTTCTTAAACAAATGGGTATGGTTCATCAATTATCTTGTGTTGGGACACCACAACAAAACGGGATAGCTGAACGAAAGAATCGACATCTTTTAGAGGTAACCCGATCTCTGTTATTCCATGGAAATTTGCCCTCTGAATATTGGTCATATGCAGTGCTCACAAGTTGTTATTTAATTAATCGCACTCCAACTAAAATTTTACAATATCAATCTCCATTGGCTGTTCTTCTCGGTAGACCAATAAACTTGTCTCACTTAAGAGTTTTTGGGTGTACTTGTTTTGTTCATATGCAAACAGGTAACAAACTTGAACCTCGCTCAAAAAAATGTATTTTCTTGGGTTACTCGTCGGTAAAAAAGGGGTACAAATGTTACGATGTTGCTGCCAGAAAATTATATATTTCAAGGGATGTATACTTTGACGAGAGTTCTATGTTTTTTCCTCACAGGGATAAAAATCAGGGGGAGATACGAGAACAGTTTGATTTTTCTCCTCCAAGGCCGGCTGCTATTGATGAGAATAACCCGGATGATAGCTTGAACAACTCACTTGGGCATGTTACAGATGCACTGCATGAACCATTACAGGTGTGGCCAACTAACCAGATTTGTGTGCCGGGACAAAGTGAAGAATTCAATGAGCTCGATATGTCATTACAATCTGATCAGCAAAATATTCAGCTACCTGCTGTGTTCGAGAACTCAGAACATGATCAGCTGCCTCTAACAACAGCAGATGGACAGCACTTGCGGAGGTCAAGTCGTGTACCCAAACCCTCTATTAAATTAAAGGATTTTGTCTCAACTGCTGTTGCTCATCCTATTCAAAGCTATGTGTGTTACAGTAATATTTCTACAGATTTCAAGTCATTCCTCGCTGCAATTGATAGCCATTATGAACCAGTGAATTATACAGAGGCACAAAAATTACCAAAGTGGCAAACAGCCATGGCAGAGGAATTGGAGGCCCTTGATAAAAATCAGACTTGGGAGATTGTGACATTACCCAAAGGGAAGCGAACTGTTGGCTGCAGATGGATTTATAAAATAAAATATCAAAGTGATGGTACTATTGAACGCCATAAGGCTCGTCTTGTAGCAAAGGGATACACCCAGACATATGGCGTAGATTATAATGAGACGTTTGCACCAGTGGCCAAGATGAACACTGTGAGAGTTCTAATGTCTGTAGCCGTGAATCTTGGTTGGCCGCTTTTTCAAATGGACGTCAAGAATGCATTTTTGCATGGAGAACTTGAAGAAGAAGTGTATATGGACATTCCTCCCGATCATTCTCTTGAAACTCAACCTGGTAAAGCATGTAGATTAAAGAAGGCGATTTACGGGTTGAAACAATCTCCCCGAGCTTGGTATGGAAAATTAAGTACAGCTTTGATATTTTTTGGCTTCGAAAAAAGTAAGTCCGATTATTCACTGTTTGTTAAAAATTGTTCTGGAAAGTATTGTTGTTGTGTTGATTTATGTGGATGACATAGTCATCACAGGAAACAGCCTGGTGGAGATAGAAAAATTGAAGCGACACCTCAACGAGAAATTTGATATCAAAGATTTAGGGCACCTGAGATATTTCCTAGGAATTGAGGTGGCAACTTCAAGCAAGGGATTATTTATTTCTCAAAGAAAGTACGTGATGGATTTACTAAAGGAAACTGGAAAATTGGCAGCCAAACCAGCAGATACACCTATGGATTACAATAGTAAGTTTGAAGGTGACACTACTCCTCTGTCTGACCCAAAACAATTTCAAAGATTAATGGGCAAGTTGATTTATCTTACGATAACTAGACCGGATATATCTTACACTGTAAGTTACATCAGTCAGTTCTTACATGCTCCTACTCGCGGTCATATGAATTTAGTTGACCGAGTTCTCAGGTACCTGAAGTCTTGTCCAGGAAAAGGAATTTGGATGAAGAAAAATCATCATACAGAAATCATTGGTTATGCAGATGCAGACTGGGCAGGGAATCCATTTGATAGAAGATCAACTTCAGGTTTTTGTACCTTTGTAGGAGGTAATCTTGTCACGTGGAAGAGCAAGAAACAAAGTGTGGTTGCTCGGTCCAGTGCAGAGGCAGAATACAGAGCTATGGCTTCAGCCACTAGTGAGCTTATTTGGCTTCGCCACCTACTTTATGATCTGACATGGAGAAGGCCAGTTACCCCTATCAAGCTGTATTGTGATAATCAGGCTGCTATTCACATTGCATCAAACCCGGGTCTTTCATGAGAGAACCAAACATATAGAAGTGGATTGCCACTTTGTTCGTGAGAAGGTTCAAGAAAAAAAATAATTATGACTCCCTACATTCGAAGTGAAGAACAACTAGCTGATGTCTTCACCAAAGCGTTGCCTAAAAATATCTTTCAGAACATTCTTACCAAGTTGACCTTGATTGACATCTTCGCATCAACTTGGAGGGGGAGTGTTGGAGATAATGCTTACCGAAATATCAGCATTGAAGATAATGTCAACCAAATTAGTGGAGATAAATATGGGAAGATTGTTGCCCCAATAGTAACCACTAATCTAGCTAAAATAAAGGGAAACAAATCAGATTATTTAGCTAAAATAAAGGGAAACAAATCAGATTATTCCCTTGATTGTAGGCTTGAAATCCTAGCCAATTCAATGTATCAATTACTACTTAAAGGGAATGGAACCCCCTAACCTAGTAACAAGTTAAGGGGGAGAATATGTTACCGTGGATGTAGGCTTCAAAGCTGAACCACGTTACTTTTTCCTTGTTCTCCTTCTCTTTCTCACGTTTTAACACTTTCTGCTATACTTTTAATATTATAATTCATTTAAGCAATCTCAAATGATTAGTTAAGGAAATAATATTATCTTGACAGAAATGGATAAGAGACCACGCCTCTAGCTATGGATGAATCTCCAACATACATACTACATTGGAAAATTTTAAAAAAAATAGAAATTCATACTAAAAGTATGAATAATGATCAAATAAGATAGAGTAAGTAATATTAAGTGCAAAATTGTGTGTATTTTTTGTTCACAATAAATATTTTATAAAAATATAAGGTTTCCTACTACATTTCAGAAGCAATGTCTTCTAAAATCCTTTATGTACATCGTTGATTATCCAAAATCGGGATGGCATTGATCTGTTAAGTCAGAATAATAAATTGGATTAGTACTCATCAAAAGCAATGTCTTAGAAACAAAATACTCGGGCAAAGCAAAGACAAAGGATGTTTTCTCTGATTCCTGTTAAATATTCGTTTTTCACATGTACGTTGGAATGGAAATATGGAGGACTGGAGGTGGCAGAAGAACCTACCAGAACATGCCGATTTCTCCATCCCTGTTTTTCCTCTTTATTAATTAATTAATTCGGCCATGCAACATTACAGTTCCACAATAGAGACTGCGTTTTTCAGCTGGAGAATTTTGGAGGGATATACAGTCATGGACATGGAAGAGAACCAGTTCTTTCACAAGTTATTTAATTTACACAGCCAAAGTAGGTTACACCTTTTGAACAAGTTAATGTGCATTAAAATTCATCCTGGTTGATTCTTTTGGGATCAAGATTCAATTACTGCTATGTTTCCTTTTCTAAGATGATATGTTTGGATAAGAGGTATAAGAGAAAAAATGATAAAAGAAAGAGATTTATCATTAGTCTCTTTATTGTTTAGAAGTTTTATAAAAGAAAGAAAAAGAAAAAAAGATTTTTAAGTATATGTTTGGATTAGAGTTTGCAAATTTAATTTTTGATGAGCTTGATTTTGGTTAGAAGTGAATTTAAATGAAATGATTTATGTTTAGTAAAAAATTACCTTCAATTCAAAAGTAAGAAATAGTTACTTCAGATTAAACAAACTTTTGAAACTAAAATTATGTTTGAGAAATAATACAAACATCAAAAATAAAACAAAAATTGAATAAAAACCGGTTTGAACCTTCAAAAGTCAATTTGAGTAGAGCAAATGCTCATTTGAACACAGCCATTGTTACCTTTCAAAATTCTTTTTTACTAATTTTTATAAATATTTTAAAGTTCTTCCAATTTAAAGAATTTTTGAGAATTTAACACATTCAAATAAGAAAATAAAAATTTATTAATTAGTCTTTCATTCTTATTCCTTTTCTTTCTATTCATTTTTTTAAAATTATTTTCTTTATTTTATCCAAACTTCCAAACATAATCTTAAAAATAATATAATTAATGATAAAGGTCACACCTGTGACTCAATTTTTTTTTTCCCTGTAAGTTGACATATTCAATCTCTTTGAAACTCAACCATGGATCCCTGCACATGGTTTTTTTTCCTTTGATGAATAAGAATTTTATTCTTTTTATGTGTGTGTATGGAATAATGTATTTTGAAAATTAATTTAATTTATAAATAAATTTTTTTGTTTAAAAGTAATAAAATAAAAATTAATTTAATTTTATAATAAGTTTTAAATATGAAAATTAAAGTCTAAATTAAACAAATTAATTCAATTCAATCATATTTTTTAATCATTCCAAACAACGTAAAATTTGCACAGACACAGAAGTAAACCGGCAAGCGCGCTAGGTGCAAAGCAGTGTTCTGAAAATCGGACCGGCCAGTTCAACCGGTTCCATCGCCAGTTCGGTTGATTATCAAACCGGAGAGTTCAAAAACCGGTCAAAAACCGGTGAACCGGTCAATCCGGTACCGGGCCGTACGGGTTGCCGGTTCCTTTTTTTTTTTTTTAGCCTATCAGTTGAAACGACGTCGTTTCGTTCCATAGTTTACAAGAAAAAAATTGCTCAACGACGTCGTATTGAAGCGGTCGAAATTTGAAACCCTCGGCATTCGTTCGGTCGTTCCACATTGCAGCACCGCAGTCCGCAGCATCGCAGCATCGCAGACACAGCACCGCAACGCAGCATCGCAGCCTCCGGCTCTCAGCATCGCAGCCTCCGACTCTCAGCATCGCAGCCAGCGAGCACTGCAGCCAGCATCGCAGCCAGCGAGCACCGCAGTCAGCTCCGCCTCCCCACCGCAGATCCGGCGTACCCCAGCCAGCTGCAGATCCGGCGTACCCCAGCCAGCAGTGCCAGCGTTCGCAACCTCCGGCTCTCAGCATCGCAGCCAGCGAGCACTGCAGCCAGCATCGCAGTTAGCTCTGCCTCCCCACCGTAGTTCCGGCGTACCCCAGCCAGCAGTGCCAGCGTCCGCCTCCACACCGCAGCTCCCACATTGTTCTAGGTAGAGCTATCTGCATAATTTAAATTCTCTATTGCTTTAAATTCTCGTTGGTGCTTGCATGTGTAGTGTAAGCTGTAGGCTGTAGCAATGAAAAACCAAGAAAAAGATGGAATAGACAGCAGAAAAAGGAGGAGACTCAGATAGAACGAAAATGACAATTTAGAAGAAGATAGTGGAAACTAAAAAACTGGAAGAGAAAATCTACATGATGAAAAAATTTTGATTTGATGACTTCTGTTTTGTACCTATGACTGCATATGGCTGTCTATAGCCCTTTGATTTTTGTAATTTTACTTTTTTTAGATATGAATAATTCTAATAATCAGACAGCAGAGAGTAACACTATTGACCAGCAATCCTCCTCAAGTTCTAGTCGTGGAAAAAGTGATCCAGCATGGAAACATGTTAGTTTAGCTTACGAAAATGGGAGGCCAGTGTACACATGTTTATTTTGTTTGATACGATATAAAGGAGGAGTGATTAATAAGGATGAAGCAACATCTTGCAGGAAAATAAGGACAAATAGCTTCGTGCAAAAAAGTTCCTCATGATGTTAAGTGCCAAATGTTAGCACATTTGGAAGAAACAAAAAAAAATAAGGATGATAAAGTGAGCTTCGGTGATAATTATAATGAAACAGAGGAACAAGAAGAGCAAGAGATTACTCCTCCACCTCCACCAACTAAGATGCAACGTATTGGAGACAAAGGCAAAAGAAAAGCAAGTGCTTCCCAAATCAATTGGTAATTATTTTGCACCAAGGACAACTCCAGGAGCCCAACCAAGTTTAAAAAGTGTTTTTTGCTAGCAAAGAGGCCATACATAAGGCTAAATTAGGAATAACCAGATGGATGATTGATGCAGGCATTCTATTTAATGCAATTCAATCACCTTATTTTCAAGCTGCATTGGATGGGATTGCTGGCTATTGGACCTGGTTTTAAAGGTCCATCTTACGATGAAATGAGGGTTCACTTGTTGGGAGATGTTAAGAATGAGTGTCAGCTACTTGTTAATAGTTATCGGAGTTCATGGAAAGAAACTGGTTGTACACTTATGGCTGATGGTTGGACTGATCAAAGACAACGAACTCTAATCAATTTTTTAGTGTATTGTCCTGCTGGTATGTCCTTTCTGAAATCTGTTGATACTTCAAACATGGTGAAAAATGCCACAAACATTATTTAACTTGTTTGTTGATGTGATTGAATGGGTTGGACCCAGTAATATTGTGCATGTGGTGACTGACAATGCAGTCAATTATGTGGCAGCTGGTAGACTTATTCATGATAAGTATGAACATATTTTTTTGGTCTCCTTGTGCTGCCCATTGCATGAATCTCATTTTGAAAGATATTGGCAGCATGCCTCATATAGCATGAAAAACTTTTCATAAACTTCTTAGTTTCGGCTATGCATGTGTTTGAATAAGATTTTGTAAATTTAATTTTAAATAAATTTAATTTTAATTAAAAGTAAATTTAAGAAAAATGTTTTATTTAAAAAAAAATTACATTTAATGTAAAAGTAAAAAATATTTATTTCAAATCATACGATATTTTAAAATCAAAATTACTTTTAAAAAATAATATTAAAGTCAAAATAAATAAGACAATAAATAAATAAAAGCTCATTTGAACGACTAATAACTCATTTGGATGATACGAATATCCATCCAAACATGCACTAAAGGCTAGGTGCTAGTTCGGTTTATATTTTGAAGCCTACAAAATTAATTGTATCAACCTAAAATCAATTTTCCAAGTAACTCATTCAGCTAGATTTTCAAAATTAATTCTCACAAGTTTTTAGGATGTAGAATTGATTCTAAGAAAAATACAATTTGCTTGTTTATATGGTGAATAGAGTTGATTTTAAATGTGAAACCCATAATTTTTTTTCTAAAAAATACATAAAATTACATTTCAAAAATGATTCTATTTTATTACCCATCATCGAAACAATTAATTCTTCCAAACTAACATTCCCAAACGCAAATGAATTATTTTAATATCAATTATTTTAAAATCAATTTTTTTCTAAATCAATTCAACTAAAATCTAAACCAAACGGATATTGTACTAGAGCGTCCCCAGCAGCACATCTCTAACTAGAAATCTAGAATCATGGAGCCGTCCTTAAGGACAAATTACAACTTCAAATCAACTTATGTATAGACAGCAGCTTCAGGTTCAAATACTGTGCAACTGTTGCATCAGGGTATGAGATCATCAAGATCCTACCAATGCATGCACTTACAGAAGAAAAGTATACCTTACATGCAAGCAGCTATCCATTTGACATCCTTGTACAGAAAAAATAACAATTCACAACCGATAAGGGGAGCTAAACACATTCATTTTACACATCTTGAGCAGTTTAACTTGATAATGCAGTTGTCAGGGTCAAAACTAGTTTCTTATATTTATATATCAGCACTTCAATTCATGGGGAAAATGTTTCATTTTCTTTTGATCTCATACTCAAGCTTTTCAAATTGATCCTTACCAGCAATCTCCTAATCAAGAAGCTGCTCTGTTGTATTGGTCCCAATATAAGTGAGGGTGGATAATATTTTCACCATCAATAGTCCTAGACACTGTTCCAGCTTTGATTGAACTTCTCATGATTTCATGATTGTTGACCTACAGATGATGTTCAATTGCATCTAGCAATAGAGTAATCAAAAACAACTAAGCAGCAAATTTATTTGTAATTATGTATAATCCAAATAGTTAAACATAGGAAGTACACAAATGTTCTACACAAGCTCTATCTTCTTTTTCTTAAGGAAGATGCCATCAAGAGAAAGTAATCAATAAAACATACAAAAGGGCTTTCAACCAGGTTTTTTAATTATATTTTGTATAACCACTGTCCTCGCTCTCCTTATCTGTCGACTACATTTATCAGCATGCTCACTTAAAGTTTCAATTGTCTCCGTAAAAGTTTCTATTTTCTTCTTAATCTCGTCGATTGCAAGCCTCACAGCTACGGCATCCTCGTTTCCAAGAGCAAAACCAGCATTCTGCAATAATGATTCAAGCTCTACTTCCAATTTGTTGATAAACACCCGAATGTTCTCCAAGTCCTTCAATGTAATGTAAGTAGCAACCTGCATTGAGCTGATTACTTCCCGTTGGCCTTTTAGTGCTGTCTCATAGCCCTTAAAAAGTGAGTTACACCATTTTCCTACTGACCCTATTGGAACAGCCAGTGCACCAGCCAAAGCTGTTACAACAGGTGGCGCAGCAACGGCAGCTGCCACCACCGAGAAAATCAGCACAGAAACGAAAGTAGCCACAAAAATGGCATTTGACACCCTCCTCCATGTCTTGAGGGATTTCAATCTCTTATCAAGTTTTCTCTTTCTAATTTGCAATTTATCCAACATTGACTTTTGCTGCGTAAAAACTGATTGAAACAGCAAATAAAACTCTTGCGTAAAGGGGTCTTCAGCTTCCTTGAAATTCTTAAGTTCTTGCAATGTCTTCACATACGTCACCCCTTCAACGCCCCCATTTTGCAACTCTTCCTCAAAATAGGTAATCACCGACTTGACTATGACCTGCTTTTCTCGCGCACGTTTCAAGCATTTCTCAAGAGAATTACAGAAGTCCAATGTCTGGAGGCTATTTTCAAAATAATCGTTGACAAAAGAGAACAAGTCCTGGTTGCTCCAATCATCTTTCTTGCAATCTAGAATGACTTTAACTACTTCCTGGTTCATTTCAAGCAGACTGTCGGTGACTTCTCTCAGTGAGTCAAAAGACAAGGAACGAACCTCAACCCCATGAGCAAGCGAGCTAATCACCCTGTTGGTGCGCTCCTGAACAGTCACATCAAAGGATTGCAAGTTTGGATCTTGCAAACATGCAGCTTCGTAGGAGCTCAAATCAGCCGCGTACAGAGAATGGGTACCCATGTTGATGGGTGTTGGGACATCAGCACTATTCGTCTTGCTGGGTTGCCCTCCCATTATTGCCAATTTTAGCCCTAACGGAGATCTGAGAAGGACAAAAGGATCAAATCCAGCTTCAGCAAATGCGAAATGTAAAAGGATCGGATTGTTCTTTCTTCCCTCTCCCTCTGTCTCCAATCAATCACAAATAGTCCTAAGTCTCAGCAAATGCCCCCCAAAATAGCAAAGTTTCCAAATTTTACTAGATTGTGCTCAATTGGATCCGTGGCTAGCTTGAGAAAGAAAGTGAGAAACGAGAAAGAAAGATGCTTTCACTTTGGCTAGATCCTGCACCCCGAAAGGTCATTCTTCACTTCGAAATTATGAACACGCAAAATCAAAGTTTCAATTTTTAAGCATATATCTGGCCAGCCCAGTACGCAAGAAGTTTTGAATACCTGAGTTTCAGCAGAAAAATCAGAGTAAGTTGGTGTCTCTCACTTTAATTCCTTCCCGCAAGAGCAAAACCCCGCAAATTGAAGCGGAGTCCCGGCCGTAGTCCAGTGAAGCGAAGTAGCTAACACCCAGATGGAGACTGGTGCCCAATTAAAAGGAAATTTATGATACTTAGCACTTAGCAGTAATGTACTGCTTTAATTGAAGCGTAGATTATCCGGGTGTTCATATTTGTGCTGAAGCCGTGTATGTGATTATGGAGTAATGACCTCACAGTAAAAAAAAAAAAAAGATTTAGGAGTAATGACCATGGTAGATGCTAGGTCGCAAATCGTGTATTTAACTATTTATCGTCAAAGAAAGTGAAGGCGAGGAAGAAAATCACAAAATGGTCGGCAATGACTTTACAGGGTTGCGTGGTCCGCGGGTATTGGAGAGAAAAAAAGAAAAAAAAAAGAATTTAAAAGATGTTTTATATAGAGTAATAATATACAGTAAAATGTCTGTTGAATGAAATAAAATAACAAAAATTATGTATATATTTAAAATTTAATAAATATATTAAATTATTTAATTAATTTTTTTAAAAAAATTCTGACTTATAATATTTATATATATATATATATATATATATATATTAAATATTAGTATTTAATTCATTCATGTTTTAAAAGTAATTTATATTTAAAAAAGATTCTGGTTAATAACTTAATACTAAACAATTTTACGTGTTTTAGCCAAACGCGTTTTGTCTGCTTCGAAGTTCAAACATATTTTTGCTCAAACTTGAACGCGGATTCTTTGGACGACAAAAGAAAAACACGCAGATTCTTTGTAAGCAAATGAAAATTTTTGAAGACAAATGTCTGAGTCTAAGAATTTTTTTTTTAAATATTACACTTAACGATTAAAATTTATTATATAATATTTATATTTATACATAATATTTATATTTAATACAATGATATGTATGATTATATTATTTATATATTAAGGCACAAGCAAGGTGTGTAATAATAAAGTTAAGAGAATGGACTAATAATAATAATAATAATAATAATAATAATAATGCGGGGAAGAAGAAGAGGAAGTTATAAGTGCCGAGGTGGAAACGTCACGGATGTTTCCTTAGTTGTAACATTCCCTAATTCAAATTACCATTAAGTCAACACATCCGTATGAATAATAATTGATTTATTATTTTGGTTCGTAATAATTTGGTTGTCGAGATGAAACGCATGAAAGATATTTTCTAGAGTAATATTATTTAAAATTATTAAATTATTATTTTTATTTTAGTAATATTTTTTTAAATTTTATTTATTTCATTAATTTTCTTTATTAAAAGATAATAATAAAATTAAAAAAATTAATTAATATTTCTTTAATATTTTGAATAAAAAAAATTTCTTATCCAATAAATAAAAATAAATAAAAGAAGTATTCAAAACTTCAATCATCATCAGTTTTAGGAGGGTCGCTAGTCAGCCAAAATAAATTGTCTGAAAGTGATTTGCCAGAATGAAATTGGGAACTAATTAAGTGAGGTGGCAGGATCATTTAAGATTTAATTACATATCACTATATATAATTAATATTATTTGAATAAAATAAAAAAAAAGTTCAATTAATAAAGGAAAGATGCACGACGGTGAACCTTTTCCATTTGAACTCAAATCAAATGAAAGATACAGTAATTTGATTCAACATTTAGTTTTTGACTACCCCAATGAATTAGCATTATTTGGCTGAAAGGTGTGACTGAGCAACGCCATGAAATCAGTTTTTGTATTGGTTGGTGATTGTTTTGTTACAGAAACAAAAGCGGAGGGAATCCCTGCAATTTAAGGAACTAGTTACAGGAGTGGAATTGGGAAAATCAAATCCTGGCTTTTGCGGTGATGTTTTTGTCATAGAAACATAAGCAAACATGGTAACAAAGCAATTGGAGGAACGATTTACATGAGGGCGTCTCACTGTCTCCAATTCTGTCCAAGTAATAACTCAATCTGCAAACAAAAGCATTTGAGGAATAGGAACAAAATCAGACGAGGAATCCCAACAAAAGCACAACGGTGGATTTGGGTGAGGAGTATGGAACAAAAGGCTTGGATTTGTATGGGACTGGAGAAAAAAATGATAAAAAACTATGATTATATGTAAAGAAAAATATTATATAATTAAAATTTTTTTATCATAATTTTTTACAGAATAATCTAATATATTTATTAACTGTTAAATTGATAAATAGTTTCTACTATTTTATTTTATATAAAATTCATATTTAAATCTAGTTAAATTATATTAAAAATTCTGTCTATTTTTTTAGTTATCTATTGCTTTAGGTTTTAAACTTCAGTAAAAACTTCATTCAAATTCAAATGTTTCATAGATACTGTTTTACGTATGAACGTGCCTCACGCAACCGCAAGGCAAGTACTATAGTATGCTGTCCAAATGAAACACCTTCAAAAGGCTAAAACTGATTTGATTTTTCACTTGAGTACAAGTTCAGAAACTGGGATTCGAGAGAACAGCCCTGCCTGGGCTCGAACCATAGCAGCCTCCATAAACGTGGGGGAGCCCAATCTATCCCCATAACTGGGTCCGGTTGGTTGTCTTGGCCTTTTTAAATTCTGATCAAAGCAAGTCCTCAACGTCAATGGGCTAGTCGTATCACTTTGTCATCATCGGTTCAATTCTCTCTCCAAGCAGCTTTCATCATCGGTTCAATTCTCTCCAAGAAGCTTTCATCAATAACTACAAACGAAGTAACATTATAATAAGAACATTACTGTAACATCTCAAATTCTAAATCAAGAGCATACAAGGTACCATTAATCTTAACATTCAGGATAGAAGACAGAATTGAAGTCAAGAGTCTTCATCGCAAAACCAGAGTTTCATAGTATGAGAAACGTGGCTACAAGTCAACAAATGATCAACTACCCTCTTGGCGAAATGTGAAACAAACTTTTCATTTTTTTTTCCTTGCAATTGCATTTCCTTCATTATAGTCGCTGCTTCATTGACCCTTTGATCGCCTGAAAATTACTTTGATCCATAGATTAGTACATAATTTCCCAGCTTAATTTAGTTCAGTTAACCAAGACTGAAACAAGTATTCCAAAACTTGCCTCATGAAAGCACACGACGAAAGCACACAGAATTCTTTTCTGTTCCAAGGTTGATTTTAGTAGGAATGAGGCTTCATATTAAGATTTGGAGTATTAATCTGAAATTAATACTGCTTGCCCAGATATCAGTAAAGTAATGCCATTTCCACATAAACTAATCCTAAATTAAGCAGCCAAGAACCTGTTAAGCATCTCCGACAAAAATAGGCTCCAATGGCCTTTTACAGTGGCCCATTGTGGGGACTGAGAAGGGTCAGATAGGATCAGACGTACGCTTGAGAGCATGAATGGATGACGATCTCCTAAATAACATCCTTTGAGATAGTATCAGCGTTTTTGTTGAAAGATATCAACCTCTTGCCAAACGATAAAGTCTTCCTCTACAGCAACATCAGCTGAAAGGACAATTTCAAAGTCAGCCAGATCAAATACTAAAATACAATTAAGACAAACAAGTTTGATTTTCTTAGCTCGAAGCATGCAACATCTCGACAGTCTTTTCAGTTTCCACACCGAAATTAATATTTTTCTTGTAAGTCTTGTCCACCCCTGGAGCATCAGATGCGGATGTTAAATTTATTTAAGTATGCAGACAAACTTGTCTTTAGGATGACAAATAACAAGCAATCACTTTGCTTGAAAGAATCGAAGAAATTTTGGGGTTACCGGGATTAAACAGTTTCATTTGATGATACTAGTACAGCTAAATCACTGAAAATAAATAATCAGTGAAGGCATCTTCAAGAAAATGACTAACCAGGTTTGGATCCAACTGATTGTCTCAGCAACGTCCAATAAAATTAAACAGCAGAAGGAACCATGTTCGAATATGCCTAGATAGAATTAAATATAATTATCTCTTGTGCTTACATAAAGGTGTTTGATTATCCCCGACAAACCGCATACATCTCAGCAGATAATTTAAGAGCTCAAACTTGCAGGGTCTAGCGAGACCAGAAAATAAAAATTTGTTGGCTCCAACTCATTGCATGATAACTTTGTCAATTTAATATGCTGAAAAACCTTGCCACCAGAGAGAGAAACATGTAGATGATCTACTAAAACTCACCAGCATAGTTTGTGAGCTAGTGCAACCCAAAAGTTGAAGAATTGCCGGACAAAGAATGAAAAATTCTTAAAGAGGCTCACTACTGCTCAAGGCAGATAAAATATGTCCTGTACAGAATTCTGAAAGCAAGTGATAAAGAAAGCAGACTGCAGGTAAACTTACTTCTAAATTCCAGTGCAGGAAATTTGAGCAAATGATAAAGAAAGCAGATACAGGTAGACTTACTACGAAAGGATAATATTTAATTACAAACTCAGGGGATTACGCATCATATAAAATTGAAGATTGGGGCACAGAGGGAGAAAAAGGGACAAAGGGAGAGAAAGGAACTATTTGATACGCCCCCAGTTGAAAGATTGGGAGTTGATGTAAATCCATTGATTTCAGAAATCCAATTTTCCAAAACAAACAATTGTTATACAATTGGTCTAGTTTTGCCTGTAAGCAATGTAATTGGCTAAAGCAATCAAGGGAGCAGCCTTATCCGGATCAAACCCAGAGAGCTGGTCTTGGGCATCCTTGTTCAATTTCTCAGCAAATTCCTTGGATTTCTCTATCCCCAAAAGCTTTGGGTATGTAACCTTATCAGCCACCAAGTCCTTCCCTGCAGTCTTCCCCAATTCCTGGGACGACTTGGTGACATCAAGAATATCATCCACAACCTGGAACAGCAATCCGATGTACCTCGCGAACTTCCTTAATCTTTCGATTTCTTCGTCTGACCCACCACCGAGTATTGCTCCAAGCACAACCGCACCTTCCAGCAAAGCTGCGGTTTTGTGAAGGTGAATGAATTCGAGTCTCTCCAACCCCACATCAGACAACCCTTCAGAGTTTATATCCACGACTTGCCCAGCGACGAGGCCTTCCGTGCCAATCGACTTCGCCAGCTCCCCAATTGCGCGAACTATCCTCGCCGGCGACGCGCCCACCGTCGAAACGGCTATGTGCTCGAACGCAAACGCCAGCAGCGCATCGCCGGCCAGGACCGCAACATCCTCGCCGAAAACCTTGTGATTCGTGGGTTTCCCTCGCCGGAGATCGTCGTTGTCCATACAGGGCAGATCGTCGTGAATCAGCGACATGGTGTGAATCATCTCGATGGCGCAGGCAGCCGGGATGGCCATTGCTTCGCTGCCGCCGACGAGCTCGCAGGCGGCGATGCAGAGCACCGGGCGGACACGCTTGCCGCCGGCGAGGAGCGAGTATCGCATGGCCTCGTGGATCTTCTCGGGTTCCTGCAGAGCGACGGCGGCGTCCAAGGCCTGGTTCACCGTATTCGCCTTCTGAAGCATGTAGGCCTTGAAATTGAAGGTGGGCTTGTCTTCCGCTTCTTCATCTTTGACAGCGTCTTCCTTGGTGAGCACTGCAGAGACAGAGAAAGGGGACGAAGAAGAAATTGGTTGTCTTCCCCGTTTAGGGGTAATGGAGGAAATGGGTAACTTTCTGAGACCACGAAGGAGAACAAAAGTTGGAGATCTGGATCTGCCAGCTCGGTTGAACATGAAACAGGGGCGAGCCCAGGTACCCAGATTCACAGAACTCATCTTCAATGTGTGGATTTGTGTCTGGTTGTGTGGCAGTTAATTCCTTATATAAAGAGTTGGACAGAAAGGTAGAGGTGTGATCTTTGCTCCCTGTCAAAAGGTTGGAGCCTTTCTGGGAGAGAGATAGAGAAAGCTATTAATGTTTGAGTCTAGCTTCATTGCCTTCACCAGGCTCAATTTGTCCTTATGACGGAGTATGAAATGAAATAAAGGACAGTGGAAATTGGGTGACAGGCAAAACGGGGAAGAGGAGAGAGGGTGGGGCTGGGGATAGGCAAGAGGAGCTTCCACCAATGAGCATATGACGAAGATCGGATCATAGGATGTGGGATTGGGTGGGTTTCACGGCACAAGGAAAAGGAATCTGTACATTGCACTTTGTTCGATTCCGATTGGTGTCGTTGTGTCATTTGTGTTGCGTGGCTCGTCTCGCGTACGATAAAAATGGACAATCTTTTATCTGGTCTTGTTACATTGATGATAGATTTATCCAATCGGAAAACTGTATCTAACACAAAAATTGAATGCCATATATACAAAATTTTCCAAAAGTCACATTCCATTGTAAGAAAAATTACCATAATTTTGTATAAATGATAATTTTGTTCTTTTTAAATGTGTATCCAATAAAATTGAAATTTCTAGTATTAAAAATTTAAGGATTAAATTTAATTTGTTTCTATTTGAGATAATATTACTTTATTATCAGAAATTTTAACATTGCTACTTTATTACCCTTTCTATTAGCACTTTGTCTTTTTCTAGCTTCTTTACCTAACATATTTAAAAGTTTTTCATGTTTGTTTTGGTTATACATGTTAAGTAAAGGTGATACATAAATGAATTTTGAGTTGGACTAGATAAATAAAAAATAAATTAATAATTTATTTATAATTTATAATTTATTTAAAAAAATTTAAAATTATTTAATTTATTTATGACCTATTTTTATAAATAAATTTTTAATCTATTTATTTTTTAATTTAATATATAGATATGTAATTCATTCATTCATAATTAAAAATATCTAAATTCTTTATATATTTAGATACATTTCTGTTTTCAAATTATATATAAAAATTCATTAGATCTAATAAATATTTTAATTAATTTTTTAATTATCTATTAATTAAAATTTAATCTAATATATTCAAATATATTATTAGAACTGAATGGATTGTAATACAAAATCATAGATTCATGAATCCAATTGTCATATTTACTATTAAGAAGATGTTTATTTATGGTATAATATAATTTTACCAAAGAACATTTTGTAAAGAGAGACGGCCTCAATATTTTAATCGAGATTACACCTCATAAAAATAAAAATAAAAAATTAATAAGTTTACATATAAAAATATATTTAATTTTTATAGTTGATATTTTATTTTTCTTAACAAAGCTTGCTTATTATTACAATACTAAATTTTTAAACTATTTCTACATTTGTTGACTTGTCAAAGATAATATATAGTTAAGTTACTATATTAGTTTTTAGAAAGCTAAATGGCTAAAAAAATCATAATTACATTAGTAAAAATTAATAATTTTGTAGTCTAAATTAATAAAATAAAACCACATGAGTAAAGTGTTAAAAGAACTAAATAAAAGAGCAAATTGTATTTAACCAAAAATTTAATTATAAAATTTTGTCTTAACTCACTAGTTTGTAATTCGTGAAATTTTCTCCTTTTAAATACTAAATATGTAGTAAAAGAAAGTACATATATATGATAATGCAAACGAGACTTCACTAAAAGAAAATTGACTAATGCTAATTATCTCTAAATAATCAGCTTAACATCCTCCAATTTACTTAAAACAACAAATTTTAAATTAAAAGAATTATGAGATTAATTCAGATTTTTCAAGAAAATTAGAAGAATTGAGGTTGATTCCAAAATATTTGAAAAAAATTATTATTTAATATTTTTTTTATGAAATATACTCACTCAAGGTATTAAGATTATCCTTTTCAATAGAGTGTTCTCCTATAAGATTTAAATTCCTAACATTATAAATAAAGTTTGTTCTATTAAAATTATAACTTGATTACTACTAAGTCACACCCTGTAAATTTATCATTTAATAATTAATAGTATGTCAAATCATCTTAAAGAATAAGTAAAAAAACTTATTAATTATTAAAAATATTAAATATTAAATAAAAAATTAAATGTATTTAATATTTTAGAAATTCAAAAAATTAACACTTTCTTATTAAGGCAATTACGATAATTATTATCAGAAATATTTAAAAAAGGAAATAATTAGTATTAAATGCATTTAGTAACCTCCCATATCTATGTTGGATGTTTTCTGTATTTACTATTTATTCATTTTTTATAAGTATTAAACAAGTATTATTAAATTAATTTTAATCCATAATTTTTTTTATTTCAATGCTGACTTTAATTTTAAAAAAATAAATAAATGTTATCAACAAATACAAAATTTTTCCAATATAACTTTGGAAAAGTTACTTATTTTATGAAGAAAATCATATGATTTTAAAATATTTAAATTTATATATTTATTAATAAAACTTACACAAAATAATTTTAGGAATTCCAAATTTTATTAATATTTCACATTACTAATACAAATTTACTAAAATTTTGCATCATACCAAATTATTTGAACATAAAACTAACAGTCTAACACTTAAAAGAGAATTAATTCTTTAAAATATACAAGACCAACGTTGAGGATAACCCTTAAAATCATGATAGACTTAATTTTACTTTACGTGAAAAGTGACCCAAAATACCTTAAATGTATAGATTTAAATTTTCAATTTCTTTTTTTTATCTCTAATTTTGTTTCTCAATTAAATTCTAACAACTCAGTCAGTAAATATTTAAATTTAAAAGAAACTAATGTTAATAAAAAAATATATTTTTATTGAATTATCAAAATTTAATTAAAGATACTGTGTTGAGGACAGAAAAATAGAAAAGAAATTTAAATCCTGAAAGTACAAGAAAAAAATTCGACACTCAAAATGAAGGGAGACAAGAATTGTGTTTGATAGTGATCGTTTTCCCCAACTAAGATTGGCTGCAATAATACCAGATTAATGGAGCACTATGTCTGATGCTTTAGTATTTTAGCTACAATGTTTTTTATACGTTATTTTTATTATATTATTTTTATATATTTTTTAATAATAAAATATAAAAAATATACATTTTAACACATATTTTTTGTATTATTTTCTTAAATAAGGTGATGAAAGGTTTAATATAAAAGTTTTGATGTGATCAAACATTTTTGATATTTTAGTATTGGGTCAATGTTTCCAATTTAAGTCCAACACATGTCATGCTTCGGCTTCACTCAAAGCTTGACTCCACCGTATTCGGAGGATTATTTATTAATTTTGGGCCGTTGACAACCAAAATTCTATCCTTAAAATAAAACGCTTTAGATCTAAAACAGTTTAATGAAAAATTCTAATTTTTGTCAAAAAATTTAATGAAAAAGTGTTAGAAATTGTTGGTGTAAAAAAATTAAGTGTTGCAGCCAAAGCAGTTAGCTTTGAGTAATGTTATATTTTTTTAATTTTGTAAATAAAATTTTAATATTAATAAAATAAATAAAATAAATATTTTATATTTATTTTATTTAATAATTAAAAAATTAGAAAGATATATGATAATAATATAAAATTACTATTCCACTTTTATGGTGTTCATCAAGTTGAACTTTGCTTAAATATTCTTGAAAAGGAAAATCATGCCCATTCACATTTATTAGGATTGTACTTCGAACATAATATTTAAAAAATTTAAATTACTTTTATTTAAATCAACCCATGTTAATCTGACATAAGTCATTTTAATACTTACAAAATGCTTTCAAACCAAAATATGTTCTGACGCACTCTCACGTAAACCGAGTTAGCTTTACGTTAAAAGGATTTGCATTATCCAAGATACAAATTTTATTTTACTGAAACGAAACAGATTATAAAATTTAACTAAATATATTTATAATGCTTTATATTTTTTTAATAAAATATTCTCTTATTATTTTATTAATAAAAAAAGATTTTGATCCAAAATAACTTTTAAATGCTAAATTGAAGCCAAGTCTAAAAATCAAGTTAAACAATTAGATAGAAGTGTGAAATAAATATAAAATATAAGATGAAAAGAAGAAATAAAGTTAAAATGCAAAACAAAAGGCAATAAATAAATTCAAAATACAAGATGAAAGGAAGAAATAATCTTGAAATACCAAATAGAAGCCAAACATGAAACTAAGGTAAAAGGTGAAAACTACATAAAATAAGTGTGTATTTATTTTAAATTTTATAAATTTAATTTTTAATGAATTTGATTTTATAAACTTAATTTTAATCAAAATTATGTGTGAGTGATCTAGTTTATATTTAAAAAAGAAAATTACATTTAACTTAAAAATAAAAAACAATTATTTTAAATTAAACATATTTTTAACATTAAAAATTATATTTAAAATATAGTATAAATATTAAAATAAATAAAAAAATAAAAAAATATTTAAATCTCTAAAAATTTATTTGAGTGGTGTCAACGTCCTTTTAAATATACTCTATGAATATGACTAAGAACAATATGGCTAAAAATGAAACGTGGATGACAAGAAAAATAAATGCATATTTAATAAAAGTTAATTTTAAAAAATTGTTTTTTTAAATTTTTAAAAATTTTAATTATAAATTATTTTAAATATAAAATAAATTAATTTAAATATGCATTAAATGCAGTTAGGCTGATTTGATTTATAGGGTCCTGCCGTCTACCCTTGGTTTGGCCTTTTATAGCTTCGAAGCTTACGTAGTGGTTTTCCCTTCCATTTCCTTCATGATTCCATGTTCAGTGTGTACCATTTCCTGCATTTGCTGTTGAGTTAATTAGTAGCTCATGGTATCGAACACGACAGTTTTTTTGTTATGCATTTTTTCATTGTCCTATTCATATTATCCTTTTTCTTTTATAAATAATATTGATTATTGATTTTTTAATTAAAAAATTTATAAATTTGACGTAATTATCAAATAAACTTTAGTATTTAAGTTTATTATGAATTTATGTCTAATTAAAAAAGAATAAATTGTTAATTTGCACATGAAAAAAAGAAAATTAACTTTATCATTCATATATATATACTATCTTTTGGGTAAATACTACACCCTTATGTTTTTAGTACACGATATCATGACAGGGTTTGTTCTAGATTAGATTATAAAAGAATTGATTAAAAAAAATGTTATTTGAATTGATTTTATAGTATTACTTGTAAGATTAGTTTTAAAGTATAATTATACAAATATTTAAAAAATTATTGTATCCTACTTGTTAAAACTAATTTTATAGTATTACTTGTAAGATTATTTTTAAAAAATAAGTCTCACTTTAAAATCAATTTTATTAACTTTCAAAATCACATAATTAAGTCGCTTCCATTGAAAATCAATTTTAGAAATCTTAGCGTCATTCTTAGAATGTTATTACACATTTTTCAATGTTTTTGTTTTTACTCAAATGCGATTCTACTGTTACAAAATTTAAACTAAATGTCACTTTTTTTATTTATTTTTATAATAATTTTATATGTTACTTGGAGAGCTACATAGGGTGTAGGATACATCATTCTAGTAAATAGGACTATTCAATTTATGGCTAAAACATGTGATAGGATTCACTAAAATTTTATAGTGAAACTTACAAATCACTTAAAAAAAATTGCTTATAACATGAATGGAATTTAAATCTTGCATGCCAAATGTTTTGATTCTTAACGTTTAAACCAATTCCGCTAGTTTTATAATGTTATTTTTAGATGAATGTGGTTAAATATAATAAAGATTATTTAATTCCGCTGTGATATATTTTGTCATGATCTATGCAACGTTGGTCATAGTTAGAGGCTTTTCAACAACGCATGGCATTTTATGGTCATAATTTATTTTTTGGTAATTAGGTCGCCATTTATTATTGTAGTTATAAACTACAAGAAAATTTGTATATGAATTCTTTGACGCCCATCATCCGCGAACATAAGTTTGGCAAGTGTTTCTGTAGGAGTTTTGAAAATCAAACCCCATTTATTATGGTTAGTAGTGTGCAATTAAATATTTGGTAAACAAGATGGGGACTTTTGATTGCTAAGCCCTAGCAAGCATGGCAACTTATGACTTTGTTTTCACTTTTCTTCGTTGAGAAACTTGCAATTAGTGACACTATTATTTGAAATGAATAATTATACGGAGTAATTTTTTGATCTTTGATTATAATATATTCGCTATATATATTTGATCTTCAATGGTAAGTTCTCTTTCTCCATTTTGGTGCTGTCATGAACAAGGCAAGATAAAGATTTAAGTGCATATATTTTGATAATATATAATATCTTATTTTAGTGACAAAAGTTCAATAAATATTTATTTTAAGAATTTGTTATGGAAATCTCCAGTATTCCAACAGTCCCATCCCGTAGCATATAATTTTTTTTGGTTGATTAAAATTGTACAAATAATTATTTATGGAGTTTTAAATTAAAAGTGATATAATAAAATTTTCTTTAAAATAATAATTTTAAAATTTTAACATCTAATATTATAAATAAAATTTATCTAAAATATAATTTACTTTCACTCACGGACAGCCTTTACGCGGTAGTAAATAATTTGCAATACAAAATTAGACGTGAACGAGTGTTACAAATCTGAATGCAAACACTTGTCCAGATCAATGGCTGTGAGAATCAATCCTTAGAATGCTGGAGCGTATCTCGTGAGATTAGTTCCAAAACTTATTTAAATATTGTAAGCGTCGTTAAGTTTTGTTTAAAAAAAATTCATTATTTAAAAAGTAAAGAAGATGAGACAATTGACTCTGAAATCAATGCCTCAATTGCGTATAGCGTGGTTCACAATTTAAACAATGCTGAGTTATAAATCTTGTTTGTAGGGACGGACGCCCAGGGTCAGCAGAGCTCTGGCCCCATCTTTAAAATTAAAACATTGACTTGGTGGATCACTGGTATGAAACGTTTTTTTTTCTCTCCAAACTGCTCGTTTCTTGGCACGTTGATTTAATGGCATGAAGGATTTGTGGCTAGAAAAATGAAAGCTGATGCATTAGTTAATCTCTTTCTCTTATCATGTTTAAGTTAATCTCTTTCTCGTATCATGTTTATAATGACAACGGTTGAAAATTTGAGTTTAAAATGATTATAAAATAATATTTATATTTTAAATATAGTTATTTATATTAAGATTTATATTTTTATCTTATATACATATTTTTTAAAAAACTATATTTTTATATTAATTTTAAATTTTATATTTTAATCATGCTGTATCTTATAGTTTTTAAAATTTAATGTACCTTCACATCAGTATTATATCGTATCTACGTCCATATTATATCCATGCTTCCTACCTTATAATTTAATGAGGGTCAGGACGATACACAGTTCTTAAGGTCATATCGGTTCCAAACTAGCGAGGCCTTGCAAAATCACATTTTAGGAATATCTGATCCAAACTCAGTGTTGGCTTTGTAGAACAAGCATGCCCGTTGTAGATGATGTGCCCTTAGGAAAGCCATTGTTACACACTTCCATATGAATAATATGCATCTCATTGCCATATTTAGCTTCCAGAGTAATTCCCAGTTCATAATTTTTTCTTTTGACTGGCTTTTGTACCTTTGCTGTTGCTTAAGCAACTTAAAGCCTGAGTACAGAGATCTAACTAGCCTTGAGTTGCAGCTTGCTTGATTACTAACCACAAGGTTGTGTACCTTATTAACCTAAACTCTCAGATGTTTTGAGGAGCAACTGCCTTGAAAATTAGGAGAAAGCTTAGTTAACTTCTTTGATGATGTTGCCTCTCTTGAGAAGGAAAGCACCATGGCCGCTAGGTCCTACTTCCTAGAGAACATTAGGCCAGTATGCTAATAGAACATGGCCGGGATTCACTTTCTTTTGTTTCTAGAGAAAAAGAGGGAAAAGGTAATTGAAATAGTATAAAGTTACACTAAGAACAAAGAAAAATGTTAAATTAAGCTGATTGTACATTATTATTATTATTATTATTATTATTATTATTATTATTATTAATCATTGGAGGCCACACAATTTTTTCATTAATCACAATCACGCTCTACATACTTTTAATAGGATTGGAATCTAGACCTTTTGAAGAGTAACATTTAGACTCAATTATTGTAATATTTTTTAGTACATGAGGGTGGATTACAATTACAGAATGGGAGGTGCTAAAATCCTTCATTCCATGGGAAGGGTGGAATGAAATCTTTGCTTTTATACATGGAAATGTAAATCTGATCGCTGGTACTGCCCATTGGGCAATAGCCCAGAAACATTTTCAGTACATAGAACTCTTTTCTTGTACTGAGTCAGAAAAGTGGGGCGCGGCGTGTCTCGTAGCTGCCAAACTACGCCCACAGAGGACAGTGCAGGGCCCAAAACCACCACAAGTGCAGTAGTGCTGTTCTATTATTTCTTATCTCTACATGTATCCTCCTATTCACTAAGCCAAAGTGTCCAAGTAAAATTGGATTTTAGATCAAGCAATCCTAAAATTAAAAAATTACTTTCACAAATTCACAGTTACCCTCTTGGATCCCTTTCTATTCTATTTCTATCCCAAAAGATATTATTACCAAAAAAGAAAAAAAGTAAAATTAAAGAAGAAAAAAGGAAATTAAATTGAGCGTGTGTAGAAAAAGCAGCATATCCGTCACGTCAGCAAAATCTATCCAAATAATGAAAGACTTCATGGCAAAATTGAGTTAAAAAGGTTACTACTAATTTGTACTTACTTACCACTCGTTGCGTGCAGCCAGCCAGCCAGCCAGAACCGCCAACTCTCTTTCTCGTTCGTCGTCTTCCTTCTCTCTGCGGTTTTTTCTCAAGCAGGTTCCGTTCATAATAATTCGATTCCTGTTCCTTTTTTTCTTTTCTTTTCTTTTTTTTTTCTTATCGTATTGGGTTTTATCTGCGTTGCTCGCTGATCCCTTCTTCCTTTATCTCCGATTTGTGCGTTCGATTTCCCGATCCCCCTCCCTTCCCCTTGTGCGCTGCACCCAGGACTTGATTTTGTAGGCTTTTTTTCTTTTTCTAGGGTTTATTGATTGATTACTTCTTTTTGCAGTCAAATGCATAAAAAGCTTGTTAACCTCTTGAGCTTGTCAATATTCCTTGCCACCCAGAGAATTATTCAGAGAAGCTGATATTTGAATAAAGTAGTTGTTTAGTTTAAGGCCAAACTTTTAGTAAGAACGAAATACGCTTCTTGCTCTTTTGATCCGTTCCCTTTTATTTTATGGCATGATTGCATCTTCTGATCTGCTTGCTGTTCTTTTTGGAAGGATGTTGTAGATGTTGTTTTCTTGGATAATTTGCTAGTCTAGATTAACTGTGCCTTAATGCTAGAGTTGATATCATTCTTGTAGGGATATGATTAAACTATTTAAAGTAAAGGAAAAGCAGAAAGAACTTGCAGAGAATGCAAGTGGCGGAGCACCCATTAAGAAGCAAACTGCTGGGGAGTTGCGTCTTCACAAAGGTTCCCTATTCTTTTTGTTATTAGATAGAGATTTTTGTTTTGTGTCTGTTTTATTCATCATAGCCAAAATTTGTGTGGGCAATTCAACAAAACCCACCCCCCCCCCCCCAAAAGACAAAAAAAAACCCTTCAAACAAGGGAACTCAACAATTTCTTTTTTATTTCTGAAGCAGTTTTTTTTTTTTTAAATGTCTCTGAACTCAATAATCTGTAGTTAGGTTTGAAGGGAACATCACTTTATACTGCATGTCATACATTTTGTTGCATTTTGTGATGTCCGGAGAGTTTGGTTTGCAAGGTGAATTACTTGCTGCTTTCTTGGTGGTTCTGTTGGATCGAGTGAATAAGAATCAAGATCTTACCTATTAACCAATAACAATTTACTTTCTTTTCTTTGATTGAAGTTATGCTATCAAGTGAAATGTCTATTGCAGGCTAGATGTAAGTGGTTTTATTGTCTTTTGGGCATTATGCCTAAAAAGAAATGAAAAGAGAGACGAGAGAGTACAAAACCCTGAGCTTTTGGTGGCGAGAATCTGGTAGATGCAATTGTCAATAATTCTGTGAAAATGTGAAGTAGGAATTCCACAAAGTTTGAGGGGGATGGGGACTAGAAGTTTTTTCACTGATGAATTTAAAATTGAATTAAATATTCACAATATTTGACAACTTTTGATATCAAATGGGTAGCATTCAAAGTCAATTTCCAGCCTCCACTGAACCTCCTACTGGACATGACGAGGGGTGTGCTTTTGCCACCATATGGAGGATTGTTAACGTAGGATTGCCAAAGCTTTTTGCATGAAGGTAAAAAGATCTTTCAAGCCAAGGGTTTTGATCTTAAAACAGATCTTTTTATCCCTGAGGAGACAGATAAGCTGTGTGGGGTGTTCAGTTTCAAGGTAGTTTCATATTTAAGGATAACTGATAAATGTGTGGTGCTTTAAGGTTGGGTTTATAGTCTTAGAAGAACTGACAATAAATAAAAAAGTAAATATTGAAAGTTCTCTTAGCTAATTCATGCTATAATGGTTTCTTTATCTTATTTTCTTCGGTTGTGGTCGCTGTCACTTGTCAATGGCTGTCAAGCTTGGAGTTGAACATGGTTTTTAAGTGAACTAAATGGGGGAAAAAAATCAGCAGGTGATTGTTTTTGCTGTTCTATAGTGGTTATGTCTTTGTCCTGTATATTCAAGGAAGGCTTTTTATTTTGAAATTTGAAATTCAATCTCAATAAATGTGTACTTACTATATTATTAATTTTCTTGGAAGGTTATTTCTTTGAGTATGGGATAAACGAATTTTGTCTGGCCATTGGCTGGCTTAATGTAGTAATATTTACGTACTCTCCTGCATATGTGTGATGAAAACTGCTATATTGTAATGAGTTATGAGTTCACTAGTACAACTATGATATCATTTCCCGAGTTGCGTTTTAGTTACTGCTCCCGAGACATTTCTTTTTCCAAGATTGCTTGACCCTGTAGTTTCTCCAATCTTGTTCTGTTATACAAGTTCTTGTAATAGTGGAGTGTCGCATCTTGCAGATATAAGTGAGCTGAATCTACCAAAATCTTGTACCATACAATTCCCCAATGGCAAAGATGACCTGATGAACTTCGAAGTTTCAATTCGACCTGATGATGGATATTATGTGTAAGTAACTTTCCATGTTATCCGCACATTTCTTTGAAATTTGTGATTAAGCTTTGTAAAATTGACTCTTGTTAAAGGCATGATGTATAATCCGGTTGGATCTACACCCACCCACAAAATGAATGGAAAAAAAAAACACAGAAAACTCCTTGTTCTCCAATATGTTTTGTTTGTTGTTGCAGGGGTGGCATATTTTTGTTTTCCTTCCAAGTGTCTTCCATCTATCCGCATGAGGCACCAAAGGTTAAATGCAAGACAAAGGTAGGACAATCTCAATTATCTTCCGTACCATTAACTCTAGCTTTATTTATATACATCAATACATGTTTAATTTTGGTTGCAGTTTTCCTATTATGTTTCCACATCATAAATTGATTTGTAACATATGTTGTATGTGCAGGTGTACCATCCAAATATTGACTTGGAAGGAAATGTTTGCCTCAACATCTTACGAGAAGATTGGAAACCAGTCCTTAATATAAACACTGTCATCTATGGATTGTATCATCTCTTCACGGTGTGACTCTGGTTTTTGCCATTTTGGGTTATTATCTTTGCATTTTTAAGATTATAATCTCTGCAATTTTGTGTGCAGGAACCAAATTATGAGGATCCACTGAATCATGATGCCGCTGCAGTGTTGAGAGAGAACCCAAAGATGTTTGAATCTAATGTGAGGAGGGCTATGGCCGGTGGGTATGTGGGGCAAACCTTTTTCCCTCGCTGTATGTAAACTTTGCTCGACAACTTCAAGTCCCTGTTCAAATATATTATCAATGCTTGAAGAGGCCCATGGTTTGTAAAATTTATTATCAAAATTGCATTTTCCTTTCAACCCTGTCTGTTATTTTTCTTGGCGGAGCAAGGGAACAAGTTATTAACAAGACCAAGCATCTAAAAGCCAAACAAGTGAAATGTTATTGTAACTTCTGTGCTTTATTTGTATGTTGACGTGTTAATTTAAAGTGGATCAAGCAGAAGTTCAGTGGTCAATACATTTTTAATCTCTGTGTCTCCCAGTAAGATCATGGGCAGGCTGGCGCTGATGCACTGATCATTTGTCTTAATCCTCAAGGGCTATACATGATTTCTTGTTCGTTAACTGTATATCAGAGCCTACACGTTACAGTGGTCACAATCTGTTGGAGACAATAGAGTGCGTGTAAAATATTGAATTAAGATGAGAAAGGTGGGGATACGGGAATGTTTATAGAAGGAACAAATTAGATTACAAGAAGTCTGCAAGAGTTCTCATACATGCATTTTTTATCTTTGTTTTGAGAAGCCAAGACAAGAAGCGGAAACAAAAGAGCTAGGTCCATGGGTGTTAGTTTCCAAAATGTTTCGTGACATAGAAGCATATAAAAACTTAGTTGATTTATTATTACTCTGCCGCCTTCTTTTCTATGGTTGTGGATGTTACCCACCCGAAGGAAGTCGAAATTTATTAAACTCCTGTAGAATAGATGGACCTGTCGAAATAATAAAACTGATATTAGGGGTGGGCACGAAATTATTAGGAACCGAATTGAACTGTGAACTGAATTTAACTGCACCACAAAAAATCATATCTTTTAAAATAATTTAATAACTGGACTGGTTTCTTCTTTTAAGAGTGGTTTGTTTAATTATTAACTAATTCAATTCGATTAAATGAAATTAACTAAATCCAAATATAACATTGTGTCTCTGTACAACTCTTCTATTCTTCAAATCTTCGCCCAAAGGTTTATAATAGATTGCTTTTTTGAGGTTGCATTGTCCAACCGTACTAAGGTACTCTTAGTTCAATTTTTACGGATATGAATTTGCAACATTGGCTTCAAATGCACTATGATATTATAATTATTATATATATTATATATATATATATATATATATATATATATATATTTGCAAGCTACCGTGTTTTTTCGTTTCTGCATAAAAACATGACTTCTGTTTCAGTTTATGATAAAACATTTATAATCAACCAGTAAAATGTTTGTTTCTTAAAGATAAAACATTTATGCAAATCAACCAGCCATATATATAATTAACCAGTAAGACGTTTATGCAAAAGTTTTAACAGTTATGTTTTTCCCTTTCAGCATAAAACATTACGGAAAAACAGAGCAAGAGTTAAAAAACAACAATACAATAGAACTAGTTCACTGAACCACAAAAAACTGGTTTATGCAATTTGGTTTTTTTCTTGTAAAATAAAATGGTTTGGTTTGGTTTTTGAAACTGTATTTTCAGTTCAGTTCAATTCAGTTTGGTTTTCTAAATGGAACCAAACCAGGCACAGCCCTAACTGATATAGTGGTGTGTAGCATGTTCTACTATTCTTCAAAGATTTTAAAAAAAATGGTCCCACATCATCTCCTCCTCAGGATTCTAGCATTTTCAAGGTCCCGCTTAAACATATGATATAGTGGTGTGTAGCGTAAGCAGCACAATGCAATGGAACTGCCAGCATTGAAAGAAGTCCCTTGATCAACGCAAGAGCCTCTGGAGCAGATTCTTTGATGGGATCAATACAGTTTGAATCGTTTCCATACAATAAAACTGGGGTAGAATTAAACTAAAAAAATTTACAATTAAATTTAAAATTTGAGAAAAAAAATAAAATTTTCATTCTGAAACTGGATCCCAAATAGTCGTACATTGTTCAATTAGAACCTCGCAGCAGCCTCAAACTGGGCCCAGTAAACAAAATGGGCCTCAAAATCCAATATGTTAATAGAGTAAAAATAGTTATGGAGGAGAATGTTTACACCATCTAGACACTTTCTAATAGCCCACTAGTACAGTAACGATATCACGATGTATTTATATGGACTCGTACGGGTTGACCAAAAAATAAAATAAAATAGACTCGTACGGATATTTAGCAACGAAAGTTCATGTTCTAAATCCAAACTTGCCATTAACCATTTGCCATCCTCCAAAGTCCAAAAGGTTCTGTTCCGAGAAGCGAATGCAGTCCATTCACACACTGAGAGAATGAACCCTGTGCGCAGATGATCACTGACACTAAATTCTTTGTCAATAAAACTCTAGTAATAATTGTAATGCTACTGATTCTTTTTTTTTTTAATATTTATACTATTATTAAGGGATTCTCTTCTTTAATTTTTAATTTTTTTTATTATCATAAAACCATTTTTAAACAATTAAATACAAATATAAAAAGGAATAACACTATAAATGCAAATATATTTTTAATAACCACGTTATGTAGTTACAATTGCCTTCAAATCATTTTTATTCTTATAAGAAATTATCTTCTTTTACATTAACTATACTTACAAAAATCTTTAAACATATTTTTTCTCTTACAAAATTATTTTTTATTTGATAAATCAATTTATAATTATTAAAAAAATAATTATATAACCTGTCTGTATAATTCTGAAATAAAAAATGTACAACGAGAGGCACAGCACATTGCAGGGGGTTCCAAGACAAGACGAAGAGAGAACTGTCCGAATAAGCTATTGGAGCTGTTGGCTTTGTTAAAGTATAAAGCTTCACGTGAAAATTGGGTCAAATGTTGTTTGCGTTTTAGAAAATTAATTAAGTTTCATTTAATACACTAAATAAATAATATAATATGATTAATATTATTTATGTTTAAATAAAATATTAAATTTATAATAATTTATTTAATTAAAATAATTTTATTTAATTATAATTATATAATATTGTATAATATAAAATAATTTAATTTTTATATATTATATAATTTAAATTAAATAAAATTATTTTAATTAAATATTATGTTATTTAAGATAATATTTAAATATTATTTAAAAATAAATAATATTAATTATATTATATTATATAATATACTAAATAAGATCTTAATATCCTTCCGTAATGGGCTTGGTAAATGTCGTTGCACGTTCATCAAGCCCTCGCCCACTCCGATGACTAAGTAAAAATAATGATATTCTAATACTTGAGAATTGAGACTTACCAAAAGTTGTGTTAATGCTGACCTCAGAAAAAAAAAAAAAAGTTGTGTTGGTGTCACCTTAACAATGGGAATGCAGATAAGGATTTTTTTTTCTTTTTATTAGGGATGTAAGAAATGCATGATGTTCACCTTACATGGAAAGTATAGACCATGAAATTGGAAGGGCTATGAAAGTAGATCTAATTCAGTTCCTTTTTTTTTTTTCATTGTTTTGTGTCTCGTGGCGTCTCCAATAATAAAGATTTATAATGAATTGTTAGTTGTTTGGTTATTTCACAATATTATCAAAATAAAATACAGAGTTTTTGTAGTAGTCACTTATTTATAATGGTATTATTCTAATATTTTTTTCTACTTTTTGTCAAAAATTTTAAAAAAACATTATTGATGTGAATGCAGATTAAGGCTTTTTTTTGGGTACAATGCAGATTAAGACATGATTAAATAATGTACTAAATCGAAATAAGTATAATAAAATTGCTTGTGATATAGCATGTATGATATAAAAATAATAAATATATATGCATATTGAATGAGCTCTCTGATTGAAGTTGCTGTGGAATTAATGGAGCAAGGAATGGGGCAATGGATTGTGGACCCGAACCCCCCACGTGGTTTCTTCGACCAATGAAGAGTGGAGTCCGCTGCGACTGCGAGAGCGAGCGACCCTTCCCCCCGTTCTGAAAATGAGGGCACGGGCCTTTGGCCTTTTGCTCCCCGCACGTGTGCACCCTCTTGTTCCCTCCCCTTCTTTTATTAATTTTTGCCTTTTTATTATTTTTCTGTTTTTATTTTTTTCAAAAAAAATCAAAACCTGATACAAGAGAAAAAAAAACGATAGATTTAACTTATGTGTGAAGTAAAAGAGTTCAAATTCTTAAATTTGTATTAAGTTTCTTTCATTATGTAAATAAAGATTTTTAAAATGGAAAATGGAGGTTTACAATGAAAACCAATGTTGGGGGTAAGGGAGAAAAGGGTAAAAGCGAGTGAAGATGACAGGGGCATCTCTAGTCTGTGCCAGACAGCATGAAAAGAATGGATGGGCGCGCCGAGCCGTGCGATTCCTCTGCGCCCAAAAGACAAAAAATTTGCAAGGCGGTACCACGTTGTGGCGTTGAGGCATGCAGTCGACACTTCAAAGACAGAGTGGGGACTTGGAGCAGGCGGTCCCACCCACGAAGTTTCTTTCTTTTTTTATTGTTATGGGTTTCTGTGTCGCACGTGTCGAGCCGGCCGAACCCTGCAAAAACACCGTGGGGGGTGTGGCCCCACACATTCTCATTTCTCAATGTCGTTGCTTGTCCACATGCCCCTGTGCCCTTTCCAACTGAACGTCACGCGAAAAATACTTGCATACTCTTAAAAGTAATAAAAAATGTTAAGGGTTTAAATTTATTCATAATTTTTATATAAAAAAATTTACATCATAGTTTTATTATTTAAAAATTATATATTTAATTTAATAATTATAAAATATCATGTGTTATATTTTTATTAAATAAATATATTACTTTAAAAATACACAAAAATTTCTCCATCCACACCCCCCTCAGCAAGTCCCAAACACCGAACAACACAGCATGCAGCACGTTCCCAATCATCGCATCTCTCTCTTTGCCATTAAGTAACATTTCTAACCACATTTTTAATCACTATGGATGCGAGACAGCTCGTAAAAATATAAAAGTATCAATAGTGATTTAAATATTATATTATATTTTTTATATTATATTTAAATAAAAAATTAAAAAAAATAAAAGAAGAAAAAATTTATTATAAATTTTTTTATTTAATTTTTTTTTAAAAAATAAAAATTTTTAAATTATCTTATAAAATATTCTTTTAATAATTTTTATAAATTTTTTTTAATTTATAAAATGTTAAAATATTTAAAACATCTAAATAAACAAAAAAAATTATTTAATTAGTCTTTTATTTTATTTTATTTTTTTATTTCTTTTAAATTTTATTTTTTTTAAATTTTTAAATAAATCTTATATTATTAAATGTGAGACATAATAATTATTGTTAGAACTGAGTTTGACTAGTTTAATTGTGATATGAATATTTTATTAATTATGATTTGATTTTATAATTAAATTTATAATTATATTAATTTTAATAAATTAAAATAACTTAAATCAACTAATTCAATCACTTAAAACAATTAGTCACTGATTTTTTTGAAAAATAGTCAATATTTTTTATATTTTAATAAATTTTATATTATTATATATAAATTATTATTTTTATGACATCATTAATGTGACTAATCATTCAACTCGAGTAAAAAATTTTATGTGTTGATTATCCTATTTCATTTCGACAAAGTTTTGTCCAACTACTCTCCCCCAGTTAAATCCTCAAATTAAAAGCTCCATTCATGGGCTCTCATTTACTATTATTTTCTCTTTTACTTAAGTCACGCTGTATTTAATTATTATTTACTCATAGTATAATAATACAGGGGAAGAGCAGACTCTATCCAACATGCATGTATTCTATCTCTGGGAGGGTGGGGTAGGGCCACGCTATCCCCTGAGAGCCCCTATTGATATTGGAGTTGTCACTCACTCAAGTCGTACTTTTGGCTTCCAATATAATTGAAACCAATTGTCAATAATGGAGGCGCTCCCATCTCTCGACTTTTTTTTTTCTTTAAATGTAATTTAATTTACACCTTTAAAATAATTTTAATTAAATAATAATAATAATAATATTATTATTATTATTATTATTTATGAAACTGATATTAATAATGATCTAATTTGTTTATTGATAAATAAATTTCTTAATTTTTAGGGTTTTCTCTGCCCAGGATTTCGGTACTTCTATCTCCATTTCGTTAGCATCGCACAAAACGATTTTGCAATGTACAACTTCCGTTGACCGCTCTTTTTGATCCTAACCGTTCAGCTTTTGCTTCCGCTTCTAACCAAAATAAAACGACAACGATTCTTTCATGATACACAGGCTGCCAAATCACAAGAAATCGCTGCAAGTAAATTTCGATTCCTTTCCTCAGTTTTTTTTTACTGACACTGATGTCCGGAACACTAGTGAGGTCATAGATTCACCAACTTTTTTTAACCCTTCAACTTTATTTTCATTATTTTTTTTAATCTGTCGCTCTCTGCTTTATCATTGCCTGGTAGACCTAGGGGCTAGGGCTCTATTGGGCGTAGCTGGCCCTCTTATATGGTTTTAGTCATGTTGGTGTCGTGTGGCTATAAAGTCCTTGCCGCGGAGTTGGACTCGTATGGTGATTAAGCTACGGCGCTGCCCTGTGCGGGATGCTAGCCATTAACCAACAGGTCACGTGCCTTTGATGAAGCAAGGATGCGTTAGGTCGCTCATGCCGTGTTTTCTATTTTGACAAATAATGCGTGTTTGAATTAAAATTTATAAATTTTTTAAATAATTTTAATTAAAAATATATTTAAATAAAATAATTTATATTTATAAAAAAAATAATTTATAAGTAATTATTCAAAAATAATTGATCATAATAATAATAGACTGTAATTTTAAATAAATTTTTATTTAAATGACGAATTTATTTATAATATTAAAATTTTAAAATTAATCTCATAACTATTTCAAGTCAAAAATTATAAAAAAATTATAAAAAATTATGACTCCAATCTAAAGAAGTTTTTAAAATTAAAATCTTTGGGTGGGGCAAATTTTCCAAGCCTCGTGACTGCACAGTTTTGGAAGCCCAGATAAATCAGATCAACAGATGAAATATGTGCCAAAATATCCTAAGTAGTCACCGATTTGTGGGAGTTCGTCTCCGTTTTTTATTTTGAAAATTTTTCTTGCTATATATGATTTGAATTGCCTCAATTTGAGGGTATTCACAATTTGACTTGATCACTGATAATGGGTGTCATGGGCCGGCAAATTTGAACCAGCCATTTTCCTTTTTTGTTTTGGACAATTTTAGCGTATATTCATGTGCATCAATATAATATTTATAATATTAATAAAATAAGTTATTTAATTTATAAAGAAATTTATAAATGCTAAATTTTTCATTTTAGCAAAAAAGTAAGTTTCCAATTTTTTATATGAAAATTAATATTTTTATTCATGATTTTTTTCTACTAAATGTTTAAAATTAAATTTTTAATCATTGTTATGAGCAACTTTAGGAATTCACAATACAAAACTTTTTTTTTCGGGTATAAAAAACTTTTTTATATTAACTATTTTATCGATATCCGACACTCTCCTCCCGTACCCCCCCCCCCAAAAAGGAAAAACAAATAAATATTAATTAAAATAAAAATCGACCAATGTGAAAAGGGAAATACAGAGAAAGGGAGGAACCGAAGAATCTGAAAAGGGAAGCAGCATTTCTTGTGCAGAAGCTTGAATAGAGGAAAGCGTTGTCCTCGTGAGAGAGAGAGAGAGAGGGTGCGGTGCTCTGCTCTGCTCAGCCACTGGGCAACGTGACGGAGGAGAGGAGCGAGAGCGGCTGAAACAAAGTGTCGCCGGAACGATGACCGGCGGAGGCTCATCGGGGAGGTTGCCGACCTGGAAGGAGAGGGAGAACAATAAGAGGAGGGAGAGAAGAAGAAGAGCTATTGCTGCCAAGATCTATACTGGCCTCAGAGCTCAGGGGAACTACAAGCTTCCCAAGCACTGTGACAACAACGAGGTCTTGAAGGCTCTCTGCGCTGAAGCTGGTTGGATTGTAGACGAAGACGGCACTACCTATCGAAAGGTTTCCCTCACTTTTCTCTTCCTCCGATGGATGCCTTTCCATAACTGCTTCTCAATCGTTTAGAGGCTTGTTATTTAACTCGTGGGTTTCCTGTTTCGCTTCCTTATTTATCTGTTCTCACAGATCTACAATCAGTTTCGTGGTGGATATTGGAAATGGTTTCTTTTTATTCCCAATTATGCTTTCTGTGTTCGTTTCTTCTTTTCCCTCTGGATGGCCTGTGTTGACCTGCTGCTGGGAATTCATGTTAAATGTTTCCTGTGGCATGGCGTAGATGGAAATTAAACCTTTGATTTTCAAGAAACAAGAAAATTGATTTCAGCCATGGTTTCCTTGTTTCTCGTGTTAACATTAGCATCCATTCTGGGCTTTGATCCTGGGACAAATTATCATGAACTGAGTAGTCTATTTTGCTCCTCCCGGAGTCCCAGTCGGAAAATTAATCATAACCCTCATCCCCCAAAAAAAGTCAAAAAGCTGAAAATGAATCAGATAAGCTTTCATTGCCTTTCATGATTCTGTTGATTTTTCTTTTGTTAAATCGAGTTTAGGCTCTCTTTAGGTTTATAACATTTTTCACTGCTTGTATTGTCTGTTTTTCTTGTAAGCTCCTTTGTTCATCATAATACTGATATTTTTGTGCTGTTATCAATCACTGCAAGTCATCTGATCTCTTGCTGAAGCTCATTTGTGCATAATGTTGATTGGTTGAATAGTAACTTATCCCGAAGAAAATTATTTTTTTAAAATTAATAATATTTTTTCCCCAGAAATCTGCTTATGCATTGTTTTTGTGTAAATCATCTTGTCTGAGATGAATGTGAATGAATTTTACACAGGGATGCAAGCGACACCCAACTGAGATTGGAGGCACTTCACAGATTATCAGTGCTTGTTCGTCCATTCAACCAAGCCCACAATCCTCATCATTCCCAAGTCCTGTGCCATCCTACCATGCGAGCCCAACTTCGTCCTCTTTCCCCAGTCCCACTCGCATTGATGGAAACCCCTCTTCATTATCTCCTCCCATTCATCCGCAACATAACGGCCATCCCCACAAACCTTCCACCCTCTCAGGATATCTAACAGCGCCCCTGTAACCCCACCTCTTTCTTCACCAACCTCCAGAAGTTCAAAGCGAAAATCAGATATAGAATCGTTCTCCAATGGCTCCTTGAACTCCTTCCGCCACCCTCCTTTTGCTGCTTCTGCCCCATCAAGTCCCGCGCGCCGCCACCATGTGGCAACATCCACCATTCCGGAATGCGACGAGTCAGATGCTTCCACGGTGGACTCTGGTCGCTGGGTCAGTTTTCAGACAGCAGGAGCCTCAGTTGCTCCTCCTTCGCCTACCTTTAATCTTATGAAACCAGTGCAGATTACTCCTCGGGATTCCATTGATATGGATGGAGGCATACACTGGGGTCAAGCTGCAGAGATGGGCCGAGGATCAGATTTTGAATTTGAGAATGGCAGAGTGAAACCGTGGGAGGGTGAGAGGATACATGAGGTGGGAATGGATGAGTTGGAGCTTACTCTTGGATGTGGAAAGGCCCGATGTTAAAACCAACGTTAAGACTACTACCTTCATATGTATAGACCGCACCAAAAATCGATGATCATGGATGTTATCCCTCAAACCAAGTGTGCCTGGTTTCCTTAGCTGACCATGTGGATTGCTTGGATCTGCTACTCTGCCATTGTCAGGGGAATTGGTTTTTATGTTACAATCTATATTTTCCTAATGTGTACAGTTCCACTTTATATTAGCAGTGGTTAGTGGTTACATTACATGAAATTTGACTTTATTGTAATGCCTTGTTAATTGTTGGAACAGTTGCATTTGAGGCAACCTTTAAACTGTCTTGAGTCTCGAATCTTATCTTACTAATACCAGGGGAAGTGAAAACGGGAGGTGATATTCTTATTCCCCTCCATTGATGATCATATGATATTTTTCTTCCTCGTAATTCATAACATGGTTGAGCACCCAAACAAAGAATATTTGAAATTCATGTGCCTAGTTTGGGACTCTCACTTTCTTTCCTTTTTTTTTTTTTACAAAATTACAGCTTTTAATTTATTTGTCTGATTGAGTTGTCTTTGATCCCATAGGTCTGCAATATTGGGCATCTAAATTACTGCATTGTTTCAATTTTGAATCATTTAATACCATGTATGCACTTGTTAACTGAGTGACTTGTGCCTGGCTCTTATATCTGTATTCTTCCTGTGAGAAATCCACAAGTCTAGCTGGAAAGTTTTAACTTTTATGATCACCTATTGGCTAATGCTGGGATATGAAAGCGCTTCTGATATGCAAATGATGACCACTGACAACATAGCCAGGAACACCAGCACTGAGATTGATGACTTCTTCTAGGGGACTCTCTCATGCGTCAGTCTATCTGTTTTTTGAATTTTGAATTTGATCTTCGAGCGTATGTGTTTAATTCTGGGTTTCTGAGTTTGAGAGCAAATTCTGGTTTGCATTATTATTCGGAAAATGTCATACACGTCAGTGTTTTCACATAATTCTCTACACCACCTTGTTTGAGAAACGAAAGATAGATAGATAATATGTTAAAATGTTTATTTATCTTGTTTTATTTTTATAAAAAAAATATATAAGAATGATGTTATAAAAATAATATACAAATAACATTGGTGTTACTATTTTTTCTGACTTTGATCATGTATATGAACCGTGTCACTTTGTTATCAGACAGGAATTTACAATACTAAACAAAAACCATTTTTCTTCGGCACAAATAGTCTCCAAGATCAAAATTCAGAAACACCAAGATTGTTTGTCTACAATAAGATTTTTCAACTGTTATACAGTGTTCAGGTGATGATAACTTAGCCGGGTATCAGGTTTGCAATAAGTTTTGTCCTCGGGAATCTTTCTGATGCCAAGGGTTTTGCCATGATAGTTTCCAATTCGTTTCCTGTAAAGTATAACCTTCTTAAGAAACCAATTGGCAATTGGTTTGAGGACTTTTTTTATAATGTTTTTTCTTTTTGGACAACAGAATGTTCAAAAGCAACTTTCAACTAGTGTACGTCTTTGGCAAAAGTTTTGGTCAATTATGTTCTCGAATGCACGTATTATCATGCTTGTTTACGATGATATCATGATTGTCGCAACTCACCAGTCGCTACCCTGCTACCATGTCTTATTATTGTGAAAATCTGTTTTTATATTGTATCTGGATGTCTCGTTCTTTCTGCCTATTCTCCCCTTTGGCTTATCCTTTTGTTTTAGAAGGCAGATAATGAGTAGTGTTTTTGTTTACCTAGCTAAATTTTCTGCATGACCCTGGTTAAATCATATCCATCATTTAGGACCAAGTGCTTCTTAAATCTTAATGATGCGAAAAAGAGTATAAAGTAGAAATAATGTGTGAGTAGCATCACCCTCTTAGAAAGTGTTAATACACAGCGATATCATTTTAAAGCTCAAACAAGGATAATCTCCCAATTTAATTGGATAATTTAACGTTTGCATTGATGGATTTCCATGTTGACACTCATATTCTGTATATCTTTCATGCTTGGATCTACCCAGTGCAGTGCAGATGAAGAGGAAGGAAATGACTCAAATCAGACAACTAACTTGGTCGTCGTGTAGTGAGCATCAGTAATTAGCAGTTCCCTGCCCCCTCTTCCTCCCTCTTCATTTCATTTCAGCATCAGACACGGCTCTATGTTTCTGGCACTGCTGACGCGCATGAAACATAACAATGCACAAATTGAATGTATGACAACAGTTCTTTTTTGGGTCGTCAAGAACTTACATTTATGCCTCTAAATTTCATGGGGTCACGGGTCCATCCATTGCTCCCACTGTTTAATTTCCTCGTCCCTGTCACAACTCGCAATTAATGTCTGTGAACATTTTCTCACAGATAAACCTTCGCCTCTGGGAAGAGAAGGGCCAAGGAGAATGAATCCAGAAAACCGGAGGACCCTTCCTTGTAGGAAAACTCCAACCTACATATACAGCATCCTGCTTGTGTTTCATGCATCTTTGTCTTCGTCTCTTACATGCCTTTTACTTCTTCTATTATCTGCATTTTAAGCTTCAATCAACCATCGCCACAATCTCTAGATGTAACAGGAATGAGAGGATCCCACTTGAAGATTCCTGTTTACTACAATCTGCATAATAACAAATGACGTGAAAATTAATGTAGATAGTGAACAGCACAACAAAACATGTTTCCTATGCATTTCCTGAAAAGGTCCCATGTTTTTGGCAACTAGAGTATCAAAATTAAAATAATGTTTACTCCTCCTAAGAACTCAAACGAGCACCTATCGTGATTTTATTTTACCTAATCTTAAAATTTTTAAAATAAATTGTATTGAAATTAAATCTCAAATCCCCTTATGCCAATTTCATACATTAAATCCATAATTAGTTGCCATTACCTATTTTTAAAATTATTTGAATACAATTTTATTTTATTTTACTCAATACCCAGATAACGAGTACTATTTGTTAGTACATTTCAATTCTAAATTATATTAAATTATGATAAAGATATATAGATATATAACTTCTTTCAATTATATTTATTTAAGACTAAAAATTCAAGTAAAAAAATTAAACACAAAGGTTAAACTTTTACTATATTAAATTAAAAAATAAATTTGTTTAACATGATAAATATATATTTTTTACCAATTAAAACTGTAACACCTGCCATCATCATTATATTACATGTATATAAACATAAGGTTGAGACTTATTCTAGAAGTTACATCGTTGAATAATTTTTATAGTCTGTGAAGATATTAATGTGATGGTGATTATATATATTAAATTTTAAAAAAATTAAATATTTATATATATTTAATATAATAATAGACATTTATTTATATTTTAAAAGTATTTAATACATTAAAATATAGTGGTTAAATAAAGCAGCAAATAGTTTTTAAATTTTATGAAATTTTAATTGTTCAATCTAATCTATAGGATCTTTAGTTCAACGATTGAAGGACAAAAATTAATGTTTATAAATAAAGTAGGAGTTAAATTTTAAATTTTATGAAATTTTATATATTTAATCTAATTTATGATAATTTTTAATTAAATGATTGAAAAATGAAATTTAATATTTAGAAAATGTCATTCAATAAAATATGTGTGTCAAAACTTACTATTAAAATAAGTAAATATTTTCATAAATATATATTTCTTTTAATTATGAATGATTATTAGATCTATTAATTCATAAACCATCAATTCCATCTATATTTAAATCTAATTCAGTTCATCTAATTATAATAATATTAATAAATTGGATAAGTTTTAATTAATTGATGATTAATGAACTAACTCAAATATTTATTGGATATTTATGAATTTGGAGAATAAGATATATTTGGACGTAAGAGAAGTGAACGAAGTGCAAAGATGAAAAATAAAATATATTTAGACATAAGATAATCTAAATGGATATATTTTAGAAAACTTTTTGTTAATATATGAGAGAAAAATAGTTACTATATTAAACAAAATATGATTTTAAATAAATAGATTGAATATCTATCTATCCTATGAATTAAAATGAATTAGTTGATAAATTAAATATTCATTAATTAAAATAAATTATAAATAAATTAAATAATTTTAATAATTTTTTAATAGTCTTAAATGAATTAATAATTTGTTCTTTATCGATCTATAATGATTAAATCAAAAATTCATTTAATCTATTTATTTGACATCCCTCCTTCGAATGGCTTTCTGCCACATTTCTTCCCTTGTTCTTCACTCGCGCACAGTTCCCAGGTAACAGAACTTGTTTCTTCTTGGGCGGTAGGGTTGGGCACCAGGTAAGAGAACTTGTTTTTTACTCTGTGTATATGAATATAAAATAAATAAACACATGATCTCAAATTTAATATTATTTTTATATACTTATCTTTATATTTACTTACGTGAAATAAAAATAATATTATTTCAAGAACCTATAGAAATTTCTCTTAGAAGTGAGGGAGATAGGTGATTTTTTTTTTTATTTGGGTCTTCGGAGGCAGGTGATCGTTTATGTTTGGTTTTATCAAGATAAAAATATAGGCCTGGACTTCGAAAGTAAAGCAAATGATCTCCTTGGCCCAAGGTCCTCACACTTGGACCTACGATGTTATGCATCTTAAACTCCTAAAGATCCTAACTCTTCCGTACTACTGCAATGCTTGTACTGCAGTTTGAGATGGAAAAGTTGACTGAAGACAAAAAAAAAAAAAGAGAAAAGTTGACCTAAAAAACAAAGAGCATTTGAAAACATAAATTGTACTTCTTTTGATACTTTTTATGCCCGTAACAATTTGCTGCTTTTTACGAACGGTTGTTCACAGCCATAAACAAACAGGATTTATATATAAGGGTTTATTTAATTTAAATTTTAGTTGAATTGATTTTAAAAGAATTTTATATTAAAAAATTAATGTTAATGAAATTAATTTGTATTTAAAAATATTATTTTAAAAATTAATTTTATTTAAATGATAAAATAAAATTATTTTTAAAATATAAAAGGAATTTGACACGTGTAAGGTTATGTAAGGTTACGTAAGTCATTATATAAAAGAAAAAGAGTATACAGATCTCTCAAACTTTGAGTCACTTATAAATAAATTTTTAAACTTTAAAATTATCTTAATTAATACTTAAATTATAATAATTATATAAATAAACCTTTTCTATTCATTTTTCATTTACTTCAAATGTTTTTTTATTCAATTTAGAATAGATGAAAAGTAGATAAAAGAATTAATTTGTGTAATTGTTATAGTTTAAGTATTAATTAAGATGATTTTAAAGTTCAGAAATCTATTTACAAATAACTCAAAATTTAGGAAATCTGTTTGTTCTTTTTTCTTATATAAATATAATTTTTTTAAAAAATTATATTTATAGGCAAATTGATAATTAATACTTCATCTTTATGAATGAATGATAAGTCCTTATCATTATCTAATTTATCTCAATTTTGTCTCGCACGCTCATTTTAGACCTCATAGTTATTTTAGCCGATTGATCTTCCAATATGCTAGTTTCAACAATTTTCGTTCTTTACATTTCTTCCTAGCTGCTTGGCCTGTAGGTATCTGGTTTACCGCATTAGGTATTAACACTATAGCTTTCAATTTAAATGGTTTCAATTTTAACCAATCTATAATTGATAGTCAAGGTCATGCAATTAATACTTGGGTTGCTATGATTAACCGGCTTAACCTTGGTATGGAAGTTATGCATTAACGTAACGCTCATGACTTCCCTCTAAACCTAGCTACGGTAGAAGCTCCATCTATAAATGGATAAGATTTTAGTTTTAAAGTATACGAGTTTTTGAAAGTTATATTGCTCCTTTACTTTTACTTACTTTATTTTTGAGTAGTCATTTTTTTTTAATTTATATATACATAAATTTTTTTATGTACTTCAACATTTTTTCGCATTCTTTCTTTCAACATAAGAAATAAAAAATATTTAAACAGACGTCAACGGACATTCAATAGAAAGAAGCCTTATGTTGCTTCTTATAAACGCTCTTTAGTAAAGCTTGTTGACTAGTAAATATTCAAACAAGCCTAAGAAAAAATCCAAGAGAAACAGGCCATTAATCTCAATCACTCTCTCGGATCCTTTGCCCGTATATCAACACCCTGAAATGGAAAAAACGAGACCAAAGGTAAGAAGAGGAGAGTTTGTATAAATGTCAAAAGAGAGTATCAAGAGGCGCTGTCGTGGAAATAAATTATACTTTTAAAAATTATAATTCAAACCAAAGTCATATTTTATAAAGACAGTGTACCATTAAACATAACGCGAGACTGGAAAATGCCATTTAGCCCGAATGGAGTAGACACCGAATGTAGTCCGGCTGACATGGCATCATTTCACTGGTTGTGTATTTTGTGCACAGAAAAAGAGAGAGCCTCCTCACGTGCGGCACCGCCTTACATACAGCAACGCATAGTGCGAATAGGAAGAGTCGGACAAATTCATGCTACGGAAGGCGGGCTATATATAGCACGTCTAATGTTATGAGATTAAAGTCATGATAGATTGGGCTCTGTAATTCCAAGACACAAAATTTATCCCACGCCATTTTTATGTGAGAATAATCCCGGCTCAACAAGGCTGTCCTTTTTTTTACAAATTATTTTTTGGCGAGATTGAATTTCCTCTAACTTATTTATCACTTAATTAATCATACGCTTGTGATAATTAATCACTTTATTTAATATTAAGTAACAAATATAGGTTCTTAAATATTTTATATTTGTGATTTATTTCAAAAAAAATAGATGCAATTATGACTCACTAATCGCATGGATTATACTGTTTTTTTGGTAGGACATGGATTATACTCTACGAAGGGAGCAAAGCAAATATCTATTCGATTAAGGCTTTATATTTTATAATTGATGGACTTCACAGTTCTATTCATATTTTTTTAATAAACTTTTCACAAAAATATTTCAATTATGATCTAATCAATATGAAATAGTAACTAAATTTGCGATTGACTTTAATAAAAAGTGATAAAAATTAATTGAGTTAAATATATTATTTACAATCAAATTATATATAACAATTGATTTCTGTCTATTGTGATGTTAGATGAAATAAAATTTATATATAAAATTAACTTTTTAATGAAATGCACGACTAATTTAAGAATATTGATTGTTTAGTTTTGATTTATATATAACTAATTAAATTTGAGAAAATGGGATAATTAATGTAATTTTCACTATTAGTGATAAATAATAAATCCTTAATCAAACACAACATTTATTTTTGTCAATTTTATCGTTTTTATGCAATGAATAATACTTAACCATGGATGCTCAATTTTTTTCGGGGGTCATATAGTAAAAATATTTTGCGTTAATTGAAACTATGATCAATCCTAAGAGATCTTGAGGACGTAATCCCTCACATTGACATAGTGCAATTAGAAGAGTTAATTTCTCTCAGTGCTCGTTAAGGCTCAAACCCCAATAAACATGCCTCTTTAATCACTGGACTATACCAGGTATGTATGCTTAAAAAAGGGCATACGAGTTAAAACATATAAAATTATAATAAGATATCTTAAATTGGGTATTGTTATGATATCTTGAATATTTTTAAGGTGCTAGTATCTTGAATATTTGCTTAATATTTATTAGTTATTAATTTTTACAATAAATATTTAAAATTTATAAAATAAAATGAATAACCAATAAATTAACTAAGCTACCAATATCCTAAAAAGAAAAAAATCAGAATAAAACCCTTTTAATTTTCCATATCTTAATTATGTTAAGAAAAATGTTATATAATGAAAATATTTTTATCAAAAGTTTTTTACAAAATAATATGACATATTTATTAATTCTTAAATATGAGAATGATGTTTATGATTATTTTATTTAATAACAATTTTTAAATTTAATTAATTTACGTAAAAAAATCCCGCGCATTTTTTTTAACTCATTATTCTTCTGTTAATCTTTCGTTATATCTATTAAGTGCTCAATAAATATCTGACATAGGGTTTCATCACCTTGTTTATTCATTTTTCAGAATTGGAAAGCTTAGATGTACGTGGGCCTACATCCGAGACCAATCCAATGAGAAGAAATAAAAGTAGTATTAAAATATATTTTAATAAGTGTAGCTATTATACCTTAATTTTTTTTTTTAGAATAGCGGCCGAGTGGTATATCTTAAGTGTATGTTTAATATCATTAAAAGAAAGATAATTGAATGAGAATAAGAATAGAGATAAGAATAAGAATGAAATTAGCTCATTTTTAGAATAAATTTTTTTTAAAGAATAAATATTTTATTTCCTACTTTTTAACTATAAGAATCCGATTCTATTCCATTGTTTATTATAAACCTCGCTCGTAATAAGGATAAACTAACTAAAATCATTGGGGTTAGTTGCTGTGACTTCGGCAGAGCTCACTCCCTTAACTTGCTTTGGCTTCTTCAATTCATTCTCAGTTTTCATCCCTTCCATTTGAGGTTGAGCACATGGAGATACACAAGCCACATGTGGCTCTGCTTTCAAGCCCCGGCATAGGGCATCTAATCCCTGTGATCGAGCTTGCCAAGCGCTTTGTCACCCATCAGAACTTCAGAGCCACTGTCCTCGCAGTCACTTGCCATATCTCAGAAGCGGAAACCCACGTTCTGAAATCTGCCACGACCCCCAAGCTCTGCGACGTCATCGAGATCCCTGCAGCAGACATCTCTGGCCTTGTCGACCCCGACGCCGCCGTCGTCGCGCAGCTGAGCGTGATGATGCGCGAAACCAGACCTGCTATCCAGTCTGCGCTTTCCAGCATCACCCCACGCCCTTCTCTGGTCGTCTTTGACATATTCGCGGGCGAGGTTTTGCCCATAGCCGAAGAGCTCAACATGCCCAAGTTCATTTACGTTGCTTCACAAGCTTGGTTTCTTTCACTGTTCATATATTCTCTGGTGTTGGATGAACAAGTGGAAGGCCAGTACGTGGAGCGGAAAGAACCGCTGAGAATCCCGGGTTGCAGGCCGGTTCGTCCCGAAGACGTGGTTGACCCCATGCTGGACCGCAACAGCGAGCAGTACCGGGAGTACTTAATCCAAGTTTCTGGGATGATGAAAGGTGATGGCTTTTTGGTGAACACTTGGGAGGATCTTCAGCAGAGAGAGCTTCGAGCGCTGAGGGATCCGGATTTGTTGGGTCGGATCCTGAAAGTTCCCGTTTACGGAGTCGGACCCGTGGTGAGACCGGCCGAGTCGGCGGCCAGCCCGTTGGCCGAGTCGCTGCTGGAGTGGCTCGGCAAACAGCCCCGCGAGTCTGTGATTTACGTGTCGTTTGGCAGCGGGGGGACGCTGTCGTACGAGCAGATGAGGGAGGTGGCTTGGGGTTTGGAGCTGAGTGGGCAGAGATTTGTTTGGGTGGTGCGCGCGCCCTCCGTAGCAGCTGCAGACGCGGCCTTCTTTGGCAGAGGCGAATGCGACGACGATGACCCACTGAGTTACCTGCCAGAAGGATTCTCGTCGAGGACCAACAAAGTGGGCGTGTTGGTCCCGCACTGGGCTCCCCAAGTGGCCATCTTGGGCCATCCCTCTGTTGGGGGGTTTCTGTCGCATTGCGGGTGGAGTTCCACCCTCGAGAGCATCACCAACGGGGTGCCCATGATCGCTTGGCCGCTATACTCGGAGCAGAGGATGAACGCCACCTTGTTGGCGGAGGAGCTGGGCGCGGCGGTGCGGCCGAAGGAGTTGCCGACGAAGAAGGTGGTGGAAAGAGGGGAGGTAGCGAGCATGTTGAGGCAGATCATGGAGGCGGAGAGAGACGGGAAGCGCAACCCCATTAGGGAAAGCGTGTTGGAGTTGAAACGCAGTGCAGCGAAAGCTGTGTCGAACGATGGTTCGTCTTACGCTGCGCTGTCTGAAGTGGCAAAACAATGCGAAGCGAGATGGCGACGCCAACAAGTTTAGGCTCCAAACCAAACCAAATTAACGAGGCACTTTGCTGCCCTTCCACAACACGTTTCTGTTTTGTTCTATCTTCTGTAATTTTGTTTAGGCCTAAAATAAAAAACCCTCTGTTGTCATTTGCCAAAAATTCCAATATCATCTGAAATTTAATAACACATTTACCAGATCGTATATATGTTTTGAAATTCAATAGCACAGCTCCTGAAAACGTATATCCTAATACAAATTGATCCTCCGGTTTGGTGAGTTTAGATAATTGAGTTCGTAAATTTTTAAAGTACAAGTTTCTACAAGTAACCCACGGCTGAAAGATTTTTTTTTTTTTTTTGTATTTTAGCGTTTTCTATTTTTCTGTTAAACTTGTGCTTAATTTCCATTATCTTATAATGACGCATGAGTGCATGAGCATCACATAAAGTCCCATCCTGTAAGATAAAAAGATCACTTTCGAGTGTTTCACCACGGCAAGCTTATCTTATCTTCAGCTTCGGTCTGTTGTGTAAGCTATTTTTTGTTTTTGTCTTCTGTAGAAGGCCTCTTCTTATGAATATAAATTTCCTGTCCCATATCTTTTTCTCCAATGAGAGGATTTGAATCCCTTTCCAGTCACCCTCTTTTTCCCTCACTGCTATTCTAATTGTTATCAAGAGAGATTTTTAAGTAGAGATTATTTATTTTGAGTATTATATTTAATAATTAATATGTGTTATTAATTTTTTAAAAAATTATATATATTTATGACATATATTAATTATTAAATATAATATTTAAGATAAATAACACTTAACTAAAAAATTTTCTTGAAACGACAAGTGATGGTTAAATGCAAGTCAGATTGCTCTTCTACCAGATGGCCAATGATAGGGACGTGTTGTCATTAATGAGAGGGGCGCCTGGAATCAATTTTATTTAATGAAATAATAAAAAAAGTGTAATGTTAAAAAGAGTAACGCGCAAAAAAAATTTTAAATATAAAAAATAAATTTTTATAATTAAGTGAATCTTAGTATAATATATTTTATATTTAATTTTTTATTAGAGAATTCAATTTTTTTATTTGCATATCCTCGTATCCTTTTGGTTGTTTCTTATTAATCATGTTCTCTCACGAACATAAAAGGAATTAAAAGTTATTACCAATTGATGAAAAAATGTATCATTTTTGTTTAATTATTAATTTTTTGTTAAGAAAAACAAGATTGAGGATATTAAAAATTTGAACCCATATAATAATACTACATTTACAATTAAATATACACATACAATTATATTTTTATGAATGATTAAATTTAATTTAAATTATACGAATTATATATATATATATATATATATATATATAATCCGTTTAGGAAAAGTTTCTCCTTTGGCACAATCAAGCGAGTACTTTATGCTACATGTGTATAATAACTTTTCAGTGAATATGAGTTGATTAAATATAAAAGAAGAAAATTATGTTATTTCTATCCTTTAATTCTTCATTTTTTTTAATTATCATTTAGAATAAGTGCATGTGGAGGGACATAAAATTAAGGTGTAAAAATAATATTTAAAAAAAAAAGAGAGTAAAGCAAAGAAAGAAGATGAAATGAAAGCAAACTTTTATTGTTGGCTCTTTGACCCTTAATGTATTTTTGTTTCGACCTAAGCTCACGACGTTCACGGCGGCTTCATTGTCTAACCTCTCAATGAAAGGTTTAATTGTTATGACCTAAGCTTCATAAGGAGCCTATTTCAAAAGATTAACTTATTGAGTGGAAGTACTTCATGATTTAACTACCACATTGAGCTTTCAATTTTACTCAACGTGAGACATAACAATTTTGATATTATTATATTATTTTAAATTATTATTAAAAAATAATTTTAAAAATTAAATTGTAAGTCAAATATGAAATTCTATTTAATATTTTTATTTTAAATATGTAATTTATTTAAAAATATTATTTAGGGTTTTATTTTAATTTTTATTAAATTGTTAATTTACAATATCCTAAAACATAAATACACAAAAAATTAATGGATAAAAAATAAAAGATAAAATTGTAAGAATAATTATCAAGAGCAAAGGGGATTTTCCAATATTCAACAAATTTTGTTGTGATTTAATCTCTGTTTCACGTATAACGTATAATAGTGAGATCATTCTCCACTTATTAAAAAGAAGGATAAAGTATAATTTATACTTTTAAAGTTTATTTTAATATCAAATTATCTCTTAAAATTTTTTTATCTCACTAAACCCTCTAAATTTTAGTTTAACTTGAAAACGTTAATTTTACTGTTAAATGAAATGGAGGTCACCCTTACATGTATACCACGTGACTCACGTGCACACCATGTAACTATTTAATTAGAAAATCTTATGGGATAAAATACAATTTACACCCTAAAAATTTATCACTATATCAAATTACTTCATAAACTTTTTTTTGTCTCACTAAATTCTCCTTTGGTGTAACTTCAAACTAGATGTTAAGTTTCTTTTTTATTATTAGAAAAATTAACGTTTTCAAGTTAAACCAATGTCCTGGGCCGTTTAGTAAGACATAAAGAACTTCAGGAAAGTAATTTGATATTGAGATAAACTTTAAGGGTGCAAATTATATTTTACCTTAAAAAAATAATTGAGACAATACTTAATCATCATTATCATATATCTATTATCCAATATCCAAAAGAATCATATGAGTCGTTTCACTACACATGATGATTGAGATGGTCCTTCAAGAGACATGCATACTTTTGATTTAAGTAGAATCATTCTTTTCAGTAAGTGGAGAATGATCACATTGTTAAGAGTGAAATAGAAACTAAGTCACAGCAAAATTTGTCAAATATCATAAAATCTCCTCCACTCGTGATAATTATTCTTACAATTTTATTTTTTTAATTTTCTACCCATTATTTTTTTATTTATTTTTAGGATATTGTAAATTAATAATTTAATAAAAAATTAAAATAAAACTCTAAATAATATTTTTAAATAAATATATAAATTAAATATTTAAAATAAAAAATCCAAAATAGAATTCCCTATTTAATTTATAATTTAATTTTGAAAATTATTTTAAATAAAGATTTAAAAATAATAAAATAGAACAAAAATACGTAAAAGGTAAAAAAAAAAAAAAAAAACTCAAGTCTTCCTTTCATTTGATGACACACAATAATTTAAAGAAAAAAAAGTGGCACCTATAAGGAAAAAGAACGAAAAGTGGCATGAAAAAGAATGAAAAGTGGTATAGAATGATATAAAAATGGATAGAAAATTTGATTTGTGTCGTTATAATTTAGGTACTAATTAAGATAATTTTAAAATTCAGAGATCTATATGTAAATAACTCACAATTTAAGGAATTTATTTGCTTTTTTATCTAAAAGGATGCCTTTGGATAAGCTTATCAAAAAAGTACTTTTCTGATATATCTTTATTTACTAGAACTTTTTTTTTTAAAGAAAAGGTAATTTTGTATTTGGATACAATATTTGATAAGTGTTTTTAAATAATATAAGGATTTTTAATTTTGTTTGGATAAAAGAGAATAAAAGTACTCTTTTATAGCAAAATTATTAAAAAGAACATTCAAAGACACTTTTTTTAATTATAAGATGGGATGAAATAGGCTACAAAAATGAAAACAGTGAGATTTTTAAATATGTCATAGTAATGAGATAATACCAAACGAGATGTTAATTTTGTTCTATTTCACTTATCTTAAGTAGTATGGTCACAGAGGTCAAGTTTCAGTCTAGGGATTTAAGTCACAATGACTAAAAGTTATGTTGTTTAGAGCATAAATCAGATAACTAAAAAAGCTTATGTGAATAATATTTATAAGAGGAAAAAAAAAGACATAAGATGTAATTTTTAATAAAGTTTAAAGCTATTTTTGTCAAAAATTTATATTAAAAGCCACTTCTGCTTTCATTTTTTTTTTTGGAAGCTACGAATTATTAGCTTCTAAAACAAGTAACAAATAGGTTTTTTTTTTTTTTTAACTTCTACTCTTGTTAGAAGTTACATCAAAACATAGTTAAAAATGTTTAAAAGTGCATTTTTTAAAAATTAAGTACTTTTTTTTAAAAATAAATGCATCCAAACACACTCTAAATGTGCAAAAAAGCAAGTGTTTACACCAAAATAAGTTATTGTTAAGCGTGAAGTTGTGCTTCTGGCAATGTCTTCACTAAGGGCTGGCTAGCAATTCAGGATTGTAAAGACAGACTTTAATATTACCTACCCTATAAGTTTCAGGATTTTACAGTACTTGCTCATTGAAAGGAAAATCATTCTTTGGACTTCAGCTATCTCAAAGTACCAAGGAAAACCATTCATCTTAACAGTCACATAAAAATGGCTAAATTCAATCATGACCCGTCAAGCAAGAAAGTCTTTTCGAATAATACATCGTATATAATGAATATGCTGTATCCCAATTCGGAGGAATGGCTATCCAAACAGGGCATCTAAAATCTAGACAACCAGAAACAATATGGGTACTGAAGGCAATTCACATATTAAGCTGAAGCAACACAAGTTTTTAACTTTCAATAACCAACACACAGTTCACACGCTTAAAGGTTCTGTGGCTTTCTTCAGCCATGCATTTTCAGGTTCATCCAAATATGGCGCCAGAATATCTCTACATTTGGAGTGATAGGAGTTCAGCCAGTTTATCTCATCAGGCGTTAGAAGGCTCAGGTCAATCAACTTCCTTTGGTATGGTGCCTAGACAAGATGAAACATCAAGCACTTAGAAATATCATATGCAGTAGTATTCTATTGTATATAGGCTACAGTTGAATCTTCTACATGATACTTCCTAACCAAAGGAAATTCTCCAATTCTACATATATTTGTCCAAAGGCAAAGGTCAGAACAAAACCAAGAGGCTAAACAAGAAGCAGGTAATTACAAGGGAGCTTATTATCTTTTAAGAGTATGTTTGGTATGGGGATAAAAATAGAAAATAAATTTTCACAAATGAATTTTGTATACAATTTTATATACAAAAATCATCCATGAAAATTTATCCTCTATTTTTACCCCATAACAAACATATCTTAAGTTTTAATTAGTACTTCTAGTAACACCCTGAGATATCCACATTAACACAGTAACACCATTTATAAAGTATATAGCTGTCATGGATGATAAGTCCTTATCATTATCTAATTTATCTCAATTTTGTCTTGCACCCTCATTTTAGACCTCATAATTATTTTGGTCGATTGATCTTCCAATATGCTAGTTTCAACAATTTTCGTTCTTTACATTTCTTTCTAGTTGCTTGGCCCGTAGGTATCTGGTTTACCGCGTTGGGCATTAACACTATAGCTTTCAATTTAAATGGTTTCAATTTCAACCAATCTATAATTGATAATCAAGGTCGTCCAATTAATACTTGGGTTGCTATTATTATCCGGGTTAACCTTGGTATGGAAGTTATGCATGAACGTAACGCTCATGACTTCCCTCTAAACCTAGCTGCGGTAGAGGCTCCATCTATAAATGGATAAGATTTGGTTTTAAAGTATACCAGTTTTTGAAAGTTATATTGCTCCTGTACTTTTACTTACTTTATTTTTGAGTAGTCTTTTTTTTTAATATATATATACATAAATTTTTTTATGTACTTCAACATTTTTTCGCATTCTTTCATTCAACATAAGAAATAAAAAATATTTTAACAGACGTCAACGGACATTCAATAGAAAGAAGCCTTATGTTGCTTCCTAAAAACGCTCTTTAGTAAAGCATGTCGACCAGTAAATATTCAAACAAGCGTAAGAAAAAATCCAAGAGAAACTGGCCATTAATCTCAATCACTCTCTCGGGTCCTTTGCCCGTATATCAACACACTGAAATGGAAAAAACGAGACCAAAGGTAAGAAGAGGAACAGTTTCTATAAATGTCAAAAGAGAGTATCTAGAGACGGTGTCGTGGAAATAAATTACACTTTTAAAAACTACAATTCAAACCAAAATCGTATTTTCTCATGCCATTAAACATAACGCGAGACCCGTTTGAGAGAGACAGAGCACACAGCAAGAGTACGCTGCCAGCTCTGGACTGTCTCCATAGTTTTCCCTGCATTGAATACGCTCGTCCAATTGCATGAACACAGTACGTACACGTGATTCCTGACCACCTTGTCTTGTTTTCTTCATGTAGACCCTCGTCCCTAATCGTTCAAAAACAAGTTTTGCCAAACATTTAAATTTATGTTATGAGATTAAAGTCATGATAGATTGCTTTTCAAAAACAAAAGTAATGATAGATTGGGCTTTGTAATTCCAAGCCACAAAATTTATGCCACGCCATTTTTATGTGAGAATAATCCCGGCTCAACAAGGCTCTCCTTTTTCTACAAAGTATTTTTTGACGAGATTGAATCTCCTCTAATTTACTTATCACTTAATTAATCATACGCTTGTGATAATTAATCACTTTATTTAATATTAAGTAACAAATATAGGTTCTTAAATATTTTATATTTGTGATTAATTTCAAAAAAAAATTAGATGCAATTATGAATCACTGATCGCATGGATTATACTGTTTTTTTGGTAGGACATGGATTATACTCTACGAAGAGAGCAAAGCAAATATCTATTCGATTAAGGCATTATATTTTATAATTGATGGACTTCACAGTTCTATTCATATTTTGTTAATAAACTTTTCACAAAAATATTTCAATTATGATCTAATCAATATGAAATAGTAACTAAATTTGCGATTGACTATAATAAAAAGTGATAAAAATAAATTGAGTTAAATATATTATTTACAATCAATTATATATAACAGTTGATTTCTGTCTATTGTGATGTTAGATGAAATAAAATTTATATTTAAAAATTAACTTTTTAATGAAATGCATGACTAATTTAAGAATATTGATTGTTTAGTTTTAATTTATAGATAACTAATTAAATATGAGAAAATGGGATAATTTATGTAATTTTCACTATTAGTGATAAATAATAAATCCTTAATCAAACACAACATTTATTTTTGTCAATTTTATTGGATGCTCAATTTTTTTCGGGGGTCATATAGTAAAAATATTTTGCGTTAATTGAAACTATGATCAATCCTAAGAGATCTTGAGGACGTAATCCCTCACATTGACATAGTGCAATTAGAAGAGTTAATTTCTCTCAGTGCTCGTTAAGGCTCAAACCCCAATAAACATGCCTCTTTAATCACTGGACTATACCAGGTATGTATGCTTAAAAAAGGGCATACGAGTTAAAACATATAAAATTATAATAAGATATCTTAAATTGGGTATTGTTATGATATCTTGAATATTTTTAAGGTGCTAGTATCTTGAATATTTGCTTAATATTTATTAGTTATTAATTTTTACAATAAATATTTAAAATTTATAAAATAAAATGAATAACCAATAAATTAACTAAGCTACCAATATCCTAAAAAGAAAAAAATCAGAATAAAACCCTTTTAATTTTCCATATCTTAATTATGTTAAGAAAAATGTTATATAATGAAAATATTTTTATCAAAAGTTTTTTACAAAATAATATGACATATTTATTAATTCTTAAATATGAGAATGATGTTTATGATTATTTTATTTAATAACAATTTTTAAATTTAATTAATTTACGTAAAAAAATCCCGCGCATTTTTTTTAACTCATTATTCTTCTGTTAATCTTTCGTTATATCTATTAAGTGCTCAATAAATATCTGACATAGGGTTTCATCACCTTGTTTATTCATTTTTCAGAATTGGAAAGCTTAGATGTACGTGGGCCTACATCCGAGACCAATCCAATGAGAAGAAATAAAAGTAGTATTAAAATATATTTTAATAAGTGTAGCTATTATACCTTAATTTTTTTTTTTAGAATAGCGGCCGAGTGGTATATCTTAAGTGTATGTTTAATATCATTAAAAGAAAGATAATTGAATGAGAATAAGAATAGAGATAAGAATAAGAATGAAATTAGCTCATTTTTAGAATAAATTTTTTTTAAAGAATAAATATTTTATTTCCTACTTTTTAACTATAAGAATCCGATTCTATTCCATTGTTTATTATAAACCTCGCTCGTAATAAGGATAAACTAACTAAAATCATTGGGGTTAGTTGCTGTGACTTCGGCAGAGCTCACTCCCTTAACTTGCTTTGGCTTCTTCAATTCATTCTCAGTTTTCATCCCTTCCATTTGAGGTTGAGCACATGGAGATACACAAGCCACATGTGGCTCTGCTTTCAAGCCCCGGCATAGGGCATCTAATCCCTGTGATCGAGCTTGCCAAGCGCTTTGTCACCCATCAGAACTTCAGAGCCACTGTCCTCGCAGTCACTTGCCATATCTCAGAAGCGGAAACCCACGTTCTGAAATCTGCCACGACCCCCAAGCTCTGCGACGTCATCGAGATCCCTGCAGCAGACATCTCTGGCCTTGTCGACCCCGACGCCGCCGTCGTCGCGCAGCTGAGCGTGATGATGCGCGAAACCAGACCTGCTATCCAGTCTGCGCTTTCCAGCATCACCCCACGCCCTTCTCTGGTCGTCTTTGACATATTCGCGGGCGAGGTTTTGCCCATAGCCGAAGAGCTCAACATGCCCAAGTTCATTTACGTTGCTTCACAAGCTTGGTTTCTTTCACTGTTCATATATTCTCTGGTGTTGGATGAACAAGTGGAAGGCCAGTACGTGGAGCGGAAAGAACCGCTGAGAATCCCGGGTTGCAGGCCGGTTCGTCCCGAAGACGTGGTTGACCCCATGCTGGACCGCAACAGCGAGCAGTACCGGGAGTACTTAATCCAAGTTTCTGGGATGATGAAAGGTGATGGCTTTTTGGTGAACACTTGGGAGGATCTTCAGCAGAGAGAGCTTCGAGCGCTGAGGGATCCGGATTTGTTGGGTCGGATCCTGAAAGTTCCCGTTTACGGAGTCGGACCCGTGGTGAGACCGGCCGAGTCGGCGGCCAGCCCGTTGGCCGAGTCGCTGCTGGAGTGGCTCGGCAAACAGCCCCGCGAGTCTGTGATTTACGTGTCGTTTGGCAGCGGGGGGACGCTGTCGTACGAGCAGATGAGGGAGGTGGCTTGGGGTTTGGAGCTGAGTGGGCAGAGATTTGTTTGGGTGGTGCGCGCGCCCTCCGTAGCAGCTGCAGACGCGGCCTTCTTTGGCAGAGGCGAATGCGACGACGATGACCCACTGAGTTACCTGCCAGAAGGATTCTCGTCGAGGACCAACAAAGTGGGCGTGTTGGTCCCGCACTGGGCTCCCCAAGTGGCCATCTTGGGCCATCCCTCTGTTGGGGGGTTTCTGTCGCATTGCGGGTGGAGTTCCACCCTCGAGAGCATCACCAACGGGGTGCCCATGATCGCTTGGCCGCTATACTCGGAGCAGAGGATGAACGCCACCTTGTTGGCGGAGGAGCTGGGCGCGGCGGTGCGGCCGAAGGAGTTGCCGACGAAGAAGGTGGTGGAAAGAGGGGAGGTAGCGAGCATGTTGAGGCAGATCATGGAGGCGGAGAGAGACGGGAAGCGCAACCCCATTAGGGAAAGCGTGTTGGAGTTGAAACGCAGTGCAGCGAAAGCTGTGTCGAACGATGGTTCGTCTTACGCTGCGCTGTCTGAAGTGGCAAAACAATGCGAAGCGAGATGGCGACGCCAACAAGTTTAGGCTCCAAACCAAACCAAATTAACGAGGCACTTTGCTGCCCTTCCACAACACGTTTCTGTTTTGTTCTATCTTCTGTAATTTTGTTTAGGCCTAAAATAAAAAACCCTCTGTTGTCATTTGCCAAAAATTCCAATATCATCTGAAATTTAATAACACATTTACCAGATCGTATATATGTTTTGAAATTCAATAGCACAGCTCCTGAAAACGTATATCCTAATACAAATTGATCCTCCGGTTTGGTGAGTTTAGATAATTGAGTTCGTAAATTTTTAAAGTACAAGTTTCTACAAGTAACCCACGGCTGAAAGATTTTTTTTTTTTTTTGTATTTTAGCGTTTTCTATTTTTCTGTTAAACTTGTGCTTAATTTCCATTATCTTATAATGACGCATGAGTGCATGAGCATCACATAAAGTCCCATCCTGTAAGATAAAAAGATCACTTTCGAGTGTTTCACCACGGCAAGCTTATCTTATCTTCAGCTTCGGTCTGTTGTGTAAGCTATTTTTTGTTTTTGTCTTCTGTAGAAGGCCTCTTCTTATGAATATAAATTTCCTGTCCCATATCTTTTTCTCCAATGAGAGGATTTGAATCCCTTTCCAGTCACCCTCTTTTTCCCTCACTGCTATTCTAATTGTTATCAAGAGAGATTTTTAAGTAGAGATTATTTATTTTGAGTATTATATTTAATAATTAATATGTGTTATTAATTTTTTAAAAAATTATATATATTTATGACATATATTAATTATTAAATATAATATTTAAGATAAATAACACTTAACTAAAAAATTTTCTTGAAACGACAAGTGATGGTTAAATGCAAGTCAGATTGCTCTTCTACCAGATGGCCAATGATAGGGACGTGTTGTCATTAATGAGAGGGGCGCCTGGAATCAATTTTATTTAATGAAATAATAAAAAAAGTGTAATGTTAAAAAGAGTAACGCGCAAAAAAATTTTAAATATAAAAAATAAATTTTATAATTAAGTGAATCTTAGTATAATATATTTTATATTTAATTTTTTATTAGAGAATTCAATTTTTTTTATTTGCATATCCTCGTATCCTTTTGGTTGTTTCTTATTAATCATGTTCTCTCACGAACATAAAAGGAATTAAAAGTTATTACCAATTGATGAAAAAATGTATCATTTTTGTTTAATTATTAATTTTTTGTTAAGAAAACAAGATTGAGGATATTAAAAATTTGAACCCATATAATAATACTACATTTACAATTAAATATACACATACAATTATATTTTTATGAATGATTAAATTTAATTTAAATTATACGAATTATATATATATATATATATATATATATATAATCCGTTTAGGAAAAGTTTCTCCTTTGGCACAATCAAGCGAGTACTTTATGCTACATGTGTATAATAACTTTTCAGTGAATATGAGTTGATTAAATATAAAAGAAGAAAATTATGTTATTTCTATCCTTTAATTCTTCATTTTTTTTAATTATCATTTAGAATAAGTGCATGTGGAGGGACATAAAATTAAGGTGTAAAAATAATATTTAAAAAAAAAAGAGAGTAAAGCAAAGAAAGAAGATGAAATGAAAGCAAACTTTTATTGTTGGCTCTTTGACCCTTAATGTATTTTTGTTTCGACCTAAGCTCACGACGTTCACGGCGGCTTCATTGTCTAACCTCTCAATGAAAGGTTTAATTGTTATGACCTAAGCTTCATAAGGAGCCTATTTCAAAAGATTAACTTATTGAGTGGAAGTACTTCATGATTTAACTACCACATTGAGCTTTCAATTTTACTCAACGTGAGACATAACAATTTTGATATTATTATATTATTTTAAATTATTATTAAAAATAATTTTAAAAATTAAATTGTAAGTCAAATATGAAATTCTATTTAATATTTTTATTTTAAATATGTAATTTATTTAAAAATATTATTTAGGGTTTTATTTTAATTTTTATTAAATTGTTAATTTACAATATCCTAAAACATAAATACACAAAAAAATTAATGGATAAAAAATAAAAGATAAAATTGTAAGAATAATTATCAAGAGCAAAGGGGATTTTCCAATATTCAACAAATTTTGTTGTGATTTAATCTCTGTTTCACGTATAATAGTGAGATCATTCTCCACTTATTAAAAAGAAGGATAAAGTATAATTTATACTTTTAAAGTTTATTTTAATATCAAATTATCTCTTAAAAATTTTTTATCTCACTAAACCCTCTAAATTTTAGTTTAACTTGAAAACGTTAATTTTACTGTTAAATGAAATGGAGGTCACCCTTACATGTATACCACGTGACTCACGTGCACACCATGTAACTATTTAATTAGAAAATCTTATGGGATAAAATACAATTTACACCCTAAAAATTTATCACTATATCAAATTACTTCATAAACTTTTTTTTGTCTCACTAAATTCTCCTTTGGTGTAACTTCAAACTAGATGTTAAGTTTCTTTTTTATTATTAGAAAAATTAACGTTTTCAAGTTAAACCAATGTCCTGGGCCGTTTAGTAAGACATAAAGAACTTCAGGAAAGTAATTTGATATTGAGATAAACTTTAAGGGTGCAAATTATATTTTACCTTAAAAAAATAATTGAGACAATACTTAATCATCATTATCATATATCTATTATCCAATATCCAAAAGAATCATATGAGTCGTTTCACTACACATGATGATTGAGATGGTCCCTTCAAGAGACATGCATACTTTTGATTTAAGTAGAATCATTCTTTTCAGTAAGTGGAGAATGATCACATTGTTAAGAGTGAAATAGAAACTAAGTCACAGCAAAAATTTGTCAAATATCATAAAATCTCCTCCACTCGTGATAATTATTCTTACAATTTTATTTTTTTAATTTTCTACCCATTATTTTTTTATTTATTTTTAGGATATTGTAAATTAATAATTTAATAAAAAATTAAAATAAAACTCTAAATAATATTTTTAAATAAATATATAAATTAAATATTTAAAATAAAAAAATCCAAATAGAATTCCCTATTTAATTTATAATTTAATTTTGAAAATTATTTTAAATAAAGATTTAAAAATAATAAAATAGAACAAAAATACGTAAAAGGTAAAAAAAAAAAAAAAAACTCAAGTCTTCCTTTCATTTGATGACACACAATAATTTAAAGAAAAAAAAGTGGCACCTATAAGGAAAAAGAACGAAAAGTGGCATGAAAAAGAATGAAAAGTGGTATAGAATGATATAAAAAATGGATAGAAAATTTGATTTGTGTCGTTATAATTTAGGTACTAATTAAGATAATTTTAAAATTCAGAGATCTATATGTAAATAACTCACAATTTAAGGAATTTATTTGCTTTTTTATCTAAAAGGATGCCTTTGGATAAGCTTATCAAAAAAGTACTTTTCTGATATATCTTTATTTACTAGAACTTTTTTTTTTAAAGAAAAGGTAATTTTGTATTTGGATACAATATTTGATAAGTGTTTTTAAATAATATAAGGATTTTTAATTTTGTTTGGATAAAAGAGAATAAAAGTACTCTTTTATAGCAAAATTATTAAAAGAACATTCAAAGACACTTTTTTTAATTATAAGATGGGATGAAATAGGCTACAAAAATGAAAACAGTGAGATTTTTAAATATGTCATAGTAATGAGATAATACCAAACGAGATGTTAATTTTGTTCTATTTCACTTATCTTAAGTAGTATGGTCACAGAGGTCAAGTTTCAGTCTAGGGATTTAAGTCACAATGACTAAAAGTTATGTTGTTTAGAGCATAAATCAGATAACTAAAAAGCTTATGTGAATAATATTTATAAGAGGAAAAAAAAAGACATAAGATGTAATTTTTAATAAAGTTTAAAGCTATTTTTGTCAAAAATTTATATTAAAAGCCACTTCTGCTTTCATTTTTTTTTTTTGGAAGCTACGAATTATTAGCTTCTAAAACAAGTAACAAATAGGTTTTTTTTTTTTTAACTTCTACTCTTGTTAGAAGTTACATCAAAACATAGTTAAAATGTTTAAAAGTGCATTTTTTAAAAATTAAGTATTTTTTTTAAAACTAAATGCATCCAAACACACTCTAAATGTGCAAAAAAGCAAGTGTTTACACCAAAATAAGTTATTGTTAAGCGTGAAGTTGTGCTTCTGGCAATGTCTTCATAAGGGCTGGCTAGCAATTCAGGATTGTAAAGACAGACTTTAATATTACCTACCCTATAAGTTTCAGGATTTTACAGTACTTGCTCATTGAAAGGAAATCATTCTTTGGACTTCAGCTTCTCCAGTACCAAGGAAACCATTCATCTAACAGTCAATAAAAATGGCTAAATTCAATCATGACCGTCAAGCAAGAAAGTCTTTTCGAATAATACATCGTTATATATGAATATGCTGTATCCAATTCGGAGGAATGGCTATCCAAACAGGGCATCTAATCTAGACAACCAGAAACAATATGGGTACTGAAGGCAATTCACATATTAAGCTGAAGCAACACAAGTTTTTAACTTTCAATAACAACACACAGTTTCACACGCTTAAAGGTTCTGTGGCTTTCTTCAGCCATGCATTTTCAGGTTCATCCCAAATATGGCGCCAGAATATCTCTACATTTGGAGTGATAGGAGTTTCAGCCAGTTTATCTCATCAGGCGTTAGAAGGCTCAGGTCAATCAACTTCCTTTGGTTATGGTGCCTTAGACAAGATGAAACATCAAGCACTTAGAAATATCATATGCAGTAGTATTCTATTGTATATAGGCTACAGTTGAATCTTCTACATGATACTCCTAACCAAAGGAAATTCTCCAATTCTACATATATTTGTCCAAGGCAAAGGTCAGAACAAACCAAGAGGCTAAACAAGAAGCAGGTAATACCAAGGAGCTTATTATCTTTTAAGAGTATGTTTTGGTATGGGATAAAAATAGAAAATAAATTTTCACAATGAATTTTGTATACAATTTTATATACAAAAATCATCCATGAAAATTTATCCTCTATTTTTACCCCATAACAAACATATCTTAAGTTTTAATTAGTACTTCTAGTAACACCTGAGATATCACATTAACACAGTAACACCATTTTATAAAGTATATAGCTGTCATGGATGATAAGTCCTTATCATTATCTAATTTATCTCAATTTTGTCTTGCACCTCATTTTAGACCTCATAATTATTTTGGTCGATTGATCTTCCAATATGCTAGTTTCAACAATTTTCGTTCTTTACATTTCTTTCTAGTTGCTTGGCCCGTAGGTATCTGGTTTTTACCGCGTTGGGCATTAACACTATAGCTTTCAATTTAAATGGTTTTTCAATTTCAACCAATCTATAATTGATAATCAAGGTCGTCCAATTAATATATTAATTATTAAATATAATATTTAAGATAAATAACACTTAACTAAAAAAATTTTCTTGAAACGACAAGTGATGGTTAAATGCAAGTCAGATTGCTCTTCTACCATATGGCCAATGATAGGGACGTGTTGTCATTAATGAGAGGGGCAAGTCAGATTACTACATTTACAATTAAATATACACATACAATTATATTTTTATGAATGATTAAATTTAATTTAAATTATACCGTTTAGGCAAAGTTGCTCCTTTGGCACAATCAAGCGAGTCCTTTATATGTGTATAATAACTTTTCAGTGAACATGAGTTGATGAAATATAAAAGAAAACAATTATGTTATCTCTATCCTTTAATTCTTTATTTTTTTTATTATCATTTAGAATAAGTGTATGTGGAGGGACAAAAAATTGAGGTGTAAAAATAATATTTAAACAAAAGAAAAGAGAGTAAAGCAAAGAAAGAAGATGAAAGGAAAGCAACCTTTCATTGTCGGCTCTTTGACCCTTTATATATTTTTATTTCGACCTAAGCTCATGAGGTCCACGGTCGCTTCATTGCCTAGCCTCTCAATAAAAACTTTAATTGTTATGACTTAAATTTATGAGAAGTCTATTTCAAAAGACTAGTTTATTGAATGGAAATATTTTATGACTTAAATATCATATTAAGCTTCTAATTCTATTCAATGTGAGACATAACAATTTTAATATTATTATATTATTTTTAAATTATTATTAAAAATAATTTAAAAATTTAAATTGTAAGTCAAATATGAAATTCTATTTAATATTTTTATTTTAAATATGTAATTTATTTAAAAATATTATTTAGGATTTTAATTTTAATTTTTATTAAATTGTTAATTTACAATATCCTAAAACATAAATACACAAAAAATTAATGGATAAAAAATAAAAGATGAAATTGTAAGAATAATTATCAAGAGTGAAGGGGATTTTCTAATATTCAACAAATTTTGTTGTGATTTAATCTCTGTTTCACGTATAATATTGAGATCATTCTCCACTTATTAAAGAGAAGGATAAAGTATAATTTACACTCTTAAAATTTATCCCAATATCAAATTATTCCTTAAAATTTTTTTTTATCTTACTAAATTTTTTAAATTTTAGTTTGACTTAAAAATGTTAATTTTACTGTTAAATGAAACGGAGATTACCTTTATATGCATACCACGTGTCTCACGTGCACACCACATGACTATTTTGTTAGAAAATCTTATAGGATAAAATACAATTTACACCCTAGAAATTTATCCCTGTATCAAATTACTTCATAAAACTTTTTTTTTCTCACTATATTATCCTGAAGTTTGGTGTAACTTGAAACTAGATGTTAAGCTTCGTTTTATTTAATAAAAAAATTAACGTTTTCAAATCAAACTAAAGTTCCGGGGGGTTTAGTAAGACAAAAAAAACTTCAGGGAGGTAATTTGATATTGAAATAAACTTTAAGGATATAAATTATATTTTATCTTAAAAAAGTAATTGAGATAATACTTAATCATCATTATCATATATGTATTATCCAATATCCAAAAGAATCATATTAGTCGTTTCACTACTCATGATGATTGAGATGGTCCTTCAAGAGACATGCATAGTTTTGATTTAAGTAGAATTATTCTTTCCAGTAAGTGGAGAATGATCACATTGTTAAGAGTGAAATAGATACTAAGTCACAGCAAATTTTGTCAAATATTAGAAAATCTCCTCCACTCGTATAATTATTCTTACAATTTTATTTTTTTTATTTTTCTACCCATTATTTTTTTATTTATTTTTTACGAGATTGTAAATTAATAATTTAATAAAAAATTAAAATATAACCCTAAATAATATTTTTAAATAAATATATAAATTAAATATTTAAAATAAAAAATTCAAAATAGATTTCCCTATTTAATTTATAATTTAATTTTTAAAATTATTTTAAATAAAAATTTAAAAATAATAAAATAGTACAAAAAAACATAAAAGGTTAAAAAAAAAAACTCAAGTCTTCCTTTCATTTGATGACACACAATAATTTAAAGAAAAAAAAATGGCACCTGTAAGGAAAAAGAACGAAAAGTGGTGTGAAAAAGAATGAAAAGTGGTATAGAATGGTATGAAAATGGGTAGAAGGGTTGATTTGTGTTGTTATAATTTAAGCACTAATTAAAGTTTAGGGATTTATTTACAAATAATTTAAAGTTTAAGGAATTTATTTACTCTTTTCTCTAAAAGGATGTCTTTGGATGAGCTTATGAAAAAAGTACCTTTTTTATATATCTTTATTTATTAGAAATTTTTTTTTAAAAGAAAAGGTAATCTTGTATTTGAATACAATATTTGATAAGTGTTTTTAAATAATATAAGGACTTTTAAGTTTGTTTGGATAAAAGAAAATAAAAGTACTCTTTTGTAGCAAAATTATTGAAAAGGACATTCAAAGACACTTTTTTTAACTATAAGACGAAATGAAATAGGCTAGCAAAATGAAAACAATGAGATTTTTAAATATGTCATAGTAATGAGATCATAACAAATGAAATGTTGATTTTGTTCTATTTCACTTATCCTAGGTAGTATGGTTACAGAGGTCAAGTTTCAGTCTCAGGGATTAAGTCACAATGACTAAAAGCTATATTGTTTAGAGCATAAATCAGATAACTAGAGAAGCTTATGTGAATAATATTTACAAGAGAAAAAAAAAGGACATAAGCTGTAATTTTTAATAAAATTTAAAGATATTTTTGTTAAAAATTTATATTAAACTCCACTTCTGTTTTTTTTTTTTTGAAAGCTACGAATTATTAGCTTCTAAAATAAGTCATAAAATTTTTTTTTTTTAACTTCTACTCTTTTTAGAAGTTACATCAAAACATAATTAAAAATATTTAAAAGTAAATTTTTTTAAAAATTAAATACTTTTTTTAAAAAATTAAGTACATCCAAACACACTCTAAATACGCAAAAAAACAAGTGTTTACACCAAAATAAGTTATTGTTAAGCGTGAAGTTGTGCTTCTGGAAATGTCTTCACTAAGGGCTGGCTAGCAATTCAGGATCGTAAAGCCAGACTTTAATATTACTTACTCTATAAGTTTCAGGATTTTACAGTAATTGCTCATTGAAAGGAAAATCATTTTTTGGACTCCAGCCATCTCAAAGTACCAAGGAAAACCATTCATCTTAACAGTCACATAAAAAATGGCTAAATTCAATCATGACCCGCAAGCAAGAAAGTCTTTTAGAATAATACATCGTATATAATGAATATGCTGTATCCCAATTCGGAGGATGGCTATCCAAAACAGGACATCTAAAATCTAGATAACCAGAAACAATATGGGTACTGAAGGCAAATTCACATATTAAGCTGAAGCAACACAAGTTTTTAACTTTCAATAACCAACACACAGTTCACACCCTTAAAGGTTCTGTGGCTTTCTTCAGCCATGCATTTTCAGGTTCATCCAAATATGGCGCCAGAATATCTCTACATTTGGAGTGATAGGAGTTCAGCCAGTTTATCTCATCAGGCGTTAAGAAGGCTCAGGTCAATCAACTTCCTTTGGTATGGTGCCTGGACAAGATGAAACATCAAGCACTTAGAAATATCATATGCAGTAGTATTCTATTGTATATAGGCTACACTTGAATCTTCTATATGATACTTCATAACCAAAGGAAATTTTCCAATTCTACGTACATATGTCCAAAGGCAAAGGTCAGAACAAAACCAAGAGGCTAAACAAGAAGCAGGTAATTACAAGAGAGCTTATTATCTTTTAAGAGTATGTTTGGTATGGGGATAAAAATGAAAAATAAATTTTCACAAATGAATTTTGTATACAATTTTATATACAAAAATCATCCGTGAAAATTTATCCTCCATTTTTACCTCCATACCAAGCATACCCTAAGTTTTAATTAGTACTACTAGTAACACCCTGAGATATCCACCCTGAGATATCCATACTAACACAGTAACACCATTTATAAAGTATATAGATGTCATGTAACTCGCATATTGACTAAACAATTTAAAGGGAAAAGAAAATTTGAAGCAGAATTCTGATATCAAAAGGAAGTGTAGTAATGTACATAGAATTAAATTAATGTAATAAAATTAAACATAGAACTAGTTTTCCGCTACATGTACTTTCAAAAATAAATAAATAAATCTACTATAAGCCATTAATGAATGTCCGATCTGCCGGCCTGTAGACAGTTGAGATATGGATTAAAGCAATTCCATCATCAACACAATAAGTTCAATTCAAAAGCATTTATAGAGTTCAAAGTTCAAATATAAACGTATCACAATTCAGAGAAATAAACTAAACACAAACTAATACGCAGATAAGGGCTTACCCAGGTAATGTGTTCAAATGATAAGTAACCTTTATCACCAAAATTGAATTTTGTATCAGCCTCCTTGACAATAAGCACATTCTCCAATCTTATCCCGAAGTTTCCGTCCTCATAGTAACCAGGTTCTAAGAATCCAATTCCAATGCGTAATCCATAATAATTGCAATTAAATAAAAATCAAACACTTGCTGCCTTTGAGATGGCCAATGAATAAATTGGAAAATGAGTCAGAATAATTAAAGAATAATAAACTATAGCTTTATACTAGCATGGAGACAAAGAAACTTCTGAATAAGTGTGAAACCAAAGGACAAGTGTCAAATTTGTGAAAAAGCAAGCATTCATCAAGAGAATCGATAACGCCACAGCAAACTACTCACTACTTGGAGTAATATATAAGTGCCTCATAAACAAAACATAGCACACTTCTAGATTGATCTCTCTCCAGTGGCTAGGATTGATTACCCAAGAAGGAGGTCCTTATAGATCATGTTATACTACTAAAAGATATATTTTATGGGACATGTAAGAAGCATGGAAAAATTCATGGAACATTTCTCAGCATAATCATGTAATCTGCCTAAATTAACAGGAGATATGATCCAAGAAAGAAAAAAAAACTAAGAAAAGACAAATGACGTGGCAATCCCAAATTCACAATTACATGGTCTAGGATGATATTATGATACTAACCATCTGTAACAGTCATGGAAGCTTGCAATGGTACATTTCGAGCCTGTGGTCTGAAACTGATTAAATGGGGTCCTGCCCAATTTATTTGATATTAAATTAAAATTCAATTTTGTATTGACTTGAAATAAAAGAAAAAACTTCAATATATTCAATAACAAAATAGGGAAGCAGTAGCTCCCCAATACCTTCATGAACATTCAGGTAGGACCCAATTCCATGACCAGTACCATGTCTATAATCAAGACCATCCTTCCACAAGGGGATTCGAGCGAGAATATCAAGGGCATGACCTAAAAGTATTAAAACAAAAAGGAAAAAGTACCTAAGTTCTCATACATGTGAAAAAGAGACTAGCTCAATTATAGTCACATAATTGACACATAATGGTCAAACTTGTTATACCATTTGTCCCATTAGGAAATCTAGCATTTCCAAGAGCGATATGACCCTTAAGGACCTGCAAGAAATTCAGCAAATCAAGCAACTTTCTATGAAGCCTCTCAGATGAGAAGGAAAATCGATAAGGAGATGATAATTGAGAAATATTGTCTTCTTTCGTGCTGGCTAATAAGCTAAAAAGCATCTTGTATTTGCAAGATATCAATAAAGCATTTCCCTTTCCAGGAAAACCGAACACCAGAAGAATGATTTTGCAACTTGTCCCCAAGGTCAAAATCCCACTTCCCATCAATGGAAGAAATTTGGGTATTTAATAATTCGTATTATACTTTTGACACTGTAACTTGTAGAAACAGCAAATAAAGACACTTACTGCTGTATAGCACGCTTTCTCTTGTATTGAAGGTTTCCCAAAATGAACTGTTCGTGTAATATCAGTTGTTCCATCTAGATACTTGAAAGACACCACTAGTTATCAATAAACAAAGGCAGAGATCATGATTACAAAGGAATGAAGAAGTCACTAATAATAACATTCTCTGGAAACTTCTGCACATGTCTATGCTGCAAACTGAATAAAATACTAGACAGACCTGTGCCCCAGAATCAAAAAGATAAATTTTGTCCGGATCAAGCTCAGCACATGTTTCTGCCTGTGGAGAATAATGAATGATAGCTGCATTTGGGCCAACTGAGGAAATAGTAGGGAAACTCAATCCTCTGAAATGCTGAAAACAGAAATAAAGAAAATTCTTAGAATTGGACAGACTGGTATACAAATATATCAAAAACTGCAGTTCTAAGTTCATATTTTATGCCCTCTTCATCATGCATGGTAATATGCATATGCACATCTACTTTTATAAAGTTCATATTCCAGTAAGTTTATAGTTTTTTCCTCATTATTTTGATTCCCTTCAAATCTGTAACCTTAATGCAGTCAAATATAATAGTAAAATGAAGTTGCAAAAATGCAATGTTACCCCAATCAATCGGATAGTTCCACTTCTAAATCTATGGTGGGAGGGGAGAGATGCATCCATTAAGTATTTCCCATACATACTAATTGAATTGTAGAGTATCAGGTGCTATCAATAAGGTTAATAAGTAACAAGCTTGATTCATATGATATATATGCGCTAGCTTGAAAGGGAGCATTAGAAATATCGTTGTTATTAATGCTTATGTGTAAAGTCAATCAATGATCTAATTAAGGAGCAACTTTAGGAGGTAACTACTCTAGTAATTATGCTTGTAAGTAATACCTCACAAATATAAATATAGCAGTGTGTGGTCTAGTTTAGTCACAAAATTCCAGCATACTCTCCCTAATTTCAATCAAGTTTAATAAAACTTTTCTACCTACTATACAGGTGATGCTTGCCCCAATGGCAAACCTAGAAATTTTGGATGGTGGGGGCAAGGCTAAGGGCAATACATATATACAAAAAATAAATTTTCAAACATTTACATTTACACAAAAAAAATATATAATAATATAAAATAAATCTACAATTGTGTCCTATACGTTTTCAAATTTCATATTTTGAAAACATTAAATAATTTTCTCACTATCAATACTATCAAATATTTCTCTCTGTATGTAATCAAACAATTATTCAAAGCATTCATCTCCCATACAATTAAAAGTCAAAATGTAAAAGGTTTCAAAAGCCTTAAATGCCCCCATCAACCCATCATTTTGGCTGGTTGTAGGGGAAAACTTCTTTCGTTCTTTAAATTGTGGGAGTAAGAACAGTAAAATTTAAATATAACAGTAGAAAAAAATTAATTGAGTTGGGGCATGTGCCCTATTCCCACCAAGGCAGGTCTGCCACTGGCCATCCCGGCTTCAAAATATTTAATTAAAAGATTATGTGTCTTTCACAATTAAAGAGAATTTAGTGGCCATCAGGATGAGCTTTTTATTCAGAAAAAGTTAAAATTTTCAGTATTTTGGAAAAGCTGAAAACAGTTAAAACTTCTAGCATCTCTGTAAGTGTTTTTCTCTTAGTAAAAAAAAAAATGTGCTATACAAAGCTTATCCAAATGAACAGTTAATTGTTTAGTTGACTCCACCTCTTTTGATGCCCGAAAACCCTCAAGCTTGTCACTTGCAGTCACCTCAGTCAGTTTCAAGGACTGCCTGCCAAAGTTTTTATAAAAAAATGCTATAAGTATGCTACATAGGATTCAGCTTAGTACTGATGCATCTGGAGCTAATTACTTTCAGTAATCAATTTGTCACTTGCAATCACCTCAGTCAGTTTCAAGGACTGCATGCCAAAGTTTTTATAAAAATAATGCTATAAGTATACCGCAAGATTCAGCTTAATACTGATGCATTGGGAGCTAATTACTCTGAAAGACATCCCTAAACATTTTCAATAATCAATAAAAATATGACCTTTCTGAAAGGTTAAAATACCGTGTTTATTTAACCATGACAATGTTCTGATAAAGGGTATGTTAATTTTCTAAAAAAACTTTAAAGTAGGGATTTTCATGTCATGACTCCCCCTGTTAATAACTAAAACCAACTTGCCATCTTTTTCGCCATTTCAATTAGGTTATATCATATTAAGCACATTTGAGTTTAGGTCATTTCCAAATTTGGGAGGATACTTACAAATGTCTTTCATTTTTCACCATATCCCCCTCCAAAAAGTAACCAGACGCCCCATAAATATCCTGCATCTGCACATTGAATAAAGCTTTTGGATCATTTTTTGACAACTTGGAATTTGTTGCATATGTTGGTGGATAAAAAGAAATAAAAATATAATAATTTAGAGAGAAAATGATTTGACAGATATGGATATCCTGATTAAAAAAAAAAACATTTCCAAAGACACCAGGTTCAAATGCAAACCTTCTTATCCAGCCAGACAAGATATTGCACAACAGCCACACCATCCCGAACATGTGCCTTTCTTAACCCATCCAATTCCACTGTGTTCTACAAGTATTGAAGCCATAAAAGATAAGTTAGGATTCACTAGATGAAATGACAAAAATAAATTTTTAAGATAGACTGTCTGCAAGAATGCCATGAGGCCTGAACAGCCCTTGTAACATACTTAAGACATACAAGAACGAGATATTAAAAACTACTGCATTCTGCATAAAATTTTATTATATAAATTGCTGGGACTTATTCTTCACAATTTCCTTATAAAACGATAAATTTCAGGGGCATCAATATCTGTTAGCTCTACTGGACACGGTCTTCCATAATTATGGATCTACAAGAAACTTTCTAAATTTACATGCAAGGTTGGTTTGAGAATGCTCCACGCCAATTGCTGTGCTTCAACAGAAAACAAATGGCCTTTATTAACTGGATATAAGTGTATAACCTTTAAAGCTTTTGCAAGGGCCAAAGGTGATTGCTGCAGGAGAACCTTGTCAGGGTTCAATTTAGAATACAGTGCATAGCAGCACGAACCTGGATCAGCCCATATGAGGTCGTTACTATTTTCTTCTGCTTGATGTTTACCATTTACACTTTTATCGGTCTCACTGGTAGTTTTTTTAACCTCCTTTGAAACATCAGCTAGAGTGCCTCTGACGGTAGACACAGCATCAAGTCCATGAGTTGCAAGCAATGCCACATCTGAGCTCACAGCTGTATATTCTCGAATTTCAATACCGTTCTCCTCTAGATGTGCTTTTACCTTCACAAAGACACGCAACTTTCAGTTAAGCCTTCTACCAGCAGAAAACATGAGAACGGGTAGTGTTTAACTTTAAATCATAACCTTTAGCACCTAAATTCACCTTCTGACTAACATGGATATCTGTAAGCAATATAAATGGGGAAAAAATTCACCACCGTCAAGAAGTTTCTTATCTCCAAATCTGCCCTCCCCAATATCAGGAATTCTACCTAGACCATCAACTAGGAACCAAAAAAAGAAAAACTATACTGAAGCTCTTTCATAACATTCACAACTAAATAGATTTGATCTAATTTCACCATGAGATAAATGTTTTCATTGAAAGAAAAATGGTCAAATACTCAAATTTGTGGTGCAAAACACTTCTTCCAGGTAAGTTTGGCTCAGAGGAGTAAGAATTGAACATTCTGAAATCTGAAACCCTCTCATTCTTGTAAGATTATACACATAAATAAGCATGGTCCAAGTACAATATACAGTTATGGTACAACAACCACCACCAAGCCTTATCCCACTTGGTGGGGTTGGTTACATGGTACATGGATTAATTGGCAACATTAGACTCGGTCAAAATCCAAATTTTCAATAAATCCTTTAAGAGTAAGGTTATTTTTAATGGTTTTTGCTAAAGTTTTTCTTTGGTCTTCCACTACCCCTTTTAATTGGACTATCTTCCATTTAATCCATTTTCATTCCTAATCACATCTATTCTAGTATGCTCACTCATCTACCATAGAGCATCGCAGTCTTATAGCTGTCCGGTAGAATTTTTCTCTGAGTTTAATAGGAGCTTTGCGATCACAAATTATGCCTGAGCCATACAGCACATTACTTACGAGTAACAACCTAGTATTAACACATTTGTATCGTTGATCCATGTCATAAATGTTGGACAAAGTTTTACATTGGTTGCCTACTGTCTAACGACTAACACAAACCTCCTCTCTTATATAATGATTTTGGCATTTTGCTATACTTTCACAGTCATGCAAAAAATAGTCTGGAAACTGTTAAGACATTACTCAGACTGACCTCAACAGACACCTTTTGCTTGTCCACATAAAAGAAAGCTGAGTTGGATGTCAAAATCAAAATAGCAAATGCATGAACAACAGGACTGTATGCTACATCACTCCCACGAATATTATACAACCATGCAACCTGCATTATAAGCACAATGCCTAATTATTGGAAATATTAAATGGAAAAATAAAGATAATAATCTTGGATGAACATGCATGGAGGAAAAATCCTCAAGCTCACAAAACACAAGATAAGGAAAAGTTATTAACAGAACACACTCACCTCATCAAGTGCTGTGACAATTATACCACAGGCTTGCTCCTGCACAAGCTTTTCTCTCAAATCTTTCAACTTATCTGCAACAGAACGACCTGCAAATTCCAATGTTCGTACTGTAACAGCATTAATATCTGCAGGTGGCCGATTTATCCATACTTCATCTACCAAATTTTTTGTAGTTTGAACCAGCTTCTGCTGTTTTTCGGCAAAAGCACGCTCCCATCTTTGGGCAGTATCAATTGAAATGCACCAAGGGTCAACCCCAATGGATGCATCCTTCGGCAAATTCTAGTGGAAGGAAATGACTGATTAGTACGGATATGTGACATAGTAAAATTACAGAAATATCTTATCAAGTGAGATGAATAAACAATGGAGCGAATGTACCACTCAGAAGCAATTCGTTAATGAGGTAAGACTAATCTGGCATATTTTCCACATTCATATTTTTAATTTTACGTTGTTGCATTGCAAATATGATAGTTTTGGAAATTTCTAACAATTTAAAAACCTTATTCCTATTTTGATATTTCTAATTTCTAAAATTTTAGCCCGATTAGCAAAGGGCCAGAGAAACTTTCCAGTAATAAATTGGAATAGAAGTATAGAACCAAATGGTGATGCTTGTTGATCGTGATCAGAGATCAGCATAGAGGAGAGCGAGGTTCTCAGTCAGCTCTTCCTAAACAAGGTGAACCTAGATGTGGACAACAACATATCAACAATACCAAGATGTAGACACTAGACAGTGATTCTTGACCGAAGCTGAAATCCTATGCTTCATTGAAACTTATATTCTAGGAAGGAATCAAAATTTGCGAGAGAGGCCAAACAAGTAGAACACCATATAAAAATATGATTTTGCTAATTTTTACATTTGTCTTAATACTTTATCAATAATATACATCAAATAATGCTTTTTCGAAAGCTGGTGCCTCACATCAGCCATCCAGATATCTACCACAGGATCTTCACCAATGAGCATTAGCTTCCACTGATCACTAAGTTGTTGTGTTGCCTGCAAAAAATATCGTCCATCGGTCCACAGCAGTGCTTTATTCTTTGTTATGAGTGCCAAACCTGAATTTCATTTAAAAAAAAAAGGTAAAACTCAAAAAAACAGAAAAGATACTCAATTGATTTGATCATGTTTGAAATACACAATAACATTAGAATCCATCTTATAACAGGAATTGACTCTCTGGTCTTAAAATCCCCATCTAGTCAAATTACCAAACTATACAAAACAAATGTGCCACATATGATCAGCTATTCAGCTCACAGCAAAGACAAGAGGCATACGAAGTGCAGTAAAATAAAATCTATTCCAGCCTAGCAACATACACTGATTTTTTTTTTAAAAAAAAAATTATTGGAACAAAACTTGCTTCCACAGAAACCATTTATTCTTAAGCGACTGCCCAAAGTGGAGAACCAGGTTCAAATATCTGCTCCTCTAGTGAGCAAATGCTATCCGACATTAAATTCCAGTTAAATCTTGAGACAGGAGGGAAATTTTTAAATGTTATCCGACATTAAAATATTGAGATGGTTTCTACAAGCATTAAAAGAATCCAAACAACTATCGGAAAAGGTCAAACAGCTAAGGGCATTGCTCACAATCTGGTCCCAATCATCCAAAGCATTTTGAAAAACAGATTGATGTCACAATAAATGAACAAAAACGTACAAACTAATACAAAAACGCATCCAACAATTTTAAATTTTAAATTTTTTGGTTAAATTGAAACTGACCAGCACTTCCAGTGAAGCCGGAAACGAATTCGCGCCTCTTGTCTCGTGCAGATACATATTCACTCTGCAAATATAAATGACCATCCATCGGATTAGTCAACAGAATAAAGACACCGAAAATATTGAATCTGAGTAATACAGTGAGGAAGTGCAAGAAAATTTATCAAATAGGGAAGAATGAAAGGGGAATTTCAACCTGATGATAGTCTTCAGAGGGCACGACTAAGGCATCGAGTGGCGGAGAGTGAGATGTCATTAAAGACCTCAACGCAGAGAGTTTGTCTTCCATCTTCTTCTTCTTCCTTTCTGATTTTCGCACAAAGAATCTTTGAGTGAGAGACAACACTAACAGAGTTCGACCCAATTACTGTCAGATTCCTTGGAAACGTCGAGGTGAATGCCCTTTTCTAGTTTTTTTTTTTTTTATTTTTCCTAAGTATACTTCCGGTTCCGAATGAGCCCAGCTTTCCTGGGCTTAGACTTTGAACTGAACTTTGTTGGAGGTGCGTGCGTCCAATGAACGCCGCGCCACGGGTAACAATTTTTTTTTTTTAAAGTACAAAACTGCAGTGCATAATAACTTTTTAAATTAAAATGAAAAGTGATTTCACTTGTGTGTATGCATTTTTTTAAAATAATACTTAAGATTAATTTTCAAATTTGATAACAAAAATCTTAATATTATTTTTTTCACCTTTTTATTTCTTTATTTTTTAATTTTTTTTAGAAGCAACCGCATAGGAGGAGTGGGTTGAGGTTAAATGCAGTTAATAGATCAACATTAATTAAATTATAAATGAGTATTTATTGTTATTTTATAAATTAAATAAAAATATAATAAATAAAAAAATGTTAAAAAAAAAAATTGGTACCTAACTCTCTAGGGGAGCTTAGAAGGAGGCCTCACTCCGAAAGTGAGATGTAAGGGCTGCCCCACAAGGGGACTTAGGGGAAGGGGAAGGGGAAGGTGCAAAGGACAGAGAGAGTGTCAGTGCAAGAGGTTAAACATGAGATAAATTGTTACGCAAGTATTATTTATTTTAAATATTTTATTTAATAATTAATATATATATAATTTAATAAATTATATTATAAATATATTTTATTTTTTAAAAAATTAATAATATATATTAATCGATAAATAAAATATTTAAAATAAATAATATATACTTAAAAATTTCTTATATCATGACAATATTAATAGTTAAGTCATTGGTAACGGTAAAAAAAAAAAGTAAAATTTTATTTCACAAAAACATAAAATTTCAATCCCACTCAAGATAATAATGTCATTTTTTGATGTCATTTTTTTTAATTAACAAATGTAGAAATGCTCTTATTCAACGATTGAATGTGGTATTATATTTCATTCCGTCACACCAAATACTCTGTGATTGATACATTTCATAGAAAAATTCTAAATTATTCATAAGAATCAAATGCTAGTGCCCACATTCTTATATTCGCCTTTTGAAATTTAATGGAATATTCACGCCCACAACATGTATATTTAAATAAGGTTAGGCTTATATTTGTCATTTTTTTTAAGCTTAACTTTGAGTTAAAGATACAATTATTTATCAATATGTGAACCACTTATCATAAAAAAAGTGCTAATTTATTTAATAATAAAAATGTGTTAATCTAATAATATAATTATTTATTTTGAATACATTTTATCACATTAATTATCAGGTTTAACCATTAAAACATAAACCAACCTCCTCTCTAATTCTACCGTTGAACTAATATTTAAACATTCATTAAAACTATCCAAACATTTCACACTAAAGTGTCAATAACTGTATAATAAATTTAATAAAATGATACTACGCGATGCTTTGTACTAACAAAATTAACCATGTGAGATTACCAAAAAAAAAAAAAAGAACTAACCATATAGTAGCTTTGTGCCAACGAATAATCACAAAAGACAAAGTGATAAACTTAAAAACCATGGAGTGGTACTTTGATTTTGACACATATCAAAGGGGGCAAACTAAATTTAAAAAAAAAAAGAAAAAAAAAGAAGGCCACTAAGACAGTTACTCAAACCACTTGCCCAGGTTCACAGGCTGATGTCAATTCATGGTGAGGAGATATCCAATCAAACAGTTGTATTATACCAAGTCATATTCACAAAAGCAAACCAAAAAAGAGGGGAACATGAAGATACACGAATTCACATTATTATTTGATGATATTAAATTTATAAACATCTACACCTTCAGGAACAATGCGGAACCGAGAACAACATGGGGATTGATAGTGGAATAAAGGTGGCATATTTCCTCCACCACAATGGAATGGCAAAATGCCAGAACCAATTTGACAAACACCAAGGAAATTGTTATACAGATGACCAACAAGAATAGAATGAAGTCAAGAAAAAAAGAACCATCATGACTGCGCGAGCTTCTTGACTACAACAGCCATATACTTGCCCTGATGCTCTGCGAGTGCCAGCTCTGTTTTACTTGGCTCTCTTGTGCCATCACCGGCAAACACTCCTGCACCATACGGAGAACCCCCTCTAATGGAGTCCATCTTGAACATGCCGGGTCCAAATGTGTATCCAACAGGAACAAACAGCATTCCATGGTGTGCCAGCTGGGTGATTGCTGTCCAACTGCAACAAAAAGCTCAAAACTAAGCATTCAGTAATGCCTTCGGAGTACTATTATCTAAGACACCGTTCTAATTTCTATCATGAAGGGTGGTCAAATCTTTATTTCTCGAAATGTATAGAATACTGCAGACATGTACTTCTATAAATGATCCATTCAATTTCAACTTATTTGCTTGTCTACTGGAGTCATCTGAAACAATAATAATCAGAGAACAAACTCTTCTACAATTGCAGCCTTTGCAGGCCAGTACCAATGCACCATTGTACCATTTACCTAATCAACATAAAATATCATCATTCAAATCTGTAGGAAGAAATGAATTTACAGAGTGCAAATTTTTCTTCTAACTTTTTGCCATCAATCTTTCTTCTCTTGCTCTAAGGGAAACTTAAATTTGCCCCACTGTGATATTCCTTAAGAAGTCTTGCATATTAACTTGAACTTCATGTAATCATCTTTTAATATTTTTCACACAATATAACCAAAAATTCTCTAGGTTTGATAATCCAGATTGAAGATAAACCATAAATAACATGTAGCTTATATGAACTCAATAATACATTGGAACTTTCTTATATCAAGTCTCATGCACTCATTATCTGAAGCTGGTGAAAATCTGAGATAGCTGTCTGAGACACCAAAAGAAAGCTGAAAACGTCAAATATATAAAACTTTCAGTGCTAATAATCTGGCCAACTAAGTCATGTGACTATGGTCCTTGTAAAGCACGCTTCTTCCATGCCATTCTTCTAGATAACATACCAGGTAATTATACTAAGCAATAGCAAAATATAATAGCAATCTCTCTCTCCCTCTCTTGTGGAGCTGAAAATAAAAATTGTGCAGTATGAATACAAGCTTTGCTGAATCCATATTATACAGACATAGAAAGCACTATGGTGAATTACAGACACGAAGAATATTGAGCTGGAAATATTTGCATTTGATTCCATCTCAATTGTTGCCATGCATCATGGAAATTAATCACAGAGAAGAGCATAGCCTGCTAAAAGCAAATGTGCAGACTTGCAATAGCTGTAACATTTCCCTCTAAGAATAATAATCTAAATATCTAATCAAGAGAAGTATTTATGATATAGCCCTTGAAAAGCCAATATTCATTAAAAACTACCGTTCAATGCCACAAGATATTTTGAATTTTTATCATGATCACCTACAATCCAATCAAATGTCACGGACACCAAAATCTGATCTTTCATCTCATTTAAAAGTGAGCTATTCAAGTCAAACCAACTTGGAATACCGCCACCTTCTATCCTCAATTCCTCATTGCACTGATCATAATATCAAAGTATATGTATGCGCCTAGACTCTAGTCAGAGTTCATACATCAACATTTTTACACCTCTGTCACAAAGCTTGCCGTCCACGAGCAATTTAAAGTTCTCTTTTGGTTCTTTTTATCAATAAAAAGAAATATTATGCATGGAGCATCAACTATCAAGTGGGAGTTAACTTTCAACTAACTCCAGGACAAATACTCTATGGAAAGCTTCTAATTTTCATTGGTGAGCGAATCTAATGCTTCACAGAAGTATACATATATATGCATGATTTGTAAAATAAGTTATGCATATTATCTATGTTTAATCACAACAATTTAATTGACATTGATAAACCAAATTCTTACGCAGTGGTTTCTTGACCGCCTCCTTGAGTCCCAGTACTGAGGAAGAACCCAGCAGGCTTCCCTGCAAGCTTTTGCTCCTTCCACAACTGCCCCGTTGAATCAAAGAACGCCTTCATTTGTGCCGCCATGCACCCGTATCTGGTGGGAAACCCAAACAACAACCCATCAGCGGCCGGCAACTCAGCCGCCGTTATCTCCGGTATGCCGTCGTCCTTCGGCGGTGCCTTCATCTGGTTCAACACCTCAATCGGCAGTGTCTCCGGCACCCTATACAAAACCCCTTCGACCCCATTCACCCCATCCACACCCTTCTTCAGTCTCCTAGCCAGGCCTTCCACATGGCCATACGTAGAATAGAACACGATGAAGATCTTTAATTTGGCAACTCGCTGCGACACCGTTTCTTGGATTGGCATAGCAGCGGCGTCAGCATCGGCTTTGTCAGTATGGGTGTCCTCCTCCACTGGGATCGGCGCGTTCCTCGACGCTCCGGCGCCGTCGGGAGGAGGATCGTCGACAAACGGCGGCGCCTTCTTCTTGCTGGGAACACAGCCTCCTCCTTTCCCCATCAAAAACAAGAAATTGCTGAATGAGGACGGCAGTGGCAATGGCAGTAGCAGCAAAATGCAATACTTGGGATTTCAAGGACAATTTCAAATTGGGTTCCTTCTTTTTCACTCCAAAATCAAAATTTGAGGACTATGAAAGAATGAATGAATGAATGAGCTGTCTCATTGAATTCTGAAGTGCAGAGTGGCCTACCAAATGGAGAGGATTTCAAAGCAAACAGATCAGAGGGATTCCAATTTCCAAGTAGGATTGCATTTTCAGAGTGAATTCACACTTCTTTTCAGAGCGAATCAAGTGGGGCTGTGATGTCACCCTCGCTTTCACGGTTTCACCCACGCTTATCATTCAAATCACCAACACGGGCCAACCTAACCAAAACGACCACGATGCTGCACCTATACGACAATTACAAGGTTGCTGCTGTCGTAACTTCATACAACACGTACAAACCGCGTCACTTGATCGCTTTCTTTTCATCCTTGTATTTTGGGGGTTGGTAATGAGAAAAGAAGAAAGAAATTATGAGAGGTGAAGGCGATGCTTTACAACGAAAAAGAATAACAACTTTACGACTGAAAGAGAGATAAAACCTTTCTTAATTTAATTATGAATGACAAATTATTACTGGTGAATTAATGGTTATACATTTCATATAAAATTATTGAAACTTTATATGAATATTTTGTATTTAACTCTACTTTTATATAACATGTGAAATTTTCACTTGAAAATATTTAGACTTCCAAATTCTCCATTGATGATAATGTTCATACATCGAGATCATATTAGTTTTAACTAGTGTTTCTTACGATGCTTAAAAGCCATGGCAGCCTTTAAATTCCTCTCTCTCTCTCTCTCTCTCTCTCTCTCTCTCTATATATATATATATATATATATATATATATATATATACACCTTTGCACATTTTTCCCATAAAATATGGTTCCCACACTGATACTAGATGTGTTTATGGTGTGGATTTTTTGTTTTCAGATGCATGTGAAGGGCCATTTAAATTTACGTTTCAAATCTATTATCTATATGTAGTGCAGCAAAATACTCCATATCTCATTATCTCATGCCAAAAAAAATAAAAATAAAAACCCTCCGTATCTATGTTGAAACTGATGTTCTGTTTATGAATTATGATATACTATTAATTAAGTTTGATGTACCAACCATTTACTCATGTATTGCTTGCAAATACAGTCATTTACTCATTTTGTTACATTTTTTTTATTTAATATACATATGTAATCAATTATAAGAACTTTTGATGAGTTACAATTTTCACCTCTTTCATTTTACCACATATATATAAATTACATTACCTTAACTATATATACTCATTATATATAAGAAATCTGACCCATTATGATGTAACTCAGTAATAAACAAGTAAAAACTTTTGTTGGACAAACTTTATTTATAATATTAGAGATTTGATTTTATTAAAGAAAATTTTATGAAAAAAGATAGCCTCTGTTCTAAGTGTGAATTAATCTCACATACCTGGTAAAAAAAAAAATTGAAGCAAAATTAATGTGAATTTTGGATAGTTAGATATTAAATTGTAAAAATTGATCTATAAGGGCTTAAATTATAAACATATTCATGAAGAGCCAAAATAGAATTTTTGTCTAGATTAAATAAACAAAAAACTGGTGAACGAAACCAAACCGGCTAATTAATCTGGTTTAATCCGTTTGGCCGATTTGGTTTGTCTAATGATCATCCAAAATCATAATGCCACGAGGACCAAGCAAGATGAAGGAAACTATCATATGGATGCAGTGCCTCCTTCAAATATTCATCATGGGCTATTGGGAAAAACCGAGTAGGTTCTTTTTAGGCATTGATTCCCTCCTACATTCTATGCGTTCCATTGAACTAAAATAATTTGATTAAGTTATTCTATAGATGGCTTCAAGAAAATCTAGAATTTATTAATCAAATCTGATTCATGCATGCTAATAACTATGAAATATCACACGCTTCCATGAGAAAGTGAATGGTTTAAGAATATATGGGTAATTTTAATTTCAAAATTAATCAATATCTCATGAAAATATATGATTCATTAAAATCAAGTTTAAGTGATTCAACCATTAACAACAAGGTGTTGCATTTTTTTTTTTTTCCTTTTGGGTCATAACAAGGTAATGCCATTCATGTATGCTATAGGTGCAAGGACAACCCACAGAGTACCAACTTTTTGTTGGGCCTCAAAGATGAAAGTTTTATAAACGATTGACTGTGCAAGTCAGCCCATAGCATTTATCCTTACCCAATGTTTTGTGAATTGTGATTCTCTAGTGTGTTGGAGGCCGCCTTGGGGCCTGGTCCCCGTTTTCTACGCAGGAAAAGAACAAAAACTAATTTTTTGATTCAGGTTTCTTTTTTTTCTATAATACAAAATTATAAATCACATTTAGTTAAATGATTTCTTCATTTTTGTGATGCTAATATAGACTGAACTAAATTCTAAAGTTAAATATTTATTCTTATTCACTTCAATGGAACTAAACTCACGAAATATCTCCTTTGATAAAAGTCAAAAGAGTGAAAGTTAAACCACCAATGCAAAATTTACCTAAAAAAATGCAATATAGACAATTATTCGAGGAAAACATGCTTGAGTTAAATGAATGTGCTAGCTAGCGATCAGTTGATAAAATCTTTTATATGAGTACAAATAATTCAAGAAAAAGGGTTGATTTTTTTTTTACGTGATTTCGGCAAATAAAGTTCCATAAAAAATATAGTGATTGAAAATTTTTTTGTTCTCATTATATCTGGGAAAAATGTTCATAGAGATTTTTTTAAAATTTTTCATGAGGAATAAAAGATCTTTTTTTTTTCATTTTTTTTCAAAATATTCCCTCAAAATATTTTCCAAAAAAAATATGTGAAAAACTGAATTAATTTAGATTTAAGACTATTTCTATATAAAAAATTTTAATTATATAAATATATTTTGTGACATAATTTTATATTGACAATATTATTTAAAAATTGTTTGATAGAACAATTTTACAAAAGAAACATTTTGAACCACAAAATATTTAACAGAATTATGCTTAAAATGGGTACGTCACCTAAAATGGATGCTTCAAAGTTGAAGCCACCTAAAGATGGTTCTACAAAGCATTAAGGCTAGAAAATACTTTCTTCAAACAATAAGAAAGTGGAAGAAAGATAAGACAGAGAGATTCTTTGGTAAAAATAAAAGTTTTTTTTTATTTTGGTAGAGATACTTCTTTTTTCTTTTTTTGCCATTACTCATTACTCACTTTTTTTTTTAGTAGAAATAAAAGTTTTGGTAGGTTGGACGTCAGGGGCCCACCAGGTCCAAGCAAGTATATTCGCAAGATCGCCCACCAACAAGGTTCTCATATCAGTAGAGGGAATCGAACCCGCGCCCTTGTGAGATACGAATCTATTCCTTACCAATTGCGTCAACCTTCATTAACTACTCATTACTCACTTTGTGAAAGTATGCAAGAGTTCCATTTAATCAACAGAGGGTTATGCTAAGCTACCCCTAAAGTATTGCTACCACCAAGCAAAAGAGAAAATCCCTTCCTAGGTAAGGATCGGGCGTCAAGTGCCTTACTGATCCAGGTGGTTAGGGCGTTTGGCTAGGGTGTGCTGAACCAACTTTTTGCTAAGTAAATTCATCCTCTTTTTTGGATTTTTTTTTGTCTTTTTCCCTTTAAAGTTTTTTCAATCTTACCTTTCTTTAATCAATTTTAAGAAAATACTTTTTAATCATAATCAGTTTGACATAATATTTTGTCAAAATGAGTTGTCATGCTTATTAACCTTTGAATAAATAAGTTATTTATATTACTTTGTCTCATCCAACAATTATTTTTAAATTAAATTAAGCTCCAACTAATTTTATGGGTTGTTTACCACTAATCCCCATTTTAACAATTAAAAAAATGCAAACTTGATTTAATAAGTAACAATGTCTGTGCCAAAAAAAATAAGTAACAATGTCTTCGACCTTCATCCATTTGCGTAGTTTAGGTATGACAACGTGATCTTTGTGCTTAGAACAATGACACAGTATTCTAACCGAGGCGAACCTATTGATGGTTGAAAACAATTCCCAAAAGAAGGCATGACAATGAGGTTCCTTAAAAACAAGTTTGCTAATGTTCGGTAAGTGTTAATTTGTAGACATATTTCTCCATTGTCCCATTCCCTATTGCCCTATATGTCCGTTTCAAAGTTAAACTTTCACGTATTTCCTTAAAAGGCCCCATAGAATATCATCGACCCACGTTCCACTCGTTGCAACTTGCAAGAAACAGAAGACAAGTCTTACATGACTTGTTTCTGTAAAAGTAGGAAATTAATAATTAAAATTTCACAACGTGACTTTTCTTTTCCTTTTGTTAAATGTGATCCTTATTTTATGGTTCTCTATTCATATAAATTTTTCAATGAAACTCATCTGATGAATATAAAACAATAAAAACAAAAATCTTACCTCATAAGGTCGTCCCTCCATTTTTTACTACCTAGTCCAAGTTTGCTTCTAATTGAAGGCACAACTATAACGGCACCAAACACATATAGTTCCTACTTCACTCACAAGTGGTACCATTAAGTAATCGCTATCGTACATGCATGAAATTTAACACAAAGCTGACTCACATAGTAGCCAACGTGCCGAGCCACAAAGGAATGAGCCCTAAGGCAAACTCAAGGACCACAACACACTGCAATGCATCACACACAGGGAAGTTTAAAATTAATAAAAGGAGAAAAAAGAGTGGGTGAGGGGTCTTGTTTCGTTGTCTTCAGATCAAAGGACACCTGAGAGATAAATCTAGATCGATACATGATGATCTTTTTTTTTTTTCTTCGCGAATCTATATCTGCTGAATGGACACCCGCTATGTTCGATTTCTAACACATGTCCCACAACATCGTTTTAGCCCTCAACGTTATAATGGAAGCGTGGCTTATCAGCTGTAGCCCCCAGCACAACGCCAAATTTGCAGAGGATAAAAAAAATGGAAGAAAAGAACTTGTGGAAAAGAAAACAACAGCATCAGTGGGAACCATGTGCTGAGGACAGTGGTGGTGGCTTAAGAATGAAGGACGGCCAGCTTGGAATCCCTCAAAGAGTGCATAGAAATTGGGACCGAGGGACAAAGCAGTGCCACATCTTCGCTAGTTCACCTGCCACGCTTCGTACTATTGCTCCATGTTTAATCACAGTTGATTAAGGGATTAAGATAAAGTTAAATCAAGCAAGTACAGAATCTTTGGTTATTGTATAAGCCTCTCAAGATACTGACTTGGCTGTGTGGAGATTTCTTGCTTTTAAGTATAGGGAATAATCCAACCTTTTATGTTTGTATATATGTGTGTGTTTATAGTCTGCGGGGACTTCAAGCTTTTGGTGAAAGGGACTTGCTAGGGCTTTACCGTCCAATGAAAAGCTCGGCTCTTTCTATCGTCCTTTTTCTTTTTTCAAAATTCTACAACTGCTTGACTATACTATTATTGCATCTTTTTCACCAATGGGTTTAGTTGATCGCTGTCTATTACTCTCGCACATTGCCACGCGCTGACATAAACCTTTGGTCAGGACCAATGATCTTACATGGAGAGAAATTCTTAAGAAGTTATATATTTACACTGATATTTAAATCAATATTTAATATATATAAAATTTTATAAATCTTATTATAAATATATTTTTTTAAAAAAATAAATATGTACATATTTAATATTAATTTAAATACTTATATAAATACGTGTCTATCCAAAAATTTAACACCATTGGGTTCATGCGTCGTTGGGTGAATGACACTTGGTGCGTATGGTGCGTGAGCCCCTGCCCTAAACCTTGAAGTTGGAGACTTAGAGCTCAATCAGCCTCAAGTCATAACCAAAGCTATATAAATATGGCCCAAATTAAGGCGTAATTCAGGGGTTTGTTGAAAACTAGGTGTATAGGTTTGAGAAAATTAGGCTACATTTTTTCAATTAAAAAAGAAAAGAAATAAAGAAAGAAAGATACTCTCCACGGAGGCTGACACTATGCGTGGATATTACATAGAAAATGATAGCTAATGAAATTAAAATAAGCACAGATTTAGAGGCTAAAAGGAAAGGGATTAGTCTGGAAGGAGGGAAACATGGAGGTATACTGTGTGTGGCTTATACAACACAAACAAACTTGACCGCCGGATGACATTGATCGCATGCATCCATATCATATCCGGGCAAATTAAACGTAGTTTATTCAGATATATGGGAATGGGTGTCATTAAGAGGACCTATACCTTCCATATGTTAAATAAAATGAAGATCAAATGCAAATTAAACATTTACATTTGAGCTGAGGAAATAATATACTATAAATTATGCACAAGCTAGTAATTGAAGGGAGTGCATAAAGGGTCCAAGAGAGTTCTTTGATTTTTTTTTTGGGGGGAGGGGGGGGGGTCGAAATTTTTGTAAGATTGTAAATTTGTAATGTCTATTCAATCAAAAGGTGTTAGATAGTAACTGTTGATAAAAGGCTGCTCCTAAAAATTATTACACATGGGTCATGTATCTTTGAGTTTTAACTTAGATCTCATGTTGTACCCAAAAAAAAAAAAACTTAGATCTCATGTTGATGTGCTAATCAACAAAACATAAAAAGCGGTACCACAAGTGCTACTAATCATGTTTCTTTACGAAAAAGAAAGAGGGGAAAATGAATCAGGGTACGTATTAGCTAGCTAATTATGATTAGATTCAATTTGTTCACACATGCTGAGGATCGAGGAGGTACATCCAGATATGCTTAGTTGTTTCAACTTTTGAGATTTCATAATGAATTAGGGAAGAATGCACTTTGATTAGGCAGGGTGTGTGACTGAAAATCTTGATTATTAGGATACCTCAAACAAACTAAATGAAAGTTGGAAGATGGGAAACAAGGGCTGCAGGTGTCGGGATAAACATGACACCCATTTGCTTAATTAAGCCTTTGTTTTTTGTTTTTGGTTGATTGATTAGTTTATTAACAAGACTGACAAATTAACAACTCAAAAGCATAACGCAAGGAATCCCAATATTCGTGCCACGCGCATGATCTTCTGTTGCATATCTTTTTCCACTCTCCATTAAACAAATATAAAATTGATTAAGCACAAATTAACCTCAGCTGCCAGATTATATAACTTAAAGAGCGAATCTCTCTGTCTCTCTCTCCTCTTCTCACTACTGATTCTCTAACATCTTCGTTCTTATCCTTAGTTACCAACTTTATCTTCACTTTAATCCATTTAACTCTAGTAAACTTGAAGAAGCACCCTGCATGCTTTTCAAGCTCATCTTATCTTATTTTACTTAAAATAACCATGTCTAATCTATTGTACCCACCATGACAATAGTCCAAGCTTTCCCCCTCAGAAATGGAAAAAAGGCCAAAACATTCACTTTTGGCTTGAAAACGACGTGTGTGTCTGGACTCTCTGGATAATGTACACGAAACATCTCTCCCAATCGGTGCTTCTTGGTACCTCAAACTGTTGACAAATTCATCTCTCTCACTTTCTGTCTTTCTGCATATGGTTCGTTGAATCCAACCTCATTCTACTTGTAATGGGGTACTACTTATTTGCCTGTTTTGACAAAGGAGTCTTCGTCCTCACCATGTCTATGAACAAGGAACTTCACCATATTAAGTAAATTTTGGTCGTGTAACTCCTCTTCACGCCAGAAAATTCACATTCACTTACAGATGCGTTGATTGATCTGTTTTGCTCACATGCCATGGGTATCGAATCTTTTTTTTTTCTTTTTAAATTTTCAATTCGTGTTTTATTACAGCCTTTTAACGATTTAAAAGGATTTGAGCTTAATGGACATTTTGGGCAGCATAGGCTTTAATGCTATAAATGAGTGACTAACTCATGTAATTAATCTCGGAGTTGTCTAGTCGCCTATTTGTTTTTTTTTTCGGGTAGATAAATGAAAATACAAAGAAAACTTGCTGACAGTTACAGTACGTGTGAAAGAGGCCCCACTCAAATTTTGAAGTTGCCTATTTGTTTTTTAGATACTCTTGACACCTTATCAAATATTTAAAAAAAATTTAATAAGTGTTGGGTGTAGTAATAAGTAAGTTGTTCTATTAGAAAAAAGACTAAAGTTAGAACCTTGAAATAAATATTTGTAGAAAAGATTTTTTAATCACTATAGTATTTGAAGGAAGGTTTTCTAATCACTATAGCATTTAAAGAATTAATCTCATATTAATACTTGTAAAAATATTCTTGTCAAAAACAAAAAAAAAATATATGACTAACTGGGGCACTAATATCTTTTAAAAAAATACAGAATTAAAGTCCAGTATGTAGTTGCATTTTCTCATTTGAATTTTATAAGTATAACAGTAACTAATAAATTTATAAAAATTCATCAATATATATATATATCTTTTAATCTGGGGCACTAATATCTTTTAATCTCATATATACATACATACATACATATATATATATATATATATATATATATATATATATATAAAATATAATTTATACTTTTAAAATTTATTCAAATATCAAATTATTCTCTTAAAAAATTTTTTGTCTAACTAAACTTTCTTAAACTTTGTTTTAATTTAAAAACATTAGTTTTTTTGTTTAATTAAATAGAAGTTAACATGTAGTTTTAAGTTACACTAAATTTTAGGAGAATTTAGTGAGATAAAATTTTTTTTAAAGAGATAATTTGATACAAGAATAAACTTCAGGTGTGTAAATTATATTTTATTTCATAAAATTTTTTAACTAAATCATTGCATGGTGTGCACTTAGGTTATATAGTATGCACGTGAGGATGACATCTGTTTCATTTAACTATAAAATTAACATTTTTAAACTAAATTAAAATTTAAAGAATTTAGTGAGACAAAATAAAATTTAAGAAAATAATTTAATATTAAAATAAATTTTAAAGGTATAAATTATATTTTGTCTTTTATATATATATATATATATATATATATATAAATGTTTGCATGGTTAGGGCGTGTCAAGCGTGGCGGGTACAGGTGCTGTTGGTGGAACAATAAGTTAACATGAACGCAGACGAAGTGATGGGTTGGGGGAAGGAGAGGAGTGGAGGAGAAATTATTGGATGTTGTTCGAGCAGTATTTTTTTTTTATTTTAAGTAAGTGAATATAAAGTAAATGTATAAAAATAATATTAAAAAAATTATTTAATTTAAAAATATATAAAAAAAGTGTGAATTAAAAAGATTTTTAATTTAAGTAATTTTTAAATAAATATTATTTATTTTAAATACTTTATTTAATAATTAATATATATATAATTTAATAAATTATATTATAAATATACCTCATTTTTTAAAAAATTAAAAATATACGTTAGTTATTAAAAAATATCTAAAATAGATAATCTACCCAAAAGTTTCTACTCTCACTTTCGCTCTCAAGTCAGGTCTCACCACACAACATTGTCTACGTCAATAGGAAGATTACGCGTGGAGTGTAGATAGAATCTGTGGTCCCTTCAGGTCCGTAAGGGACAGTGACGCGTTCAGGTCCTTGTGTCGCATTCCATGTGCCTCTCTTTGCCATGGACTACAGTTCTTTATGGCCCCTCCCTCCCCACTAACTTTCTATAGCCTTCCTTCTTCCAAATTTTCGCTTTGGCTTCAGCTTTCACTCCTACTCAACTCTTCAACTCCGGCTCCAAACAAATATTAGCTAGGTTCCAACAGCCAAATCAATTTGTTTAGTACATATATACCAGGTGATTAATAATAAAGTTAGTGTTAGTATAAAATACTAAATTGAAATAAAAAAAATAATTATAATGTTATTCAACTAGCATAAGTAAGGGTAATACTATAAAACCACTTCAAAAAGAAAATTTTCAAATTTATGTTAAATGTTACCTTTGTTAAACAAAATGTCATAGGTTTAAGTATATGTTTGATTTTGATTAACTTTTAAATTTTTTAAAAAATTCTCTTAAATTTTAATTATAATTTTTTAATATAAAATAAATTAATCTGAATATATATTAAGGCATTAGAATTAATTTCTATGGCAACAGCTATATGTGAGATATCTATTTCCTTCATTTTTGGGGGAAAAACTTTTTAAATATTCCTTCAGCTTATCAATTTTATTTCTTTTTTTTTCCTAAATAAGGTTTAGTTATATTTTGAAAATTAGAATAATTATGATTCAAAATTTATAACAAACATAATTATTTTAATAAGAATTTATGAAATTTTAAAATAATAATTAATAGTTTTATTTTTAAAAAATAGTTGTTAACCACTTATAAGGTTATGATTGGAAATTTAAAAAGATAAGAAAAAAATTAATTTAAAAAAATAAAAAAAAAGAAATAAAGAAGAATGTGAGATTAATTAATAAATTTTTTTATTTAAATATTTTATAAATTTGTTAAAATTCTTTAAATTAAAAAAAATTAAAATATTAACAAAAATTAATTAAAAATTTTTAAAAATTTATTTATAAATTTTAATTTTTTTATTTTTTAAAAAACTTTTAAATAAAATAATAATTTATAATTTTTAATAAATTTTTTTTCTTCCTTAATCACTCTAATAAGTAAATATTTAATTAGCAATAACAGCTACGCAATTTGTGAAGATTCTCTCTCACAAAAAAAAAAAAAAAGAAGAGAAAAGAAAAAATAAATGACACGATGGGAAGCCACGCAATGTCGTACCGTTGGATGTCAGGCCTCCAATGAATGGAGGATAGAGCTTTTGTTTTCTTTTTTGTTTTGCTAATGGGGGGATAGTGGATAGAACTTGTACCAACCATTACAAAAGTCTGCGAACTACAACGAGCCCTGTCCCCCTATGGAAACGTGGAACCCATCAGACAAATGTCTCATGCAGAGAAAGGGAGTTTCTATGATAGTGTGGTTTTGTTTAAGGATTTTCACAATAAATATTTAAAGTTTATATAATATAATTAATAATTAATAAATATATTATTGATATTAAAAAAAAGTATACCAAAGTAATTTTTGAGAAGAAATAACACTAGTAAAACTTTGATTGAGATCAAATTGTCTCGGATTCAACAACACGTGTTAGTTTAAATATAAATGATTTAGATATCTTATATATCACGTTAGGAATTTAATTTTTAATATATATGAATAAAACATAAATTATTAATAAGTATCTTTTCGTAAAAAATACGATCAAAAATTAAAAAATTAATCATTTATCTTTTAAATAAAAAAATATTTTAAGTGTATACAAAAAATTATCTCAAATTCGATTAACAAGGTGATTGAAAAAAGCATACCAACAATTTTTTATTGAGAAAGTCACAAAATCGGCTAATTCTTTTAATTTTATAAAAAAAGAACATATTTTTCTTTTTTTTTTTGCTTGTATCCGGTTCATTGTCCTCAATTTTTTCTTATTTTTACTAGATTTATTGAGTTTTTGCTTGTATCCGGTTCATTGTCCTCAATTTTTTCTTATTTTTACTAGATTTATTGAGTTTTGATTATGTTTGATTGAAAAACGATAAATGTGTTCAATCGAACAAGCTCAAAGTCCGAATCACCAAATAGCCAACCTAGTTTAATAAAAAAAAATGGCCAACCTAGATTTTACAACTTTAAAAGAAATTATTATGGATAGCGGAAGCTATTATAGTAGACTAGTTTTCTCTTTTTAAACTACCATAGTATTTTAAATAAATTATGAAATATTTATTAATTATTAACTTTCATAATAAATATTTAAAATATATAAAATATAATTATTAATTAATAAATATTTAATAACTAATTAAAATATCGATAAAAAAATGCACAGCTAAAAAAATATCAGCGAAACTTTTTGATTTTTTCTCGCCAATTTAATCCAATCCAATCCCACTAACTCTAACTTTAAGCTAGTTCATCAACCGCGACATGTCAGGATAGAGAACCTTTTGGAAGGACAGACAAAGTGGACATGCTTTTGTTTCTTGTCCAATGTCCAGCATTGAATCTGAATATTCCGAGAAGGTTGACTCTAGATTGTTGCCACGTCTTGCTCCAGTTTTGTAGAGGCCAAGGCTAGAGTAAAGATTGACAAAAGAAAACAAAAAACCAAAAGTAAGAAATATCGAGTTGTGAATGCTTTAGGATGACACAGAGGCCAGAGCATGGTCCAACTAGTTTGGTTGTATAGCACCACAGCAAAAAAACAAAATATATACGAGTCAATTACTTACCTCGCACGTTCTCAAATTCAAAATCAATTTTTTTTTAATATATTGACAGCATAAAAGTTTAAACTTATGATTTATTATGTATTATTTAAACTTCTCCTATTAACTCATTTCTAGTAACTTAAAATCAAAATTTTAATTTATATATTTTTAAAACTCATAAATTTCTTTTTTAATGAAAAATACAAGCAATATTATTTTTTTGCATAAAGATTAAAATAATTCAATTATTTCATTTAATTTTTTATATTTATTTATTTTTAAAATGTTGTATAATATAGTTGATTTTTACTAAAAAAGAATATGAAGTTAACCTAATATTTATAAATATAATAAGCACAATAGACTTATATTTATTAATTAAAATAAATACAGTAAAATTATTTTAATAGATATATCATATATATCAGTTAGTAGTACAATGAAGGTAGTTTTAGTATTATTTCTCTAACATTTGCGCTCATTTGTTACATAGAAATTCAAATAAGCTAGTTTTGCTTAGGTTTTTCTCATCCATGTACACCACATAACATAACTTCGTATTTTATACATACCATGTCAAGTTCTGTAATTACATTTTCGGGTCCAAAACCACATGAAATCAATATACGATTATAGCTCATCCTATGTTCTGCCTGACCTCGAATAACGGAAACTGCCTGACCTGGAGCTGGAGAAGATTTTGCTGTGGTAAGTGATGACGTCAATCATGACATGCCTAGTATCCTTCTCCAAACGAGAGTTTTTTTTTATATAAGCATTATTTTCATAAGCACTGAAATTAACATGCGATATACATGTATTTATGATTTAAGGTAATATTTGAGGGTTTAAAAAGGATTAAAAAAAATTAAAGAAAATAAAAAATAATAATAGAAGATTTATTAATAATTTTTTTATTTAGATATTTTAAATCTTTTAAAATTTTTTAAATATGAATAATTTTAAAATATTTATAAAAATTAACAAGAAAGAGTTTTATAATATTACTTAAAATTTTTTAGTTCTTTCTCTTTCTTCTAATAAATTTTCAAACAAAAGAAAAGTTTGCTTCATTTCTTTATTTTTTTTCTTAACTTTTTATTCAAACATAATATAAAGAGAAATTATATTTATAACTTAATTTACAAAACTTTATATATATATATCAAATATTAATTTAAATATTTATATAAACACATGTTTAACCAAGAGTTTCTCTCTCCAAACAACTAGCGAGACGATGGACAAGGGTGAGAGAATAGACAAATTCTCAAATACTTTAGTATTATAAATTTACAATCAACTGTTAAATCTTATTTTAATTTTATTATCTAATACTTTAAAATTAATTTAATAACATGTATTGTTATGATGTAAAATGTGTCATGTTTTTTCTATAGTACTAACCAATTTTCAAACACGGAGGTCTTCGAATCTTCACTCTTCTCGAGCCACGCATGCCCTAAACCACAAAGCCAGAGAGCTAGGTTGTATGAGTGCGGCTTGGCTTCAACGAATAAAAGGGACAGGGTGGGAATAGTACCACCCAATTGGACAACAAATTAAAGTGACTTACATGTCCAGATCCAGAGGCTAACTGCCCCTCACTGTCTATAAAGATCGAGGTGGTCAGCTTTGGTATCCCAACCCCATGTACATTTTTTTTTTCAAGAAAATAAAGTATATGCTTGTGGATTGGGACGGTGGGAGGCCATTTGTTCCCTTCACATTATGATCCTCTCTTTCTTTTGTTAATCACTTATTTGGGAAAGCCTAACGTAGGGGTGGTTACCACTTAAACACAAACACCAGCATTATATCTACGTTTATTTCTGCAATACTAGTCCAATTTTGTATTCACCATGGCCATTCCTTTTATTAATTATCAAATCAAAAGGACAATTAATTAAGATGGGCTTCATGATTATCACTTGGTGCCTAAGTGTGTACATGTGTCCAGCTGACTCTTTTGTTTTACCAATAATATAATATTACAACATTATTACCAATGTACTATGTTTTCTTTTTTTTTAAATAAAAATATATACATTATATAATTACATTATGTAGCATCTCTTATGCTACATGAGCTATTGTGTTGCGTCCACGTACTTTTTGCTGGTCTGGGGCGTGCACCATGGTTTGGCAGTTATTAATTAATTAATTAATTAATGAAAGAAAAACAACACAATGGCACTGGTCAGCAAATTAAAACGCAATTTGGGGGCATTTCGTAAGAGGGTCTTCCACATCTTCTACACAAACCAAGTGGTCGCGCATATCATTTTCCTTATAAATATATGGAAGGGGAGCTGTTGTCACTCCGAAGACATTTCGCCCTTTCGGAAGAACATCTCACTCATTTTGAGAGAAAATAGAAGCGAGCGAGGCTAGGAAGAAAGAGAGAGAGAAAGAGATCAAACACACTAAGAACACACAGCTATATACCCCACCATGAATCATCTACCTATCGAAGACCATATGGGGCTCATCTCTCAGCTATACGCTGCTGGTGCATACACTCAAACAATTGCTCTACAAGGTTAGCATATCCGTGCTCAAACGCTAAGCATTTTTCTCGTGTTCTTCAATATATGCGGCATGAAATTGAAAACGCCCTTCTTTGAATCGATTCTGTATTATTCAGGGGAACCAAAGCCAAGACGCAGGCGCAATAAAAAGAACAAAGGAGCTGAAAACGGGGGTGCGGCAGCCTTCAAGAAGAGGAAGCTCAGTGCAGAGCAAGTCAATCTGCTTGAGCAGAACTTTGGGAATGAACACAAACTGGAGTCTGAAAGGAAGGACCGGCTCGCAGTGGAGCTTGGTTTGGATCCTCGACAGGTTGCCGTGTGGTTTCAAAATAGAAGAGCTCGTTGGAAGAACAAAAAATTGGAGGAAGAGTACTCCATCCTTAAAAATGCCCACGAAACCACCATGCTCGAGAAATGCAACCTTGAAACTGAGGTACACCGGCACCCCCTAATTTATCTTCTGCATATTTAATTACGACTGGCTTTTCATTATAATATTATATTAAGGTTATTGTTTGGTTTCCCAGAAATTTTAACCGAGTAACTATCTTTAGAAAATTTCTTGAGGGGAAAAAAACAAGCTTCTGAAAACCAAGAGTATGAGTTTGTGGTCTTGTCTTTTGTCTGGGAAACCGATAGCGCCAGTGGAGCTAGTACGCTACCTGGGGAGTCTGAAAGCGAGACTCACTGTAGCCAAACACAGTAACTTTTTACAGCAGCGGCATTTTCTTTCTCACAACAATAACGTCAATTTTGGGCAAGCATGCGTGACTTGACGCTTCTTCTAGTGGTGGCCTTTATATTTTATTCTAAATTGTTCCTTTATCTCTACAAGTCGTTGCTTCATATTTATTTTACTAGTAATTGTTGAAAGAGAGAAGTACCCGCAGCCGGTTTTCGGGGCAATAAAGAAACACCAAGAATGAGAAAGAAAATGAAGGGAAAGCCAAAACTGACCCACCAAAAAACCGTGTATGAGCTCTGGGCTCGAAGTAATCCAAGTCGTCCTCTTTAGTTCTCAGCCATAGCCATATGATAAGTTAAAAGGACGACAAAAAAAAATGATAAGTTACAAGGCAAAATTTAAAAAAAAAATCCAAAACAAAAAATAGACATTAACAAGTGACAAAGAACAGTCGAACGGCAAACTGTCACCTTGAGTAGACAACAAAAGCACCATGTCTTTCAGTCTTGGATAAAGTCCGTACAGACACTGTTTGCATGCTCAGGTTGGGCCTTGTTCAAGGCAGGCCCACCTATGAAGAAGGCGGCACGTGACATATGTTCCCACGTGAAACACCATTAGCCACTAATCAATGCTACTAAATCCTTATGATAGTGAACTAAATTCCTAATTCCGACACAGTGCACCTTAAACTTTGTCTTTTTCTTGATTGGATCTTGACTCCTTGTGGCATGGCATCGTTGCTTGCAGGTGTTGAAGCTGAAGGAGCAGCTTACGGAGGCGGAGAAGGAGATTCAGAGGCTACTGGAGCGTGGTGATGGAGTCTCGACCAACAGCTCCAGTTCATCGCAGTCGCAGTCGCAGTCGCAGTCACAGTCAATGGAAGCGGTGGACCCACCATTTCTTGGAGAGTTTGGAGTGGATCCGGTATATGACGATGATGTGTTTTACATTCCGGAGACTCATTACATGCATGGGATGGAATGGATTAATCTGTACATGTGAAACAAAAGAAATTAAGCTTTTTGTAGATAATGTGAATTATCTAATGTAAATTGTTTCTTCAGTGATAGCTTGCTAGCTAGCTAGTGTGTTTGTTTGACTATGATTTGAAAAGTACCATTATTCCATTAGCATTATAATTTCCATTTTGACCCGCCGTGTGGTACTATCTTTCTCTGTCGCACAATGTTAATTAATGTCAATTATTTTTGTTGTTGGATAGAATGTTATATTGATTTTTTTTTTAATTTTTTGATCATATCTTTATTAAATTTTAAATAGATGATAAGTTTTTACAATTTATTATATTTAATAATTATTTTTAAATATAAAATTTTAATTTTTTTAAATTAAAAATTTATTTTAAAAAATAAAAAAAATATTCTCATCAACTATTAAAATTATAATAAAATATATATACATATATAATAAATTATTAAATTATTAAAATTTATTTTTAAAATTTTTTTATTTTATTTTTTAAAATAAATTTTTTACATTAAAAGTATAAAAAAATTTATAAAAATTTTATATTATTTTTTTAATTATATAACATTATTTTATTTCTCTTAAGAAAATAATATCAATAAAATCAAATATCAAAAATAAATTATTAGATTAGCAATGATTAAGAAAATATATTTTATGATTTAACTATATATATTGCGTGCTCCCTTAAACTTTTCCTAGAAAAAATTGAAGTTCAATTTTCAAAAATACTTTTAGCTTACGACAAAATAAAAGAAACTATTCATTGGAGCATTGAATCCAAAGTCTAGCTGTCAACTTATCTCTTTTTTTTTTTTTTGGGCTACAACATTACTTTTACGAATGTACTAATAATGAAATTCCTTATTGACTTGCCATCAAGGCTTTTTTCCAGAGCCTTTCCTTGAAAATAATTTTGGCGCTATAGGCTAAAAGAACAGATTTTGAAAATTTTCGGTTTGCATTAAGTTACATTTATCTGGAGATATTTTTCTTTCATTTGTTATAAAAAAAAAGTGTAAATGTTTAATACTTAATATGAAGAGAGAAAAAATAAAAGTTAAAATAAATAATAAGTCATTATAATTTTATTTAATTTTTATTTTAATTTTTATAATTTTTTTTATATATTAATTCCTATAGTTTCACTCATTTAAATTTTGATCTATTAAAGATTAATACCTTAATAATTAAAAAATATAAAAATAAATCTTTTATGAAAATAAGGACCAAACAACTTAATAAATAAAAATTATAGAGACTAAAATTTAAATAAAAAAAAATATAAAGACTAATACCTTAATAGTAAGGACTAAAATTTAAATAAATAAAATTATAAAAATTGATATATAAAAAAAATTATAAAAATTAAAATAAAAATTAAATAAAATTATAAGGATTAATTATTTATTTTAATTAAAAATAAATTAGAGAGATGAAACTTCAAAAGAGATACCTACTGCCGGCTCTTTCACTGTTTTTTCTTTCGTTAGTGTGCTAAAAAATATCATCAGGTATTAAATCAAACAATTATCTCTATGCGCAAGAAGTCATATTTTAAATTAATGTTGTTAAAATGAACTGAACAATTTGGTTCGGGTTTAATTGATTTAGTTATCTAAATTATTTGATTAAATTGAATGAATCATAAAAATAATTTATATAATAATATAAAATTTTTGAAAAAATTATAAAATATAAAAAAAATTAAAATTTTTAAATAAAAAATTAATGACTAATCTGTTTAAGTAATTTTGACTTATTTTATTTTATTTTGACAGGTTCAAACTAAGTTTGACTGAAAATTCAATTATGATACAGTATCATAATTGAATGTATCATAATTGAATGTTCGATTCATGATCAAATTTGTCGGATTATTTGGTTTAATCTAATTTTAACAACATTGGTTAAAACCTTTGTGCCGTCATTAATTGAAAACAAAAAATTATCCCTCTATATAAAACTTAGTCTTTTTTTTTTAAAGAAAAAATTATAACAAAACCCTCCTATTTATTTACCGTGCCTTAAGCTATTCGCATGATAAACATGTCACTGCAATTTGTAAACAATAAAGATTATTTTATTTGACATCAATAATATTTTATAGAACAATTCTATATCTTTCAAATATATTTTTTAATAATCTTTTTAATTATTAAATAAAATAAATTTTAAATATTTTTATATTTTTAAAGTATTGAATATAATAATTTTTTATTTAATACTTATTTTTATTAAGATTAAGAATATTATTAGGAGAAAATTTTAAAAAATACAACAAAAATCTATTTTATATAAGAATAATTCTATATCTTCTTAATAATTCTCATAATTACTAAATGAAGCAAGTATTGAATGTTTTTTTTATATTTTTAAAGTATTAAATATTTTTATTTATTTAATAGTTACTTTATTACGTATTAGGAGAATTATTAAAAAAAAATTTTAAGAGGATATAATAAAGTTTTCTATATAAGTAATTTATTTATTGAGTTTTATTATATCCTCATAAAGCTTTCTCTTAATAATATTTTTAATATTTAATAAAATAAAATATTAAATAAAAAATAAAATATTTAATATCTTAAAAATATAAAAAGTATTCAAAACTTACTTCATTTAGTAATTAGAAAGATTATTAAGAAGATGGATTATGAAAATATAAAATTATTCTTATTTCTTATACTTTTACTAATAAACATATTATTATAATTATATTAATATAAATATGATCTGCATCAAATAATGTTATTATAAACTTTTGATCAAAGGTAAATTAGGCATTGTAAGTTTGGGCCAGACATTTTATAAAATAAAATACTTGATATTGATTTAATTAAAAACTTTCAACTTGCGCACACGGAAATATTTAAAAAATATTGTAATTTTAGATTATAGAAGACGATAAATTATTATATATTAAATAATAAATTAAATTCATATGAAAACTAGTAGAGTGGAAAATGTTAATATATTTTTATATTCAAGATAGGTTGCGCCATGCCTAAACTTTTTTCTTTTTTAATCCAAAGGGCCTAAACCCAATTTTTTCTTTTCTTCACCATTAAAATTCTATTCAAGTTCGTGTTTAAAAGCTCAGTTTTCATTTAAAACTTACATTTTAGAACAATGTAGAGTTTGTTTTATATGATCGATATTTAGTGCTCTGATGACAACGGAGGAAAGTAGGGCTAGCGGGGCCACAGCCCACAGTCCCTAACTCTCAAAACTCAAAACTTTCTTTTAAATTTTTACAGTAATTTTATATTTATCTATCATAAAATGCAAAAATAATTATCCGTTCATCAAAATGAAATTTCTGACTCTTAAAATATATTTAGATGAAAGAATTTAAAAAAATAAAAAAAAATAAAATTTTTATTTTAATTAAAAATTCTGTTTATTTAAAAATCTTTGAAAATAAAAAGTAAAATGAGAAATAATTAACTAATCTTTTTTATTTTTCTATTTTTCTATTTATAAATATTTTATAATTTTCTTAATATAACAATGAAAAGTCAATTTTCCCTCATAACTCTTCCCGTACAAACATTTTCTTAGACTCTTTGATGGCTCACAACTATTTTTCAGTGTTATCAAGACGAAAACAATTAATCCATACTCAAAAGGCCATTGGAAGGCTGCAAAACATTATTGTAATGACTTTTACCTCGATAAATACATTTGTCTTTTTCGACCAAATAAAACATTTGTCTTTTATAGCAAAAAAAAAATACATTTATCTTTTTTCAATATTACATATTAAAAAAATTAAACTTGGTTCATAACAATTACAAAAATTAAAAACTTGCCAAGAAAAAAAAATTTATAATAAAATTTTCAAATTGTTCTATGATGTTAATTACTGGATATAATTACTATTTAATTAATAGGGAAATGATATAAAATATTAATACATAAAAAAGAGATAAGTATAATTTTTCAAACTAATACAAATTTAGTGTATTAAACAAAGAAAAACTCATCTTGCAGACGAATGAATTTTGATAAAGGATCCTCAGAGGCAGAGCATCAAGTTCTCAAGCAAAAAGGAACTAGCCAGGAAAATCTTTCATCCAATTTCAGCACCGTGAATACTTCAAGGTTAATTAATCCAAATTGTTTTACAATTTCAGTAGCTCTGTCATCAAACTTAACCTATCATTAATCCCATTTCAGATATTTTCATCATCAAAAGAGATGAGGCTTCATCTTCATAAGGTTCTGTTGATTTGGTCATTTCAGTAGAGTGAGAGATTCTTGTTGCCAACTCGAGAAAAAAGCAGAAAAAAGACCTCGTAGGAAGAGCAAACTCAAACTTTGGAGTTAGTTTATTAAAATTATGGAAAAAAAAATTTGTATGGAATTCATGAAAATTTCTTTCCTCATTTTTATTATGGTACCAAATATACATTATCTATAAAGTTATTAAATTTTTGTACTACACAAACTTAGAGTATTCTTTCACCTGAAAGGTGAAGGACTAATATTTCAATTTTCGATCGTGTTATTTGCGAGAGAGAGGTTTACCAATAGCGTATGCTCTATTCACATTCAATAGGAATCAAATTTCAAACATGATATTTAAGAGACCCAAATCACTTCTACTTAAACCAACATATGTGGGTAAATTTTCACTAAATTTGAAATATAATTACTAGTTCATGATTAAGTTATTGATAATGAATTAATGATGGTTGTTTCTTTCAATTTATTTTAGTGAACAATAAATTGCTATCATCTTACATTTAAAGGGAATAAATGAAACCCATTATTACAATTTAATGCTTAGAATTTATAAGTTACAAAATATATAAATTTTTTGAGAGATAGAAAATCATAAAATTGAAGTGGAGTTATAATCGTTATTATATTTGAACGAACTCATTAATCTTTCTTCAATATAAGAGTTACTCCTAACTCTTCACTATCGCATATGAATATATACACATGATAATCTGATAGATTCAATACCAATACAAATCCAAACATTGTCACATTAGTTATAATCCTTCAAAATAGTTCAGTTTACTAAAAGCATTCTGATACATTCTTCAATTTCGTCAATACATATAGCCTTATTAGTTTTGTTTTTTTGGTACATAGCCTTAATTATTAGTTTATATATATATATATATATATATATATATATATATATATATATATATACTAAATAAATCAATAATTTCAGCGTTCAAGCTTAACTTTTAATGTATTATAATGTATTATTATTATTATTATTATATAAATAAATAAAAGAAAGGTTTTAGAATTTTAGTAATCTTATTATATTCGTTTTGGTACATTTTTAATCCTAAATATATCATTATGGAATGAACTCGAAAAACTCCCAATTTAACGCTTGCATTTAAAAAATTTAAAATTAAAATAATACTGGCACCGTTGCCATCGACTCATACATATTAAAATAATATTACACGAACCTCAGAATACAGAGCAATTTACATTGGCACCTTGAGCATTCATACGAGCTCGAGAGAACAAGGGAAAAAAATAAAAAAGGCTTAATTATGGTTGAAGACAGAAATGACCAGTTGCGTAGCTCATGCATCGTGCACCATTGGTGCGACCCGGAGAGGACTCAAATAAGGAAACAAATGAATCCTTTCCAAAAATGTCACGAAGCTTTCCAAGTTTTCCCTCTCGTTTGGACCAATCTTCCTGGGTGTTTTTAAATGCTTCCGAACCCAATTCCTGCGTTTTTAAACCAATCTCCATCTCTGAGACCCAGATTATTGTTTTGCGCTCCTCTGTCTCTTTCTACTATTCGAAGCAGCTCCATCAATGGCGCAGGAGCGTCCACTGTTCCCCGTCTCAGACGCTGAGCTCCTCTTCCATCTCTCACTCGCTTGCGCCTCAGACAACACTGGATTCGGGACAAATGACAACTCCGCCGCCGCCGCCGTAGTCGATGACGGTTTTGTCTTCGATATCGATCCTAGCTTGCTGGTGGACCCTGATAAAGTAGCCATTGGGGAACTGATCCGAGAAGGGTCTCACTACGTTGTCCATAAAGGATGGTAGGTGAGAGGTGTCCTCTCCTCTTGTTGCCACTGTAGAAACTGTCTATTAGATTGTGTGCATGTCTTTCGTATCATTGGTTTAATTTGGCCTATTCGTTTGATATGATGGAGACGAGTTCAATGGATTTTGACTCACGTGTTAATTAAGTGTTTGTTCTTTATTAAGGCATCAGCTTTTCTTCTTTTGTTTTTAAAATTATTATTGTTCTTTTATTGCGAAGCTATCTCAGACATGGAATCTCCCGAATTCTGAGTAGAAAATTGATTTGGAGTTGATAGGGCTGCTTTAGAGAAAGGAAGCACGTGACAGTATATGCCCTAACTTCCATTAATTTGCTTTAGAGAAAGGGCTATTTTGTTTTTTTCTATTGCTTCTAACTTCCGTTAATTTTGGATCGATTTGAAGGATATTACAACCGTAGTTATTCATCTGCATGTTTGCCCGTGTGTCTGTGTAGTGTGTACTGAATACTGATATGATATACATGTGTGTTCCATCTGTATGTTTGGATAATAGTTTGCAAATCATTGTTTGAAACCCAACGAAAAAGTGACTTTTTTTTTACTTCTGCTCAAACTATAGTTTAGAACCAAAATCATGTTGGCTCAATTAAAATTTTGCTAAACATGTTGAGACCAAACTTCACACCCTCTGAACTGGGTGTTTGAGAGGGTGGCTTCTGCGGTGGTCATAGGCTTTGTCGTAGGCAGCTGCACCTGCAAAAATGACTTCGACATTAAATCAGACACCGAATAATGTAGAGAAGTTAGTGATAATAGAGTAGTGGGTCTGTAACAGTCATTAAGTATACCTGGGGCTAGGACCCTATTTATATACAAGTGAGGGAGAGGATTGCTAGTGGGTCTCTATTTTCTTATTGGACTTAGGCTTAATGGATCCGAATTGTACTCTTGTCCAACAACTCTATTTTCCAAGTCAACAACAAAAAAACAACTCTATATTCGGTTTGCTGAGTTGTTGGCCATGTCAAGTGTCAAGATGTATGAGTTGTGCGTTTTGATTGTCTGATAATTGGATCCTAGATTTTCTTATTGTGATTGCGGAGCTAAAGTTAATTAATTGCTAGAGTTGAAGACAAGTTGGGAGATGCATGAGATGCCAATTGCTCGTGTTGGAACTTGGGATGAAGAGCTGCTGAGTTAATTAGGTGGACATTGGATGATGAAGATAAATTGTGTAGGAACTTGGAATGTTGATTGTGTTCTTTTTGGATAAAAATTGACGAAGTTGCTAAGATGCAAGTGATGCCGATCGACTGTGTTCTTGTTGATCACTTGGGATGAAAATTTGTTGAGATGCACGAGATGTCAATAAATTGTGTTCTCGTTAATTACTTGGGCTGAAAATTGACCAACTTGTTGAGACGCACGGGGTTGCTAGCTGAATGTGGTGGTGGTCGTAGTTTAAGCACATTGGTTTGTTTCCCTATAATTGATTAGACGTAACAATGATTAAATGTGCCATTAAATGTAACTTCAAGTTAAGACTTAAATGTTTATACCCTTGAGTTGATCATTTAACTTTATAGCAGTTGGAGAAGTTGGATTCTTGGTGGTTTGGCAAGTCAATGGGGCGTAGTTGTGAGCTTAGTTAAGTACACGACACGTAGTTGTGAGTTAATGGATGCAAGAGATCCGTGCAGTTCAATGTGTACAAGAGACATCTTCGATAATTCATTCATTCATTTAAGGCATTTATGGCTTTGCTTTTAGACTTTTTTTTTTTAAAAATTTGTTGATTTATTTACTTTTCCACCATGAAATTCGCTTTTGGGCTATGGTTTCTTACTTTGTTATCTGAATAAGATAAATTACAATCCAATTTTACTGGGCTCAAGCTGAATATATATTCTTTGACTAGATTTTGTTCCTTTTGAAATTTATGCAAATTGGAAGTTCAGCAAGTTAGCTGTCCTGTAAGTTATGATCAAATACATGATGACATGGAGATTTTAGCATCCATGCTCCTTCAATACACAAGTTAAAGCATTACATATATGTTGATCAAACAATTATCAATTTGATTTAAACCCTAATTACTATACTTGCTCAAAATCAAGAGTAAAGTATATTAATTGATATGTGAAATATCCAAATTCATTAACATAAAGTTAACACTTATACGTGTTATATGGATCACCTTTCTTAGTTAAGAGAGACTGCTCTTCTTTGCTGGTTGATTCATGTTAGACATTGTTATGCATTGTAGAGATGGAGAACGCAAAAATCTTAATCTTTGATTTAACAAATAAACTTGATCACTTATGATAATAGTTTTTAGCATTCTCTCTTGATCGATATCTGTAAACTTACATATCTTTCACACTCAAGGAGGAACTTAATTTCTAGCATCCTCTTTAATTTGCCTTTCCTTTGCGTGTCTGTGCGTGGGCGCTGCAGTGTGTATGTCTGTTTTATTATTTCTGATTCGTAGCTATGTTATACAATTGCAGGTATATATGCTTCAAAAATGCCATAATGATAGTGAACATTTGAATCAGAAATATAAACTTAGCACTTCACACTGGAAACATGAGTTCTGCGAAAACATAAACCTAGAAGAAATTAATTAAAATGGTATGCGGAGAGGATCCTGTCTTTCTTTCTTCCTCCTCCTCCTCCTCCTCCTCCTTTCTTTTTTTGAAGTCGATGAGAGTAAAACCTGAGAGCAAAATCCTCTTGGTATTATGCATAATCCTTCTAGCTACGTAATATATCTAGCAAAATAACTTCGGAAAGACATGGCTCTAAGTGTAGTGATTATTTGTGGCTTCAAATCTTCAATTCTTCATAATTGATTAACTTAGGAGTTATGAGAATGGCCGGATAGAGGCTGTTAAGTTAGGTAAGGAAAAAACCCAGAAACGGACATATTTCATACATGTATTGAAAAAAAAAAATTGCAGGAAGAATTATTGAAGGATAAGGCAAGTCAAAACTCTTAAGACATGACTCATTATATGGTTAATAATTTAAGGGAAGTGTCACAAAAGAAAGTAAAGGGAAAAATTGTAGAAGACTAGCTATGCTAAAAGCCTGTGTTAGGATATGGTGGATGACTGTAGCTCTATAGAACTTTTGGGTGATACACGAGCAATCAATCATGCTGTTCCATTCCGAATTTCCAACAGATAAGTGGGAGGTTGCAGGATTTAAGTGTCTGACTTCTTATTATTTCCCAACCCAATTAGATGCTGCCGTCCTGTGGCCTCATAATTGGTGGTAACATGTATCCAAATTTTTTTTATGGCTGCAAAAATATTGAAACAAAATGCTTTTTTGCTAACCAAAATTACTAATGGAAGTCTTTTTAGTCTTTTGGTTACATTTACGTGAGATATGTAAGTTTCATTAGAGCATTTAAGTGTACAACAACTTTAACTTAAACTTCTCCATATTTTGTTTCTGATACTAAATATTTTAATGTTGATGCTTGCTGGTTTAGGTACGAATCCCATCCTGTTTCTATAAAGGTTATGCTCCCAGAAAGAACATTGGATGCTACTTATGAATGTAAAGAGAAATTTCAGCGGGAGGTGAAATTGATATCTAGGATTGAACACAGAAATATCGTGAAGGTATTTTTCATTGTCTTATCTCTTGCGTGAATGCATCCATATTTGTTTGCTTCCTCTCAACATTTACTGTAATTCTCCTTTTTTTTTATTGCTTTAATGACTCTAAAACAAATGTACCAAAGAATTAGGTAATTATCAGCCACTAGCTACAGTTAATTTTGATACGCAGTTGCCTGTGTCATTCAAAGTATAAAAGCTTTTTTGTCCTTTTTCTATTTTAAGTGTTTCAAATGCGAGATTATTTATCTCCAGGTATTTCTAGTTAACTTTATTTTCCATCATTTCTTATCCATGTTTCAGCATGGAGAATATCATGTTTCCTTTTCAGAGACAGCTTGAAAGCTTTCATCACATTTATTCTGCTTCTGTTAACTTCATGAATAAAAATGATCATGCCGTTAACATCAGAATGTTGAACATACAGCTCAATTAAGCTATCAATAACTTGACAACTAAATTTAAGTTTAGGAACTGTCCTTTATGCAAGCTATATATATATAAGGCATGCACACAGAGATAGGATCTTGCCAATACTCATTTTCTTCAAAGCAGATACATGAAGATATATAAGGATAACAATATCTAGTACACACTATAATATATCTTGATGTTTCTTTGAGATAGGATAACCATCTCATACTGAAATTGTATATATGCTATGTGCTTATGGCTCAAAACAGTGGTGAAATGCGAAATGAAGTGTTCGGAATGCTTTAAAAGCTATAATATGATTACGCATTAAAAAGCATCAACATTCATAAACAGTTCCTAGCATATACTGGACAAGTGTTAAATGTCAGTATCAAACAAGTATCTACTAGTGTCATAGCTTCCTAAAAAAGTGGCATGCCTTTGTCCTGTATGACTACACATTTTTTACGTTCATAAAAGAATTTATTGGCTCTTATATTGTGCAATGGATTGTTTTCCCTGATAAATATACACATTTTACTAAGAAAAGAAAAAGAGGGAAAAGAGGACAGGCATGCATTTTAGAATATTGTGAAAGTGTAACAAGGTGCAATGCATGGACTCATTCCTAAAATATGTATACACAATCTAAGTGAAAATATGAAAATGTTCTGTGAGCTATTTTGTATTTAAGCATTCTCATTATCACCATGGCCTTTTTGCTTTGCGTGATACTGCATTTTGTGATACAGTGCTTCTCAGCTTTCATTGTTTTGTGATTTCAACCCCCTAAACATAACTATCATTCTTCAACACTACAGCTGTTTGTTCTTTCAAGAGTTGGAGAGTAATGCCCGCATTCAAGGGTATTTCTTTTCCCTTACATTTGCTATATGATATATAGGATTGTGATTATGACTTCTCTTTAGTGCTCTGCTCATGGTTGTTTTGAGGGAATTTCTACTGCTGATACGAAAAGAGATGGGATAGGTTTCTCTCATTCTTGACCCATTTTAGCTCCCGGTTCTTTTCCTCTTTTGGGAGGATATCTTATCATCCTTCCAGTACTACTTTTTCTCCTTTCTTTATAATATTATTAGTCTTTTATAAAAATAAATAAATAAATAAACAATACGGTATACGTTCTTTCAACATTTTCTTCTCCCGTTTTGTATGCTATACTTCTCAGACGACAGATGTTGAGGTTTTGGTAGACAATCTTGCTTTTTAATTAAATTAATAATTCTTTCCTTATATGAGATATATATAATACCTATCCATGTGATAGAGTTACTTTCAGCATGATGGAAGTGGTGAAATTTGGTACATACAACTTGTTATTCTCTCCTTCGCCTGTTTTCTTAAATATGTCCCGATCTTGTATCTTCGTCACGTTTTGATGGAGAATCTATTCTTGGTTGTATAAAATAGTGCACATTTACCTCTTCACCTTTTAGTTAACCCATTTATTATTATTTTTAGACTTCGTCTTTGCTTAACTTTTAAGAGTTGGCAAAATAGATGTATTTTTAGCAACAGGACACGGACAATTTAAGCTTGTTTTGCAGTTTATTGGCGCCTCCGTGGAACCATCGATGATGATAATCACGGAACTTATGGAAGGTGGTTCACTTCAGAAACACATGAAGAGCATCTGTCCAAGGACTCTAGGTTTGGAGCAATCTATAAGTTTTGCTCTGGATATTTCTCGAGTTATGGAATATTTGCATGCAAATGGCATCATTCACCGTGATCTGAATCCTGGTAATATTTTTTTTTTCTTTTTTAGTGAATATTTTTGGTTCTGATGATTATCCACATGTTTGAATTTTTAAAATTTCTATCCTTATTCTGTCCACTATGAAATCAGATGTACTTTGAAACCGCTTTTGCAAATGTTAATGCATTATCTCAATCATGTAAAGAGCTGAGCAAATCAAGTGCATCTAATAAATTTAGAGGGTAGGTATATTCTTTTCCCTTTCACTAATCGGTTCGTTCACAATCAAGGTGTCAGTAATCATTTGGATGGCCACCTAGTAGGAGACCCATTTGAACTTCATTTTCTTTAATAGTAGATGCAGCCGTGCACTTAAAAGGGTATCCATGACTTTGTCTTTTCTAGGTAACCTACTTCTGTCAGAAGACAAGATGCTTATTAAACTTGCAGATTTTGGGATAGCTAGAGAGGAGATATGTGGTGAGATGACTTGTGAGGCTGGTACTTACCGATATATGGCTCCTGAGGTACGTTTTTTGGTTTATATTTGTCTCTTCATATGTAAGTAGCACGCTTGTACCTGGCCATACTGTCTAAAATCTTCCTCATGTGTGCTGTACGTCTAATTCTTCCTTTATCTGCACTAGTTACTCAGCAAGGATCCACTTCCAAAGGGAGCAAAGAAATGCTATGATCACAAGGCAGATGTCTACAGCTTCGCAATTGTTCTGTGGGCGTTGACCAAAAATCAAATCCCATTTAAAGAAAGGAGTGAATTGATGGCAGCATATGCTACAGCACAAGTATGTAATTACATGTTGCTCTCTTTGTTCTAATTTTACAGGGGAAATTCTTTCTTCCTCCTCCTCCCCTCTTTCTTACTATTTTTATGTAGTTTCCTTTAATATGTGTCAATAATATTTTGCTTCTTCAAAGCTTTTTTTTTGTCTCCACTTCAACCATGAGAGTTTTACCATATATTATATATTTATATAATATCTAGTGAGTAATGAGTACTATAGAAAGGCACAAGTTGGCCAATTCTACCACTGGCACACATTGTTATTTTTTTTCTGGTGTATCTCTAGATATATGATTATTTTATATGTCCCTCCTACAACTCCCTTGTTTTTAACTTGGATAAAATTTTTTTGGGCTCTTAGCCTCTATCTTATATTTCTAGTATTGCTTAAGACAAAAAATAACAAAATAAATGTCTGGCTATATGCTTAAAAATTCAGCATGTTTACCTGCATTAATGGTTCAGATTTTGGTTTGAACACAACATCAGTTTTGGGTTTGGTAATTACATAGTTGTCACATTTAATGTTTAGAAAAACATTGGCATATGTTGTTCTATAATCTACATTCCTGCTGGTGCTTGCAGAACATGAGGCCTAGTGTGGATGAGTTTCCAAGAGAGCTACTTCCCCTGTTGCAGTCCTGTTGGGCAGAAGACCCAAGGGCCCGGCCAGAATTCACTGAGATCACCGGAACTCTAACAAGGATTCTGCAGAGCTGCTGTTCAACAGGGACTGCACCTGCCAGCGTAAATGAGATTGAAGAGCTTGATAGTAGCACTGAAGAAGAGTGTCCCCCAAGCGCACTGGCACCAACTCCAGAGTCTGTGGAAGACAACTCCAAACAGAAGCACGAGACTGAGAACCACAATGGCTGCAGAGAGGGAAGCAAGCCAAAAAAGAATCATAGGAAGCGCAAGGCTTTATTTGCTAGTTTGCACAGATGCTTTTTTGGCAATTGATTGACCTGCCTGCATCAAGCATGGTGATCGGCGAGCGAGTTCTCAGTTGCATGAGCGTTTCTTTCCAAGGGCTTTAACTTAAATTAATGTTAAGGCTGCATTGCTGACATCAATGCTCAGGAGTCAGGAATCAGGATCCACTTAATTTTTATCTCTCTCGTTTACCATGCATCGTTATACCTGTAGTTCAGTTGGAGGTGGATGCTCGACATAATAGCAGTTTTTCACAGACATTGTTTGCGGACTCTGGTAGCTGCAATCAAGTTGAAGAAAATAGTGATAGAAATCAGTTATTTTTATTTGCTTCCCCTTTTCTCTCAGTCAACTCTGTCTTCTTTCAGTGCTACCTCTTTCTATAGCACTATTGTTTGATTATGGTGCGTGAAGACAAACTCAATTGGATTGGATGACATTTCTTTGAATGGGAAAATGATAAAGAGTTTCGATCGCTTTTATTACTATTTATATCAATCTGGGCTCATTTTGCTATGATGGTAAAAATGATAAGTAAATTTTTATTAGTAAGTTTTATATACAAAATTTATATATGAAAATTTATTCTAATTTTTATATTTGTACCAAACATATCCCTATTGTGAAAGTGATAATTTTTTTTTTTTTAGTTTTATAGCTATAGCAAGCATTAGCTTGATACCTTTGTCTTTCTTTTGAAAGCATGAATTTAGTCTCAACCTTTCGGTCTTTGCTGACTCTACAAAGTATTTGATTTCCATTGTTATCTTATCCTTGACTTGATAATATTGTGCATAATCCTTGTCATTGGACGCGCTTTGGGCATAATCCATTATGACCTGGGAAATAGTATTAGATTATTGATTGCAGGTGACAAGTCAATGGTCCACATCTGTGACAACCAAATTAAAAAAACAGAGAGTAATCTGATCTGAGAGTGAGAGAGGCGATTTTATTTCGTGTGTGCTCGCTGCTGACCCAGACGTGGGACCCGCGTGTTCGTGTGAGACATTGGACGGAGCCGAGAATTTCTATCTTCTTGAAGGAGTGTGGCCGACGGCGACAGGCAGAAGCAAACTGAGAGAGAGAGTGTGTGGCATTGGCAAATGAAAGGGGTAATAAACAAAATAATAGTAATAATAATGTAATAGATAAATAAATAAATAATATTTAGTGTAAACTCCTTTATATTTCAAAGATATATTAAAAAAATTTATTATTAATTTATTTTTTAAATTTAAAAAATAACATCATTTTCATTTTTTAAAAAAGTTAATTCTAATTTAATTTTGTAATAATAAAAAAATAATATTAATTTATTTTTTTAATTATATAAAATTATTATTAATTTAATTTATTAATCATTAAAATTTTGTTAATTTAATTTTTATTTATACATAAAAAATAATTTTAATATTATTTTTAAAATTAATAATTAAATTAATAATAAAATTATTTAAAAAATTAAAATAATACCCTTATATTTTACAGATGTAAAAAAAAAAAATTATTTTAGTATTTAAGGTTATCCAGAAAAGGGACGTAGTTGTCAGAGTGAGTCATCGTGAAATTTGCAGTGTCCCAACTTCCCAAACCTAATCCAATCCCAGTGAGACATGGACAGCCCACAGCTGTAATCCTCTCCTTCGCACGTGTCGCCCCAGAAGGCCTAAACCCCCCAATCCAACTCAACCACACACTCGCACTCTCTCACACTCCCTCTTTCTTTCTTATACCTTACCACCTCCCTTCAGTCATCAATCTTTTGTGTTTGGTTTCAACTTTCAAGTTTAAAATTTCCACAGGACACCGCTGGGAGTACTGTGGTAGTGAAAGTGTACACGCTAGAACGCATATTCGGGGCAGGGGCAGGAACAGGGACAGGGACACCCATCCACATCCACTTCTTTCTTTTCTTTCGAGTCTCCAACACAACACAACAACATCCACAAGGCACAAGGATTAGAAAAAATACAGTAAAACACAGCAAAGAAGCTAAACTTACTATTGCCGTAGTAGGACTAGAAGGCCCCCAACAGAAAAGTGAGAAAACAAGAACCGTTTTTGTGTGTTTGGGGCTCCTACTAGGACACCAAACCAAAGTATAGACTTCAAAACCACCTTGTTCATCCCACTTGGACTTCCACCTCACCCTTTGTCGTCCCCCTTTCTTGACGCCAGGAAAACAGGTCAGTCTCTCTCTCTCTCTTTCTCTGGCTCATGATTTTTCTGTCAATTACTGAATATATTTCTGCAAGTTCGATGTTGGAGCGTTGTGCTTAGCTTAATTAGTATGCTTCTTTTGTGTATCTCGGAGCTTTTCAATTTTGGCTTTTTCCCTGAGTTTGATTTTTGGAATATGTAATGCTTTCTTTCTTTCTTTTTTTTCTTATGGTTATTTGAATGAAACTTCGTTTGGCTCGCCATCTCCCCCCTCAGAGGATTCCAATTTTCAATAGCACCATCATAATGTCATCTCTCGCTCTTTCTGCTTCTACCTCTGCTTGGTAAATTTGTTTGCTTTCTTTGCTATTTCTTATTTGGTTTTTTTGTTAATCCTGAAGAGGGAAGTGGAAAATAATTTACTTTGATGAATGATAAATATTTTGACAGAATCCGATGTAGTTTTTGGTTTGTTATTGTTGGTTGCTATAAGAAAAGTGGTTTTGGGCATGTTGCTGTGGCATTCTCTGAAAAAAGACAAGGTAACTGAAAGAGGGAGGAAAACAACTTTCTAGTGCTTATGCTTGCTGCAATTTTAACCAGGCATAGCAGTCACCAATTCACCAAGATTCATCTTTGATGCACGGGATTAAAGTAGGATTTGGTTTGGTTCTCTGATCTATAAGTGGAAAGGAATTAACATAGAGTAGAATAAAAACCTAGCATCATCTCATGGATAAGAAGGCCTAAAAACAAAAAAGGAAAAATTTGGCTTTGTTTGATACGGTGTAGAGAAGATAAGCAAGGAAAAAATAATTTTCTTTTTTTTTTTAATTTATATTGATGAGAATGAAATCTTCATATGTTTTCTTTCTTAAACAGTACTTTAAACCACCTCTGCTTTGAAAAGAAAGATTGAATGGTCCAAAAATGAGAAGAACATCATGATGATGCAGAGGTAGGTAGGGAGTCTCTTCACCGTCTGATCCCCCAGTCCACCCTTGCGGAATCTCATCCCTATTAATTCCATAAGCATACATACCTACAAGAGGTGGTAGTATATAATAATAAATACTCATTTTAATCATTACATTGCGCTATCTAAGAATGCCAAAGCAAGGACTTACAGTTGCAATAGATTAGATTAGAACAAACTTAAAATGACTTAAAAGTTAAAATGCAATTATCTTGATAAATAATAACAGTATATTCAGGCTTAGAAGTTAGAAGTAAAATATAACTAACTAAAAGCTTAAAATCACAACAATAAAATTGCACTTATGACACATATGAACATCCATAGATACATGCATCACAGAAGAATGCTATCCTTGTGTCTCTACTGCTTTATGCTCCACTTAAGGTAATTACCTATTGGCATCTAGATCTGTGAGTGAAATTGCCATCTGTAACTCAGAAAAAAAAAATCAAACACATTTATCTTGTCTCTTTCATGCATTCTTTATTGTGAATCGCATTGGAAATCGTCACATGTATTGCATGTTAGGATATACCAGATGGGTGAGCCTATTATCCCTTGTCCATGAGCTAAAGAATGATCATGCATAAAGGGCAATAGCCAATGCAAGCGAGGGTCAATATTACATGGAATATAGTACAGTGAAGTCTTCTTTTTTACTGTACTCAAAATTATTGATCTTTGCTTCTTGAATTGTGAAATTATGCTTCATCTAAATAGTTTGTAGTCAAAAGACCATTTTGTGTCCAAGAGCCGAAACTCAAGTGACACACTAAGTCTCTTTGTAGATTGCTTGATCCTAGGATCAAACCCATATGCTTTGCCTGCACTTTAGCCTTCCCCCTCCCTACACTAGGTCTTAGACTCCTTTGGAACATAAAAAAAAAACCATTCTGTTAAAAAAAAAAAAATCTTTCTTTGCTATTTGTTCGTTGCACCAATTTTCTGGTAGTTAAAGTTGAAATCCAACTAAGTTATCATCTTCTCAAGTTATTCTGACAAGCTTTTGACTTCAACTTTCCCTTGAATTGAATAGATTTGTTATTCTGATACGAGGGACTATATATATATGGGATGGATCTAGTGAGAAAGCTAATCTTATGTGAGAAACTAGTGAGTAAATCTTGACCATTCAATAGCCCATGATGGTCAAAGATTTAAAGATTGTCATATGACATTTTAAGTGATCTTTTAATCCTGACTGTTCGGTTGTCCATGAACAGTTTGGATATATATATATATATGCAGGGGGCATGTTCTTGAATCAAATACTTCGCTTAGAAGTTAAATCTCTTAATGTATTTTGGTGTTTGAGGCTGCTGCAGAACTTCTCCCTTTTTTTTTTTTAAGTTGAGCCCACACATCTCTAGGCCCAGAGCATAAATTTTCCATCTAGAAGTTTGCTTGTGTTTTTTGGCTAGAGGAAAGAGCTGGTTAGTAAGTAAGGGGAGATCATAAATTCAAATCTCATTGAGAGAAGGGTTCACACTCCTTGATGACAAGTTCTTTTGTTGTAGAAGAAAGAAGTGCTTAATCACTCGTTTCTTTGAAGGACAAATAACTCAAAATAATATTTTAAGCTCATTTTTTACTTTAGTTTATACTTTTGCATTAGATTTGATAGTTGCTGCTAATTAATCTGAGTGCTATTAATGACACGTAATTTATAATTCTTTATTCAGTGTGTGTTCTCTGACATGGGTGGCTGTTCAAGGTGATGTTATGACTTCCACAGATATCAGCTCTTGATCTGATCGTAAGTCTTTTTGGGTGGTGGCACTGAAAGGGCAGTGTATCTAAATTGATCGATATGGGGTCTGGGGAAGAGAGCACAGCTAAACCTTCTAAATCGTCTTCTTCAACTCAGGTTCTTTCCCTACAATCTTCCTTCACTTTTTTCTTCTGCTGATCCTTTCTCCTATCATCCTATGTCTCCTTATCATTTCTGTTTATGTTATTAACAGGAGATACCAACAGCACCTTCATATCCTGATTGGTCAAGCTCCATGCAGGTGGTGGAATATATGATAGACTTGTTTCATCAAGCTTTCCCTTCTTTGAAATCTCTTCTGCAGATAAATTATGTCAGTAACTGACACATCAGTTTCTTATTTAGGCTTATTATGCTCCTGGAGCCACTCCACCTCCCTTTTTTTGCCACAACTGTTACTTCCCCAACTCCCCATCCCTATTTGTGGGGAAGCCAGGTAAATGTCGTAAATTCTTTGGAATATATGCAAGCATACTCTATGGAAGAGAAGGTTCTTATTTACAGTTTTGTTGATTTTTCCAGCATCCTTTAATGGCGCCATACGGGACTCCAGTTCCATATCCAGCTATATATCCTCCTGGAAGTGTCTACGCTCATCCTAGCATGGCAATGGTAACCCACTTGCTCACTCTCTAATCTCTGCACCCCCTCAACCCCTGGGCAGAAAAATATGAATTTCTCTTGATATTTTTATACAATATGAATTCACATGCTGCATGGCAACTTTGTTTGGTAGCTTCATCATAGTTTGGCATTTAATTCGTAATGTTTCATTTTTTTTCTTTTTGATTTTTTAATCATTTTGGTAGACTCCAAGCGCCATGCAGCAAAGTACAGAGTTTGAAGGGAAGGGACCTGATGGAAAAGAAAGGGTTTCAGCAAAAAAATTGAAGGGAACTTCTGCAAATACAGGTTCCAAAGCAGGAGAGAGTGGAAAGGCAGGCTCAGGTTCAGGCAATGATGGCATTTCACAAAGGTTCGGCAAGCCACTGGTTAATTTGAGATGTTTTTTAGATTTCTCTCTCTTCAATTTGCTCCCTTAATATGGATTTCTATAAAAAATTTCATTTATAGTGCTGAAAGTGGTTCAGAGGGTTCATCTGAAGCTAGTGATGAGAACCAACAGGTATATAACAGATTAGCATCAGTACTTGTGCTTTCAGTTGTTTTTTTGTAAATAATAATCTTCCTGAAATCTACTTGACCCCATTTTATTTTACAATTATCTGCTTTCGTTACTTTGATATTTACAGCAAAGGTCTCAATTGAATAGGCTTAATTAAAAGTATGTTGATATTTTTGCTTTCTGTTTTGTGCTTCGTCTGCTGAGTTCTATTTCTTTGTAGGAATCAGCCACAAACAGAAAGGGAAGTTTTTAACCTGATGCTTGTTGATGGTATGCATCATCCATATTCATGATTATCTTTCTTTTGCGTGGTTGCTGAAACAATTTTGTATTTGCCTGAACTTTTTCAGGAGCCAATGCACAGAACAATTCTGCTGGTGCCATTTCTCAATCTTCTGTGCCTGGAAACCCTGTTGTCTCAATACCTGCAACTAATCTTAATATTGGAATGGACTTGTGGAATGCATCTCCTGCTGGTCCTGAAGCTGCAAAAGTGAGACATCAATCTGGTGCCTCAGGAGCTGTTGCTCCTTCAACCATAATGGGACGTGAAGCGGGACTTGGTGAACAGTGGATACAAGTATGAGTCCTGCAGTTGTTTATCTTAAAAATTGTTCCAAGCATGTATTGCTTTTTGTGGTCAACATTTAATATCCTCATGCTTATTCTAGTAGACCCGAAAATAATTCTTTTTGTTGGTACCGTGCATCTTACTTGCACGTGTTCCCAAGGATGGACGTCCATTATTGTCATATTTCTGTCATTGCATTCATACGATAGCTGCCTTCACCTGGCCTAGCCTTCTTACCTTCCCCTAACTTCCTCTGACCTTCCTAATGGAGCTTATTGATTTTGGTAGGATGAACGTGAACAGAAAAGACAGAAGAGGAAACAGTCTAACAGAGAGTCAGCTAGGAGATCAAGACTCCGCAAGCAGGTAACTTTCTAATTTCTACTTCATGCTCCCTTGTTAAGTGAGAGACTAAGGCTATGTTTGGGAGTTTGGAGGAAATGGGAAGAAAAGGGATTTAAAGAAAATGAAGGGAAAGGAAAGGAAGGAGAATGGAAGGTTAATTAATAAATTCTCCTTCTCTTGTTTGGATGTTTTAAATCTTCTAAAATCCTCCAAATTAAGAGAATTTTAAAATGTTCATAAAAATTAATAAGGGAGGGTTTTGGTAGATAACTTAAAAATTCTTATTTCTTTCTTTTTCTTATATAAAACTTCTAAATAAAGGAGAGGCTTATGATAAAAAATTTTTTTTCTCATTTTTCTTCCCTAATCTCCCATCCAAACATAGCATTAATTGCTTGATATTTGAACTTGGAGGCTAGAAGCTATTATTATTTGACTATATATATTCGATGCTACTATTTTACAAAAATTTATGTGTTTTGCATGCATTTCTTGTTCCAACCAGGCTGAGTGTGAAGAGTTACAGAAGAGGGTAGAAATGCTGGGAAGTGAGAATGGAACTCTCAGAGAAGAGCTTCAGAGACTTTCTGAAGAATGCGAGAAGCTTACATCTGAAAATAATTCTATCAAGGTAGATTTCCCTGATCATTCTTCCCCTTGACAAGCATTAGCGTTTTACTATGCAATGCACTTTCCAGGTTGACATGTCACAACCTCAAATTTTAACATCTGAAAATAATTGCTGTAAACAGGAAGAGTTGGAACGATTGTGTGGGCCAGATGCAGTTGCTAACCTTGAATGAAACAGCAACCCATCAGTTTTTTAGTATCATGCTGAAGGAAACAGCAAAAATTGATTTACTCCTAGGAGAGACGAATCTGCAACTGGAACTTCTTTTTTTTTTTCTCTTTATTCAATGGTCTCGTCTCTTAATTGAGAATAGGATATAACTTTTTTTTTTTTTACTAATTTATACCATAAACCCTCAATTGTAATTCCCCTAATGATTTTCACGTCATTTGATTTTACTGTAATAGGAAGAATAGAAAATGTAGGCTACTTGAGCAGAAATTTAGTATTTAGTTTTGCATCCTGCTTTCAACTACTAAATTTTTCAGCACCTTGTAAAAGGTAACTGTGGAACCCCATTTTGTATTTTTCTATATCTATATTAGAGCTGATTGAATCACTGCGCTTGTGTATCAGTTTTACTTGTCAAATTTACGTTCAGTTCCCTTGTCTAATTTACGAGAAATTATTGAGTAGGAATTATGTATTATAAGCATTCAAATTAGTTTTTGACATGTTTGTAGTTATGATTTTAAGAGAAAAATATATTTATAACATGATTCATATAAATTTTAATATGTTAAAAGTTAATTTTAGTGCTTATGGCAGACAATGATTATTCAAAAATTTGAAAAAAAATTTGTCGGTGGGTAATTTGCATAATCATAAAGTAACAATGTTTTACATTTAAATAATGTAATTTTTAGTAATTTTTTCTAAAATTATGTAAAATCTGTCTAAAAATTTGTCAATGGAGACAACTTTTACATGATATTGGGGAAAAAATTTAAATTAAATTCCTTGATCCAGAAAAATGTAACCTCTTGCAGAAACTTGCAAAATGATTTTTTTTTTCTTCTTTTCGAATTCCCATGATTGAAGCCTTAAAAATATCATTGCAAAGTTTTCGAGTGTTGATAAAATAGTTGAGGCTACCGAGACGTGATATGTCTAACCAACTGCAATAATTCAGCAAAACTCTGTTTTGTTACACATAAATAGTAAACAATTTGGCTTTTTTATATAGTGTGCCATGCACTTTAAAGTGGAGAGTATAGTTTCTATAATCATTGATTAAAAATTAATAATATAAGATTTGATAAAATACAAACACATAGATAATCAATTATGAATTTGTTAAAATCTTCTATCTCATGATTTTTTTTTTATCAATAGTTATCTACGTGAATTTTACTATCTAAACTCCACTTTTTACTTTAGAAGATCCAAATATGGTGATTAGTAGAAGGTGTTCAATGGGTCGGTTTTGCCCGATATGACTCGATCAAATTGACCCAAATCAAATAAGAAAATATGAGTTGGGTTGGGTCATTGGATCTGTTCGGGTAAAATCCAACCAAACTCGATCATGGCTAATTTGGGTAATAGGTTGGGTAAGTGCCAACCCGATAAACCGATGGCTCACCCAATTGACCCTACTATTTTTTTTTTGTGGAACTCTTTAGCAATGTTAGGCCTTTTTTTTTTTCTTCTCTTCGTTTTGTCATTTTATACTTTTTCCTTTTCCCCTAAATCCAGACATTTTATTTTTGAATTGAGAATATTAAATTATATAATTTTAAGTCGTTATTTTATTTGAATTGATAACTTAAAAATTTGAATTACTTCTAAGACAAGAGATCAAATGAATATAATGTTATTTTAACTTAGATTCGATAACTTAGAAACTTAAATTGCTAGTTTAGAACAGGTTGTATGATGCATTGATGCTATTTTTTTCCTTTTTAATGATTATATTTTTTATTTTATAATTTGTAAATAAAAAAATTAAAATATGGGTAACTCGATGACCCAAACTAACCCAACACAACCTTGGTTTGTTTGGGTTGGTTCGGATTGCTTGAAAAAAATGTGCAAAACGACCCAACCTAACCCAATCAAGGTTAGTCAATTCGAATATTTTTTTCTTTAAAATCCAACTTAACCCAACTCGTGAAACCCAACGATTAGGTAGTTTAGGTTATTTCAATGACAAATGCACTATTCACTAATCATAGTAAGTATAGAAGAAAAATAATTTGAGAAATAATGGGGTTTGAAGAAAAATAAAAATGAATCCGACTAAGGTTAATTGGGTTAGGTTATATTGAATATTCTGTCAATTCGAACCAAGCCAATTTATTCATCATTTGGTTGGTTCAGGTCAATGGTTGGATTGATTTTTTTTAAAATTCATTTTGTATTAAAAAATTCATTTTATATCTGTCAATGGCATTGTTTTTATTAAAAATTTTAAAAAATGTTATAAATAATTTTATACTAATTCATTTTATACTAAAACCATTAAAAATAAAATAAAATTTGAGTCACACCGAGAGTTATTATCCAGAGACTTAAAAAAGCAGCGTGAACAATCTAAAAAAAGAAATAGCGTGATGTGTGAAGTAAAAATACAAAAGTAATCAATATACATTAGTCTAAGTAGAAGTAACTTAGATATCTTAAACCTCATGTCAGGGTTTGATTCTTGATGAATGTAAATAGAACATATATTGTTTGTAAGTCTCTCTCCTGTAAAGGACATGACCGAAATGTGAGAGATTACTCTTTCACTTTCTGGATAAAGAGATACTTTGAGTGGGCAAAAAAAATGTGAAAGTAATACCCACAATAAAATGTGTATATTGTTTAAAAACGAATTGGAAAGTGAACAAAGACGGTGGGGGTGCGTGCGTAGAATTTTTGGTATACTTGAGGTGTGTGTGGAGAATGTGTTTACATGCAAGTAAATGTTTCTGAACTTAATATTCACAGCTTCAGACCCTTGCAAAGGCATGACAAGAAAAAAAAAATGCAAAAGCAACAAATTTCGGAAAATTTATCTACCACATTTGCTCATGGAGAAAAAGCTTCGGTTTTATTCAATGAAAAATGGTTTCAAGATCATTTGAAAACGAGTAGAAGCAAGCAATGCATCGCTTGAGGTTGCTTGGCAGTAGTTCTTGTTTCTGTTGATCCAAGTAGTCTAGTGGAAAAAACTGTGATACCTTACCTCTCCTGGTGATAGCACTCATCAGTTCATCAGTACGTAAGTGCACTGAGCCAAAAGGACATTCAATTCGCAATTTTAAGTTACGTATATAATGTGGAGAAAATATTGCACAGCACGTAAACATATATACTATTTGGCAAAAAAAAGTATTTTCATCCCTTAATTTATTTTTTGTTTTTATTTTGATTTCATTTTTATTTTTTCTTTCGATTTAGACCCCAAACTATAAAATGTTAGACAAAAATATACAAAATCTCACTTCCGTCATATCAACTAACGAAGTTCTCTTATCTTGCTGATAACATGCTTATGTGACTTAATCTACTATTAAAAACATCAAAATGACGTCGTTGGTATGTATTGTATTAAGCCAAACAGACAATGATGAACACATTGACAGGAATTGAAAGAGTTAGCTTTGGGAGAGCGCGAAAACGTGCAAGCATAGAAGGCCAAAAGAGGAAAAAAAAATTAGATTGTTGCCATGAAAGATTGGGGAAGGATTCACTGGTTTCTTTCGATTTTCATGAAAGATTATTACCAATTTACAGGTATGTAAAAAGATTATTACCAATTTACAAGCATCTCTCAGCAACTTTACAACTCTTATCATTTTTCTTCAAATAGTCAAATCTTTTTTATCAACAGCTTCTTTATCATATTAATAAAAATAACCACAACTTCCACCTTACTGTTAAAAAAGAATGAAACTAATAAACTTACTTTACCGTGTCAAAATCTAGAAACCACATATAAAAAAAATGATTCATTATTCGGAAGTTCCTACAACCCCAAAATTTGTCTCCCTAGGTTAGCATCAATTCTAATAGTGTGAAGAATGGCTTTGATTCTATAGTAACAGAAATAACCTTCACTCACTGATGAGCTCTGCAAATTCATTTTTGTAACGTACAAAAATCCTAACATACAAGAAAAAAGATGAAATGAAGAGGAAGGAAAGCAACGTTAATAAAATTTAATGATCCTTCAAATGACGACGTTTCAATAAGAAGGAAAAAAAAAATAATTTGATGTTGCATTAAGCCACAAAAGCACCATTAAAAGCCTGATAGGAGAGTTTATGATAAAAGTGATATTTTGAATGTTTTTGCATAATATTTTATAATTAGATGACTAAATTAAAAAAAAACAAAATATAAAATTAAAATAAAAATAAAAAATAAATTGGGAGACGAAAACAACTTTTTGCCAAAATGGTTCACCAGATCCTGTTATCTCTGCAACGAACCATGCTCCTGATAAACTGGACTTCTGTTTGACTTGAACTGAAGAGTTTGATCTGCAAGCGTAACAAGTTCAATTCCACTTTAAATGCACGTGTTTTGAAAAATGAGTACTACATTTTGGAAGAGGAGCCTGGGATGTTCCCTACTGCCAGCTCTTAGGGCATATTAACACCAATTAATTTGATTCTAAATGTAAACAACCTACACTACAGGGTTATTCCCGGATTCTAAATGTTCCCTTCTGCTAATTTTTTTTTTTTACAATAATAGTATAAAAATTTAAATTTATGATCTCTTGTAAATTATTGAAACCCTTCACCGCTAATCTATTTTTAGTAGCTTTCCCAATTGCTAACTCTTAAGCATATTAACACCAATCAATTTGATTCTAATGTAAACAATCTACACTACAGGATTATTCCTGGATTTCACCATCTTTGATGGGATCAAAAGATTCTTGTTGAAATTACAGCAATTTGTGGGACATAACACTTCTCTATATGCTAGGCCTAATACTTGATCAACTCTCGCTGGCTTGATGCCTCAGGAACGGTGGCGCAGGTAGTCCACATATAACTGTTTTGCTCCCTGTTTTTTTTGGTCGTCATTTTGCTCCCTGTTTGAAAGCAAGTTGTTTACAAGCAAAACAACATAACCGAATTTAAGCAGTAAAGAGAAAAATTATCAATCATAGTGTATTAAACATATAGAATGTAATATAGTGCCACAAATAACAGGAAGTAAGTGCAAAATGGGAAGAGGAGAACGGAGGATAAAACGAAAAAGACATCCCTAGAATGTTGCTTTGTTTTTTTTTCGGGTCTTCCCTAGAATGTTGCATCGAACACCACGACTAGGCCATTCATATTTATACATTAACTGTAGGGACTCCACAAGGCTTAGGCCCAATCTGAAAAACCGGTCCAACCTACAAACTATCCTATAACAGAACAATGTATATCAAAGTTGTTAGAACTAGATTGGGTAATGAATTAAGGAGATTTTTTGTTTATATTTAAATGTTTAAATTAGTTGATTAAATTAAATGATATTATAAAAATAAGTCACACATAATAATATAAAATTAATAAAAAAAATAATGAAATATGAAAAAATTTTAAATTTTTTAAGAATAAAAAATTGATGATTAATTAATTTAAACAGTTTAGCTGTCAATTCAATTAATTTTATTTAATTTGGACTGATCTAAATTTGTCTTATTATAAATTTAATTATATAACTGAACTATAATTAACTAAATATTTAATTTATAATTAAATCAATCAGCCTAATCCGGTTTAACTTGGACAATATACACGGAAGAATTTAGTTATATATTTGTTTTAAACTCTTTGTGAGAAATCACGTTATTGCTGAGTCAAACTCAAGTAGCATTAATCATTGTCTATTATTAATATGAAAAAAAAATCACATCATATGCGGTCTAACTAATAAAAACATTTTTATTTTCTGAATACTTCGTTATAAATAATGAAAGAATTTCTAAAAATATGATAATTCTGAAAGTTATGCTGCTCACATGATTAAAAACCATAGTATAAAAGAAAAATAAAACTATTAAGCTACCAGCACAATATGTTTTATTTTTCTTCTTCTTCCTTTTGCTTTCTGTTCTGTCGATGCCCGAGTATACAATACACCAGATGTGCTATAGAATGTTCTTATCTATATGATCATGTCAAGTCAAACAACGGTGGTAGTTTGGATTTGAGAACAAATTACAAAATTAATAACAAAACGAGAAATCTATGGTGATGGAAAAAAAATATAATTCACAAGGAAAAACAAAATTGGATGAACTGTTATTCCGTAGAATCCATACGGAATATGCCTGTCATATAAACCTTTGATTTTTAACTTTTGCCGCAAAATACTCCATACCACAAGGCATAAGGATAGAAAGAAAAATGTGTTTGCCAAACATTTTGATTGGAAATGGAAAAACAGCAGTAGTTGACCAAGGTTCATTATGATAGCAAGAGTGAGCCATATATCCAAATATAAGTCTAGTCCTTCAAGTATAAACACACTCTCACGCTCATTATTACGTTTTGAGTAACTTTTTTTTTATATTTTTTAATGCCTAACTCAATTATCAGAGTTTCTTTTGCAACAAACAGTGAAACTATACCGTCCTAGGTCTCAATCCGAAGGTTACCTCTGAACAGAAGAACACCAACAAAGACCTGCGTGCAATAAATACAAGTTTATATATGTACTTCCCAGTTTTTTTTTTTTTTCTTTCCGGGAGTAACTCTAATTTCCATTATAAACTAATGCAAAGTTAAAACTCAAAACTACTACATTGGTAGATTGAACTTGATATATATTTGTATCAACTAGAGAGAGTCCACGACCATGTAGCACGCCGAGTCCCCTTAAAACTTAATATCTCTTCTATTTGAAGTTTTCAACAACGCCAAGCTGACGTGGCAACCATGGCCCGCTCGTGCCAGAACAGCACCAACTCAGCCTGGCGTTTTGCCACGTGGAAGCCCCTGATTTGAACCTTGGCCAGCAAACACTCCGCTTGAGAATCCGCAAACCGGCTTAACTGGACCGGCCTCATTCCCGCCCCGTAAAACGCCTCCCTCCACGGCGGCACCCGCCTTCCGGCGCCTTCCACCGCCGACAAGATCTTAGGGCGCAGCAGAAGCATCTCAATTCTCCTCACCCAATCGCCTCCTCCTCCCCCCGCCATAGACGCATCCAGCGACTCCAGCATCATCGAGTAGAACTCCAGGCTGTTCACCACGCCGCGGCGAAACGACGCCGCCGCAGCCGCCTCCGTCCACCCTTCCCCGTCCACGAAAACGACCACGTTCGGCGAGACCCTCCGGACATCCTCCAGAAACGCGGCGATGTTGCTGTCGGAGCCAAGGCGGCAGAAGATCGCGGGGGATAACAGGACAGCAGCCTTCTCCCCGTCGACGAACTTGACGGCCTTAAACGACAACGCCTCGAAGGTCCGCAGCAGTACGAACTCGACCTGGACTCGGATTCTGAGTTCGAGAGCGAACTGGTTCAGGTTTTCTCGGATCAGCCGGCTCTCCGCGGCGTACTCCTCCGGCACCACGGCGGTGATTCGAAGGAGCGGAGAGTTGATTTTGCAGGACTCGGCCCTCTCGGCGATCTCCTTCATGAGAGAAGCGTATTGAATCCCGAGGCCGATATCGAAATCGACGACGTGCATGAAGGAGGAGCCATGGAGGGCTTCGAGGAGCGCTTGGTTGGTGGTGAAGATGGAGAACATTGGGATCGGGGAGATTACCGAGAAGGCCTTGAAGGTTCTGATGGTTTGCACGATTTCCACCAGGGAAGAAAGGCGCGGCGTCCGGTTCGAACCGGAGAGAAGGGATTGGAGAGCGTCTCTGAAATAAAAGGCCGCTCTGTAGAGGGGTTTTCCCAGCGGGGATCGCAGCCGTTGATTGAGCCGCTCCAGTATCACCTGGGCGAGTTGCAGGTGGTTGCTGTCGAAGCAATCTGCCGCTCTGATAAGCTCTTCGATGAAATCGAAGCCGTTGCTGTTCCAATTGCTGCTGCTGTTGTTGTTGTTGTGACTGAATTCATGAAGCAAATGGTCCAAAGTGTTAGTGCTATTGCTGTAGTTGTAACCCAGATTTTGATTCGAGTAAATCTCCGAGAGAGTGGTGAAATCTGCAGCGTGATCGAAGGGCACTGGTGGGTCCTGAGAAGGTGGGAAATCAGGGACGACGCATGGACTGGAGTGGACATTAGGCTTCAAAATTACGGGTGCGACCGAGTCGTCGTGTAAACCCAAGTCGTTCATGATGGAATCCCAGTCCAAATTATGCAACACATGCTGGTCCAGGTCGAGGCATTCTTGTGGCTTGGCAACAGCGGAGGGATGAAGAGTGGGATTCTCGGGACTGGGGCTGCCGCAGAGGTCGAGGACAGAGGTGGGCTCGTAGCACGAGCTTGGAATGTTGTTGATGATAGTGGGAGTGTTGGTGTGGTTTTGGAGGGTACTGTTTCGGTCTGCGTTGCTGAGTTTTGGGTTCGGGGAATGATGGGTGGCCTGCGAGGACGAGGAAACGGGAACTCTCATCGCTGGCTAGAGGCTTGAGAAAAGCTGTTTTGCCTTTGAGCCTTTCTAAAATGGAGTTGTTCTCGTTGCTTGTTGGCTCCTCGGTGAAAGTGGAGAGACCGTGGGAGGAGGAGGCTTTTGGTGGCTATGATTATGGCCTTTTAATCTTTGCGTGTGTGCATGTAAAGGGGCCCGGTGCGGAAGGATCGGGTGGGGTGCATTAGAGCACAAATCTCTATGGCCATGCCATGTATGGTTGACATAAGAATGGTATCATACATGTTGTATCGCCGTGCTCAACACGAGGACATAAGAATGGTACCATACATGTTCCATCACCATGTTCAACACGAGTCACCGAGAAAAAATTCTTTGATTTTCAAGAAATATATTTCTTTTATTATGTATGATTTAATAATTAATCATATTAATTTTGTAAATTATTATTATTTCTAAAAAACTTTAATTTTTGAGCACTTAAAAATTCCTCGTCACCGGTAAAAAGGCCTTTTGGTGATGTGGAGCTTCAAGAAGAAGGTACACAATAACTTGCCTTGCCTTTTGTCTTTGCTTTACTTGGGTAAAAGCCAAGTTCTTGACATGAGTTATTATTTGCCTCAACAAAGAGATAGATCTTGACATGTTTGGCCGTGTATACATGAGTTCTCATATTATATGGGTTTCTGTATAGAATTAATAAGTTTGGCGAAAGCAAACACTCCATCATTTCTAATTAATACAAAAAATATTATATGATTAAGAACATAAATCAGAAATCATATTATTTGCACTAAAATTTTAAAATCAAGACAAGTACACGACATTGAAGATAAATCTAGAACAAAAAGCAAATGGGAAGTTCATTATTGTAGCAAAGGGTAAGAATAAGAATATATAATTTCTATAATGACGTTAATTAGTTAGATATACAATTGTTTTACATTTTTTTTATATAGCATATGATAACTGAGAACATTGAAGAAAACTGATCCAGCTGAGAACTTCCCCTACTAAGAGGTGACCCTAATATTAAAATTAGAAATTGAATCCTCTGAAATGTAGGACGTACTTATAAAAATTAAAGTGTATGTAGTAATTATTCGGAAAAAAGTTAAGAAAATAAATTTTAATAAACTTTATTATTTATTATTTATGTACTTGTATTTTATCAAAATATAAATTACTGATTTTTTTAATGGATAGTTATCAATAATGCATTTTACTTTCTAAAATACATGGTATACTTTTGAGGATCTTATTCCCTAAAGTTATACATTTGATTGGGATGAAATGATATTGATTTTTATAATTACTATATGTCTAACTATGGTACTTCGTTGAGTTGGAAAGAAAATTTATGACTTGATGCTAAATTTTTTCTTATATAATCACCTAATAATTATCTAAAATCCTAAATTATATGGTGGTGGTATCTTTAGATTAATTTTCATGTTAACACTAAGTCCTTCTTCACTTTCAAGCAATCTTAAGAGTATATGCTCACATTGGGTCAGTATATTTGAAATAATTAATTCTCTTTACGTCTTAGTCCAAGTCCAATATTCAAATTCAAGTAATGCAAGAAAAGAAGTATAACACCTTAACCATTAAAGTTAACGAGTAATTACTTAGACTAAACAATCACTCTTATTCTTAAAGTGATTAAAAAAAAGAGAGAAAGATGTAAATTTAAAATAAAAATTATTATATACTTATTTAGTATCAAAATGAGTGAAAATTTTATTTTATTTTTTCTTTATCAAATAATGATGAATAAAATTTAAAATTATTTTATTATTTTATTTTTTCTCATTTCCTAATTTTTCACTTTCTTATTTTCCTCTTCACAGCTAAGGGCAAAACTAAAAGCTACGCGTAAAATATCTTTCCCTTGTAAAACGACAAAAGAGTCAAACAGCGGGCGTTAAAGGCTTAAAGCTCGAAAGTCCAAACTCCAAAGGTCAGTCGTTCCAACTTGAAATTGGACCCACAAAAGTTCTAAATGGACCCCAAGACAAGCACTAGCACCGCTCATCTTTATATATACCCTTGAAAAAGCTTAGGTAAAGGTCCATCGTCAACAACTTTGTGAGGGGGGATGGTTAGCTGCTTTACCTTTCAATCGAAAGTTTTTCCATAACAACCTCTTTAAAAACATTAATTGTAATGAAAAAAGAAGTTAATTTTAAAATAAATTTAAATATTATAGAATAAAATTATTTTTAAAATATATTGATATAAAATTATATTTTATTTATTCACAATAAGAGTAAGGATCAATTGACACCGATATAAATTAAATTCAATCTTACACAATTGAATAACTTTTTATTGGATGATTTTTTTACAAAATTTACCTTTGGATTCAAATTTTTTATCATGTAGATCACGTATATAAAATTTCACATTAATCTAAAATTATTTTATATTCTAATATATGTCTAAAGATTAGAATAATATATACTTTTTAAATATAAAAAAATATGAACTATTTAATTTTATATTTATTGATGTTCAATTTTTTTAAAAAAATTTGACAATAATGATCAACATGATATACAGGTTTAATTCAATAGTTGAATCGATAAAAATTACATTATATAAAAAATTATTAGATAGTATAAATAATTGATGTAAGTAGTGAGTGTCAATTGATTCTTCCTCAATAATATTATATTGTTGACTCTAAACAATTATGAAAAATTTCAAGACTACCTCAAAATTATTATTATTTACCATAGGAATTAACTCTAAACCACCTTAAAAAATGGCATCTGAAGTGATTTTTAACTTTAAAGATATTCTTATACTAAGATAAAGAATAACCAAAACTCGTAAGAGTAAGTAAAAGTTCATTTTTTTTTAGTCTTTATTTGGGTATTCATACATTTTTTATTGGAGAGGTCCTCAAAAGTTTAACGTAATTAAACTTGCTTATAACTTGAATTGCAAAGTGTTAATAACTAAAAGTTTATTTGATAGGCCAAACGAAGACCTAAACATGCACTAATATTAACCGTTAAAGAATCTGAGTTTTCCTGGGCAAAACTGCAGATATCCAATGTGAAAACGTACCAACCCCAGTGAACAGGGCTCCATGCCTCCAATCTTCGCGAATCAAGGCAGTTTTGACTAACTCATATTTTTAATAAAGTTGAGCAGTAAAAATTGTTTGGAATCAGTATCATGCGTGTAACTGATCGATAGCACGTTCTTTCTTTTGTGGAAATAGATCCATGAGATTCGAGTCCTGTGGCAGTTTTTCATGGCATTATTGTTTCATATCCTTGTTGAATAATTAAGTTATAACTAGCTTTACTTGTCCATGGCCTTAGTTTGACATTCTGAATTCAACGTTCCTTTTTGTTTAGGGCTCAATCAGTTGCATCTTTTGCGTGGAAGAACTTCATAATCAACAGTACTTTAACTTTGAATTAGGGCACTCCCTGTGCTAAAAACGGCAAGCTATATATGTGTGGCTATTTGTGAATAGGTGTGTACTTTAACTTCTACTGTTTTTTTTTTTTCCGTATATCATATCTCAAATGTTTCGCTTATTATCATTTCATTCTAATTTTCTTCTCATCAACAAATATTCTCTATATTAAAAGGAATAATGTCAAGATATTTTCTATATTAGCTGTGATTAAATTGATTATTTAATAATAATAATAATAATAATAATAATAAATTCATACATTTTAACATAAAAAATTAATTTATTTAATTCAAATAATTGTAGGGTTTTGTTTACTTGTGCTCTTAATATATATGTTAAAGAATAAAAATAGTATTTATTACCATTCATTAAATCATCCTAATTACTTAAAGAAAAAAGTATCAAATATGTTTTGGATTTTTAAGACATTAAATTATTCTATTTTTCATTTAATAGTTTTTATTTTTGATTCCTTAACCTGTGCTATTAGGACACACGTTAACAAAACCCATAATTTTATCTTTTAAAATCTAGCTAATTCAAATTGCCAACATAGCTAATCAAAATAAATTTAGCCATTAAATTATGGGTGTGTCCATTGTCATTCCTATTCATTTATCGCCATTCCTCTCTAATCAATCTTCATTTGCATTTTCTATAACACTGATTATTAAATAGTGGTGAAATTAATTTCAATATTTATCCAAACTCTTCAATATTAATTAGAAAAATGAATTAGTTTAAAATTTATTTTTTAATATTTCATACTCATTTTCTTTTCTTACGAGATGTAATCTCATTCGAGGTACTGAGACTGTCTTTATCTATAAAATATTTTTTAACAAAATTTGAACTCTTAACACTATAGATGTTCCGTACTTTTATTTAATACAATTAAGACAATCATCTTAAATTTATTCTCTTGATTATAAAAACAACTTAGAAACCGTACTGAGCATGTATTTTCACAAGGAGATACCAAATTCAAATTTCATAATTTTGACATTATTGCATGCTGTTTATGAGAAAAAAACTAATTATATTTTTAATTTACTAATAATAATTAAATTTAATTTTTTATAAATAATGACTTTGGCAAAATGGATCTAAAATCGTAGTATTAATAAAGAATAAAAGGGCCATAAAAAATATCATAATAATTAGTTCATTGAATTTTTATCTAAACAAGTATATAAAATACATAACATCCATTAGATTACAAATGAGAGTGATTTATGATGAAAGAAAGAATTAATCTAATTAAAAGTTAATTAGAAACATTAAAGATGTATTTTCATTTTTAAAATTCACTAACTATTATAATTGATAATGAGGAATATGGATATAAATATAGGAGTGATAATAGATAATTGATTTTAAGTAGGAAAAAGAAGTTATTATTTAATAAAGGGTGTTGAAGAAAATTTAATGAAAATTAGCTAGAGAAAAATGGCCATAGATGAATACCTATAGTCACTCTTAAATTAAAGAGTCAGCCCGTGGAAAACACAATCCCATGGGTCCGCGGCCACCAGAGACTGAAAAGGGAAATATATTTCGAGGTATGATATACATTTTGTACACTAAATTAGAAATGAATAATAAATTATAATTAATAGTATTTACTTTTCATATAATATATTTGAATAATATACTGAATAATAACTTTTTAGTTAAAATAATTTTATTTAGTTTCAATTATATAAAATTATATAAGATAAAATAATTTGATCATTATATGTTATAATCTCAAAAATAAATAAAGTTATTTTAATTAAATATTATATTATTTAGTCTTATTACAAATATTATATAAAAGTATATGATATTAATTATATTATTTTAGGATATCAAACGGACCTAAGTCGCCTGAGAGAGCACAATTTTTCTTTTTTAGATAAATTCTTTTTCAAATATCTTTATCTACCACCTTTGTTGTTGTCAATAATAACGGACTTATTTATTTTTCTAAGATTTTAATTTTAATGGCCACTTTGTTTTTTTTGGGGGAGTAAGATTTTTAAAGGCCACTTTAACAGAAAGTTAGGCCGCCTGCAAAATAAAAGTGTCTTTATGTCCATTTCTGTTCGAAACATAATACAACATACGCATACTTTTTAATGCATGTAACACACTAGTCATTAGGTAATGCGTTTCATAATCAGCTTTTCAGGATTTTGTTTATTGATGGCAATCCTTTGAATTGCAAGTAATCACATATTCCAATCTTTACTATATGGTATATGGTGTAAAAGAGTACTCTAGCTATAGTATCCTATGTACGCTAGTTATAAGGGAATCAATGCTAGTTATCCCATATGTAAGAGGGAAAAAAAATTAGCACATTTTCTCTCTTCCGTTCTTGTATATTCTTCTTTAACCGCCAAAGAAACAATTCTACTAATACTTTGAATCATGATAGGAATCATTGTACATAGGGCCTATTTCAAATCAAGAATTCAAGAATGAAAAAGATATTCTAATTATCTTTTTATTGGACCGAAAGAAATCTCGCTTTGAGATGATGTTTCATTCTTTTCCAAGTTCTTTTCCTCATCGTTGACAATTGTTTTGTAAGGTGCATGTCTCACACCAAGTAGCTGCACCTCCTTTTAAGCTTGTGTGCAACTAGTTTCACCCCCTTGTCATCTGGAACACTTACATTGTCCAAAATGTTCTCTACCTCATATATGCCCAGTCCAAACTTTTTTAAATGTTTACCGATGATTGTCGCTAAAGTATAATATGTTGGAATTTTTTTTCTATTGGGCTAACGTTGAATGACTATTTTAATCGATTCATCATTAAACACAGACATATATATTCCTTGAAGTACCAATTTATCTACAGAGATTTTGAGACAAATTAATTCACAAATATGAAATATGTCTTCAAAAGATACTCGATATATAAACAATTGTTGGATGTCAATTGATGTTATAAATTCTAGTATAATTGAATGAAATGAAATAAAACATAACCTTGGTCCGACAGTCTTCGCTTCCTCTGTTAAATCTCATTGTATGTTAACAATTTCCATATTATGAATTTCAAAAGTTGAAAGTTTATGACAACTAGAATTTTGAGATGAATTGTTAGAATGAAAGATGGATTGATTGAAATGTAAGGCTTGTTTGCCACGGTTGCCTCTCATGATTCTTGTCGTTGACAAACCTAAAAGTTGGCAAATATCTTGGAGTTTGTAGGTCATCATCTTTTTATCCTATAACATCGCCGCGTTAAAATTTTAAAAATGTGTTTTATTTAAATTAGTTTATTTTGTGTTTAAAATAATTTAGAATTAAATTTTTATTAAATTTTTTTTTAAAAAAATTAATTTTTTTAAAAAAAAATCATTTACCAATTAAACATGCAATTATTCGTTTCAACTTTCATGTTCACAACGCCTATTAGATAAAAGCAGTGATTTATTGCTGAAAAAAAAAAATTGCATAAAAAAACATATGTTTTGACGTTAGAATATAGCTCGTCTGTCGTAGAAAAATGCAAAACAAACAAAGAAAATTTGAACTTACAATTTTTTACATACTATCCAAACTTTTTATCACTAACTCATTCTTAATAACTTAAAAATAAAATCAATCGTGATTATGTTGTTGAGTTACTTTGCTAAATATTAAATTTCTAAATCTAGACCCGTACATTTATAAGAAACTAGTTAATTAGTGTATATCCTTTTTCTTTTCTTTTAACCACAAGGTGTATTTATACTTTTTGGATGTGGAAGTAATTTTCATCTTAACTTCAACTTGGTTCCAGCTATAAAGTGCTTCTAATACATTTTGAACCTTTGCATTTGTAGGTAAAGTTTGCTCACATGAAACTCAGTTTGATAATTAAGCCGCATCTAGAAGTTGTTAGCTAGTCAGGCAAAGGCATATAAATTATATAAAAAAAAAAGAGATAAAAAAATCAATCAAAACCAAACGCGTTTCAATTGTCAGTGATTATTGGATAGCTAAATACTGATAAAAGTACAACATACAAGACTGAAATTAATTAACTCTCCATCGATGTATATTTTCTTTACGATTCCAAAATCAAAGCTAATAAGTGAAACTTAATTTATTTTGTGTTTTTTAAAGGTAGTGTCAAGCTAGCTCGTGTAATTTATTGTTTAATATGAGTTGCAAAAACACACATGCATGCATGCATAAAATAATAATATACTGGGAACTAATTAATTAGTGTCATGTTTGGCATGAGTATACTTAACGATTAAGGTTGTAAGGAAGGAAGAACACTGGAGTGACGCGGTAGGGATGGGGAAGCTTGTGGAGTACAAAAGATGAGAGTGTAAGAGTAAGAGAGATTCTTGTTTATATCATGGGTCATATAAAGGGGTCTCCAATAAAAGACACAAGAGGAAAAGGGCTAAAGGGTGTTTGAGAAGTGGAGGATGTGATCTTTCATTTGAGGGAATAATAGTGGCGGATCTTCTATCTTCTCTACGATATAATGGCACACCCAAGCTTTACCATAGAAGTTAGATGATCCTTAAGGCTATATATTGTTGTTTCGAGAAATATAAAATATCACCCTTGATTTAATTTTCTGTTTTATTATTTTTTAAAATTATAGTTTACTACACCCTTTTAATTTTTGCCCACGTGGTTTTTTTTTTTGGTGTTAAAAAGGTTAAAGGGAGGAAATGTTACTTTATTTTAAAGTTATGTCATACAACAAGTTTTTTTATGAGTAAAAGTTTAGAGTGACAGAAAACTTTCTCAATTCAAAGACCAAGGCAAACCACCGTAACTTTAGGGAGAATTGCCCACCAATTAAAGGCTCCAAGATTCAAATTTAAATTATACAATTTTTTTAAGTAAAAAGTTAATTAGATAAGTCAATATTTATTGATAAATTATAATAATATTTACATATTATTCGATCTTATTAATTAAGTCAATTTTTATTAACACGTGATTTTAAGATTTGAAAATATGTAAATGATACCTTATATTTATGTTAAAACTTAATACAATTTTTATATCTTAACCTCCAATAGTACTAGAATTAAAGAGAAAAAAATAACATAGTTAAAGAAAAAAAAGAGATAAAACATGTTTTTAGGTGTTTTTCACTTTAATTATTTCGGCAATTTTGACATATATTTAATGATTTGTACAGTAGACGATGTTTTCACAATTGCCATAATGTGTGAAGTTCAATGATCATTCACACTTTTTTGCTATCACATTTTTTATTTGTCTTTAAAAATTAGTATTTGCTAACTGAAGAAAAGAAAATTTGAACATAATTTTTCATATTTAATAGAGTCATATTAACACGAAATTATTGATGCACTTTTTCACTTCCACGTGTACTTATTTTATGCATGTGATTCCTTCACATTTTTATACGTTGTCTTCTAGATTTATGCCCTTCTTTCAGTGTGTCTTTCTGGTCATTCCCTTGAGACTAGTTGACGGGAGACTTAATGGCACACGTTTGTGGTCTAAGGTAAAGGATTTGTGTCACTTCAACGGACGACGTTACTAATATGAATGGAAATAGGTGAAGTTGTTAAAAAAAAAAAATATATATATATATATATATATATATATATAATTAAAAAATTATAATATTTATGTTATTTATTATTATATATTTATATAATTTATTAATTTTAAATATGATTTAATAATTTTAATTAAAAATACAAGTTATTTGATATTTTTAAAATACAAGCTTATTAATTTAATTTAAAATTTTCGTGTAATGTAAACTTTTAAATAGTCTTACATATCAAGCTATGTCAGATTTTTATATTTTCATAAAAAAATCAAATCAAATTCCAAAAAGAGTCTATGTCAAGCAATAAACCAAGTTCAAGTTTAATATTTTATAAAATAAACCAAATCTATTTAAAAAAAAAAAACTTAATTTAACCTAACATACTTTCACTCTTAATTACTAGCTCAAATGGTCCACTCCACTTCATAAAGCAATTTTTGTCGTCCGAATAAAAAATACACTGGGTTTGATTGGAAGATAACGATTTTTGAAATTTTTTCTCTGTCATTAATAATTAATAAAAGAATAAAATACAGTTCTTTCATAAAAATTTAACAATTTTTTAATCTATTTACATATTTATCAAAAAAAAAACTTAGTGTAAAAAATTTACTAAACCATTTTTCAAATTATATATTATTTTTATTTTATTTTCTGTTTTTTTTCTCTTCTTTACTTTTATGCACTCACGTATACATATCTACTATCTAGCATAAAATAAAGTGTCCAACTCGATAACAGTAGTACAGGGTAGTAAATTCACTAAATTGTGTCACTCGGTTCTCTAGTATCTCCACCGACAAAAAAAAATGGTATCACTCGGTTGGCTTTAAAAAGAAATACTTTAAATTATTATTTTTTATAGGCGTTCGGTATAATAATTAGTATGAATTCTAAATCATAATCAACACAAAATGAAGGAATTATAATCGCTTGTTGTAAAAAACAAAAATCTAATGCTACACTTCTCTTGTGAGATGCAATATGGGATTTTTTACCTAATGATATAATATAAGGTAATTCACGTAGCTTAAAAAAATATGTTTTTTTTTTGGAAGAAAAAATATGTATTATTAAACATGTGTACATGACAACAACATGGATTCCTCATTATTGACGCAATCCATTGTGGCACAATTTATGTGAATTATAATAATAAGAAAAAGTAACGTGACAAAAAGTAATATTTTGGAAAATATTATTTAAATAGTAATTTAAAAATATTGTATTGCTTGATTAAAAAATAAAAATGTCTTGAAACTTTTATTTTTCCCTTTTGTCCCCCCAAATTTCGGCCTCATATATCTTAGTTAGATTCCTCCATTGCCATTCTTTTTTATCTTTTGTAAAGCAAGCAGAAAAAACAAACTCAGTTAAGAAAAAGAGAAAAGAAAAAATGGACCAGTAGTGACTAGTGGGGCAACTCAGTTGATGCACCTGTGCAACTTCTGAAACAAAAGACCTCTAGTTTCGGTACAAATATATACATTTTTGCCTTATATTTATAGTTATTCTAATTTAGTCTCAAACTTTGTATTTGATCCAAATTTCTTGTCCTACTTTTTTTTGGTAGAAAAAATAGATGAATTTCATCTCTTACTTTTAATTATTGTAATATAATCCTTCAATTATGTGTTCACTTTCATCCATCTTTGTTATTCTTAATAATTAGTGTAAATTTCTTTTCTTACATGTTTGATAAGCAATAGGCATGATGTCCTTGTTAAGGGCGATGATGGATGAAGTGAAACGTATTTGGAAAATTTGAATGACTGAAGTGAATATAGTTGAAAGTATAGGTACTATTACATTAAATACTTCCACACAAATGTGGATTTTGCATTGGATTCATAAAGATTGGACTATTAAATCAAATCACACTTACAAGACCAACATGAGTTGGTCTAAGTAGAAGTGACTTTGGGTTCCTTAAGTATTATATCCAGAATTCGATCTCTAGTATATATGCATAGAGTATGCGCTATTGGCTTGCCTCTCTTGCAAGGGACATGACCGAAAGTCGAAAGATTAATTCTTCACCTTTCAGATAAAACTTACAATAAGAGAAATAGAAGTGTTGATTGATTGGCAAACCACAGTTTGATGCTCCCATTGGGATTAATTTACATCCTTTTCTATTCAGATGCTAGTACTCTCTATGTAAAAAAATTAAAAAAAAAGATAATACTACAAGTAATGACTTAAACTGATAATATACTTACCTATAACTATGAAAAAAAAAAGTTGCTTATGAGTTGGGTTATATTTTCACATAATTTTTGTTAACAACTATGTAACTTATTAAATAACAATGACCTTCGATTTTTTTTTAACAAAATTTAATAAAAATATGTAGTTTAATCAGTAAAATAATTCTGCACGAATAGGGAAGTTTGTATTGCAATATACCAAAATCCTTTTCATATAAAAAGGAGAGCTTATATTTAATTTTTTAAAGAGATATTTAAATTCGATAAAAAAAAATTTAAAGTACAGATTATAGTTTAAAAAATAAAGTGTGAGTTAATAATCGTTAATTAAGAAAATTAAAAGTTTAAACATTTACTTTTACAATTTTTTTTTTTGGGGGTCATCTTACTTTTACTTTTAGGTTAACAATGTGAGTTCTCTCTTTTGTATCATGGACAAATACGATGGCCAGAAGTTGTGCCCGTCTCACTTAAGGGATTGGCAGATCCATGGTCAGAATAGGCCCAGGCTCGACCCAATTTGGTCTTTGGGATTTTAATTTGTTCATATAAATACTATATATGTTGACAGAAAAGTAAATATTATGTATAAATAAATATCAATTTGAGATAAATTATATGGAATATGTTATATATTATACACTCATTTATATATTAGATATATATTCATTTTTAATAACCATTATAACTATACATTTAAATAATATTTTATATCAACTAGTCGGCAGAACAAGCTTTATTTAAAATCTCAGGCCTTTCTATTTAAAAAAATTATGGTTTAGGGGCATTTTCCATCCTACGCTGCCCGAGTCCGCTTCCTCTTGGATAGGCATTCTTTCCCTTCAGTTTTTTTTTTTGGGAATGATCTTTCCTTTTAACTTTATAACTTAAAAAGAGTGCTGTGACGAGAAAAAATATGAATGCTCGTGATAATTAGAAGAATACAAATTTTATTGTGAGAAGAAATGAGAAGATACATGAGGGCAAATTATAAAATTTGGTTTTAGAAGCTTTTGTGTGAGAAGATGACTGACTTTGATGATCATCGTCTTTACACTTGCAGTTCTTTACATTCATAAATCATAATAAAATTTACAGATTGACAAATAAAATTGGGGGGAGTCTAAAATGCATAGGGGAAAGGAAATGAAGGCGCAATGGCCCTTTTTTTTTAAAATCATTAATCACTGTAGCAAATCAAGTTTGAGAGAAATATTAAAACCGGCAGGAGGAGTGCATTCAAGTCAAAAATGACAAGGCTAGCCACACAGCCACTGTAGAAATATACAAGATGTGGCAACAAGCTAAGAATCTAAGATGGGGAAAAACTCACTAATTGAGCTGGCTATGTATGACACAACAACTGTTATGTCATCAAGCTTGCCACCATGTAAGAATCTAAGATGGCGAAAAACTCACACTAATTGAGCTGGTTATGTATGACACAACAACTGTTATGTCATCAAGCTTGCCACCATAATAACGGAAGCCAGCCTCTTGAGCAGCAGTAGAAAATGGTGTCTGCCTATTCCTGTCCAGTGCTCGCTGACGAGCCAGTGCTGCTATCTTCTGAGCAGTTACTTGGGGTTCTAGTCCAGCTCTAACAGCATGTAAAACAACTGCAGTGACCTCATTATTGTACAGATTGTCAAACAATCCATCTGTTCCAGCAATGACAACATCTCCAGGGGCAACAGGTATCGTAAAAACCTGAATAAATTATTGCAACAGATATGTCAGTTGGTTTAATTTTCCACAAATTTATGAACTTGTTTCGGAAGACATGAACTTCATCTGCTATAAGGCTTCCTAGGGAATAATACTAGGATCATGACTGAGGCCAGACAGAAAAAAGATTGGCCAGCCAGACAATACCATTGTAATTGCGAGGTACGGCTGAAAGTGGAATGGCAGAAATCAGGATATGAAATTCGAAATGCAAATCATCTTACACGTTCTTGGTATAGGAAAAATAAGGGGACATTGAAAATGAGATGCACCTTAATTTCATTTTTCACCCCCTCTACCAAGTCAGAACGAGTGAAAATCAAAACCTCTATTTTCACTCCCCTCTCTGTTTTCTATCTTTCCTTACCAAGCACACCCCAAGTCTCCCCATGAAATCTTGCAAAAAATAGGGACACAAGCAAATAATCTGAAATGCAAATTTATTTTCTCGGTTTGCTTCATATATTAATCATGAGAGCTTGAAGGAAGATGCTGTGTACTACATTTCATGATGACTGTGGGTTGCATCCAGTGGAAAGGATGCTATCAGAAACAAGCAAGACTGTATTGTCTCAACAAATTAGTGCCTTAATTTTGAGATTCCCATGTGGCTAATGTGATAGCATCCCAACAGAAAGTAAAAGCCAAGCCCACTAGGAAGTAAACCTTATGTGCAATGTTAATGTGTGAACTTACCTCACCAGAGCTGGGTAGATCACCTCCATTGCCACTCTCCAATTGATATGTAAAATTGAAGCCATGCTGTTGAACAGGGGACCTGAAAATGGTGCATCCATCTCTAACCACAATGAACCCACTGTCACCCAAATTAATAGCATGTAGTCCCTGGACCAAGAAATCGAACAACACACAGAATGCAAATTAATCAGTTGATGTTCCTTTTCCTTGTATACTAAAGAAAGAAAACTATCTAAGTTTACTAGTAAGAATCATTTTACTGTATGCAGATGAGATAGACTTCAGTCAATCAAGATGCAGGCTAAAACACCAATCAGACATCAATCTTAAGAACTTAGGAACAGGTTAGACAAGAGTTAAGAATATGTGGATGCGGGTGTGCATGCCCACATATGTCCACGATTATTGTAGTGCAAAATGTCATCAAAACATGAAGAAAAAGATGCTGGCAGAATCCCAGTATGCTCTAATTCCATTCCCCGAATCATTTAACTAGTGACTTTAAAAGAGCATAGTGGCAGAGACATGCTAAAGTCATCAGTATCATAACAACTGTAATGCTGATTCCTGATGTAGATAAGAATCTAGTTTATTGTACAAGATTTTACTTCTAGCATCATGCTTTTTAAAACAAAAGTGTTGGAGTGAAACAACATCCAAATTAATATTGATAAAAGTCAACAAAATGCATATCACGATAATGACTTTTACGATACCAGAAGAAGTGGAAGCAAAATTGTAGAAAATTTTCATGTTAATGCAGATGGAAAGAAACAATCTAATATCCAGTAGCATTAAACATGCTGGAAGATTAAGTTCACCAACTGATCCACATCTAGAGTCTTAATTTGTTCTACAGAAAATGGAGAATATATTTTGCTTGTAAAAAGCTTTGAATAAAAACATACTATACCTTATCAGTAAGGGCAATGATACAGGCTGTTGATGAACCCTTGGCCTTTGTACTTGAGTGAGCCTTCTCTAACACCCGTGCTGGATTAATAGAACCTTTGGGCTCCTCTTGAATTGCTCTTACTGAATTGGACATAAGTTCCTGGGCAAACAGTCCGGCATTAACACCAACATCTGCCCAGCCACCTACACCATCGGCAACACCAATTGCTTGTTCATCTGAGCAAAAAAAATGAGCATCCTCTCCACCTGTCTCCTCCTTTTCTGGATGTGGAAGGTAACATGATCCTGAAAACAGCTTCAAGCTCTTCCCACCAACAATAGTTCTGAAAATAACAATACTCTCGATAAGTTCTAGCTTTAAGAAAGATAAAATAATGTTTATATGTATACTCTTCTGCTACCATGTTATTCATTTAACCGGTGACAGAAAAATTGGACTCTCACAGGAAATCATTCACAGTGTGGAAACAACAAGACTCAATTTTTGGGGCTTACTGCAGCATCATCAGCCTCTCTTTTAAATAGTATAAATAGGATCAGCTTCTACACGGTATCTAAATTAAATTATTTAAATATAAGCATACACGCAGAGTTCATTAAAAAAAATAAATAAAGAATAACAACCACATACTGATCAGGTGAAAAGGAGGAATTTGCAAGCTGTTCATCACAAGTGCTGCCGTCAAATGAGACATCATGAGCAGCCCCAGTTGAATAGCAAGCAGAAGATGAGGTAGAGAAATTCTTCAGGCATGGCCCATGAAGCCAACTCGAATTCTGATTCCTCCAATTAGCACCAAACGTGTAATACCCAAAACTTAGAGGACCATTCAATGGCTGTGGTCTTCTTAGACTCAAACTAGCTCTCAGGAAACCTTTATGAATTCTGCCTTTGAAGTAAACACCAGCAGGCTTTGCGAAATCTAGAGCACTGCCACAACTTGAGATTATGTCATCTATATAAACATCTCCCAGCAAGGCTTTGGAAGTTGAAGCGGCCATTGATTTCCTATTAAGCGTGAGGCTTGAAGAGCAATGAGAGGGAACGGATGAAAATGACGTTGAATGCAGCAAAGAAAGAGACAGAGTAGAATATGTTGGCACTCCTCGTTGCCTTGTTATTGCTTCCCGAATGCGAAAGTAAATGGCAGCGTTCGGCTTTGGGAGAATGCCAGATGGCATCTTAGCCCCTTATGCAAAATATGAAATCCCGGGCGTTATTCAAATACAAATATCTTATTCCTTACCCAACCTAGAAACAGAAATTCCAAACCAACCCTTGCCTCGAGAGAAATCAACTGCCCCTGAATTCTGAAATCGAGAAACAAAATGTTTTTTTTTTCTCTTAACAATTATTGACTTCAAAGTTTCAAACTTTATAGCAATAAACACACGAGATGCATTGAGGTGGTCATGAATCATCGAATACAGAAAGAGAAGAGAGGGAGAGAGGGGAAAGGCATGAAATTTGTGGAGGAATTTGGAAGATTGAACATCATTCTTACCAGAAATGATAACGGTAGAGGGGAATCCAGATTGAGAATCCCAGATCGGAAGAAACCGCAGCAGAAGTGGAAATTTGGGAAAGAAGCTCCGCAGATGGAGGAGATAAAATCTTCGGAGCTTCTTCTCACTGTTCCACAAAAACCTAAAAAGCGTGGGAGACAAGAGTTTCAACTTTCAATCCAATGCTTACCAATTTTCCTCTTTGTACCTCTCTCCCTCCGCCTTCTCTCCCTCTCCTTTCTATTTCTCCTTGAAAAAAAAATATGCAAAAGGAAAAAAAAAAGGAAAATTTTAATTTAATTTAATTTAAGAGTTTTATTATAAAACAAAGATTATATAAGATTTAATTTTTGATCTCTTATGACTATAATTTTACAAAGTCTTAAAATAATAAGATTTTAATTTCATGTATCCTATAACCTATATCATATGAAATTAGGTTACACAGTTGATGTATGAATAATATCTGAGTGGAAATCATAAATTCTTCTAATGATTTTAACTCAAGTGATATTAATTTTTTTTAAATTGTTTGATTTTAAAATTAAATCTTACTCGGAAGAAAACTAATAAATTTAATTTCTAATGTATCTTTTTTAAAAAAATTAGTTTCATTATAATTTATAATTAATATTTTTCATTGATAACGGTGAAAGATTATTGTCTTCCATTCTATAACTCATACACTTTTCTTTCTTTTAAGGGGAATGATAGTTGACGCGAAAGAAAGAACAAAATTGTTATCGGAAGATGGGTTATTTTTTATTTTTAATATTTTAATTATTAAGTTTCATATCATCAATGAACCTAGTTTCTATAAAGTCGTCTGTAACAATTCTTTTCGTACGAAATAATATCACTGTTCTTTTAATATATTTTTATTGAATTGTTGAGCTTTTATGTTAAGGAAACTGCAATTCATTTAAACGCTCAAATAAGGAATGAAATTATTATGTGACTAACTTGAGATCAATTTTTAAAGAGTACTGCTATTTGCTACGAAACTTTCTCTACGAAAACTTACGAATGACATGTCATACGGCAACTAAAACAGTTTTAAAATAACATAATTCTATTTGAAACAAAAATCGAGTGGAAATGAAAATTTCAACGATTAATATTTCTTCGTAATTTATTTTGTAATAATTTCTTCGCGAGATTTATCATTCTCCATTTTTAAAATAATTCAAGAAATGTGTTTCTTAAATTAGGTATCCCATTCCTTAGTTCCGTAATTACACGTTACACCTCTAACATATCAAAATAAAATAATTTTGAAAACAATATTTTCTTTTTTTGGAAACCAGAAAGGAAGAGCGAGGGGATGGGGGAGCAACACATTGGGATCATAGAGGAGAAAACTAAAGAAGGGATACCATAAAAAAATCCACCACTCCATTAATAATTTCAAGTGGAACAGAATCTGGCAGTGGAAGGGACCACAAAGAGTTAAGGTCTTTTTATGGCAAGCAGCCCACGATCGCCTTCTTACAGCTGCCAGACGAAGTATGTGGTATGGGGGTAACCACCAGTGTCACCGCTGCACTTTCAATACAGAGACGACTCTGCATGTCCTCAGGGATTGCCCCTGCAGCGTCGCGTATCTGGATCCACCTAGTGGCTTCCGAGTACATCCCTCAATTCTTCTCAGGAGACATCTAACACTGGATAGAGCAGAACTTACTTTCCAATCTGGCCTTCCACACAATCCTCATTGGCAAAACACCTTCCTCACTACCCGTTGGTTTTTGTGGAAATGGAGAAATCAAGAGATCTTCCAGCCCAACAAGCCCTAGGATCATCAATGATTATGTCCGACACATCAGATTAGCCAATTAACTAGGATCTCCTATTTCCGGACCCACCCTTGAGAATAGCTTCATTCCCTCGTGGGAGCTCCCTCCTCAAGGGTGGACCAAGCTAAACACTGATGGTACTTCCAAAGGGAACCCTCTAGACGCTGGCTGCGGTGGTCTCATTCGCTCTGATCAGGGAATATGGGTCATCGGATTCACTCACCATATAGGCAAGTGCAACGCCTTCACAGCCCAACTGTGGGGAGTCCTTCTTGGACTTCAAGTTGCTTGGGACACTGGCTTCCGGCAAGTCATCTGCGAAAGCGACTCTACTGCAGTCATTTCCCTCATTAACAACAATATGGGAAATAGGAAGCACCACAATAGACTCCTTCGCAGGATCTTAGAGTGGACTTCGAAACCGTGGCAGCTTAACTCCAAGCACACAAGAAGACAAGCCAACTTTAGTGCTGACTGGCTGGCCAACAAGAGCATAGACTTCGACCACGGCCTCAAGATCTGGACCAGCCCTCCTCCAACGCTTTCTCTGTTGTTACAAGCTGATGTATCAGGGGTTTCTTTGCCCCCTAGTTTCGCAGTATAGCTTAGTTTCTTTCCTTCGGGCTTCGGCTTCGATTATTCACAATAATAATAATAATAATAATAAAGAGAGAAGTGGAGGAAGACTTTTCTTTTTTTATTTGGATCAATTAAAAAAAAGAATGAAAATATTTATAAATAAATATTAATTATTTTATTATCCTTTACAATTTACAATATTATTTAATTTTAATATTAATAAAATAAAAAAATAAAATTTTAAAATATAAATCGTTTTATTATAAATTTATTTTTAATTAAAATTAAATTTATAAAATTTAATCTAAATACACGCCCGTTCTTTTGAACCAACCAACAAAAAAAGTGATAAATTTTTTACAGTTATTAAATAGTAGATTTGAGCCTAACCATATCAAGCGTATCTCGTCGCTCCTCTCATTGTCATGGCCCTCATGGGTGGAAGTCCATTTTAGTTTTGCTTGTGCCTATAATTTTTCTCAGTCCATTTATGACTTTGTATATTTACTGTTTAATTTCTGCCTTTTTTTTTTCTCTGGTCCACACTGTTTTCTTTCTGTTGGATTGGGCTGCTATCCACGCCTCCAACACATAGCTCCTGTTCATTACTTTTGGCCACACAATTTGTGGTATCCTTGTTGTTAATATTCATCTCACTATTTATTTGTGAAGTACGTCTCTTAGAATTTTATTTTATTTTTATAATAATTAAAGTGGATGGTATATTTTAAAAATAAAGTGCAAAAATTTCAACAAATTCATAATTTATCATTTATGTACTTATATTTTATCTTATCTTAAAATTAATATAAATATCTTAATCCAAAATTCTTGTACCCACGGCATCTTTTTCAACAAAATTTATTCACGTGTGTCACTAGTTCTCCAGGGTTGCTTCTCCGGTTCCAAATATTATATGCCAAATATTATATGCCTCATTCATCATCTGCTTTAAGATCAGAAAGCTCATAATTATTGTTATCATTCAGTTTTTTATTTTTTGGGTACATTCAGAGTATCTCCTACTCGAACGGTGAAGGTTTAATTTTTCTGCCTTTAGTCGTATCTCTTGCAAAAAAGATCTACTAATAACGCATGATCTATTTACATTTATTAAGAATCGAATCCTGAAAATAATACTTAAAGAATCTAAATTACTTTTACAGATCAAAAAATTGATATAATGTTTTATATTAATTTTATTTCCTTAATAATTATTTGTTTTTACATAATATGAAATATTTTGAATGCAAACAATACTATCACTATCCTTATATTTTTAAAAGCCGGAAAGATCACACCCAAAATGGAAGACTTCCTTTCAATATTGCTATATATTGTGGACATAAGTAACCTCATCTTGATAGATTTAAATTTTTTGTCTTCTTTCTATCTCTACAGTCTTGTCCTCTAATCAAATATTAATAAAAAAAAGATAATATTAGTTAAAAGAAAAATATTTTTATAATGAGTTTTTGATACTTAATTAAGAAACAGAGTTAAAGATTAAAAAAAAAAAGACAAACAGTTTGAATTGATGATAATAAATTGGAAAGAAATATGTCCATTCGCACTGCTTGCTCCCTTCAAAATTCAAACCAAATCACGACTTCAAGGACTGCAAGTTGTCGTTCTTAATTTATGCCATTTGCATTGAATCCGTACTCTAAATATTTCAACCTTTATTGTTCCACAACTCCTGTGGTCAGTGTGGTGACCGCGTGGGATGAGCATGACATTAGGGATTTTTCAGTACGATTCTGGGGGTTTCAATTGTATCAGCTCACCAATTAGTTTAATTATTACGGCTATTATTAGAGCTTGGACATCAACATTCAATTATTCATTTGGGTTTAGGAATGAGAAAGGATTTTTGTAGGTGGAGGATGCAAATCTGTAGGAGTATTTTCAACTGTCATTACCTAGGGCCAAAAAAAAAAAATCTAATGGATTGAGTTCTTTTTGTAGCCATTAAATCACAGAATGATATAATATATTTTTTGTTTATTATTAGAGAACAATGTACTTATTTACACGTCAAAAAAAAGTACTTATTTTGATAAATAACATTTCTTTTATATTATATTCTCAAATTTTATTTTTATATGTAAACTTTTTCTTATTAACACAATACGAGAAGCATATATTAGTATGTTTGGCAACAGTTTATTTTTTAAAAAAAATTACTTTTTTTAAAAGTTTTTTCAATAAAATTTTAATTATAAATTATTTTTAAAATAAAATAAATTAATATAAAAATACATGTAAAGGACTTAGATGAGATTCAATTATGATATTAAACAATAGATACAAAGTTTTAGTATCATTTGAGTTATAATTTTTAAATAATATATAATCTCTTTTTATTAGTAGGAAAATATAGTTCTATAATTATTTGTTTTAATTTTCTATTATTAAAATAAAAATAAAAATGAAATTTACACAAACTTTTTTTTTTTGCTACAAACTTTAAGACAAAGTTAAAGTTGGAAAAAATAAAACTAAATACTAAAACTAATTGGTCTCCTTATTAAAGGGACTTTGTAATAATCAATACTCTTCTAAAGCATTTATACATCATACTACAGTACAAAGAATAATTGTATAAACCAAAATCAACTCACTCCACCCCGCAGTTTCTGGCCGCCCCAACTTCAAAACATAGTTGTGAATTTGGATTTTACTATAAAATTGCACAAGAAACAAACGAGGAACATCTATTCACGCAGTCACTTTCATTCTCTAACTTGGGTCACTAACAAAAACAACAATGATAGTCTAATAATAATGAAGAAAACAAACATTTTGATTTACATATCTTCTTATTTTTACCTTAACTTGGTACATCGTTAGATAGTACGTAATGGGAAAGCTAGGGGAAAGGCAAAAGACGGAATATGACAATTTATTGTAAAAACAAAACAGCTCCACCGTCCAACATCAGAAAACAACTCCACCGTCCAGTCTCACCAGTGTGTCCTTGTCATTGAAAGCTGGAGTCATGTTACCAAATAAAAAATTTAAAGGCCACTGGTGCTTCGCCACATCTACTGCACCTAAATGACATGGTTTACAAAACTTTCTTCACACAAATATGATATAAATATCAAGAGCTGCTAATGCTACTCTGCAAGTTCTTCCGTTCTTCCTTTTTGGTTGCTAAGATTTACTCCATTACAACCTTACTAAGAGGCGTATTTGTTGCAAGGATTTCTCAGGGTCCTAGCATGAGATTGCAAATGTGCCAGAAATGGGGTAACATGGCATTGTGTCCCCAGAGGAAGGGGCTTAAAACTGCTAGGTGCTGATGAGGTATTATTTATTTATTTTCGTTTATGGGGGAAAAAATTGAACTTCAATTCAATGGAATACAATTCCTTATAACATAATGACAATGCATATTCGTGATTAATATTCAATCAACCACTAACTGCCAAATAATGGACATACGTGGAAATCCACATTTTGACAATAAATATCGTAGAAAACTACTACTACTACTACTTCAAAGTTTCCTGATTTATGCCTGCAGCTCTGGATCAAATCATCCAGTGGTGGAATTCATTATTTGACCAAAACCGTAGATGCCCAACAAGAAGCAAAATATCTAGACGTGATCTTCAAAATGCGCCACTGTCGCTAAAACCTACGACAACAACACAGGCATCATATGGAACCCTTAATTCACCATAGCCAGTGGTCCAGAGCAAGGATATTGTAACTTGTGCCATTAATTGGAAGGTTGGCTACCTTTTCTTTTCCTACAGTCTGTCCCCCCACATTAGAGGGGGCAGGACAATCCAAAAAGACCCATTTGCGCCTTGCCCGTTGCATTGCTCCATAGTTGCATATTATATCTTACTAATACTCCCGTGCATTGCGTTGCAGCTTCGGATTTTGCAGTGACTATGTAACTCTACAACCAGAACTTTTGGCCCTGAGAAATATGCATGTAGCAGCCAAAGTATCACGAGCTCCTCCCAATATCTTTGCCAGAGAACTCTCCATTACCAAAGGATGCCGCTGCAGCAGTAACATCCAGACCACCACCAATAGATGTGATGAGTGCAGATAAGCCTCCACCAGGGCTGCCGCCTGCAGCCACCCCCAATCCGAGAAAATCAAGAGTGGTCTGCTTGGGACCAAACATGGAAGGAGTCCCCATCATCAATTCCCTTAGTCCAGAGCCACCATCACAAGGAAGCCCGAGTCCAAGCCCTGCAGGAACCGAGGCACTCTCTGGTTCTACTTGATGCTGATCCCATTGCAAACTATCTTGCTGGACTGACGAAGATGAAGCCGAAGATGAGACAATGCCAAGCCCTCGGAGCAAAGAGGCATTCGTTGCAGCTGCACCCATTTGAGCAGCTTTCTGCAGCAATGCAGTGGCGGACATGGCTGGTTGCGGCGGCGGGGCATACTGACGACGGTCCTGCCCTCCTCTTGCAAAAATTGATGACCCATGATTGGTGGAGAGGCAGAGAGAAATGGGTTCGGAGGATGAAGGCCCTGAGAAGTCTGCTGAACGATCTGGACGTCCCATGGCCCTGATTAGGTCAGTAAATGCCGGTGTTTGTTGAGATTGTAGGCTTCCGGATGCTGATGAGGAAGCAAACAAGCTTGCAAACACACTACTGCTGGTACCGCCATTGCTTGTTGAGCTGGTGCTGCTGCTGCTGCTGATGCTGCTACAACTACCATTTAGAGCAGCAGTAGCTTGTGGTTCCTCTATGATTTGTGGGGGATTTTCTGGCAACTCTGAAAGATCATAACCCGAAAAAAAGCAAAGCAAAGCGATATTATTATCATTATTATAATTATTTATTAATAGGGAGAAGGAGAAATGAGCAAAAGCGGCCATATAAAACGCATAGACACGGAAAGTTTGTGCCTTTCTTTTATGTTAAAAGTTCAGGAGAAAAGAACAAATAATGGTTTGCTTTCTTAAAATCCACTCCCCCCTCCCCCCAAAAACAAAGCCTTTTTCTTTTTAGCTTTTGAATCTTTTGAGTTTCTTTGTCAACAACTGCATAATTTAGAACCCACAGTTCACCTTTTAGTGGCTTATTTTTATTACTTAATTAGCTCTCGGAATCTCAGATCACTTGATATGCTGTTATGATACATACACAGGTGACAGCAAAGAACGATACCAGACAAAAACTACTAAGCTCCAACATAACAGAGAGAGAAATAACAAAGGTTTTTGTTGTCTAGTTTTAACAATATCACAGGCGACAAAAAACCGACCGAAAAGATTGCATGTTTTCCCGATTCGGGTATTATCTACCTGGATTTTGCGTCTTCAAAGCAGATGATATGACACTATTTGACTGAGGGGTAGCTTGGGGGGCTGCAGGTGGTGGCGGTGGCGGTGGCTGAGGTGGCGATGGCTGTGGCGCCGGAGGTGATGAATCACCCGTTATTACTTTCGAATCTGACTCTGAATTATCCTTTACAGCAGTCTGAGTCTGCGTCTTTTGAGTCTGAGATCTTGCACTCTCCTCTGCTAACGCATCACAAAAAGCCCTGTGCGTGATGAAGCTATCCCTCCTTCAAAAAAATCAAAACCAAACAAAATTTCACAAACCCAAAATCTTCAAGAATTACAGTAGAATCAGAGTCACAGAGAGAAGGAGGGGAGAGGAGGAAAGCCTGAAAAACCTCGAAAACAAAGTCCCACAATCGCATTTGTATTCTCTGGTACCACAAATCTTAGAGTGGGCCTTCCAATCGGATTGAACTGCATATTTCTTGGAGCACTTGTCGCATTTCCACTTCTTCTCACCGTGTTTTCTACAGAAATGCTTCTTTATCCCAGTGAGATCACCCAAAGCTCTGGAAGGATCGTGATGGACACAGGTTGGCTCCGGACAAACATAAACTCTTTTCCTCACCTCCTTGCTGGACCTCTGCCTAAGCTTCCAGGGCAGATTATGACCCCGTCGATGAAGCTGAAGATTCTGATCCCTCTGAAACCCCTTCTTGCAAATTTCACACACGAATCGGTTCGTGGCCAACAAGGTCTTTGGAGACAGAGCAATCACCTCGGCGTCTGGATCTGAATATTCCCAAAAAATTTAATAAAAAAATCAGTAAGAAAATTAAATAAATAAAAACTTCACGAAGATCGTTAATTTCTTCCTACCCGGCATTCCTGGAAGGTTTCGCTTTTTCTTCGTGGTGGGCTTTGGAGGTACTGTCTGATTGCCAGAGGAAGAGACGCTAGCTTCCCCCGAAGCTGTAGAAACATTATCTAAATCAACTGGCATGGGAACCTACAACTTCTCTAGGGTCTCTTCCAAATCAATCTACCTGACAAAGAGGGAAAATCTCAGGGCATTTAACCTCAGAATTCAAAAGCAACTTCTTTGGGGATATAAAGTTTTAATCTTTTCCCTTTTTTTTTTTGTTTTCTAGGGTTTCTACTCTATCTTCTCAGCTGCTCTCACCCTCCCTCTGTGTATCTACTGGTCAACCTGCAATTTGTTCTTTTTGTTTTTGTTTTACCTCCTTTCTCTCATTTACCCACCACCTACCAAAATTCACATTCCCCAAAGAAACCCAGGAGGCCAATACCTTAAACAAAGCCCTCTTCACTCTCCAGAGTTCAGACCTCACAACCGCCGGAAAACTCTTGCCGGATACAGCGAGCTGTGATCCAGCGATGAAAAATTGAAGAACTTCAATCGGAACAACCTTAAAAAATATCCAAGGATTCCAGCAGCTCTAAGGAGAGATAAGGCACTGCAGCAGCGGGCTCCTCAATCTCCCTGTATTCTTATCTTTCCAAAGTTGATGACTTGGCTTCAGACAGCAGAAAATGAGAAGATAAATGGGAAAGTCACACGGCTATAAAAATTAGATGTTTAGTAACAAGCAGAGTTAAAGTTCGGTGATTTATGACTTTTTGGGTGTCCAAGTTTTGGGTTGGGTCGTGGAAATTAGAGGGAGGGTGCAGAGAGAGAGAGAGAGAGAGAGAGAGAGAGAGGGGGGGAGGGGTTGGCTTGGCTGGGTGTAACTTTTGGTGTCCAAGTTCGTATCCTCCACTTGTCGAGGCAAATGGTTCGTGGGCACAGAGGACACAGCACAGCACAGCACACCGTTGGACGAGTGCTTACTCCCATGTTTGTCGTTTAGCGATTTGTTTGAATCCGTATTCTGTAGAAACCGACAGGGCAGGCCATTCACGGAACGATGAATAAATAAGTATACAAAGAAGATATACAAAGTCAAAGAACTTTAATAATCTATAACATAGAACGAAAAACTTTTCAGTCTTTTGCACCAATGTGAATTTGCCACGTTTCCTCCTTTGCTTTCTCTGCTTCACTACCGTTCCTGAATTCTGATTGCTGCTCTCCCTATTTCTTTTAAATTATTCCTTTCTTCAACGGATTAGAGGACCTCTCCATTTCTTCGTGTTTGCTGTCCTGCATTTTAGCATGTGTGCCACACCGCGAGATGGAATTTGTTCTTGGAGATCATAAAACCTCAACAGAAAACCAGTTTTCCCTATTGTGAACTACTTGATTATGCTTATGTTTAAGTATGCATTTGTATCGTTTAACTCTAAGACTTAAATAAGATTTTGTCTAATTTTTGTTTATGTTTTAACATTTGTACATTTTTTAATCATAATGCTGAAGTCAAAAACTCCTTAATTTAAAATGGTTATTTCTTTTCTTTTAATAATTTTTTAAAAAATATGAATCGTTTCACTTAATTATTAGTGACTAAATTCAAATTTGTAAATTTAAAATTATCTAAAATCATACAAACACATCATTTTCTAACTTCATAATTCGTATAGCAGATGCACAAAATAAGAGATAGAGGGTTTTTTCTTCTCTCTAAGGAAATGGAAGATTGGAATCAGACTATTCGATGACGCAGTTAACACCTCAATGCTCATCCATTGCCGTTCCCACGGGCGAAAATGAACTTTCTTGGAAAAACGTAACCTGGTGAAAAAGAATGGGCTCCATAAATGCATCTCTCTTCGTCAAAGACAGCACATGGGTTTCTGCAAGCTTATGCTTATGCACCCCCCTTCCCCTTGCTTTCTGTATGATGGCTAGCTAGTAGCTCAGTCTAAACTGGTGTGCAGACATTGTACCGCGGCTGCATGCTTTCTATGGCCAAGGGGAAGCTGGCCACGAATCTGATTTGTAGCACGTTTGATTTAACGTTTGTGCAACCTAAACCCCAATTTACAGAGTGTAAATCATAATTTTAGTCTCAGATAACATATTTATTATTTAGCAAAATTTTAATTAGAGTATATTTTAACATAATTTTAATTTTAAATCATAATTTGAGTAAAAGTAAAAAAAAAACTTGTTCGTTAAATTTCAAATCATAATTTACAAACTATTATCTAAATAATATGCGGATATTATTGTATTATTTTGTGCTTGACTAATCCACATTCATGAAATGATTTGCTCCTCACTATTTATTAATTGTAGATTGGCATCATTTGGTTGAGATGATAAACCATTCAAAAGAACTAATGCTGGGAATCTCATAAAAATAAGCTTACACCTAATTAGTCATGGACACCCACCTTGTTTCCGTTGGTGGGTTATTCTGCTCTAGTATGCTATTGTTACATGTTCAACTATGGGAAGTTACTTGCCCTGGAGTCCATATTGTCTAGTGTCATCTTAAACTTCAACGATGTCAAAGTATCAGAGTTTAATTTTTGGATCCATTATTGATGTAAAACTCTTTCATGTGTTAACCATATGTAGTTAAGAAAACAAGATTTTTACTTACTCAACACAGTGAAAAACTCTTTATACTGCAAATTATAATTAAGTCCAAATCCAAAAAAAATATAAACTAATTATCTCATCCTAAACACCAACCCAATCTCTTACAGTCTTGTTCCTTCAAGCAAGTGGCAACCACCTAAGAATGCGATGGATCATAGCAATAATTCTCTATTGATTAATTGCATTCACACACACTCTCTCTCTCATATATATATATAAAATATCTCCTCTGTATAATTGAAAGTTTAAAAAAATGTCATTATATGATTTAGTAAAGCATGGAAAGTCCAAATTTATTAATGAATGCTGACCCTTGACTTATACTAAAATTGGAGATTTTTAATACAAAATCAAGGGTTCCGGAACTATATTCTAATGTATATGTCATCATATCACCATGAAAATTCTCTACAAAAAATATATTAGCTCTTCTTAAAACGAAAAAGAAATATTTACTTTTTACAGTTTTTTTAGATAATCATATATGTTAAATTTATTAGTTATTACTGTAACAATTTGGCATGTATTTTTTTACCTATTACATACATTATCTAATAATATTTATTAGGTTTAAGTTAATTTTATTCTATGTATAGATTTAATTTTCAAGATTATTTATCTATATGTGCTAATTACTAGGACTTTTTACTTAAATTTTTTTTAATTCTTAAAAAAAACAGAATTGAGAAATGTAATTAGGAAAAAAATAAAAAATACATTAAAAAGTTGACATAGTTTAAGGCAACTTTCAATTGTCATCCAAAAAATGAGTTGTTTTACAAATGACAATAAATAGTCGTCAACTTAACAACTTTCAAATGAAAAAAGTTGACAAAAAAACACTAAAAGTAGACGTTAAGAAATTGTCGTGTGTTAGAGAGACTTTAATTTACTATTGAATTTATTAAAAAAATTAAAGAACTAATTCCACAACGTACTAGAGTCAGACTAGTTTTATACATAATTTTTTTAAGTAGGGTAAAATGAAAAGTTGAAAAAAAAGCAGTATTCAAATAAAGAATTCTCTTATCAGCCGTTTCAAACAGGTATATAGGTTCGAATCTTTGATTAACACTTAAAAAAATTAATTTTTTTTAAATATATCAAGTTAAAATAATAATTGCATCTTTCGTATCATTTCAAGAGAAATTAAGTGTCATAATATATTTGGTTTACATTTCAAACCCACAAAACGTGCATTTATTCAACATGAACGTAGTTTAAAAGTTTTTGTTATATTTGATTAGTGAGATGGGTCACTTTTGAGGTAGAAAAAAAATTATTCTAAATGCAATAAAAATTTGTAGCTTTTGCTTCTACTTCTTTTCAACGAAACTTGTAAATTTGCTAAAATAATTTTATTTATTTTTCTTTTAAGATAACATGATATCCCTTTTACGAATTTTATTTTTAAAAGTAATTTTACTTTACACTATCTAAATAAAAATAAATTTTTTAAACTAACTTTTAAAAAATCATTTTTAAATGCTAATAATTTTTTTTAACATCTATTCTTTCAAATTTATTTTTTTCAATATCAATTCTTTTAAAATTAATTCTATTAAAATTTAAATCAAACAAACACTCAATCAATACAAAAACTAACTCCAAAGCCAAAAGAAAACATGGTCATGCCTTCCAAATAGCATAGGGGGAAAGAATTGTAGACGAATAGTTCAGTTGGATTCATTGGCTCCATGGTTACAACCCACATCTGAACTAAAAAATAGACAGCCTGTTTTAAAGGTCGTGAATGCAATTTCCATACTGTGGGCTGTGTTTTCACAGACTCCACCAAAGCTCATCACCCCAGCATCTCATTCACAATTTCAAAGCATATGATATCAAGAACAAATCATAGTTAAATGGAAGAATTTTTCAAGCTAATTAATGAACTAGGAACAATTATACTAATACTAAATATGAACATAGATAACAGTAAAGTAATATAATATTGTCAAATAGAATCATAGTTCATCATGAAAAGCAGAGTTAGTTTCAGAATGACTAGTGGGCTGTGACAGATTTTATATGATGATAAATAATTGACCATAGTTTGCACATAATGGGCACTTTTACTGGTAGCTCTTCCCCTTTGTAATGTTAAGTACTTACAACGATTCTGAATTAGCACTACAACTTTCAAATCGGTTCCATTGTCTTTTTCAGCTCTCTTTTAACTCCAGGTCCATGGTATTTGGCCGTGTCCGAGAGGAAAGAAGGTAGGTAGTGCTTTTGTGATGCCCTTGACATGCTCCCTTCCAAATTTTATGCCAAAACTATCATTATTAATATTGTGCACTGTGATTAATACGTAAGCAAAAGATTACGAATCTTATGAATATGCATTCCTTTAAATCAAGCAAATTAACGATAAGGATGAACTGTAGAAAGAGAGAGAGAGGGAGATAAGGATGAAGCGGGAGGGAGAGAGCTTGGACTTGGATTACATTGTTGTCCAACTGGACAAGACTAGATGATTCGACCTATTCGATTATATAAAATAGATATTTAATCAATTATAAATTAATTTTATAATTAAATATATAATTAGATTAATTTTAAACTGATTAAAATTAAATAAAATCAATTAAAGTTGTTTGAACTAATTATTTATTAAAATTTATTTTAAAAAAATTTAATATATTTTATATTTTATAATTTTTTAATAAATTTAATTTTGTTATATGTAAATCATTTTTATGACATTATTTAGCTATATCAATCAATTTAAATAATTAAATCAATAAAACTTATACCAAAATTCTCACTAATTCATTGTTCATGGATTTTAGCAACATTACTTAGATTTCAATCACAAAAGCCGGCACATGTTGTGCGTTCTTTTTTTAATATACATTTTCCCTGCCTGCATTCTCCATCATGGATAGCATTGACTTGGATTTCATTTCTTTTCTAGTTCAAACACTACATTATTTTTGGCATAATATGGGACCCTTCTATTGTTTTTTTTTTCTTTGGATTTTCAAATTTCTCTCTGTGCATCCAACAGAGGACCAATTACTGTCTTTTGAATCAGCACTCAACTTAGCTATTTGCCCCTTTAATTACACTGACACATTCAAATTGATATACGTTTATGGAGAAGTTAAGATCCAATTATTGCCAATAAAACCCTTTTAGCAGAATGAACTTTAGCCAAGGATATGTGGTGGGCTCCAGTTATTATGCCACTAAAGTCTTTTTAGCATAATGAAGACTTAAGCGAGCATCATTCTTTTTATTTAGTTTTATAGTGAAAACATTCATACTTTACAAGGAAACGTTTTAGTGTATGTAATATCTGATCTGGGTCCTCCTCCTACCACAATCATATACCCAGGAGGTCTTCCTGCCCCCACAGTTGAATATTGAGAGATTGAATTTATTGAGTTAGGTAAATTGAACGGCTGAAATTTGTTCTGAATGAATTCTGTATAAAATTTATAAAATTATATTTCACAAAAATGTGAACAATTTGGTTCACGTAAGAATTTCACAGCTTGGGTAATCATTGGCAAAAAAAAATAATAATAATCACACAATTTTACTTGGATATGAATCCTATCTTATTAGCCAAATAACAAGAAAGAATTTTGTTAAAGAGAAAGATATAATTAGACTTAAATTATAACTAGTGAATTTTACAACTCATCAGAGTGAGTACTTACATAATAAAATTTGTGTCTATTTCTCTCCAACATGATAGTCTATGTTAAGGGATCCAAATTCATTTACTTCTATTGTTATTGATGCTTGTAACTGTTATGTAAACTGGATTCTTCATAAAATTTATCCAATTAATAAATTTATATAAAATTAAGTCTATTTATCTTAATTAAAGTGTCAATGTCTTTGTTTTAAATTTATGGTTATCCATGTGCCTCAACGACATCTGTAGGAAGTTTTTTACTTTCCTTAAGTGGATGTTGGCGGTGAATAAAAAATATAAAACAAACAAGCCTGTATAAAGATCAAGATCTTCTCATGTTGTTAAATAATACCGAAGAGGATATAAATTCAACTGAAACTCATGATTATAATACTTTGAACCTCATGTTTTTGTTGAGAGGAAAAAGAAAAGGCACCGGTTGATATGAGTAAAAACTACTGCAAATTAAAACTTCCATTTGTTTGCCAAAAAAAAGTGAGTTCTGCCAAACTGGTGAAAGTTAACACTTCAGTTAAAGATCATTAGATCATGATCAACTTTTCCGCTGTCATCACTTTTTGCTTTGTAGTGAAAGTCCATAATCTTTCAGCAAAAGAAAGGGTGGGGAGTCCATGATTCATGAACGGCCAATAACCAAAGTGAGCGTGCTTCTTTCCTTTCTAACTGCTAAGTATGACAATTCGGAAAAAAAATTCAAATTCAATGCAAAAGTCCACAGCTCATAGTACGAAATATGTCTTAATAAATTAAATTACCTAAATTTTGAAACACAAGGTCATCAAAATTTTCTAGCTATGTCATGTTTCTCCTTCGGCCAAGTTTTTTCATCACTCTCCTTCATCTTCACTTCTCTTTTTTTTTTTTTTCCTCAACTTTTTTAAGAAACTAACTTAAAGGTAACAAAATGTGAAATTGTGAATGACCACTCCATAACAAGTTCCTTCTCTAGTACTGTAAAGATGGATAAGAACAGAGGATTTGGAAGGTAAATGCACCCACCCTTCTAGGAATTAAGCTCGCATCTCTGTAACAGAAACATTTGAAAAAGGAAAAATGCACAACATTTTCTTTTGTGAGATGCGATATGGGGACTATAGGTGGCCATAGTTTCAACAATGGCCCCTCTTTGTAATCATGTTGCAGCCATCGGCAGCAGTGCCACGATTATATTCTTCAAACTGAAGGCAAACTCAACAGCTTCGAATGGTTTCTACTTTCTAGCTGCCTAGTGCAAGTCGTCTTGGGCAGGGGAAAAAGCAGGGGATGCTAATAACTCTGACGTCTGATTAGACCCATGAAAATTCAGTTTCAGCAGATGGACCATTTTGAGAAATAAATGAAAATTTATTTTGGTTTGGGAGCATTAACAAACAGTAAGCAGCATTCCTTGATTTGCACTTACTTTGGTTTTGAACCAGTCATGAAGGGTGATGATGTGGATATTCTGTTGACAAATCTTTTGCAGGAAGACCTAAAGCTATGATATTTTTCTTCCTTTTTTTTTTTTCTTACGCAGAAAGATTCACACTTCACATGTAGAAGCTTGGTTATCTGGATTTAGAAATATCGAACATGGAACTTTGTTTCATCAAACTAGGATAAATTAAGTACGTATATGAATCATGAAACATTCATGGATTTTGCAGCAAGGGTTCAAATGAAAAAGTAGATGCCAGTGGCAGCAGTAGCTACTTTCTGGGGTTTGGGTCAAATTTTCTCCCCATAACCTCACCAGTTAAATGCAGAAGAAAATATCCGTGTAGAAGTGAAGGCTGAAGAGGCTGTTTCCTGGTCAAAGAAAAAGAGTGAAGACTGAAGAGGCTGGTGTGCCCAGAAAGAGTTTCAAAGGCATGGGTTTAGTGATGAAACAAAGGATCACCTTTTAGTCCATTCTAACAACAATTATTAATTCTTTTGCAGTGCTCAATAGGTGTAAGAAAACCCAATAGGAAATCAGGAGCCTGTCCTGACTGAACCAGAAAGCAAAAACCAAATATGCAGTCATTGCTCACGAGTTACAACCTTTTCCTTTACCTTTTTCGATGGTTGGGGACCCAGCTTGTTCTGGGGCCTTTTGGTATGATAATCAACATCAGTAAAACAGCGTAGTAATCATCAAAGGATGGACAAACTTGTCTGTGCCAGGCACTAGGATAAGAGCTACACTATAGGAGTCCTGCTTAGAATTCCTCAAGAAAAATACCCAAGATAAGACACAATTTGGTGAGCTACTTAACCACCGCATTCTTGGTTCTCACGAAAGCATTAAGCATCTAAGTGCCTGACAAATGCTGTTAATAAGGCTAAATTGAAAATGTAAACATTTTTGGCCATCTTTAATTACTCGATTTACCACATATGTTTTATGAACGAGGTAGGTGTCTGTTGGCCATTGCTCCCTCAAAATGCTAATTCCCCTCGCTCTTTTTCGATTCTCATAATGACTTTATCTTCCTCTCGTTACTTCTATTTTGAATATCTTGTGGAACCCATGTGTGGGGTGGGGCTGCGTAAAAGAGTAAAGACAATTAAAAGCTTGGAAAAGGCAACCGTTCTTGTTCATTTTTCATGAGTCATGAATGGCAGTCACCTGTGACAAAAATTCATCACAACTTAAAGAGGATTAGGAGAGATTCTTAAGTAGTGAGACAATATTTTTAGGCTGTATTATTTAGTGTGTGAGATATCACTTACGCGGACTACTATTGCATTTATTATCCATAATCAAACAATGATTAACATTAAAAAAAATTAAATTTAATGATAAAAATAAAAAGATAACGGTGACGTATATAACTTATATGATATACATTAAGAGATACATAACTAATATGATACACATTAAGAGATACAATATAAAAAAATTGTATATAGGCAAGAATATCTCAAAGAATTACCATGCAAGCAAAAAAATTACTTGTACAACGGCCAAAACAACCTGGCAGATACTTTCGTAACTAGTCAATCTAGGATTTTGGTGGGAAAAAAGGTTTACCAGTTTTTTTTTCAGACCACGTCAATGTTCTTACATATTGAGATTACCTGCTGGACTTGGAATGTCCTGGTTTATAAGCGAAGGGTACCTGCAAAGTTAGGTTGGTGCTATGGGGTATTTGGTCTTTTAGAATAGAAAAATGCTTCATAAATCACAAATTGAGATTTGACCTTTTTTCTTTTTTTATAAATGGTTAATTTAATATTCTCATTGATTTTATATCGTAAAATTATTAATATTAACATAATATTTTATATAAATCTCTAAAAAATATTTCTAGCTATGTTATTCCTTAAGTCTGCATGAAGTTGGGCTGGATCAGTATTATGCTAGCTGGAGATATTTTCGGCCCGGCCCAAAGTGGCCCACTCCCCGTTGATTTTGGCTAACCTATAAAAGGAGAAAGAGAACGAAGAAGAAGAACAAAACAGGGACTGCGTTACATTTGGGTTGTGGAGCCATAAGCATAAATCCTCGCCAAAAACCTCCAATAGATTCTCCATTGGAGGCACATACCGAGAGTTCGAATAATGGACCTAGACGACTCTGAACTGCCGAACCAGGTCCCTTCTCGAGTCTCCAGATTCGCGCCGAAATCATCAAAGCTCAAACTCAAACCGAAATTGGAACATCAACAACCTGCACCGAAGACTGAAGCCCAGGAATATGACTTAATTGCCGAAAGGAAAGAGGATGGTGAAGAAACGGTGGGTCCGGGTGCACCGTCAACTCATGCCACTACGCCGAAGGCCGAACCCTCGGCTCCCAACGGCATTATTAAAATGGACTTCGAACCCGACTCTGAGGGCGAAGATGAACCAAAACAAGACGATCCCATGGATGAAGACTGCACCGAAGACACGGTTGTGCGCGAAATTGACGTCTTCTTCGCACCCTCTATTGATGCTGACACGCAGGTCTGGTTATGCACTTCTTATGCCCCGTTGCTTATTCGATTATGGGTTTTCATCATAGTCTAATTTTTCACTGTCATTTTAGTTATATGTTTTGCAATATCCCTTGAGACCGTGCTGGCGATCGTATGAATTGGATGAACAATGTGAAGAGGTGCGTATGTTGATTTCTTTTTGGGGGGGCGGGGGACAAATGGGGAATCTTGTTAAGTCGTTGTTGTGTTTGTTTAATTTTGTTTACTTCTCCTGTTGTCTTTTTTCTGTGTAGGTCAGGTTGAAACCTGAGAGTTCAGAAGTGGAGGTTGATTTATCTACTGACACTGAGTCAAGTAATTATGACAAAGAGTTTGGCAGCAGACTCAAGATGGCGAAGCAGGTCTGTTCATGATATTTTCATTTGTAAAGAATGTTACCTGTAGTTGGGTTTCTAAAAAAGCTCCAACTTACTTATATGCAGAATTTGGCATTTTGAGTGTGGGAGTAAGTTGTAATGTTACAACTTCTAGTGCATGTGTGGTGTGCCCCTCATCATCTCTTCTGGAAAAACCCTTAGAGCATGTTTGTTAAGAGGGAATGAAATGAGATTGGAATGGGCATTCCTATAATTGTAGGAATAGGCATTCCATCCCAAAAGTGAAGGAATTCATATTCGATTCTAGTTAGTATAGAGGTGTCAAAATAGGCTCAGCCCATTGGGTAGTAGCAGAGCTTGAACAAATATTTTGAGGGGGCTGAAGTGAATAGTCTATATAAATTAATTTATAATAACAAATATTTTTAACAAATTCATGCTAAAAAAAAGTATCTTATATTTAAGATTACAATGTTAAACACACTTTTTTCTCATAAGCAAAAAAATGAGATTACTAAAAGTGAATGAGATGCACATATATTGAGGCTTTAATTGACTAATTAATGGTGTGCTTGTTTAAGGAGGTAAAGAAGGAGGAAATAGAAAATTTAAAATGAAAATTATTTCTTACTTACTTTGTTTAAAACATGTGGAACAATTAAGTAAAGTATGACTCATTTGCACACTCAACCCAACAAATTTTGGTCATAGTATTCCACCATTTATAATGCAACTATGAGTGAAAGTAAAACATCCTCTTCCTATCTATTTTCACTCCTCTTCCATATTCTACCATCTCATTTTTCCTCTACTCAAAAGAACACAACCTAAAAAAACTATGCATATATGCTCAAAATATAAATAAAATAAATGAAATAGACGTATACAAATTTTCATCATTTTGTGGGTCCAATAATTTTTTTTTCTCATATATCTCTAAGAGATTTCAAAATATTTGGGGTCAATTATTTTTTTTCTCCATATATCTCTAAGAGATTTCAAAGTACATGGCTCCCCCCTATCACAATGAAGATCTACCACTGCCATTGCGCTTACCTATTCAGTCCCAAAAATGCCAAGCCATGTTTTCTTAGGCAAAGTTCTCAAAAGCGAGTTTCCACTAAAAAGTGCTCAATGGTCTGTAAAAGTGAAGCGTAAAAGTAAAATGTAAAAGCATAGATGTTACATACTAAATAAGATATCATTTAAAAATAATTAATGTATATATAATTTCTTATATGTAATTGAAGTACTAAAATCACAAATTTCTTAACTTAATAATTAATATATAACAAATTATGCCAAAAGAACATTTCTAGTATTAGCTTAGTAGTATCTTCAAAGTTTACAATAGCAAAAATACCACATTTTATAAGGTTTACAATAGTTAAAAGATACACTCATAAAATTTTTATGATGCAAAGACTAAAATAGATCATCAACTGCCATTTCATGTCCATCATCTTCACCACTTTCATCCTCAAAGTCTTCCTCCTCTTCCACATCATCTTCATAATTGGAATCATTAGGAGAAATATCACCCATGTTTTCTTCTTTCTTCCCCTCCTTCATTAGGATTGTTATGGCTGCGTCAGTGTATCTGAAGTTTGATACTACTACGTGATGCTTTAGACAACTTTGTTTCAGACTTTCATTGTTTGTTGGCCAAACAGCCAAACAGCCAAACAAACAACCAAAATGGTTCTTTTTGTTGCCCAAAACGAGTGAATGGCTGAATGCCTACAAGCCTAGAAAATCTAATAAAAGCCCATAACATTTAGGACATTTACCCTTAAAACATAAAAGCATAAAATCCATTGGTAAATTAAAATTGCAAAATAACCGATGGATTTAACGCTTTGAAGCGTAAAAAGAAGTGGTTTTATGAATTTTAGATTTTACATCATTCACGATTCGAATCGCATGATTCGATACGATTCGGCAAGCCAGCGATTCGTATCATGTGGTGAATTGCAAATGGCTTTGAATCGTGTGATACATGCATGATTCAATGCGATTCCGTATCAACGATACGATTTAAACGATTCTGTGATTCATTTTTTTTTTATTGCTTTTTTCTATCACCAATTCTCATAATAGAATTCAAAGAGGTAGAGGCTTAAATTATTAAATAAAAGAAACTGAAGGGGCATTGTTGAACACACTTGGTTCGATTACTTTGTTTCGTTACTGAATATAGAACCAATTTTCATTCACGTTGAAAACCAATCACTCTACTCACTTTGTTTCGTTTTTTGGGTTTTGTCTTTTTGGTTGTTCACACAATCACTGTTTTTGTTATGGTTCTGGGTGTTCACATAGTCACTCTATATGGTTTCCTAAGGCTAAGAAGAAGGGGAAGGAGTATGTTACCAATGAGCTTACTTATAACTTATGATTTATGATGGCATTGTGGTATTATACTATTATTGGAGTTTACTATTTCCTTAGTGATGTGACATTTAAGTATTTATTTAAGACTTTTAAGTATTTTGTTCATATTTTAGATGTGGAATCATATATATTTAAGTTTTTTTATTGATGTGTTTCTGAATCGTACGATACGTTACGATTCACGATTCAAAAATTGAACAAATGATTCTCGATACGATTCACGATTTGACAACTATGTTTTACATAACATCCAAGGTGCTTTTAGGTTTTCAAGCGTAAAAGTGTTGAAACTCGGTTTAAACAACCCTGTTCTTAGTCTTAGACCCAAATAAATTGGCTTGGACCGACTTGGCACCAGCCTGACCTAAGATATGGTTGACCTGAATCGAGTTAGTCATAGTCTTTTTAGCCCAAAAAATTTATTTTTGGGCAAGTCTTGTTAATTTATCTCAAAAAAATTGATCCATTATAACCCAGCCTGTAAAAGGTGGTTGGCCTGAACCAGACTTGGCTGGGCCCCTTTAGCCTAAATTTTTTTTTTGGGTGAGGTAGTGCTTTCTTAGGTCCATAAAGCTCAACCTTGGCCTAGACAGAAAAGTTTGTGGGCCCCATCCAGGCCCATTTAGCCCATTCTATTTTTAATCATGGCTGTGAATTTTTAGGCTCGAAAAACTGGTTGGTTTGAGTTGAGCCAGGCTGAGATCATTTATCTTGGAAAACCTTTTTTTGAGCTGGGTCATATTTATTTAGGCCAGAAAAAATTGGCATGACAATGCATGTGGTTGGCCCCTATATTCAGTTGAATTAGGCCTGTCTAGCTTGAAAAACCTCTTTTTGCTCAAAGGGTTGTGTTTTGTAGGCCCAAAAATTCAGCCTAGTTTAAAAAAAGATCAATGGATCGAATCAGGCTAGACTGGGCCCATTTAGCTTGAATGAGCATTTTTTGGGCCAAGCCATGTTTTCTTAGGCCCAAATTGGGATTGGTCAAACATGTTTAGCCCAAATTGGCTTGAATGGTTGTTCAGTGCAAAAAACCATTCAGGTAGGGGCATATTTTCTTACAACCCAAAAAAATCGAGCCGACCCGGTTCTATCCAAAATGGTTACGGACCATAATCGGGTTAGATCAGGTTCGTTTTCATTTAAATATGTAAAATAGGTTGCGCCCATTTTTTTGTCACGGACCATGTTTTCCTAAGCTTGAAAAAAATTGATGAGGCCCAATCTGGCCCAAAAACTTGACTGGCCTGTTTGTAACTCCTACACCGAAACAGTTCCATTTCACCAAAACAACTATAAATTAATCATTCATTGTAATTTCTTTTTATCAAATGTAACATACCAAACATAAAAATGGAATGGATTTCCTATCCATACCAAACAAGACATGGGACTGAGCATTTAATTCTATTTCCACTCCCATTTCCATTGCCATTCCCATTCCATAAACAATCACTCCATCCAACCAAACATGACCTTAGGGTTTTGACCAAAAGATGCTATCAAGAAAACAATTGTGTACATCTGTTGTATGTTACACACTTACAATAATATAGACTTCTTATTAAATACTCAATGATGAAGACTCCAGGGTTTCAAGTCGTATCAGTGCTCTCAGATAATATTTGGGCTACTTCTTTGGAATGAGTAGCCACCAAAATATTTATTTGTTGATTCTACTTAGTACTTACTGGTGCAGTGGTGCTATGCATCTGTGAAGTAGATCAAGCCTGTTTACTTTTTTGTCAATGTTACTGTTGCATGATAATTCATACATTTCAATTTTCAACATGTTGATGCATATGGTAGAATTAATGTTCTCATTGTTACGTTCATCTTCTGAATGTAGGTTTGAGATTCTCTTTTTTCGATCTTTTTATTGTGGTTAAGCTGAGGAGCCTGGTGTTCATTTGGATATGCAATGAAATTTTAGCTCTTGTGAAAAGATTGCTTCACTCATAGCAGAAAATGTGCTATTTTGCTCTCTATAAGTACTGTTATTTCTTGAAATATTGAAAAGCAGTACAAAAACTCTGCAAGAGTACTTTTCTCTTGTAGAAAATATGAAGAGATCACCTGATAGACCTCCTATTACTAAGGTATATGAGAGGAAGGCTAAGAAAGGATGTAGTGGAATGTCTCATGTGGTTAAGAAGGGTGAGATGGAAATTTTGGGGAATATTCATGCAGCAGGAGTGGAACATAACAGAATTGATGATGTGGCAGAAAAAGTCAGCAAGGGTGATTCGGTTAGTGGGGTGAATATAGGGAGGAATGGAGAGGAGAGAGACACAGGCAAGAATATAGTGAGAGTTTGGGGCCTTAGGGCGGGGACGAGGCAGGACCCTTGAAGCTCCTACATTATCGTTTTTTCTTTTCCTGCATTTCCTTGTTTCTTCTTCTGATTGTACCCTTCTGGACTGGTTTTACTCTGAAATCAATTCCAAACCCTTACACTGGGAGTTATACAGTAATAATACAGATGAGGATTTGAAGGTTCCTATCATCACCCAAAGGATTATTAAAATTTATTCTTTGTCTCAAAATTTTCCAGTTACTACTTGATATTAGCATATAAAAGAATATTTCAATGTTGAGCGCTAGTCACTTGTGCGTTAACTACTATGTATTATATATTTTAACTCGTAACTATGATGTAATACCTTTGTTTCTCTTCAGACTTTATCAACATCGTGGAAGCCAGCTCATACTAATGGCTATGCTGTTGGGCTTCTTAAGGACGATAAGGTATTTATGTCTCATATTCTATTCTGTGATGTCTAATTTAGTTTCAGGGTGATATAATTACTTGATCAGCATTGTGTTAGGTATGCCATTGCAATGTGGAAGGCTGATGTCCTTTTTGTTGAACATGTAACACCTCTTCCAATAAAGTAAATGGTGCTTTTCCAAATAAGGTGCTTTAAGTGGATATGGTAATCTGATGCCAGTGCTGTGCTTAGTTTTTCACTTGTTGTTTGGGAAGCAATAAAAGTAACTTTCACCAAAATTAAGTTATGAGGATGAATTTCTTCCGTTTTTAGATGAGATCATATATTATTGGGGTTTTAAAGAGAATTAGGAGCAATTGCTTAATGTGTCTCTTAATAAAAAGCTCTTTGCAAAGCAAATGCAGCAGAGAGTGTGTTACAAGGCATGCTCCAATAAAGTGCGGAAGAGTGGCGGGGGAAGGAAGAGCAAATATGAAACCAGGCCTTGAAATCAAATTGGTTTCCACCTCGAAAAAAATCCTTGGAATGCTTTTCCAATTTCTGCTTTTGATCCAGATGTATATAACTTGAGAAAGAGCCTAATGCAGCCTTAAAAAGATAAATAATAGAAACAATGGTGCCAAACAATTTTTATTTTATTTTTATAGAAAAAGAATTTTATCTAGAAAGAGAGAAAGTACTCCTAAAAGGATGATGAGGACTCCTCCAAAGCAGAGAAAGCAAAGTACACAGGTGAAAAGAAAGTAAAAAATGCAGCAAAGCTGCCCAATCACTATAGCAACACCCTTCAAACAACCATTAGCAGAACACCATAGAGAGGCCAAAAACATGCCATGCAATTTTTATGAATCTCCTCCACACAGCATTTTATTTTCCCTGATAAAGCCAAATGCTTAAGCATGCTCTTCTCTAAATTAATCAGTCTTGTCCTTATGTTGTATCCCCTTAAGGCAACAATTAGTGAATCAAACTATTGAGACCTGACATATATCATCTAGAAGGAAAAGCTTCAACTCTTTCCATCTGTTTTGCACATCTACCACTACAACTAGACAATTAGTGTATTTTTTTTAAATTCTTTTTCCTTTTAATTAATTTTTGGCTCACATAGTGTTACAAAGAACCCCATTTTTTTAAATGCTCCTCCAAGGAAAGCTAGGATCACCATACACATGCTTGAATTTTGTATAAAAGAAGGGAGATGATTTTCATTTATTTAATCGCTCATTTTTGTTATAACCATATAAGTTGGACATATCAATTTGACCTTCTAGATTAGGTTACTTAACACTGAATCAATAACCATGCTTTCCAGTTAACCTTTGTTTAAGGTGTGTTAAAATATGCATAATCTTGTCGCCTTGTAGAATTAAGGGTGTAACAGTTTATATGTGTTAGATTCTTATACGATTAACATAGCAATTTGCCTATTTTGATGTACTTTTCTGTACAGACTTATTGCTTATTGGCTTATAAAATATTTCACACTCATTATATGTGTTACTGTAAGTTTGTGATTTACATATGTTTTCTTGCTTCTTCTGATAGCTAAAGGATTTCATGAATTGTATCATTCTGTTACTTAAGTTAGTTGTTAAGTTAGGAAAATTTGTAAAATTTGTGTGCCTCTTTCTATGTTGCAGCTACACCTACATCCTATTCATGCAGTTGTGCAGCTCCGACCATCGCTACAACATCTTAATTCTGGTGGTTCAAAAAGGAAGAACACTATCTCCACTGGTCCAAATGCTACTGTCAAAATTGAGGAGTCTATTGAAGACAAGTCTGCTGCTCCTCCAAAGAAGCAGGTATCATCTTTTTGGTTTATTCATGTATATATGCAATTTTATTGCAGTAATCTAGTGAAGACTGCACTATAACTAGGTGAAGGGATCTAGCACTTTGTTGATGAAATGCTTTGATGATGCTGGATGAAATTGTGAAATCTCAATGTTGTTTGCAAGGCGGGATTAGTTTTATGGTACATGATCTTAAGGTCTTGAAATCATGAGTTCCTCCCTCCCCCTCTTTTCCTTTTTGGGAGGGGATGTTTAGAACGATGAACGTGGTATGTGTTCCAGAACGGGCCAGTGGCGAGTGGAAATATACTGGGTGCACAATGATATTAGGAACGAAAACTTCAGGACTTGTTTTTGCAACTTTTGGTATGGTGTACCTCATTGATAAGTGCACCAAAATTGTCATGAACCAACTATCCCAAATGACTGCGGATCCTCTTTTCCAGCCACCCCTACCCTAGTTTGCCTCAGTTTTCACACTCAAGAGACTGTTTGGTTGCGGCTAGGGGGCACTATTCCCTGTTTGGCTGGATTTTGTTTTCTGTTTGGTGACGATAGTCCTATTCCTAACAGGTTTTCTGTGATTGTTCACTTCGTTTGGCATTGTTAAACCTGTTTAGATCTTGTGTCTTGCTCTTTTCTATGGTTTATTGCTGTATTGGATATGTTTTTTGGGCTGTTTGGCTCTGGTTTGTCTTGTCATAGGATTGCTGTGTTTCATTCTCTGTTTAACAGCCTTTGGATGTCTCTTCCATCCAATTGCCATGATGACTTTTGCGGCCTCTTAAATAAGAAAAATAGGTAGTTTCATTTTTGTGGTTTTTGGTTCTCCGATCATGGCCAATGAGCTACTTTCTGGCTCTAATTATCTGTCTTTGGCTAGTGATGCTATTCCCTCTATGGAGGATTTTTTGCTAACCTACTTCAGGTTTCTTCACATGTGCCTGTCCCTAATACTGAACCAGTGATTCCTTTGTTCTTGCCTTCGCATGTACTTGTTATGAGAACAATGGTTGTGGTAATTGACATCTTCTGTGTATCTATTTCACACATTTGATCACACACTCACACTTGTGACTGTTGCTTCAAACTGAATGGCAAGCCACCTTGCACTGCCAATGTTGTCTAGTTTGACTTTGCTATGGAGTTGGCCATGTTTCTATTCCTTCCGTTGACTATGAGGGCTATCTGGTATACAGGGCTGCTAGGTTGCCTACCACTGCCTTTGTCACCTAGATTGGTAATTCTGTTGCTTGCCTCACTCATTCCTCCTCCATTGATTCATGGAATTTTTATTTCAGTGCTTTTGATCATATTCTTGTGAGTGTGTGCATTAAGAGAGAGAGAGAGAGAGAGAGAGAGAGAGAGAGAGAGAGAGAGAGAAGGGTTGGCCCCAAGCTCGAAGATGGGAGAGGTAGACAGTGTAAAGGAAAAAGCGAGAGCATGGAGGGTTGGTGACATGGAACTGGAGGAAACAGACCCAGAACATAAATTGTCAGAGCAGCTTATCAACGGTAACCTTCACTCCAGAATAGAGGCTACTTGAGAAACTAGGAAGCTTGTGTGCAAATCTTTCGGCAAGACTTGCTCGAAATTCACAAATGCCAGTGTGATTCAACTCCTTGTCTTTATGCTCTATTCTTTCAACTTCGATGCCTAAGAAGCTATACAACTTGCACTCCTCAATATTGCTGTACACAATGAATGAAACAAAGCCAAAATAGTGACAGTTGTTGCCATCCCTGAAGAGGGATGAATAACAGTCTTAAGTGCATATGGTGGAATTTTAACCTCTGTAGAGGCTGTTGAAGATGGATCACTTGCAGCATAGAGCATGATGTTGGAACTTTTCTAACATTTATGCCTATACCCACCATGAACTGTACCAGTGGTGACCTCTCTTGGCTGAGATTCTCATCAGCCTTCAGTCTCTAGTATTTAGCCTCTTTCCGCTCCAGCGGCACTGTGAACCATTGCGTTTGGCTGTGCGTCACTGTAGCCCACACGTGTTTAGTTTCTCTCTGTTCCAGCCTTGCGTTTGGATAATGTTTGGCTCTATACTTGCATTGTTCCTGCGTTCTCTTCCATTTGCAAGTTATTGATTGAGCCAATTGAAGTTGTCTCAAGCAAATTTAAGCTGGATTCAGTTTTCCAAGGTTTTTGGGTCCATTGAATTCAAATTTGAGGTATTCTTGTTGTTTGAAGCTTCCAATTACTGTTTTTTGATGAATTTGGAGAAGTTTGGACTTGCCATGTATGAATGCTTGCCGGAAAATTTCCGCTTGGCCTTTTTCCAGCAATGTCTCTTCTTACTTGGTCATGCAACATTTCAACCAGCTCTTTGGTTGTGTGTCATTCTAGTTGTCTTGCTGAGTTATCTTTCCAGCAGTTCTCATTTTGTATAATGCCTCGTCAGTGTCTCTCCAACAGTGATTGGGATGCCTCATTTAGTTGAGTTATCTTTCCAGTTAAGCGGGGTGTAATAATATTAGCATTTAGTCAACTGTATTTATTTGATTATTGTAAATTAGATAGTGATTAGCTCTTTGATTGATAGTAATTATCTCCTTAATTGATTGTATCCATACTATCAATAATAGAGCAGTGTGCAAGCCTATACACACAATTTCTCTCGCATACTCTCTGTTTCAACATATGTTTATAGGGACTTCGGCTTTATTGTTCATGAATTGCTCAATTTAATATTCAACATTTCGTTTTCTGTTTGTGCCAAATATGTTTGAAATTGGAGACCCATTTTAGTATCTCATTAAAGGGCTCATTTACCTGTCATATCGTTGGGTTGCTGCATCTTTACTTTGAAGTTTTACTTTTTTAGTATTATTTTCTGCTTTGTGTATTCTGCGAAGGCATATTTGGTAATACCAATTAGTTAATTAGTTTCTTTTCTTTCTTGCAGAATAAGCAGATGCAGTCTTCTACTGAGCAAAAGAGTGATGGGGATGAGGTATAAGAGTAGTACTAGTAGCCAAAGCTGTAATATAATTCACATTCAGCAGTCTTGTTTTGGTTATAATGACTAATGAGGCTTATGTTATATTATTTTAAATAGTCATGATTTTCTCATGAGGTTAAATAATCATGATTCGTGAACTACTATGAACTATCTATGGGTAACTGTGTAAAGATAGCTTTGTTGTTAACACCTGTGGTATGAAGTAGGTACTGAAGCAGATTTAGTATCAGATGTTTGGTCATGGTTTATCATTCAATCAAACAATTGATTTTTCCACTTGGAAAAGTTGGAACCAGCTCTTTTCTTTTTTTCCTCCAGCTGCAGATGTAGGGATTTATGTTTGCTTTTTCTGGTTTCAAATGCCGACTTGAATATTGGTGGTCTTGAAGACTGTTGTACTTTCTTCATTTTCCATAAGTCAGTTTCATTGTTTGTGTCTGCATAGAAATTATGATTTCCCATTTATTTTCCAAACAATACTAAAATATTCCGGTATGAAATAAGAGAACAGGATTACATGACTAATGGATTAAAAGAAGTACAGCTACAACAGAACGGATAAAACAGAAAGAAATTCCTTTGGTTGAACTGTTGAAGCCCTCGAACATGTAGCTAGAAATCATTGGGGTGGTAAATGTAACCTAAATTGGATTAATATCCTAATACTTTTAGTAATGTGAGTTCATGAACTAAAAAATGACTTTTCTGTTCTCTGTTAAGGATTTTTTAGGATGAGTCACTTCACCTTTTTGTCTTCTTGACTGTTACTGGATGGTAAGTGGGGAGTAACATCTCTAATTAGTCATTTTCTCTTTATCTTGTGCAGTACTGGGTTCCTCTCAAGTACCATAGCTGCAAGAGTGATATCTCCTCTAGATATTTGCAGCAATTGGTGGCGCAAGAAAGTTCTCCAATAAACTTTACAATGAGCGCGTAAGTATATTTACCTTTTGTAATCTCCTTTATTTGAAGATGTAAATTTGTCAAGTGTGTAAAATTCTTTTAATTGTTCAAGGCATGACTATGTTACCACACTGTGTCCTGGAGTGAATAGCAACAATTTACCCAAGGCTACTTCTAAAAGGTATGGTCTTACTTTAATCTAGCTAATGGTTTAACAGTTTTCCATCTAGATATTGTTCATTGCAGATGCACTCTTTTTCTTCTATACCTGCAAATACATCTATGTCGATCTCTTCTTTTTGTTACATTCTTCCTCCTTGTTTCTGCACACTTCTCCATCACTTATCCTCTTTAACTAATCTTAAGATTGTATATTCATTCTAAACAAAGATAAAAGGCTAGTACATCTGGGCCATTGGGCATTCTGAAAGATTATCCAACATTCTCTAGCCTTTTATACAGGCATACAACACTCTTTGATCTTTTAAGCATTCCTCACCCAGTTTGTAACTCCCACTGAAGCCTTAGAAAGTTGACTGGTTTAATTTTTTTGTATTTTCACCGCAGAAAAACCGAAAGAAAACATTCTGTAAAACTTTGATAACTTTTCAACAAGTGTGGGCTAGTTGACCTTAGTTGTCTGCATCCTTCTTTCGTATGTATCTATGAATTACATCTTTCTTGTTGTTTTTGCATTTCCTCAGTAAAATGTTTATTTTCGTAGAATGCTATGTTGATTTTATGTACTTGTTTGTAATATTGCAATTAGGTTATAATTTTAACTATTTTGGGTGGGTGTTCAGGTATCTTCTACCATTGCCCCTGGAAGAACGTCTTAAGAAATTACTTATTGAGGTTTGTAGCAGGTAGCAACTTAGTTGGATTTTGATTTCTTTCTGTTGTTGAGCATTAAAAGCCAACACCATTGTGCTTCTTACATTCTGTGCCTGTTTAGAGTTGATTGCATTTATATTTTGCTTAGCAGATATTCTCTATTCCTAATTCACTCCTGCTGCTTTTTAACTCTGTGTGTGTGTGTGTGTGTCTGTATATCATAGTTGTTAACAGCATATAGAGCATAACATATCGGAGAACACACTATATAAAAAATATGACATATTTAATGCCATTCAAAATGACTGCAATATAAAAACAAATTAGTTAATATATATGAAAAACTAAAATTACTCATGGAAACTTGTACAGACTTAAACAACTTGAGAATTGAAAGTATTATCATATTATGAATTTATGAATAAAATGAGTATGTCTTGGGCCAAACAGAAGAAAAATTAGGCAGAAAACTGAAGCTCAGGGACGAATTTGCTGAAAACTGCATAACTCAGTATCACACACAGCAGAGAATTGAAGAAAAAGTAGGGAGTATGCATGACGCAGCAAAAAATGAAAATGGCTAATACCAGAAAGCAGTACAGTTAGACTGCTGGAGAACCCAAAAGCTAGCTGTAGCCCGCAACAGAACAAAATAATCGGGGGTGGGGGGAGCTTAGGAAACACTGAAATAGAACAAAGAAGAAAAAGTGGAGGGAGAGCAAGGGAAAAGCTTTTTTGGGGGGGGGGGGATCAGATTTTATTTTAAGCCAGACCTGAATCAAAACTCACTTAGGCTGCATGTTTTGATCTTAGCATCTCTATTGGATGCTATCACTGTGAGAGAATAGCACTTATAGCACCGCTATTCATGTGGCATTGAAAAGTCGCAATGTTAAACACATAGTGTATAACACGGACCCATGGTGCGCTGCTGAATGCAAGCTATTTATGGACCTATTTCTTAGCAAGTAACCTGGACATGTTCACAAAGTTCATTAATCATAACATGTCAAGCACCAAAGTTTCTGCTTTCTGGTTGCTACCAGGTTTATAGGCAATATGTCATGCATATATTTTTATCTGTTTTTGATGCATGTATATTAGAATCAATCTTTTGATACCAGTTCTTTCTTCAAATTAATTATTTAATGGTTTGTTGTTTTCATCCATGTGTGTGTGTGTGTGTGTGAAAGAATAACTATTGTGGCAATGTCAAAAAGAGAGAAGGAAAAAGAAAGCACTTATTTTGATGTGGCCCTCACGACCGGGCCGAGTAATATTCCTGTATTTCTGTGCGCTATTTTCATACACATCTCTAAAGGAGCTTTTTTCTGATAGGGCCCTCCACTTCATCGTTTCAGTGCTATTAAGCACTTTGCTCCTGAATACTCTGAGGAAGAATTGTTGGGATTCCTGCAGCAGCACGCAATATTGGTGCACGGACTCTGGACTCCAAAAAGTGCATTGCTGTATCCTCAGGGTGGTGTGGAAAATTTGGCCAGAGATTATGCCCTACTCTTGTTTAGCAAGAATTTGAAAGTTCAGTGTTCTGATGTGAATGTTAGAGGTGATCGTAGTAATTATATAAAAAACTTCCTGAAGATATTTGGCTTGGAAAGATATGAAGACAGAAAATCTAGTGCACAACCAATTCCCTATTGGAAATTCAGAGAGCATCCTGATGAATCATTCAAAAAACTATATCCAAATATTGTTAAAAAGCAAGAAGATGTTTGGAAAGGTTTGGAACAACGGCTATCTGGTTCTGCTTCTAATGTTGGAAAACGTAAACCTGGTAAAAATGCTGTAGCAAGTCTTAGTATGAACGGTGACCTCAGTAAATCAGTGAATTCTGAACAACAGGCAACAAGTGTGGGTGGAGTACGTCCTGGGAGGATGACCATGTCAAATGAGACCCGACAAGCTCTGCCAATCGCCCTCAAGAAACTTTTTCAGACTCACAAAGTTTGCAGGTATGGTTATAGAGACTTTTATCTTTTGATGATCACCCATCTTGACATGATCCCTAATGCTATGTTTTTCATCAGATATTTCTTCCTTCGCATCCTTTGTGCAATAGGGTTGTGTTTTTTTGGCTTCACTATGGGTATCAGCCCATGTTTTGTTTAGGGTGTGATTCTTTAATGTATTTGCTGAAGAATTGGAGAGCTCTTTTTAGCTAATGTTCTGCCCCACAACCCTGGTCCCTGCCCTGCCCTGCCCCTCCCCTTTATTTTGTTGTTTTTGTAACTGTTTTAGGAGGATTCATTTTTCCTGTCACTTTTAATAAATTGTTCTTTTTTAAAAACAATACTACATATCTGATTCCATTATGTTCATTTACTGAATTGTGAGTTATGCAATTCATAAAAGAGGACATGACCCCTTATTCAGTAGGCCTTTATGCTTTTCCACCCACATATATGATTTTTCATCGAGCTAGAATTTGTGAATTTCTTAGAATGAATTTGAACTCAGTTTTTAAAAGTTCTCTTATAGCACCAGCTTTAGTTGAAATGATTCAGGCATGTGGGAAAGAAAAATTATATCAAATGACATGTGCCTTAAAAGGGAATTTGCACCTACAGAAGTTCTCTATTTTTATCTTGTTGCTTGGTTGACAGTTGAATTATGTCATTTTCTATTTATCTTGGCAGCTTCGAAGAAATATTGCAAGGATTACGTGAAATGGCAGTTTCTAAATCTATGCTTTCAAAGGAAGATTCTGGAATTGTTGTAGGTGCAGCGCATAGTCTTCATGCTCCACATGACGAGCTGAAGGCTGTCATAAGTGAAGTTGCATGCGACATTCATGGTTATTTTGTCCTAAAATCATCACAGGATGATCCATTCAGGTTTTTTTTGCCCCTCACCCCCACCCAAAAGGAAACGAAAAAGTTTGTTTGTTGTCACTCCACAGGAGGTCAAAGAATTTAAAAATATGTAGGAAACTCCATTTGTTATATAATGCTTATGACTCTATTGGTCCTTGCAGAGATGTTGTACTCGATATGCTTCATGGAAGTGGATCCAATGCCAAGCTGAAGAAGGCTGAGATACTTGAAGCTGCAAGGAGAAAACTCAATAGGGAGGTCACTAACAATGAATATAGCAAGGTATGTTGTATTTTTTTTTTCATAACTCTACTTGATCTTATTTATGAGGTGGCTGTAATATATTATTTAAATTTTTTCTCAAATTTATCAACGTTTTTCTTTATGAAGGTCCATGACCAAGTTGCCCCACCCTATCAATCAAAATTTAATATTTCAACTAATTTCAGTCTAGTTATTACATTGGCAAAGCTATATTGTGTTTTTTATAGAAAAAAGTTTATTACAAAGAAAGAACAGAAAAATAGAGACAAAAAACAAAGTACAATAAAAACCAATTGTGCAGCAAAGCTACCAAATCTCTCGTTAGAAATGGCAACTCTCTTAAAAAAACCATTAGTGGATCACCAAAGAGAGGCCATAAGCAAAATCCTGTCCCATAATAAGTTTAGATACAGTCAGACACCCTTAAAGATGTGAGCCTTCTGCTATAGCCAAATGCACCAAAGCACTGCAATACAGTGTTTTGCCACAAAACATTTGCCTCCTTCTGATCGGCAAAAGCCTTTAAATATAACTAGCAGAACTGTTCACCATGGCTCACAAAAACCCCAAACAAATCGTTCCATAAGAAAGTAGCCACCTTGCAGTTCAAAAAGTGCATATTGCCAAAAAATGTTTGCCTCCTTATTGCGGAAGCCTTTAAATCTAACTAGCAGAAACTGTTCTAGAGTAGGACACTCCCATGACTCACCAAAAACCCCAAACAAATTGTTCCATAAGAAAGTAGTCACTTGCAGTTCAAGAACAAGTGTCCAATAGATTCTGAACCACAACAACACATAACGCGTGCATATCAGGAGATAAAGCAGTGAGGCCTACAAACTAGCAGGTTATTTGTGTTAAGTAGCCACCTTGCAGTTCAAAAAGTGCATGTTGCGAAAAAATGTTTGCCTCCTTATTGCGGAAGCCTTTAAATCTAACTAGCAGAAACTGTTCTAGAGTAGGACACTCCCATGACTCACCAAAAACCCCAAACAAATTGTTCCATAAGAAAGTAGCCACTTGCAGTTCAAGAACAAGTGTCCAATAGATTCTGAACCACAACAACACATAACGCGTGCATATCAGGAGATAAAGCAGTGAGGCCTACAAACTAGCAGGTTATTTGTGTTAATCCTATTAGGTAGCGGAACTGCTATCCAGACAAAAGAGTTTATTTTAGAGGGAGCTTTGGACTTCCAATTTGGTTTATCTAAAATTACTCCCTGGTGATTAGGGAAATGAGAAGGATTTTCAAGAAAACAAACCAGAAGAATCCAATTTCCAAACTTTCCTATTGCCAATGCTCCTCTGAGTCCTCTCTCCTTTTCAATTCTTCTGAGTGACAAGCAAGGTTGCTCTTGATAGTAATATCATAATTATGTTGTGTTTTAACTAGAAATGCAGCGGAAAAATAAACAGAAGAGAAATCGACACAGAATTTAACATGGTTCACCTATAGCGAACTGTGGGCCTATGTCCACAGGGCGAAACAGAGAGAAAATTCAATATGATCGATAAAGATTCAAAAAGTAGCCATTCAACACTCAACCCTAATCCCAATACACCCAATGTGCTCACTGTGAAAGATGTGTTGACCTAACTACTAAATTTAAAAGATATAGAAAAATTCCCTGTTAGGTCGCACCACAGGTTTGTCGGGTTGGGTCAAATGCTAAAACTAAATACAAGCCACTTATAACATTTTGACATGTTGATTTCATAAGATATGGTAAACAATGCCCTATTGCAATTAAGCACTTAAAACTTTTGGAGTTCTGTGCTATGTAAAATCGAAGGTTTTTCAGTGGTCCTACTTGATGTCTAAATGAATGAATTAATTGCCCATAATAATTCATTGCAGATTTGCAGTTGAAGATGTTGAACTTTTTGTTTCTGGAGATGAGTAACTTACATATTTGGGCTCTTGATAACTTCCCATGGAATTTTTTTTTTTTTTGGTTTATCAAACTCTACAGTCTACAATAGATTCATGGCTTATATCGTGACAGTATTTGCATCTGAATATCTGCTGAATTGGTTTGGTAGCTTGGGCTGTCGATCAAGTTGAATTTAATGTTTCAGCAACAAAAGAAGAGTTAAACTATGTAGTTGATAAATATATATATGTCTCCGAGGATCCCATAATGTGTGTAATATGCCTTCTCTAGTTCACTTTGGTGGGTAGTGGCTAGGGATAGCGGGCGAAGGTTTTATTTTTCTACGTATTTATTAACAATGGAACATATGTAAAGGACAGGGAAGAAACGAAGCACCCTCACACAACCCAAAAGGCTTAAACTGGCTCTCAGGAATGTAAATGGCTAAAACCGGTAGTTGCTTTATGTCATGAGCAATTGCTTTAGACAAGAGTAAATTAGAATAAATGTTGCCTGCATAGCCATATCAAGTTAAATATCAGAAAATGATCTCAACATGGAGTGAATGCAAATATATGTTGCAAAATCTTCCACAAATTAGATTACTTTTTCTCCTCTCTTAATATCAATAATATTTATTATCTTAATAGGACTTTGGCTATTTTGTCTTTATAATTTCAGGTCATGGGTGAGTTATGTGTCTCAAGAGGTTCTGTTTGGGTCTTGAAAAGGGGTGATCAAAGTATGCGATGATCTGTAGGCCTACTGATTCGGTTGACCAATGAAGATTGAACAATGGTTGTTAAACTCTCGAGTTAACTCTTAAGCTCTTAATTCTACGACACAAAAACAAGTTAAATCGGATGTAAACTCTCTTTTTAGTAAATTATTACGAGTTCAAGCAAACTTTGATAGAATTAGTAAACTTTTAATTCTACTAGCAAGTTTACGAGTCTAGATTTGCATATGATTTTGGTCTTGAAATACATAACTTTGATTGATTTGTTGTGTTCTTGGTTGAGTAGCTTATATTCTGCTGTATGTTTTGGGTTTATAAAGTGGATTTTTATGTTTTTATTTTTTCTTATTATGTTTTGGTAAATTACAAAATACTGTAAGTGACTGAGTTAAGTATAATATAACGGTTGAATCAAGTATTATGTTTTTACTTTATTACTTTTGTTTGCTTTATTAAAGAATTGAAATACTGAAGTTTAATTATAGATAAATTATGATTGGGTATAATGACACGTTTTTTAAATATATGTTCTCTTTGACTTTTCAACTGCTTTGCAATATGAGAAATGGTGTTAAATACTTGAATACAATGAACCACACTCAGCAGGGATCAATTGTGCCAGGAATATTTGATTCAAAATCTTCTGGACGATCTCTTGGACTCTTACTGATTTAGATAACGCGTCTTCTGTTACTCAAACTCTAGGAACAAATTTCTGTAACACTATTTATACATGAACATGCATCAACGAAGGTACCTTTGCCTCCTAGTCTATTTCCTTTTATGGTATCTAGAGATCTTCAGGCTCCGCTGAGAATTTATGGCAGAGTTATTCCGGTGGGGCTCTGCCCTACAGTAAAATTATTGCATGCCAGCATCACTAGGATTATGTTTTCATTTAATTATATCTAAATGATTAGAAAATATATTTATCAATGTATTATTAATTATTTCTATCTTAGAGAGTATTTTTTATTTTGATAAGTTTATTTTCTAATCATATAATGTTAAAATATCAAGATATAATTAGACAGAGTATAATTCTAATAATATTTTAAGAGTATATAATAATTTCTTCGCATGAGAAATTATTGCATGCAATAACTCACACCCACAACCAAAGACACGGACTTATCTCCATCAAGCTGCCTCCCAACTACCATTGAAGGTGGCGAATTATACCACACACAGATATCTACACTTAGATACGACCAACAGATTTGAGCGAAGAAAAAAAAAAAAGATACGACCAACAGGATCAGTTTATCTTGCGTGCTATTACAGCATCAACATCTTTTAGTGTTATGAATGTAGGTTGTGCATCCCCAACATCTGTGGTTGCATGAGACAAAAATACAAAAGTCGTTTGCAAATCACTTACGATCCCGCATCAGGTCTCTCAAATAGAACCTCGCACTTAATAAACGAGAGAATGAATCTGAGTAATACAAACTACGAGAAGTAACACTCATGAACTGGCTCTACCTGGTGCTCTAGCTGATAAAACCAAGCTGGTCATTTCTGTTCAATTGAGTGGATGACCAAGTTTCATGATACGGTTGCTGTTGCTTAGAGAGCTTGAGATGCTCCAATCACCTTTAAAGAGCTCTATGAAATGCTTCTTGATCATGAGCTCTACAAATGCTCGAAGTTTCGATTGAACTCCTCGCTCGCCTATCATTGAACTTACACTAAGAAAAGCAGCAACAATAATAAAGCTCCAATTTTCAGTAATGAATGATACTCCAATCTGAAATGTAACATGTTCCTTGGAGCATCTGAAACCAATGAGCCAGAGATTCTGGTCCCTTAATCTGTGTTGTAAACCATGCCAATATTTCTCTGAAGTGTCTCTAGCCCACTATGCATCATTCTCTAGCACCAACAACAAAAACTGGATAATGGACAAGAGCATTACATTGATTTCCCAATTTGTCTCTCTTCTCTGAATATGCGGGTCCAAATGAGCTTGCCTACGCACGGTTCAAGTTTGAGGATATCCCATATTGGTTCTATTGAACTCTCTTTTCTTGACCAAAAAAAAAAAAGAACTCTCTTTTCCAAGTAAAACTTGTGTTCTCTTGGCCATATTTTATATGGCAGCTCTTCCTATAAAATGTAACATCAATTTGAGGATTATTCTAATATTTATTATTTTGGATAGTGTCTTAATAAATTATCAAACATCTATTAATTGACGATTATATTTTATAAATTTTAAATATTTGTTTTAAGAACTAGCAAAGGATACTGGTATCTTGAAGGAAACGAAAAAGCTAAGGTAACATATCCACTCCCATCAATTCCTTAGTTTCTATTGAATTTTTTGCTTAAATCTGAGCAGCAAACTGTATTAATGCATGCACAGCAGGCAGCAGCAGATTGCTCTTCATGTGAAGTAAGATCTGTCTTCAACTTACTAATGCCAAATCTGTCATACCATAAAAATATTGATTATCTGCAGTGTAGAAGCTCATGCTTCAACCTGCTGTGGTGCCCACAAAGGTTTCATGTTTAACACAAGCAGTTCCTCCGGGTGAGCTTAAAGATGATGACGACTTTGAAGACATTCACGATGACACGAGGCAGGAGTGTGGAAAATTCGGTAAAACCTTTGGGCTAAATTGTTGGCTATTTCTTGATTCTAAGGTGCCATGTACATTAATATTCTGCGTTGTTTTCTGTTTTATAACCTTTCCCAAGCTCACATTCTTCAGTAAAGAAATCATGAGTGACATATAGCAGGACCCTTCATTTCATAAACTCACAAGACCAGTATTCTTCTGAAATTATTTACAGGCGAAAATTTTAATTATATAATAAATTAATTTAATTTAACTACGAAGTTGAATAAAAAAAACTTTGTTGGTTGAAATTAATTATAAATAAATTATTAATTAAACCCCGTGTGCCTGTTCTCGGGCCGTCGATTTTCGAACTAGTTTTTGTTGCTTCCCTTCTTTCTCCTCCTCCTAAACCCTAAAAGATGTCGCACAGTGCTACTAGCATCCGCCAAATTCGCCGGCTTTCCACCGCCACCGCCAATGCCAACGCGAACGCCACGTCCTCCGCAATCTCAATCTCAAGAGCAAAATCCCAACTTCGGAGCGAGTACGATCCAGACAAGGCGCTTGGGATATACTCCTCCATTTCCAAACACTACGCCTCCCCTGTAACGTCCCGCTATGCACAGGACCTCACAGTTCGCCGCCTCGCCAAGTCCCGTCGCTTCTCCGACATCGAGAATCTCATCGAGTCCCAGAAAAATGACCCCAACATCACCCAGGAGCCATTTTTGTCCACCTTGATTCGTTCCTACGGCCTTGCCGATATGGTTGACCAAGCCATGAGGACCTACGATCAAATGGACGAACTGGGTACCCCGAGATCGGCGATTTCCTTCAACGCCCTCTTGTCTGCGTACAATCAGTCTAAGTTTTCGGACAAAGTGCCGCAACTGTTTGATGAAATTCCCAAGAAGTACGGTGTGGTCCCTGACAAAGTTTCGTATGGGATTTTGGTGAAGTCATTCTGCAAAGTGGGTCAGCCCGAGAAGGCGCTCGAGATTGCGAAAGAGGTGGAGGACAAGGGCGGCGAAATAACCGTGATTACATATACTACGATTTTGGATGGTTTGTACAGGAAGGGCAAGAATGATGAAGCTGAAAAGTTGTGGAATTTGATGGAGAACAAGGGTTGCATCGACACCACAGCGTATAATGTTAAGCTCAGGTTTGCGACCGGTGGGGCGCCAGAGGAAGTGAAGGCTTTGATCGATGAAATGAGCAATACTGACTTAAAACCCGATACCGTAAGTTACAATTACTTGATGACTTGCTATTTCAAGTGCGGGATGGTGAAAGAAGCGACGGAGATTTATAAGGGGTTGCATGAAAATGGGTGCAATCCGAATGCTGCAACTTTTAGGACTTTGGTATATTATTTGTGTAGCAATGAGGATTTTGAAGGAGGGTATAAAATTTTTAAGGAGAGTGTGAAGGTGCACAAGATTCCAGATTTTTATACCCTGAAGAATTTGGTGGAAGGGTTAGTGAAGAAAGGGAAAAAGAAGGAGGCAAAAGGACTGATTCGAACCGTTAAGAAGAAGTTTCCTCCTAATGTTTTGAAGGCGTGGGCAAAGGTTGAGGAAAATCTCAATTTGACATCTGTTGATGATGCTGACAGCGGTGAGGCTGAAGAGGCTTCGGCATAAGTAACCTTGGCGAATTCTGGAGCATTATTTCTGCTTGTCCTTGGCTTGGATCATAGTGTGGTTAAAAGGACCAGTCCAGGGCCAGCCATGTTGTATAGCCCTCCCTGGCTTTGAAAGAGGGCAAATTCTTCAATACATTTAGTTTTCTATTGGTATAAACCACCTTGGTCTGCCATATAATTTCACATGCAGCTTCTACCATTTTGCATTCTCAAGTGTTTAGTTTTGGTCGTGCTTTGTTATTCCAGCTTTAATGTAGTTTGCGCAGGCTTCCCCTTTTTCCATTCAAAACCGGGCCTCAGTGAATGCTATGTTCATAAACCTAGCATAATCCCGGGAGGTTGTAAGGAGAAAAGGGGGCAATTTTAATGGCGAATAGGGGGGCAAAGTGAGTCCTGTGTTAATTTAGAAATAGCTTGAAAACTTTAGGTGCAGCTATCAGTTCATTAGTATTAAAGCATTAACGCATTCATACATACGAGTTGAGTGCACTCAGCAGTATTGATGTGCTCTTTGTGCATCGCAACCCACACTGCTCTGCCCCCAATGATTATGTGTTGAAGGGTTGCAAGTCATCAAAAGGTTCAAGTGAAGTGAGTTCAAAATAAGTTATATAAAAATGATGGTACTGGAAAATTGGTAAATTAGGTGGTCGATCATGCTTTTTCCTTACCTTAAATACTTGAAAATTGCTAGTGGGCAAGAGCTGTTGACCAGCGTTGTAAAAGATTTGACATGATTGTTAGATTTTGGCTGGCAGTTCCTCTACAGGTACAGATTATTCACTTTCCATTGCAGCAAGCAAAAACTCAATAGGATGGTTTGAGAGCAGTTTTTCGTTTTGCTGGTATAAGTTTCTCTGTATGGTAAAGAATAGTATTTCATTCTCATTACTCGTTACGCCAACTAATTCCATGAAAATTTGTATAGAAAACTTGTCTTATGAAAATTTACTTTCATTTTTACCCACATACCAAACTATTAGATGTTTGTTTAGTTTAGATTTTAGTTGAATTGATTTTTGGAAAAAAAAAATTGACATTGAAAGTTGATGTTAAGAGAATTGGTTTATGTTTGGAAATGATAAATGATATTTTAAAAGTTAGTTTAGGAGAACTGATTTTGTTTAGATTTTATTAAGGAATATCACTTTTAGATGTTAAATTATCAAAAAAGTATAAAAAATAAGGATTTAATTTTGATTTATTATTAGGATAAAAGTTTTTTTATAATATCATCTAATCATATGTTATGATATCTTTTAATTTTTTATGTAATTGTTATTATAGTTAAATTTTTTAATAATTTTATAATATATAATTAAATGATAGTATAAAATTTTTTATATTAACAGTGAATCAAAATTAAATTTAAAAAATAATAATTTTGTCGTCAAATTATTGTTATATCTCGAGGGTAATATGATAATTTCATAATGAGTGTGAGTAGAATTTATTTTCTCTAACCGGAAAGCTAACCCCAACTCAGTCAAAGTAAAAGTAGTTTTTTGTGCAAAATTGATTCTCCTGCATGCAAAACAATAGAAGGAGGAGCAAATCCAAAATCCAAACTGAACGAAGTCGATATACGCCAAGTCTGCGTCTCATTTCCTGAGCAATACTATCCATGTCTCCCGTCCTTGAAGTCAACCCATAAGCGGATCTAAGTAGAGTCTTGAGAGAGAGTCAAGCAAAAGTTTTGTTGGCAATTACCATTCCATCTCATGAGTCTTCGAGAAAATTTTTTTATAAGTGTGTTTGAGTAGGCATTTGTATCACTCAAATAGATATTTGGAGATTTGAACAGGATTTTATATATTTTTTATTTTATTTATTTTGACGTTTGTATCATTTTTTAAATATAATTTTTATTTTAAAAGTTCGTTTGATTTTAAACAATTATGTCTTACTTTTAAGTTAAATGAGATTTTTTTTCTAAGCATAAATTACTTTACTCAAATTCACTTCTAATTAAAAATTAAGTTTATTTAAAATTAAGTTTGCATACATTAAGTACACTTGGTGCAAGATAATATGCAAAATAATTATTTTATATTATATTATCAGATCTGTAACATATTATTTATATGGATCATAATTGTCTCTCGTAGTATAAGATAATAATGGCTATATAACTAATGTGGCATATAATAAGTAGTATGAAATAAGAGTATTATTTTACGATGAGTGTATCATTATTTGGGTTACACTACAAATAAATTTGTCCACCTCACGTAATAGGGTGCACGTTCGCAATTTTTGTGTTTGTGATTGTGGGGAACTAATATGTGATTCTTTTTATCTACTTGGAGGGAGATTTGTAAGTAAGCATTACTTATTCAATAATTAATATATGTTAATTAATAGTTTATATTTTTAAATTATTATTAAAATTATATATTCTTTTAATATGTTATATATGCATATGTAAAACTAAATTATATGAGCTGTGTAACTTTAATAATAATTTAAAAATATGAACTATCAATTGATACATTATCACTATTAAATAGAATGTCTAAGGATAAAATATTAAATAATGGTTACTTAAAATTTTTTTAATTATAATTAAAATTTTATGAGAAAATGCAATCTTTAAATATATTTTAGAGATTCAATTTAAAGATTAGCTAATTTGTAAGTATCTTGTGTGTAATTTAGCCAATTTAATTTTAAAAAAAAACTTGTTAAGTTAAAAAAAAAAAAGAATGCGTACTTTTCAATTGACTCTCAGCCTTTTTCTTAGACGGTTCTTTTCCTACAAAATATTTTTTAAAAAAGATTACAAATAAATTCACCTTACCCAAGCCTATGGGTAAAGTAAGCATACATCTCATTAAGACATTGTACAACTCAAAAAATTTAAACAAATATCTTGACTGAAAAAAAAAAGATATATGAAAAAAAACAAAACAAAACTAAAAACCCAAACGAAGAGAGATCGAGGGAAACTGAGAGACACGCACCGGCATCGTTTCTAACTGTGCGGGTGCAGTACAGAGAGCTGGTGTGGTTACTGAAAAGAGAGATAGAGAGAGTGTAGTTGTGTGCGAGGTTCTTCGATGACGACTCGAATAGCGCCGGGTGTGGGAGCAAACTTGCTGGGTCAACACTCGGCGGAGAGGAATCAAGATGCCACGGCTTACGTTGGCAATCTCGACCCCCAGGTTCTCTTTCCTCCTACTTCCTTCTCCATTTTTGACCTTCTCTATCTGTGTCATGCTTCCTATGTACGCTACAAGCTCTTTCTTTGCGTGGAGCTTGAGCCAAATCTAACACACTTTACCAGAGTTTTAGCAATTTTGTGACTTTTAGTGTTGCACCTACCGCGAACTGAACCAACGATTAGCTCAGGGTTTTTTTTTTTTTTTTTGGACGCTTCTATAAGTTGATTCCGCTTTCCAATGTACCTGATTTTTCTTCTCAATAAGTTGACTTCATTTTTTCTATTTCTCTATTGATTAAGAACACCCAGAGCGTGAACGGTTAGGGTTAACAACATTCACTGTTCTTGGAGGACGACCCCAAATTCTGGCGGTGTATGGATGCTGGGGTTTTATCGATTTGGATAGTCTTATGCAATCCTAAGATATCTCTTTTTTAAAAATGATTATTGCAGAATTTGTGTTCCTATCTCTAATCTGTTTTTTCCCCTGAAAAATAAATAGTGCATTGATGTTCTACGACTAACTAAACTTGCTCAATTAGGAGGGAACCTTTCAGGCTAGGCATTTGTAATTTTGTACCTCCCCAAATGTCATAACTAGTTTACAGCCATTGTTAATTCCCCAACAGACCAGATGCATTCTTCTATGATCGTGTCTTAAAACAAATGTCAACTGATTTCTTCCTTCTTCTTTTTTTGTTAGAAGTTGGGTTTTTGTTTGCTCCTTGTTATTATCTTTCAAATCCATGTTATTTCTAGCTGCATTTAGTTGATAACTCTATCTGAATTTCGTGTGCATTGCTATCAGGTAACTGAGGAGTTATTATGGGAGCTTTTTGTTCAGGCAGGTCCAGTGGGTATGTTCAGTTTTCCCTTGTTTCATGTGATAAAAAGAAATTCGTGTTAATGCAATCTTCCCCATCAATTTGCTGATGAAATCAGCAAATGGTAATTGCATACAATCATTTAGAAGTGGAATTAGCATTTCTCTTTCAGTTATGTTCAATGCAGTGTTTTGTTATTACTTCTAAACTGATGTTGCTTTCCCTTTCATTGGATTGCCTTAGAATCCTGGCTATTGCAGTTAGGCCTGCTGTTTTCTTGTTGCTGTCTGCTTCATGGAGTGATCAACTTCATTTCTTTTTTTTTTTTTTTTTGGGGGGGGGGGGGGGGATTCATTATGTTTACAAGATTATCTTGTGATGGGAACTATTGAGCAAGTTTAGGAAGACAATTTTTGTTTTGTATAACATTCATAAATTACTACTTAGATGATAACTTTATTTGTTGAACCTCTGTTTTAAGTACATCCATGAGACTATATAATCCTCTTTTAATGATTTCAAAACTATTTTGGCAAAAAACATTTCCATCTTTTGGAAGTGCAATTGATGCTCATTGGCATCGTAAATAATATTTTGTTTTGGTATTTCTAATAATAGCTTCTCTGAAATATGAAAATACTATATTATGTTTCCCCCAATGTGATTTTCTTAGATATTTCAGGGTTGTATATAAAATTTTTCTCCTTTCATTTGTTTCAGTTAATGTCTATGTTCCAAAGGACAGAGTGACTAACCAACATCAAGGATATGGATTTGTTGAATTCAGGACTGAAGAAGATGCTGACTATGTAAGTATTCTTGAGTACTATAGCCATGTTTTTGCAAATCATACATGCAACCTCTCTAAAGCTACCAGCTGTTCTCTAATGTTTGACTATTTGCTATTATTTTTCTTCCATCGCAGGCCATCAAGGTGCTTAATATGATAAAACTTTATGGAAAACCTATACGTGTAAATAAGGTATGACCATATTAAGCTTATCTCTTGACTTTGGTCTTTGGTCTCTCCTCTCTCTCTCTCTCTCTCTCTCTCTTTGGTATTTAAGTATGAAAACATTGAGTGTTTGAAAATATATCTAAGATTCTGCTGTGTTTAAATATGTTTGAAAGTACTTAAGAAATTTAATATAACAAGAGTAAGCATTCTTATTCCTATTAGTACTGTTTAGAGGTGTGGGGTGTTAGTATGTCGGTCTCTGCCCTGCATTTGACACAGACATGACTCTGGAAATGTCTGTGCTTGGTAGACTGCCGTGATACTTGGGAGAAGTCAGGGAGATTCTTGTCATTTGACTGAAAGATGTATTTCTAAAGTTTGAAAATTTAATTTTGAAATTAAGTGGACCCAAATGCTAAAAGTCTTATATGGACTGTAGAAATATGATGCACCTCTTCCATTAGAGGTTGCAAGTTTAACACATTGACTGATGAAAAACCTGCTTCACACGTTGATTGTGTAGTTAACTAGTGATGTGTATTAGAATAGGAAAATATATATATATTCAAGACTGGGCATACTTCACACGCTTATCTTATATATGTAGAATTGAAATATACAGATGTCATATTGCAACAAACAATTGTGTAGTTTTTGGGATTTTATTGTTGGTAGTTGCGATCTGATGTGATCTTTTTTTATGGATGTTATCTATTGAATGTCTCTGTTAGACCCCCCATTAGGAAGGTGTATCGGAGAAGGAGAGTTAGAGAGAAAAAAAAGGGACTACATGGGGAAGGCAGTTACGGAAGACCAGCAGAAAAGCAATGAAGAAGTGGCAGAAGAAGTGGAACAGGCAGTGAGGGGCGGTTATGAATGAGTGATGGCTGGCAGTTATGGATAGTGGAGCGGTTACAGTTATGGGGGAATGCAGAAGATGGCTGGCAGTTATGGATAGTGGAGCGGTTACAGTTCTGGGGGGATGCAGAAGATGTAAAAGGATGGGAATTTCGTGGAAGAGGGGGTGGAGAGATTTCTGGAGTCAGGATTGTGAGGGAGAGACCAAGCCTTTCGAAAGCTTGGAACCTTTGTCATTCCGTGTAATTTTCCTTCTGTTTTTCCAGTTTGTTCCTTATAGTTTTCTGTCAGTTTAGCAGTGTGTTTGCTGTCAGTTCAGCAGTGTATTTTCTGTCAGTTTAGCAGTGTGTTTTCTGTAAAATCTGGGCTTTAATTCCCAGGTATTGTTTCGTTCAAGGGAGGTTCCTAACAGTCTCTAAGTCTCTAGGACTAAGAGCACATTTGGGACATGGAATCAAAATTTTGAGACTGGGGAATTGGAATGGAATGGTAGACCACTTCTGTTCCGGTGTTTGGTTTCCTAATGAAAGGAATTATATCTTGTTCTATTCCATTCCATTTTATGTTTGATACACGGAATCAAAAGTATTAATGAAGATAAATGAGGAAACAATAAGAACTGATTCGAAGTTGCCAGTAATCACCGTTACCACCACTTTAGGAGGGAATTGTGATTCCTGTCTCTGAGGAATCCAGGCTTAGAACAGAATTATCTTTCTTTGTTTTCTTTTTGATTTTTTCTGTACCAAACATAGGAATTTTCATTCCACTAAAGGTAGGCAAGAATGGAATAATCATTCCTTTATAACAAATGTGCACCAAGTAATATTCATCTTTTATTTTTCCCGACCCTTATTGTATGTTATTCCTAGATATTCTTATCATTGCATATCTCTTATTCTCCACATAGTAATCAATCTTTCATATTTACATTGTGTTTGTACAAACTTTGTTGTGCTCTGTGCAAGTCCTGCAGTGTTTCTATCTCATACCAATGTCCATGCCACTTGATTTAGGAGTATTGATTGATTTTACTGTTTTTGGTTGTAGGCATCCCAAGATAAAAAGAGCTTGGATGTGGGGGCAAACCTTTTCATTGGAAACCTTGATCCTGTAAGTCACCAAATTTTGCAAGTGTTTAACAAACTCATCTGTTGAACCTTGAGGTTAATCTTAACTGGTCTTGATGTTGCTGCAGGATGTAGATGAGAAGCTCTTGTATGATACTTTCAGTGCATTTGGAGTCATTGTTACTAATCCAAAGGTTATGCTCTTCGAGTATCTTTCATTATATCTAATGGGATCATGTTTGTGTCACTTAATTAACAGTATCAGCAACTAGCAGTTGCTAATACTTTCCATGCTTCTTCCTTTTATTGGTTTATTCAGTATGGGCATTACTATTGTTCTAGAGAAAATGTCTAGTATCAAGCAGATGACAATAACTTCATATGTGGATGGGTTGACAATAACCATCTGTTTACTATCGTACTGTCTGAGCACTGTTACACATTTGTAGGACTTGAGAATGATTTGTGAATTGTTTAAGGAAAAATTCCTTAGCTGATGTATATTTATATACATAAGTCAACTAATTACAATCCCTAAATCAAAGGTTACAATCTCTAAATCAAAGGCAACAAATCAGAAATATAATCTACAATGAATGCAATCAAATCAGATCCTACAAATCCTAATTACTAATAATTACAGATTATGCAAATTAGGGAATATCAACACTCCCCCTCAAGCAGGTGCATATATGTCATATGCATCAAGCTTGTTACATATATATGTTACCCTAGGGCCCCGAAGAGACTTGGTGAAGATATCAGCTAGTTGATCACTAGAGTTCACAAATGAGGTAGTTATTTCTCCGGAGAGGATCTTTTTACGAAAAAAATGGCAATCAATTTCTATATGTTTAGTTCGCTTATGAAAGACTGGGTTGGAGGCAATATGCATGGCTGCTTGATTATCACAAATGAGTTTCATGGGTCCTCTTCTGCAAAACTTTAATTCTTGAATCAGTTGTTTCAACCATATAAGTTCACATGTAGTGAGTGTCATGGCTCGATATTCTGCTTCTGCACTTGATCTAGCAACTACATTTTGCTTTTTACTTTTCCATGAGATGAGGTTGCCTCCAATGAGAACACAATACCCAGAAGTCGACCGTCTGTCACTAGGAGATCCTGCCTAATCTGCATCTGTATATGCAACAATGTCTGTATGGCCTCTATTCTCATAGATCAATCCCTTCTCAGGAGAACTCTTAATATATCTCAAAATTCGAACTACTGCATCCCAATGATTGTTACAGGGAGAGTTAAGAAATTGACTCACAACACTAACTGCAAAAGATATATCTGATCTAGTCATGGTGAGATAGTTTAATTTTTCCACCAGTCTTCGATACCTTCGCGGGTCTGAATAAGGCTCTCCCTGATCCGGTAGAAGTTTGACATTCGAATCCATAGGATTATCAATTGATTTACAATCTAGCATTCCAGTTTCTTCCAAAATATCAAGGGCATGCTTTCTCTGAGAGATAGCAATGCCTGTTTTTGATTGAGCTACTTCAATCTCGAGGAAGTACTGCAATCGTCCCAAGTCCTTAGTTTGGAAGTGTTGAAACAGGTGTCGTTTTAGGCCCCTGATGCCATCATGATCGTCTCCTGTAATGACAATATCATCTACATAAACCACAAGATAAATGCATTGATTAGAAGATGAGTGTTTATAGAACACAAAGTGGTCTGCTTCACTACAGACCATGCTAAATTCCTGTATGACTTTACTAAATCTTCCGAACCATGCCTATGGAGACTATTTGAGGCCATATAGAGATTTGTGTAACCTGCAGACCAGACTCGACTCCCTTGAGCGACAAACCCAGGTGGTTGCTCCATATAAACTTCCTCCTCTAGGTTACCATGTAGAAATGCATTCTTGATATCCAATTGATAGAGAGACCAGTGGTTCATAGCAGCCATCTATAAGAATAGACGAACAGAAGCCATTTTAGCAACAGGAGAGAATGTATTTCCATAATCAAGGCCAAATATTTGAGTATAGCCCTTAGCCACAAGGCGTGCTTTCAAACGGTCCACCTGTCCATCAGGGTCCACCTTGACAGTAAAGACCCATCGACAACCAACTATAGATTTCCCGGGAGGGGAAGGAACAAGAGTCCATGTATGATTGGAATCCAAAGCTGCCATCTCGTCAATCATGGCCTGACGCCATCCTGGATGGAAAGTGCTTCCTGGACAGTTTTAGGAATAGAAATGGACGACAAGGCAGAAACAAATGCATAATGGGATGAAGATAAACGATGATAGCTCAGGAAATTATAAATAGGATGAGGATTAAAATGGAACGCATACCTTTACGAAGAGCAATGGGTAAGTCAGCGGAAGCTTCAGATAGGCTCGGGGTAGGTGGAGACGCTGGAACAGGAGATGAATCGCCTGAGTCTAGAGTGAGAATAGCCTCTGGAACCACAGGACGAGATCAACGCTGGAAAGTGATAAACGGGTGCGGTGAAGGATGTGTCTGCGGACTAGGTGATGTGGATACTTGTGAAACTGGAGGATCAATAATAGGCAAATTAAGACAGGGAATTGGTAGGAGCTGAGAGATGGAGTTAGGCTCAAGTAGTGAGGTGAAGTAAGGAGTGTCCTCAAAGAAAGTAACATCTGCGGATATGTAAAAACGATTTGTAGAAGGAGAGTAACATCGATAGCCTTTCTGAACTCGAGAATAACCAAGGAAAATGCACTTAATAGAACGAGCAGACAATTTATCAAGACCTAGAGTCGAGGAAGACGATGTTCCAGTCTTGACAGTGGCGGAACAGTGACTGAACAAGGTCGGTTTCGACTTGAAAACGCAGACCTAGAGAGACTAAGCAGAGACAGGATCGAGCCTGCTCTGATACCAACTTGAGAATGATTTGTGAATTGTTTAAGGAAAAATTCCTTAGCAGATGTATATTTATATATACATAAGTCAACTAATTACAATCCCTAAATCAAAGGTTACAATCTCTAAATCAAAGGCAACAAATCATAAATATAATCTACAATGAATGCAATCAAATCAGATCCTACAAATCCTAATTACTAATAATTACAGATTATGCAAATTAGGGAATATCAACAGTAGGCTATAGCTATATGCCTAGATTGTTTGTGGTATGACTAAATAAATTGGATGCTGTCCCTATGTATCCTCAGAGGACAAATATTTTTTATTATTTTCCCCCTTAAACACATGGGATGGATCCAGAAGAAGGAATTTTAAATAAGTGCTTTATCTGATGAGTAGGATGGCTGAATCCACTGGCAATTTTTATTATTGTGATTATTGTCTGAGCATTTAACATATTTATTCAACTTTTCAACTCTCCCATTTATTTGGCACATATGTGTAAATGGCTATGTTTCAATCTCATATAGCACAGCGTACTTTGTGAAGCAAATTAGAGGGAACAAAATTATGCATGCGATCTGATGTTTAGGACTTTGTGTTGCAGATCATGAGAGATCCTGAGACAGGTAATTCCCGTGGATTTGGCTTTATTAGCTATGATTCTTTTGAGGCATCTGATGCTGCTATTGAGGTATGCCTTTGCTGATACCTGTATATTTCTGTCGGTCTGGTGTTTGAATCATTTGTAGGCATGTAGTGTGTGGTTAACTTTCATTCTTTTGTTATACTTCAGCACATGTGGATCATAATTTTCTATATATATTTGTCATTTTAGCTGTGGTTGGCAACAGCTGCAAACAGTCTATATGCAAATGTCCAATCATACTGATGTTTATTCCCATTTATTATATATCACCCTTGCAACTTATGATGTGTTTTAATTTTGTTGTTGTCTGGGTAATGGTCTCCAAATCATACTCAACTTGTAAGTAGTAAGCATTCCCTCGTCACTGAGAATGAATTTTTCTATATTTCATAGGCAATGAATGGACAATATCTTTGCAATCGTCAAATTACAGTGTCATATGCTTATAAGAAAGACACTAAAGGGGAAAGACATGGTACTCCAGCAGGTGAGCCCTTTATCTTCCAACTAGCTATCTTTTTTTTTTTTGGATAAAATCATGCATATTTTTTTAGTAATATTTGTTTCTATTACATCTATTGTGCAGAAAGAGTTTTGGCTGCAAGCAATCCAAGTGCACAGAAGAGCAGACCTCATACTTTATTTGCCAGTGGGCCTCCAACACTTCCCAATGTTCCTCAGGCTAATGGTACCATTGCTGCTCCAGTGCCTCCTCGCCCCTTTGCTAATGGGGTTGCTCAAGCTGCTATTCCTGCCCTCCGTCCACCACCCCCCCAAGCTGCTGTATTCCCACCTATGCCGGTAGCTGGGCCACCAGCTTGGCATCAACAGCAGCCAGGTCAACCAATCCTACCACCTGTAATGCCTCCACCTCCAGTCCAGCAGTTCAGGCCACCTCACTCAGGTATGCCGCCGCCACCACCTCCACAAGCTGTTCAGGCTCCTCCAAGGCCTCTTCCACCGCCAACGGTAATGGCAAGCCAACCACCTGTTTGGCGACCACCACCCCCTCCACCACACCAGCAACAAGGTGGAAGGCCTATGACATTTCCTCAGTCCTCAATGCCGCCACCACCTCCTCCCAATAACCCTCCACTGCCTCCACCTTCAAGTTGAAGGATGCAATCCTTCTTGAATGTTTCTGCCTCCCATTATCTGGAATTTTACCCCCTGATTTATTGTTAGTGCCAGGCCGTTATGTTTCTTAACGGTAGTGTAGATTGTTATATGAACAGCTTTGGCAGTCAAGAATCATTTAATCAATATTCCCCAACAGAGAGAGACGTCTGAGTTTTGGGTTTTACCACATGATATCCATATTCTACTGTCTTTTCCTGTGCGTGGGTCTCGAGATTGATAGATTGTTCCAGAAAGATATATAATCCTGATAATATAAGTTATATGCATGTACACGACAAAACACCCAATGAGGTTATTGAGTTTCAGTTCTTGACTTCTTGTAATAGACGGTACGGTGGCACAGAGAACATTAAATTAACATATTTAGAAAAAAAAATATTGGTAATGGAAAAACCGAAAATTTTCTTAACTATAGATAGCATGTGGTGCATGAGATGCTAGGGTAGAAAAAAACAAAGCATCTATGCTTTTTCTCTTTATGCAAAAAAGAAAAAATGTGTTGTTTTTTCCACTTGAACAATCACTACTGATACTTCTGCAGAGTTGGCTGACGATGAAACTAATATGTAATTTTTTTTATTACAAAACTGACGTGTAATTGATTTTCCCTCTTATGACTGAGTTCCTATTGATTTTGCCTCTTGTGACTCAGTCACTTCCTCGGCTTTCATTTCTGTTCTCTGTTCTCAAACAGCGACAAATACCTCGGCTGCAATTGTGTGCCCCTTGTGAGAAGGAAAATTTTTCTTTTTTCACTAGAAGTGCCTCATAAATAATGAAACGAGCGTTGATCAACAGTGAAATTGTAAATCAAACATGTATTAAACCAATTAGTAAAATTGTTTCTCCAATTTGAACCCAGAAATCCAACTATCAAAATTAACCAAGGAAAAGAGCTACAACATGGACGCTGAATTTACAAACAAGAGTTTTAGTTATTTTTTTCTCCCTTTCCTTTTTCTCCAAGTGCCGTCATATCGATGTATGGATGCTATACACTTAATATTTATTTTTACGGTGAAATATTATAAAATTTGAATAAAGTGTAATCTTTTTTTGTTTTGGATGCTGAATAAAGTGTAATCTTTATTATGTCGACAATAATTAATTTTTATTTTTAAAATATTAATATCTTTGTTCTAATTTTGTTTATAAGATTTGTGCAATGAATGTAATAACCTTGTTACGATTTAAACACAAATAATTGTGTTAAGATTTATCATTTTATCTTAAATATATTTGTTTATTTATATTTTTAATTTTTATATTAATTTTGTATTTTGTTTCTTAACCATTTCACTATTTCAGAGCCCCGAAACAAAGAAAAGTGCACATGTAATAGTCAGCTATACACACTAACCGAAAAAAAATAACATTGTCAGCTATACACTCCACGCTTCTTATTGACTCAGCTATCGTCTTCTTCCTCCATCGTGTTAGGGTTTTGCAGAGTTGCAGTTTGTTTTCAGTTCTTCACACTCACCATATACCTTGACCGATTGTTGAGTCTAACGGCAACTCGCGAAATCGAAAAACATCGACAGTATCGTCCTGTTCGGTACGATATTTTGTTCCTGGGACTTCTTCTCCCGCTTCTGTTTCTGGTACTAATTGTCGACTTAGTTTGCAGTGTTAGTGATCTATAGGAAAAATCGATTGGTGAACTTTATTGGTTATTTTTTTTAATAGTAAAATATCATGGCACAAGAAATATATTTTGAAAGTTATTTCTTGTTTCTTTTATAAATGATGAAAGTATGATTCTCTTATACGATCTTGATTTTCTAAATTAATGTTGATTCTAATTTTTTAAATTTTAGGAATTGATATTAGTTAGGATTATACTTATATTATTTTATGATATTTTATTGATTTATTAGAATGTTATTTCCTATTTTATTTAGGATTCTTAAACTATATATGTAAATGCCGTATGGTAATTTTGGCAAGGAATAAGAAAACTATTAGCCTAAGGCTTTTCTTTGGAGGACTATACCCTCTCAAAGTGGTCACCCCTTCTTATCATTTAGTATTTAGAGCCACGATCTTAGATGTCTCTTAGAAGAAAGTGCAAGCAATGACTTCGGATCAGGTTTTAGGCAATCAAATTGATGTCATAATAGAAGCAAAGCTTGACAAGAAGATGGAGGAGTTGAAGTTAATAATATCTCAAAACTATTCGTAATTCTATTAGCCACAAACAGCAAGAATGACTCTTTGTTCGTTGTAGATCTTCAGAATATAAGAATATTGATGGACAACTAGCAAAGATCCGTCAAACATCTACTGTTTTAGAGTACCAAGGCCGATTTGAACGATTGTCTAATCAGGCAAGAGGTTGGACTGAACGTCAATTGATTGAGAAGTTTGTTCAAGGACTTCAAGTTAATATTGGAAGAAAAGTCAATGCTAAACAGCCACGCACCATGACTACAACAATTTCTTATGCTCGTTTGCAAGAGGGAAAATTAGGTGAAGAGTGTCATAAGAATAATTGTTGTAAACAAAGGAGTCTCTTGGTGATTAAGCCTGTTGACGAATTGAAGATTAGTGATGATCCTGAAATAGACTCAGATTTCGAAGTTGATCCTGTTAAAATTTGGGCAATGATAGAATGACCTATGCCTAAGACTGTAAAGGTAGACTATGACAAGATTAGTGCACCTTTAACAGCTTTACTGAAAAAAGATTCCTTTAATTGGAACCGAGAAGCTGTATCAGATGCCTCAGGGGTTGGTATTGATGTAGTCTTACTGCAAGAAGGCCGCGTGATAGGCGCGTGGTTAAGAGTAATAATAAAGTTGTTGTGGAGGTTATTGTGCAATGGTCCATCAATATAAGAATATTGATGGACAACTAGTAAAGATCCGTCAAACATCTACTGTTTTGGAGTACCAAGGCTGATTTGAACGATTGTCTAATCGGGCAAAAAGTTGAACTGAATGTCAGTTGGTTGAAACGTTTGTTGAAGGACTTCAAGTTGATATTGGAAGAGAAGTCAAAGCTAAACAGTCACACACACCATGACTGCAGCAATTTCCTATGCTCGTTTGCAAGAGAAAAAATTAGGTGAATAGTGGCATAAGAATAATTGTTGTAAACAAAGGAGTTTCTTGGTGATTAAGTCTGTTGACAAGTTGAGATTAGTGATGGTCCTAAAATAGACTTGGATTTTGAAGTTGATTCTGTTAAAGTTCGGGCAATGATAGAATGGCCTATGCCTAAGACTATAAAGGCAGACTATGACAAGATTAGTGCACCTTTAACAGCTTTACTGAAAAAAGATTCCTTTAATTGGAACCGAGAAGCTGTATCAGATGCCTCAGGGGTTGGTATTGATGTAGTCTTACTGCAAGAAGGCCGCGTGATAGGCGCATGGTTAAGAGTAATAATAAAGTTGTTCTGGAGGTTATTGTGCAATGGTCTAATTTACCATTCGCTGAAGAAGTTTCCTAAATTTTTGAAGTCTTGAGGACAAGACTGTTTTGAAGGAGAAGAGAATGATAGGATCTTGATTTTCTAAATTAATGTTAAGATTCTGATATCGATTTTTAATTTTTCAAATTTTAGGGATTGATCTTAGTTAGGATTATGCTTGATATTATTTTATGATATTTTATTGATTTGTTAGGATGTTATTTCCTAGTTTATTTAGGATTTTTAGATTATATATGTAGATGTTGTATGGCTATTTTGGTAAAGAATAAGAAAACTATTAGCCTAAGGCTTTTCTTAGAGGACTAGACCCCCTTAAAGTGGTCACCCCTTTCAATTTTCTCGTGAGAACCCTTGGGTTCTTATCATTCTCATTATTGTTCTTGAGGATCATTTTCATGGTTACTGGCTGCCCAGTATTTCAGGACAGTTTCGATTAAATTTTTTAGTCTCAATTTTCTGGATGATTTTTGCATGTTGGTTGTATAAATGGTTAAGCCAATTTGTACTCTTTTTTTTTTTTTTTAATGTAAAAAAATGTTAGCAAAAAGGCTTAGCATTTGTGCAGTTTACAGCGTACTATTTGATATTTTTTATTTAATTTATAGCATATACATTGAATCTTTTTGTACTTTTGCAGTCATTCTTTGATTATTGCCTCTATGATGTAATATGATTTTTTTTCATTCAATCTCAACAATAATATTGACTTCTTTTGATTGACTTTCCTATGTTTCTTTGCGTTTCAGTGTTCAAAACCTAAGTTTATTTTGTGTAACAGGGTAATCTGGTGGAATATTTGAATTCAATAAAACATATGTTTGGGTACTCATAGATGTGGGTGGGGGTAAGCATTACCTTTTTGGAGGCATGGAAAGGTGATTTAACCATTACCTGCTGGGTTGGCTGGGGGCCAGGGCCTGTTTGGGTGAAGGCATATTTGAAAAGGGGCAGATGTGGGAAATTCACCCCCCCCCAACCTACCTTGAAACTTCCATGTTTAGATCCCTACTTTTCTTCACATCTTCTGGCTCAAAATTTTAAATGAGCTGAGAATGAAGCAATTATGCTTTCACCAGCGACCAGCCCAGGCTGTATTCCGAATAGAATATTAAATCTGTGTTGCACATTTATAGAAGAAGCACAATGCATCAGACATCTCAAGGAAAGGAACTGATTTACAGCTTTTGAGAGTTGCTTTGACTTAATGCTAGCACCAGTTGCAAATAGCTAAATACAAAGCAAATGGTATATTTTAATTCAATTTTTACTTCATATTCCTGTGAGAGAAATTGGAAATCATCAACAATAATACTGTTTTGTCAGTTTCTGGTTGCAAGTTTATATTTATTCTGGCTTGCATCTGAGTGCTCATGATATCTGTTTTTTTATTTTTTATTTTTTGATTAGATTGATTAAACTTGTGCAAGTTATTGATTCTATTCTCATTTCACTGGTGGTAATAAGTAGCAAGGTAACAAGCTTTGGGTTTATGTCTCATTTTCGTATTTGTATTCTGGTTTTTATTTTGTATCAAAATTAAATTGAGGTCCTCCAAGGTAACGCTAACAAAATTTTCTTACCTATAATCCTTAATTTTTTCACTGTAAAAATTTTCAAGCTACAATTCTTATCCGCCTGCTAGGAGCCCCATTAATTTATAGATCTGGGTTGCAAATTGGGTTATGTGATACCCTTCATTTATGCATCAACCCTTTGTGTCTGAAGTTCAGCATCTTTAGATTTTCTTTTCACTTATCTTCATATCTGCAAGTTCCTTGCGCAGAGGGTTTATATCTCTATAGGAATGAAACATTGAAATTTGAAAACTGGATGAAGTTTTTATGACAAGCAAATGAAGTAGTTAAGCATCTATGGTAAAGAGCTGATTGTTGCATTACTTTGGTAACCTGTCAAATGTATTGTTTTGTGATGGCTTAGCACTGTTTGGATTAATATTTTGAAATGAGAGGAAGATGAAGTTTTAAAGAAAAAATGCTTAGATAAGCAACTTTATATCTCATGCAATTTAGTTTTTTGGAAAAAAAGCATACATACCCCTTAAACTTTGGGTCATTTACAAATAACCCTCTAAACTTTAAAATCATCCTAATTAATACCTAAACTATAACAATTACACAAATCAACCCTTCCATCTACCTTCCATTCATTTTAAATATTTTTTTATTCAATTTGGAATAGATAAAAAGTGAATGGAAGGGTTAATGCTTGTAATTGTTATAGTTTAGGTACTAATTAGGACGATTTTATATTTCAAGGGGTTATTTGTAAATGATCCAAAGTTTAGAGAGTCTATATACTCTTTTCTCTATTTTTTTAAATTTTCTCTTATCTACCCTACTTTTCCTTAAATATGCAAAGCCCTCTCCAAGTGCTGCCCCATCCTGAAATACAGGCTTAGAATTTTTGGCCAGCTCCAGCTTGCTGTCGTGAACTCAAGTTGTATGATAGCTTATTCACATTTATCTCCTGTTTATATGCCTTCAGATTTGAGCTTCATCATTATAAGGGAAGGCTAATAATTGACAAATGTATTTAATTAGATATTTAACTGGTATAGATATTTGTGGCTAACATCAATCTTGATCCAATTATCATAATAGGCTCACGCTTGGCTCATTTTTCTTGTAACTTTTATTCAATTTGTAGCAAAACAAGCCCAGCCTCTATACACCGGCTTGGCTGATTATACCTGGCTTTGTTGTAGAGCCTATTTTTTCATGTGGGTGATTTTCAACCTTTATTCTGTACTAGGAAAAAATTTATAATATGGATTTTATAAAATGTCATTTTCGGTTGTACTTTCTTAGCAAATTGCAAGCACTTTATGATGATAGTATCCCTTCATTCCTTTTCCCATTATAATCTTGATGATATGCTGCTTGATTATTGAACATTTGGTTGTCTCTTTATCTCCTGTTTTTACAGTTTTTTTTTTAATTTGTTCTTTTGACTTGGGGATGGGTGGTGTATGTTGGTGCAACCAATGAACAGGTCTACATGCCAGCATCAATAGGGTGGGTTCATAAGCTTGTGTCCTCCTCCCAGATTTATAAGCTTGTGTCCTCCTCCCAGATTTATAGGCTAGTTTCCCTTCCACATTCCAAATCATCTTCGGTGCTTGCCTCAGATGCTTCCATATTCGCACAATGGCTTAAGACTATATGCCATTTTAGCTCCACTAATGACCACAACGGCAGTATCAAACAACCCATGGGAGCATTTGATGACTTGTTTCTTTAACAGTCGGACTCAGGTGTTGATGACAATGGTAGCAACAGCAGCCGGGAGGGATACAGCATTCAACAGTGTATGTCAGAAACAATTCCAAGTAGGCCTTTGAGAGGTAACAAGCCAACTAATCAGCCTCCTCTGCATTTCAGGGAATATAATAGAGGTTCCTGTTCCTTCCCTCCAAAATTTGATGACAACCAAGGCAGACCTGGTGATGTGGACAAGATAAATCTTCCCAGACTGATCTTGAATTTCAGGGCAGAAATATAGCAGAAACAAATAAGGATATGAATCAGGAAGGAGACAGTTTCCTTGATAAATTCAAGCCTGGCTTTGATAATAAAAGAATGAAACCCTCAGAGGTTGTGGCAAGCAGCCAATGTGAAGAAACAAAGCGGTTGAATCCTGATCAACCAGCTCCAGAGTCTATGCCTCAAGATGCCGATGAGATCTTCAAGAAGATGAAGGAAACTGGTCTCATTCCCAATGCTGTGGCTATGCTTGATGGTCTATGCAAAGATGGTCTTGTTCAAGAAGCCTTGAAACTTTTTGGTTTGATGCGGGAGAAGGGTACTATTCCAGAGATTGTCATATACACAGCTGTAGTGGAGGGCCACACAAAGGCCCAGAAGGCTGAAGATGCCAAAAGGATATTCAGGAAAATGCAGAATAGTGGCATTTCACCCAATGCTTTCAGTTACACGGTCCTTGTACAAGGACTCTACAATTGTAGCAGGTTACAGGATGCTTTTGAATTTTGTATGCAGATGTTAGAAGCAGGTCACTCTCCAAATGTGACAACTTTCGTAGGCCTAGTTGATGGTTTCTGCAAAGAAAAAGGTGTAGCAGAAGCTAAGGGTGCTATTAGAACATTAATAGAAAAGGGTTTTACAGTTAATGAGAAAGCTGTAGGGAGTTTTTGAACAAAAAAGCACCATTTTCACCCTCAGTTTGGGAGGCTATCTTTGAGAAGAAAGCCCCACAAAGACCATTTTAATTATCTTTGCGGACTATGTAAGCTTTTAACTTAATTCCTTTACTGTTTTGCCAAACTATTTTCTTTCCTTATTGTGTTTTATAGTTACTTTAGTGCACCTATTAAAATTTGAATAAAAAGTTGGACTTGTTTGTTTGTAACTTCTTGATAGTATAATGTTTTTGTTTGGCAATGTACTAGTCCAGTATTGAATATTGTGTTTGAATAATTCTTTCACTAATTCAGTAATTTGACTTTCCTCAATCTAGAATTTAAGTTTCTCTGGACAGCATTATATCATAGTAAAATTTATTTTTACTTCTTGAAAGATATATTATTTATCAATTTAGTTTCTTAAAAATTAATTTTATTAATTTAATTCTTTACACTTTAAATTTATAATAATTTGATCTTTTTGATGAATTAACTTGATAAAATTAAAAAAAATAAAAAGATAAACTTTATGAGTAATTTAAAACTTAAAGTATTGAATTAATAAAATTAATTTTTAATAAATAAAATTAATAAATAATATATTTTTTAAAGATTAAAAGTAAATTTTACTCTTGTATACGTTGAGCACTTACAATATGATAGTGTTTAGGGTAAAACAGGAAAATACATGGAAGTGTTGGCACGTTCTTCTTGTCAAGTCAATAATTGTACAGTATATGAGTGCGAGAAGATGGGGCTCTTCGTTCATGAGTCATAAGTCATAATCGTTGGTTTGTTGTTTTATTTCGTAATGCTTCGTGTGAGAAGTTGTTTGTATCAAATGGGTGTGTCAAATTTCCGCTCCAAAATTATCATTCAAACAACCACATGTTACAATAACATAATCAAAATAAAAAGTGCAATTATATGTTAAAAAAAATTATTTCATACAAACTTTGTACTATAATCATATTTTTCTTATAATTATTTTTTTATAATATGTGATTATCTAACAGATAGTTAAAAAAAAAAAGACAAAAAATAGCATGAAACTAAAGAAACAACTTCTAATAAGAAGCACAGCAGAATAATTTCCCCAAGATTTCAAAATTGAGAATCAGGCCCATCCCTTCTAGCAGTACTGGGAAAACTTTACCTCTCGAATTGGAAACGCCATCTTTATTCATAAAATCACAAAAAAAACAGCTACCTACTAATGAAGAAAGGTACTGGTGAAAATGGGAATGCTTAGTCAGTCTTGCGTATATAAAACTTTCAGTAAAACATATTTTTAATTTTTAAAAAATATATTATTTATTAATTTTATTTTTTAAAAATTAATTTTATCGATTTAATATATTAAATTTTAAATTACTCATAATCTCCTAAATAGATGATATTATTGTAAATTTAAAGTTTAAATAATTAAATTAATAAAATTAATATGTATATAATGAAATTGATAAAGGAAACGTATGTCACAGATGAAAATTAGATTTTACTCTAAAACTTCATGCCAATAAGCCGCCGCAAAAGTCTTCTGTTTTTAAAATTCCTTCATTTGAGGCATTAAAGAATAAGTGCTTGTTTGGTTTGACACTGAAAGGGCAAATGCCCGCTTGAAATGGCAAAAGTTAAGTTTGAAGTGACAATATTTTGTTTGACAAAAATTACTTCTCATTTTTTTTGTTGTATTTTTGTTGCAAACTAAGGTTTTGAGAGAATTATAATTTTGTTACTTTCGTGTTATAGTAAAAGTTAATTAAAGAAATTTTGATATTTTTAATTTTAATATTTTTTTTGTAACTTTTGTTTTTTTTTATTATATCTTAACTTATATTTTTTTTATAATTATATATTTAAAAGTAATTTTAATCAATATTATTTAAATAATATTTATTTTATCAAAATTAATTTTTAAATAACGTGTCTCAAATATAAATAATTTTACTTTAAATTTATTTTTAATTAAAATTACATTTATAAAATTAAATTTATTTAAAATTAAATTTATAAAATTCAATCTAAACACACGTTAATAAAGCAGTTAAATTGATAAGAATGTACAGCAAAATTGGCCACATACGCTGTATCAAAAGATTCATTCCCCCGCGCTCACGCACTTTTGTTAGATACCATTTTAAATGTCATCAACTTCCTAAAGTTTTAGGATTTCAGGTACATGCAATGTTAGAGGACAACACCACCTGCAAGGTCTCTAAAATTTGTGGTATAAAAAGATTTCCGAGGATTTGTTCAGGACATATATGATATGACAACTAAGTGATTACGATCTGATGAGAAAACGTTGAACAATAACAAAATCTTAGAGAATTTGGCAGATAAGTCGCATAAAGTCCAGCATGTATTTGTTTGCTTGCTGGATCCTGCGGGGCCATAGTCCCATGCCGACCTGAAAATTTGTGTTAAATATGATATTAGTAATGGTTATTTTTAATTTAACTTTATACCAAACTTAGTCCAAAGAAAGTTGCCAATTTTCATGTGCTTCTTCTGCCAGCATGGTGCCCATATAGCAGTAGTGCACAAAAGCAATTGATTACTGAGCTCCCACTCACACTGCTGAGGTTGAGTTTGGACGAATCCTGCAAAATTGGCAGAGAAAGTAAGCAAATTTGACATGCCCTCTGTAAGCCACAAACAGAGAAGTTCAAAGCAAATTTGCCATGCCCTGTGTAAGCCACAAACATAGAAGTCCTCAATCTGATCAGAAGCTGAATAGGCGTACGTCTGCCCCACTTTCTTCTTATTTCTTCGCCCCTAAAGATGAGTGTGACCCACGTAGCACTATAATTGACGCAGGCTGATTCGATTCTTAAGTTTTTTTTTTTATTGTTGGTCATCTATAAATATATTAATAAATTTAGAAACAAGTCGTAATATTTTATTAAAATGAGTTTTTTTAACCTAAATTTTTATAAAAAAATGATGCAGACCCTTCACGAGCCAAATCAAACAGACAAACAAGATGAGGAGAGAAAAAAAAAGGAGAGTAAAAAGGAAGAAACAAAATGAAGAAAAAAGAAAACGAAAAGAAAAGACTATTTTTACTTCTAACGGTTGAAAAAAAAAGAAAATAAAAAATAAAATAATATTTTATCTTATTTAAATGTATAAAAGAATAAAAAGAAAAAAAATATAATTATATAAAATAACTTATATATTCTGATATAAATAAGAATATTTTTATATAATTTAAATTATTTTATAAGTTTAATTTTTTTAATTTAAAAATAATAAAAATATAATTTTTTTTATAAAATGTAATTTTTAAAAATTAAACTGTAATTGTTATATATAAAAAATAACTTATATATTTTTATTATAATATTAAAAAATACATATTTTTAAATAAAATTATAATTTTAAAACTAGCTGTTCCCTCATTCTCTCTCATTGTCTTTCTACAAGTGCAAATAAAACTTTTAGATGAACCCCACACATTTTTTTCTTTTTTTTTTATCCAAACAAAAAGAAAATTAAAATATACATATTTTCTCCCCTTTCATTTTTTTTTCAAATTCTCTCCTACCAAACAAAGTGTTCACACCTTTTTTATCTTATATTATATGAGCGATCAGATTTTTTATTTTTTTTACTATGTACTCTCTAAGTCAAGTGTGAAACTAATTCCGTTTGAATATAAACAATTAGATAACAATTAAACTATAAGTTTTAAAACTTTTTAAATTACTCATATTTCTTACGCTGAAAATAAAACAAGGATGTTATATCATACCAACTGTTTCTACGAAATGGTTACGAATAATGTAGCATGCATCACTATTTCTCAGCTAAAATATAATAAAGGAAATTTAAAAATAAAATAAAACTTATTTTTGTTTAAAATTCTCTAAAATACTCCTTTGAGCTAGATTAGTTGCCGGTGTTCATGTCTATTTGAGGTTCTTCAATGCTTAAATAAGAGAGAGTTCAAGAAAAAAAAAATTCAAAGTAGCAGTGAAATATGAACCATGTTTTAATCGAGAGCTAGTCTCCGAATTTATAAGACGGGGAGAGGTCTCTTAATAATTAGTACAACTCATTGTTTAGTCATTGCTAAAGAAGAAATTATTTAGTGCGTCAAGTTGGCCCTTTAACAAGCTGAGATGGGTCAAGTAGATCCAAATATACGGCGTATAGCTCCGAGCTCGAGCGTTGGCATCCGTGAGAATAGCGTGGATTGCAGGTGTGTGTGACATCATCCGTGGAAGTGAGGTGGGTGGGTTGGGTCATGAACTGAGGGCTTCGAACTCTTGGAAACGAAAAATGTTATATCTTCTTAAAATATTATTTTAATAATTTTTTAAATATTTAATTAAGTAAATATTAAATTAAAAAATAAAATATTTAATATTTAAAAATATAAAAATATTTAATTCTTATTTTATTTAATAATTAAAAATATTATCAAAAAATAAATTAAGATAATATAAAATTATTCTTTTAAAATATGAATCTTTATTACCTAAGTCAATGTAGACAACCGTGTACAAAATTTATATGCAATGACTCAATTCATCATTTGTAAGTTATTTTTATAAAATGATTTCCTAGCAATTATCATTTTTCATAAAACAATCACTATCCTTTCTCCTTCGTTAATTTTTTTTTCCTCGATATAACCTTCCCTTATCAATATTAATAAATCAAAGACAAGACTAAAATGAACCAATATTGTTAGAAACAAATTGGATATATAGTAAATCAGTGAAACTTTTAGTTTAAGTTCAACCACAAAATCATTTGGTCGAATTAGATGATATGATAAAAATAATTCATATGTAATAATATAAAATTAATGAAAAAGAACATAAAATATTAAAGATATTAATTTGTTTAAATAAAAAATTAATGACCAACCTATTTAAGTGGTTTAACATGCTGGTTCAAGCAATTTTGACTAATCCAAATTAGTCTAATCGTAAATTCAATTATAAAGTTAAATCATAATCAGTTGAATATCCAGTTCAAGTAGGGATGATTACAGGTCTGTGCCAACTCACAAACTCGATTAACCCAACTCGATCTAATTAAAATTTTTTGAGTTGGATCGTATAGTCGGGTCGGGTTAGGTAGAATTTGAATGAACCTGATATTAATCGGTTCGGGTATCAGGTTTGGCATTTTGTAATCCAATGACCTGACTACCCAACCCGATTAATATTTTTATTATTAAATTTTATTTTTTTACATATCTTTTAGAGGCATTGTCCATTATTTTGATTTTGATTTTATGGTAAAAATATTAATTTTTTTAAATGTACATCTTTAAGCATTATTGTAAAAGAATATAAATTATAATTTTATATTTAAAAATTTTTTTATGCATGTTGGAAAGAAAAAGAAATGTATAGTCCGATGACCCGACCCGAACCAACCCGATTTTGGCCGATTTGGTTTAGGTCGAGTTGAATGAAATTTTTTTACAAATCCGATCCAACTCAATTTGAACTTAAAAAATCAATTTGAGCTCAATTTTTTCTACAACCCGATCAAACTTGACCAATGTGCACCTTTAAATTCAAGTTCGAACTGTTCAGATTGTTCAATCTCGATTGATTTTGATAACATCGAAAGGAACCCCTTTTTTCACTTCAAAAGTTCTCCCTACTGACCTCTACATGATTCTATGCTACTTGCACTTGCAGGACTATAATAACGGATTCGGATAAATATATTTGGTGGCCTAGTGCGATATAACATTCCAAACAATAATTATTACTGGCTCCACAAACATGCAAGGTCTCTTTCGCTAAGCCTTTGTAGTTTGTCCACACATTTCATGTGTAGCATGGAAATAGTGCTGTTAAGAACCCACCCTAGGTGTTGCCTTACCTTTATGAATTATGACCTATAGAAACATTGTCAAACTCTACACCTGTAGGTGGAATGTATATGGAAAGTAGAAACTACTGAGGTAGGTTCTTATAAGTCACTCGTATGCAATGTAAAACAGCACATTATGATGATGGAAAGCAATCGTCGTGTTTTATTAATTCTGTTCACTTTTAGTTATAGCAGTATTTAATTTTGCCCATCAAGAAGAATTAACTTCCTCCTTAATTAATCAAACTGTTTCTCACATTTGGGATTGGAAAGGACAACATGCATAATGATAAGCTCTATTTGGTGTACTATATAAGTAATGGATAGTATAGTATAATTAATATTATCTATCTTTATATAATATTTAGGCGACATAATGGATAGCATAATATCCGATCAAAATAATTTTATTTAATCTTAATTCTATAATAGATAAAAATTAAATTATTTTATCTTATACAGTCTTATACAATCAAGGCTAAAAAAATTATTTTGATCGGATAAATTATTATTTAGTATTTTAACTAAATGTGAATAATATTAATTATACAATACTATCCATTCTTTATATGACATACCAAACGAGACGGGAAAAAACCTCTACGTAGTTGTTGAATATTTTAAGATAATTATTTTTTCATATAGTATCAAAGTAGTAAAATGTTCAAACACCACATATTAAAGGGTTAGATTAAAAAATTAAAAAAAAAAGCCAATTCAAGTGACTCTTGTTCTTTGACAGATACTGATAAAGTGTAGAAGTATATATAACATTAACATGGCAATGCATTAATAAATTTATAAAAAAAATTCATATTTAAATTAATGACACAAAGTTTAAAACCTAAAAACCTATTATAATTAAATTAATTATCTAAAATTCTACTGGTTTGTTGTTGTATATTATAAAACAATTTCTCTACATTAAAGAGATGTACCTAATAAATGCAAACGAAATCTAAATTGAACATAAATAGTTCACTTGCGATTTTCACTTATGTCTTTATCTCGATATATGTTGACTTGTTTGGAGCCTCACTTAGTGGCGATAATGCCATACTTTTCGGCTTTAGCATGAGTCATCGCTCTCAAAGCATCCATGACCCACATCCACTTTAGTCGTCATGGATGAGGTAATGTCAAGCATGTCCTTCTCTTGTTACAATTCGATCGCCTTCAAACGCATTTTGATGACAATGATGGCCGCATAAGGCATAACCTCCCAAAAACAAGAAGAAAATATCTAAATTTTAAAGGTATGTTTGGGAGTGTAAATGCGAAAGGAAGAGAAGGCATTCAAAGAGAAAGAAACAAAAAGGAAAAAAATGAGAGATTAATAAGGGAGAAATTCTAAAATCCTCTAAATTAGGAAATTCATAAAAATTAAATAAAAGGAAATTTTGAAGGATTACTTAAAAATTCTTTTTTTGTTTCTTTCTTTTTATAAAATTTTCCCTTCTCCTCACTTCTCCTCTCAAGTCTCCCATCCAATCAACCTAACACGTATCCCATAATACGTTTATAATTATGGTCTATGTTGAGCGGGTGATTTTGAAGGAAATGACCTTGGAGGAAAAGAAAATATAAATAAGAATATACAATATTATTGTTTAGGACAAAGACAGAAAGTGAAGATAATATAATCTTATGAGGATTGGAATAATGGTTAAGAAAATGCGCTCTGTGTTTTGATTATTTGTGTTTGAATATTGGGTTAGCACTGAAATAAATTATTTTTCTAAATGCATTAAGCCAATGTAAGGGATGCACACGTTGACCCAAAAATATTCCTTATTGTTTAAACAAAAAATAAAAAGAGATGATAATGATGTTTAAAAGAAAAATCAATAGTTAAACGGTAAAAAAATCACTCCTTAGGATTAGAGTGAAAGTGAAGGAGCCAACGAGCTTGTAGCTCAATTGGCATCAATCTCAGTTTCTAAAACTGGGATGAATGTCAAATTGGTCATCTATCCTTCTTACCTATTCAAGTACTTACACCTCCTATATAAAAAAAGAAAATAATAACATGAAGGAAAATTTAACAATAGAAGTACCCTTTTTAGTTGTTTTTACATATTAAGGTTTAGGCCTATGGGTTTAGAGACCTAGATTAGACTTTTAATTTAATAAAATAACTCTATTTTAAAGCTTCCATTTATTCTTCAAATACATTCAAAATAAAATAATTAAATTTATATATCTCACCATTTTGGCTTTCATTGGCCTTGTATTTGGTTAATATGGTAGATAAACATATTATAAGTGTCTCAATTCAAAACTAAAATAACTACCGATATCATAATGTTTGAAACCCAACGATGGTAGCAGATTTGCCTCTAGTATAGAGTATTTGACAGACATGTTAGAAGAATTAATGTAACAAATGAGAATTTAAATAAAAATTTAAAATAGAAGGAATAAACTTGAAATAATTACTTTAGATTATAGAAAGTTTCACAGAGCAATTAAAAGTAGGCAAGATTGAAAAACAAAAGTAATAAATAGGAATTTATCTGTCTACGTTTCAAGAGACATTGTTTAGAGTACAAAAGGACCAAATACCTTTGGACTCTAAAAATCATAATAAGTCAAATGCTTCTGAACTCTAAATATTGCAGCATGTCAAATACTTTTAAACTCAATCACAAGAAGACTAAATACAACCTATAATTATATTTATAATAAAATATATTTAAAAAATATTCAGATTAAAAAAATATATTAACATAGAATTATTTCATGAAACAAAAATGGAACCAATCAGATCTTAATATTAGGTTAGAATTTAAGACATTCAGTATTTTAAATCTTCTAACTTTATACATATATTTCAAACAGTACAATAAATATATATCACTTTAAATATATGATAATAATTACTTTAATTAAGATAATATTAAATATAAATTATTAAGTTAAGAATAAATAAAGACCTTACTTTTATATGTTACTAATTATTTGAACTATACGTTGCATAGATTATTTTTTATTTTTTATTTATCATTTTTATTATAAGTAATTTTTATATGTATAAATAATATTTTAAATATGTTAATTTCTTGCTTAAACTTACATTCTAATATTTTAAAAAAAACCTATTATCAATACTTAAATAATTTTTTCTTATTAAAATTTATATATTAATATTATTTTTTAATTTTACTATTTCATCTTTTTCTTTTAAAGAGTTAATATGCATTTAATATTGATTTTTTAAAAAATAATATTTTATAACACGTTTGATTCGTAAGACAATTTTACTTATGTATATATGTATTAATATTAATATTAATATTAATTTGATAAGCTTCAAAATTATTACAATGTCTTCTGATATTTAATTAGGTTTGTTTTGAAGTTCTCAGACAGGTGCCTCCTGGTCAGCAGCATATCTAGCTGAGCTATTGACCAGATAATCAGGTCAGATACGGTGCTCAACCCTAAATCCTTATCCAAAATAAACAAATAATATACCTTAACAATTTATGGCAAGTGGCAAACCCACCAACATTACGACAGTTACAATTACAAGGGGACGAATTCCCCACCAACCCTCCTCCTCATAGTACTCATTCCCCAGCCAACCAAACCATGCCGCTTGCTTCCTTCCGCAAGTTCAAGCCTAACTTGAGAGTTTTTTTTTTAATGTTTTTCTAAAACTTACTCTCATTTTTGTGTCTCATGTTATAGCACCAAGTATCTCTGTCTCGTACCTGTCCAGAATCAGTGGGAAGTGGGAACCACCAGGTCAGCGGTTCACCGTTCACTCAATAAGAATTCAAATTTTCTTTTTTTAAAAAAAAATTGTCTCTTTAATTAAATATTAATAATTCAATTAAAAATATTTTTTTGTTTAATTAATAATAGTTTTTAATTAAAATATATTTTACTGAATTATTGAAGATTTATTTTAATTAATAATAACTTTTGCCAAATTAAATTTTTTTTACTGAGTCAATTTATACATGATTGGAACACGAAAAAGGAGACAAAATTTAAATCCTTTCCTTACTCCTATATAAACCAGCGGGGAATTAAGGATATTGTCGTAGCTAGCTAGCTAACATCATAAAACCCATAGCCGAATTCAAACAGACAGGAAGAAATCACGTTGAGGAGCACATTTACTTATATAGAAATTAGGTAGCTGGAAAGGAAGAGAAAAAAATAAGATATCAGGGTGACTACAATGGAGCGGGGGGCAGAAGTAGATCACCAGGCGATGAGGTTCAACAAATATGCTTTTGCTTGTGCTGTAGTCGCTTCCATGATATCTGTTATATTTGGTTATGGTAATACTGAATCTTCTTTCTTTCACTCTTTTTCTTTTTTCTTTTTCCTTCTAGCTCCTATATATGTTTTCCAATTTTCACCATTTTCTTATCTTTGCAACACGTTACATATAGTAGTACATTCGTTTCTTAGGTCATGTTCCCGGATTGAGGACTCTTTTTTTGCTTCTTTCTTTTCTAATAATTAATATTTTAGACGAATGCACACCTTGTAAATATTTTTGTATGTACGTCTTCAGATACCGGTGTCATGAGTGGAGCCATGATATTCATAAAGGATGATCTCGGAATCAGCGACACCCAACAAGAGGTTCTCGCAGGCATCCTAAACCTGTGCGCACTGGTGGGATCCTTAGCGGCTGGAAGAACCTCTGATTACATTGGTCGCCGCTACACAATCGTGCAGGCTTCTATCCTCTTCATGGTCGGTGCAGTTCTCATGGGATATGGCCCAAACTACACAATTTTAATGGTGGGAAGGTGTGTTGCTGGCATTGGCGTGGGCTTTGCTCTTATGATAGCGCCAGTTTACTCAGCAGAGATTTCCTCTGCCTCATCCCGGGGTTTTCTGACCTCTCTTCCTGAGCTTTGCATTGGTATTGGGATCTTACTCGGCTATCTCTCAAACTACTTCTTGGGGAAATTAACTTTGAAGCTTGGATGGAGATTAATGCTTGGCATCGCTGCAATTCCTTCACTTGCCTTGGCTTTGGGCATTCTAGCAATGCCAGAGTCTCCAAGATGGCTGGTGATGCAGGGCCGTCTAGGAAACGCTAAGAAGGTCCTGTTGCAAGTGTCTAACACCACACAAGAGGCTGGACTTCGTTTCAAGGAAATAAAAGTTGCTGCAGGGATTGACGAGAATTGCCAAGATGAGATTGTTAAGCTCCCTCCAAAGTCCCATGGCGAAGGGGTTTGGAAAGAGTTGCTTGTGAGGCCCACTCCTTCTGTTCGCTGGGTGCTGATTGCAGCAGTTGGGATTCACTTCTTTGAGCATGCAACTGGCATCGAAGCTGTGATTTTATACAGCCCAAGAATCTTTAAGAAAGCTGGTGTCACCGGTAAGGAGAAGCTCTTGCTCACAACGGTTGGAGTAGGCCTCACAAAGATCGTTTTTTTGGTAATAGCCTCATTCTTGCTTGACAAAGTTGGAAGAAGACGACTCTTGCTGATAAGCACTGGAGGGATGGTTTTGTGCCCTCGTAATGTTAGGGTTCAGCTTGACCATGGCGGATCATGCCAGCGAGAAGCTCTTGTGGGCGTTGACCCTTAGCATTGTGGCTACTTACACCTATGTTGCTTTCTTTAATATTGGGCTTGGGCCTGTCACGTGGGTCTATAGTTCGGAGATATTCCCTCTGAAGCTGAGGGCACAAGGGGCAAGTATCGGTGTTGCAGTGAACAGGACCATGAATGCCGTTGTATCCATGACTTTTTATTTCAATCTACAAAGCAATCACTATAGGTGGGAGCTTCTTCATGTTTGCTGGTATATCTGCATTAGCTTGGATGTTCTTCTACTTTTTCCTGCCAGAAACCAAAGGCAGGGCCCTGGAAGAGATGGAGATGGTTTTCAGCAAAAAATCTAGTAATAAAAATGTAGCTACAGAAACTTAAGAGAAATGGCATTAGAGAAAATGGATGTGCACTTTCTTAGGTAAAACGGCCTCAGTGAGATTTGAACTCAGGATAAGCAATCCCTAAAGAAATTTAGTGCCATTTGAGTTAAAGCTCTTGAGCAAATGGATGTGACTTTGTTTAGTGGTATAATATTGAAAACCCTAGACTATTTTGTTCAACCATGATCCATGAGCTGGGTCTATATCATCCTCGTATTTGCAATCAACCTGCTGCTACATAGTCAATAGTTCAACGAAATGAATGGCCTAAAAAAAACTGAGTGTCCAAAAGGATAATGCTGGATTTTACTCTAAAACTTCATGCCAATATGCCGCCGCAAAAGTCTTCTGTTTTTCAAATTCGTTCATTTGAGGCATTAAAAAATGATAACAATAATAAAGCAGTTAAATAGATAAGAATGTCCAGCAAAATTGGCCGCATGCGTTGTATCAGAAGATTCATTCCCCCCCGGTCACGCACTTTAACACACCTTTCTAAATGTCAGCAACTTTTGAAGTTTTGGGATTTCAGGGTATTAGTGGATAGTAGTACTGCCAGCAAGGTGTCTAACATTTGCGGTATATAAAATGTCAAAGATTTCCGACGATTTAATCAGGACCTATATGATATGACAACTAACTCATTACAATTTGATGAGAAAACGTTGACCAATAGCAAAATTTTGATTGGAATTTGGATCCCAAAATTAAAGAATTGGGCAGATAATTTAGTACACCACCGTATAAAAAATAAATAATATAATATAATTAATATTATTTATATTTAAATAAAATATTAAATAATAATTTTATTTAATAAAATTATTTTTATTTAAATTTAATTATATAAAATTATATAAAATAATTTAATTTAATTTTTATTTTTATATAATTAAAATTAAATAAAATTATTTTAATAAAATATTATATTATTTAATATTTTATTTAAATATTATATTATTTAATATTTTATTTAAATATTATATAAAAATTAATAATATTAATTATATTATATTATTCATTACTTATCCAATATATCAAAATGGACCTAAGTTGCATAAAGTCTGGCATGTCTTTGTTCGATTGCCGGATCCTGCCGGGCGTCCCATGCCGACCTGAAAAATTGAGTTAAATATGATATTGGTAATGGTATTTTAATTTAACTTTGTACCAAACTTAGTCAAAAGAAAGTTGCCAAATTTCGTGAGCTTCTTCAACCAGCATGGTACCCACATAGCAGGAGTGCACAAAAGCAATTGATTACTGAGCTCCCACTCACATTGCAGAGGTTGAGTTTGGACGAATCCTGCAAAATTGGTAGAGAAGGAAAGCAAATTTGACATGCCCTTTGTAAACCACAAACAGAGAAGTTCAAAACAAATTTGACATGCCCAGTGTAAGCCACAAACATAGAAGTCCTCAATCTAATCAGAAGTGTTCTTCTTATTTCTTCGCCCCCTTTTATGATATAAGTGTGCCCCACGTAGCACTATGATCGATGTAGACCCTTCGTGGCTTCATTAGCCAAATCAAACACTTATCCTATGTTTGAATAAAGGGAAGAAAGAAAAAAAAAGAGGAAAAGACTGTTTTTACTATCTTAACATTTGATTAAAAAAAAAATAAAATAATAAAAAATAATAATTTTTGTTGTTTAGTTGTATATAAAAAGTGAAAGAAAAAAATATAATTATATAAAATGATTTATATACTCTTATTAAGATATTGACGAGTATGTATTTTTAGATAAAGTTTATAATTTTAAAACTTTTTTCTCTTTCTTTCTTATTTTCTTTCCACAAGGGAGAAAAAATTTTTAGTTGGGCTCGCTCTTTTTTTTTGACCTTTCCTCTCACTCTTTTTTTTTTCTTTTTCAAATAAGAGAAAATATTAAAATCTACATATTTTCTCTCCTATTTTTTTTTTAAATTCTCTCCAACTAAATAAAGTGTTCACGCTTTTTTTTTAATATATTATGTGATCAATCAGATTTTTTTTTTCTTGTTACTTTGAACTCTCACATTAATTCCCGTTCGAATATAGACACAATTAGATAACAATTAAACTACACTTAAATTTTTAAACCTTTTTAAATTACTCATATCTCGTACACTGAATATAAAACAACAAGGATCTTATATCAAACAAATTGATTCTACAAAATGGCTACGAATAACGTAGCACGCATCACTGTTTCTCAGCTAAAATATAATTAAAATTTAAAAATAAAATAAAACTTATTTTTTTTTTCAAAATTCTCAAAAGACTCCTCTTTTGAGCTAGATTAGTTCCAACTTGCCAGTGTTCACGTTTGTTTGAAGCTCTTCGATGCTTGAGAGTTCAAGAAGAATCATGTTTTACCTTAAAGTTACAAGAAATTATTGCATATTCTTAGAGTGTTATTATAATTATATTTTATTTAATTATATCTTGACATTTTTATATTAAATTATTAGAAAACATATTTATTAAAAAAACACACATTTTAAAATAAAAATAATTAATGTTATATTAATAAATATATTTTTAAATTGTTTAATATTAAAATATAATAATATATTTGATTTAATTTTTAAAATTTTAAAATTATAATTTAAACAAAAATTATAATAAATAAATTTTCACCTAAATGATAATTTAAAAGTCTTCAAAAGTTAAACTAGGCATGCACTAAGTTAACCCTTTCGCTAGCTAAGATGGGTATGAGAACTCCATTGAGCGTATAGCCCCAGTCCAATAGCCAGCAAGTCGAGGTACGCATGTCAAGTGTTCAGACGCGAGTTAAAATTTTTAAAATTGGCACGCAGCAGAAATTATTATATATTTTTAAAATATAATAAATATATATTTTATAAAATATTTTTATTATTAATTTTATATTTTTAACATAAAATTTATATAAATATTTTTAAAATTAATGACGACAACACTTCTTAAATTATATATTTATTGCGTTTTAAAAATATGTCATAATGTCTCATACTGGAACCTCTTGTCGAGGCCAAGACTTGAGCGTTGGCATTGGTGAGGATAGCGTGAACCGCAGGTGTATGACATCACCTCCGTGAAAGTCATGTAGGTGGGTTGAGTCATGAACCAAGGTACATGGGCTTTGAACTTTTGGAAATATGGATCTTTATTCAAAGGCCTAAAACCAACGTGTACAAAACTTATATGTCACAACTCAACCCATTTTGCAGTTATTTTTATAAAATGGTTTCCTAATAATTATCATTTTTCATAAATCAATCGTTATCCTTTCTCTTCTGTTAAATTTTTTTCTCGATGTAACCTTCCCTCTTCAACACTGAGAAATCAAAGACAGGACCAAAACGAACCCCCTTTTTTTTTAGCTTCGAAAGTTCTCCTCTATGATTCTGTGCTTCTTGCACTTGCAGAACTATGAGAACGGATTTAGATAAAATATATATTTGGTGGCCTAGTGTGATATTACATTCCAAAGAATAATTATTACTGGCTCCAGCTAAGCCTTTGTAGTTTGTACACGCATTTCATGTGTAGCATGGAAATAGTGCTGGTATGAACTATGAACCCACCCTATGTGTTGCCTCACCTCTATGAATTACGACCTAGAGAAACATTGTCAAACTCTGCATCTGTAGGTGGAATATATATCGAAAGTAGAAACTACTGAGATAGGTTCTTATAAGTCACTCGTATACAGTGTAAGACAGCACATTATGATGATGGAAAGCAATCATCGTTTTTTTACTAATTCTGTTCACTTTTAGTTATAGCAGTAGTTAATTTTGCCCATCAAGAAGAATTGACTTCCTCCTTAATTAACCAATCTGTTTCTCACATTTAAGATTGGAAGGAAGAACATGCATAATACTAAGGGGGAAGAACCTCTACATAGTTGATAAATATTTTAAGATAATGATTTTCTCATATGGTATCCAAGTAGTAAAATGTTCAAAAACCCTTAATTAAAGGATTAGATTTAAAAAATACAAAAAAAAAGCCAATTCAAGTGACTCTTCTTCTTTGACAGATACTGATAAAGTGTAGAAGTATATATAACATTAACATGGCAATGCATAAATAAATTTTTTCAAAAAATTCATATTTTTATATGATAATTTTTTTTATTGAAACACATTGACTCAAAGTGTAAAATTAAACCTCTTATAAATTAATTATCTAAAATCCTACGGGTTTGTTGTTTTTTATATTATAAAACAATTTCTCGACATTAGCGAGATGTACCTAATAAATGCAAACGAAATCTAAATTAAAGATAAATAGTTCACTTGCGATTTTTATTTATGTCGTCTCTATCTCGATATATGTTGATTTGTTTGGAACCTCACTTAGTGGCGATAATGTCATACTTTTTGGCTTTAGCACGAGTCATCGCTACCACAACATCCACGACCCACATTCCACTTTAGCCGTCATGGATGAGTTAACGTCAAGCATGTTCTTCTCTTGTTACTTTCGATCGCCTTCAAACGTATTTTGATGAAAACGATGGCCGCGTAAGGCATAACCTCCCAAAACAAGAAGAAAATATCTAAGTTCTAAAACTATGTTTGGGAGTTTAAATGTCAAAGAAAGAGAAAGAATTTTAAAAAAATTAAAAAAATGAAAAAAAAGAAAAATGAGAAATTAATAAGGGAGAGACTCCAAAAATTTCTATATTATTAACAAGTGAATATTTTGGATGATTATTTAAAAATTTTCTTTCTCTTCCTCTCTTTTTATAAAATTTGTAAATAAGGAGGCATATGATAAACTTTTTCTTCTTTTTATTTTTTCTCTGAAATCTCTCATCCAAACAACGTAACACATATCCCATAATATGTTTATATTTATGATTTATGTTGAGTGGGGGATTTTGAGGGAAATGACCTTGGAGGAAAAGAAAAAATAAATAAGAATATACAATATTATTGTTTAATTAGGATAGAGATAGAAAGTGAATATAATATAATCTAAGAGGATTGGGTCAATAGTTAAGAAGATGTGCTTCCTGTTTTAACTACTTGTATTTGAATATTGGGTAAGCACCTAAAGAAATTATTTTTCTAAATGTATTAGGCCGATTTGAGTGTGCGTGCATTGCCAAGGAAAGGAATTTAATATCGGTTAATGTAAAAGCTAACCCAAATATATTCCTTATTATATAAACAAAAATAAAAAGAGAAGATAATAGTCTTTATAAAAAAGTCAATAGTTCAACGACAGAAAATCATTCTCCTTAGAATTAGAGTGAAACTGAAGGAGCCAACAATCTTATAACTCAATTGGCATCAATCTCAACTTCTAAAACTGTAATATTGTAGACCACTTATCCCCTCGCCTACCTAGGTGCTTACACCTTTTATATAACAAAATAAAATATTAAAATGAAAGAAAATTTAACAATAGAAGTACCTTTTTAGTTATTTTACATATTACGGTTTAGGGTTTGGAGTTTAGAAACCTATATTAGACTTCTAATTTAATAAAAGAGTAAATACTCATTTTAGTTTTCCTAAAATATAGGTGATATTAATTTGCTTCTCTAAAAAAAGTTGATATCAATTTAATTCTTATAGTAATTTGGCTGTCTAAGAAAATTTGACATTATTTTAGTCTCTCAATCATAGAAAAATATATTAATTTAGTCATCAATTATATAAAGTTACATTAACTTGATTTATCAATTAAAGACTTCATTAATAATATTTTCACGATTCATAACATAAAGACTATTTTGATACTACTTTTCATTATTAAAGAACTAAATTAATATCAATATTTTTTAAAGAACTAAATTCATGATTAAGCTACGTATGCTCAAAATTCTTGGGTTTGATTAATGTTGGAGCCTTGTTACTGGGAGGTAGTCCATAAGTACCTATATAAACCTTCATTAAAACTTGTAATAGGTCTTAACCTTGAAATAGGGTCAACACAAATTTTCTCCAGCAGGATAAAATCCTAACATTATTGGTAAAAACTTGTCCTACTAGAGAAGGTAGAGTGTGTTTTAGAGGATTCGAACCCCAAACATTGCAGATGCCTTCCAACCACTTAACTCAAATTTGCTTACCACCACTTAAAACACAATCCTTGGTGTATTAGTACCAAATCAATTTGAAAATATTTTCCTCCAATTCCCAACGTATTATTTAATTTTAATCATATTAATTACAATTTCTAATTTTAATTACTACAATCAATAGCCCTATACACCTATATCTTTGAGAGAATAAAATGAGTGTTTACTCTTAATAAAATAACTCTATTTCAAGGCTTAAATTTATTCTTCAAATAAATTCAAAATAAAATAGTAAAATTTATAAATCTCACCAATTGGCTTCATTAGCCTTGTATTTGGTTAATATCATAGATAAAGCATATTGTAAGTCTCTCAACTCAAAAGTAAAATAATTACCGGTACCATTATGTTTGAAACCCAACGATGGTAACATATTTGCCTCTACTGTATTTGCCAGACATGTTAGAAGAATGAATGTAACAAATGAAAATTTAGATAAAAATTTAAAATAGAAAATATAAACATGGAATAGTTACTTTAAATTATAAAAAGTTATCATGAACCTATCAAAAGTAAGCGAGATTGAAAAGCAAAAATAATACGTAAAAAATTCACATGTTCACACTCCAAGAAAAATAGTTTAAAGTATGAAAAAGACCAAATACCTTTGAACTTTAAAAATTATAGCAAATTCAATGTATATGGACTCTAAAAATCATAGCAAGGCAAATGCCTCTAAACTCAAACAACACGACTATAACGCAATATGTAATTATATTTATAATAAAATATATTTAAATAAATATTCGAAATTAATTATAATAATTTAGAGTTTGAATTTCAATCAATCAATTGATGGAATTATAATATTAAGATTCATAATAAAATTTATTTAGTTAGTATATATATTAAAATGGAATTATTTCACGAAACAAAAATGGAAACAATCAATCTTAATATTAGGTTAGAATTTAAGACATTCAATGTTTTAAATCTTCTAAATTTATACATATATTTCAAACAGTACAATAAATATATATCACTTTAAATATATAATAATAATTACTTTAATATAATATTAAATATAAATTATTTAATTAAGAATGAAGTTAAACCTTATTTTCATATATGACTAATTATTTGACTTATACGTTGCACAGACTATTTTTTATTTTATATTTATCATTTTTATTATAAGTAATTTCATATGTATAATTAATATTTTAAAAATGTTAATTTTTTGCTAACACTTACATTCTAATACTTTTTGACAAACTTATTATCAATACTTGAATAATTTTTTCTTATCAAAGTTTATATCTTAATATATATTATTTTTTTAAATTTTATTATCCATCTTTTTCTTTTAAATAGTTAATATGTATTTAGCATTGATTTTTTTAAAAAAATAATATTTAATAACACTATTGATTGATTCTTAAGACAATTTTACTTGTATAATATATAGGTATTAATATTAATATTAATATTAATTTGAGGAGCTTCAAAATTATTACAATATCTCTTGATATTTAATCAGATCTGTTTTGAAGTTCTCGGACAGGTGCCTCCTGGTCAGCGGCATATCTAGCGGAGGTATTAGACGGATAATCAGGTCAGATATAGTGCGCAATCCTAAATCCTTATCCAAAATAAATAAATAATATATTTTTAACAGTTTCGATGGCAAGTGGCAAACCCTCCCTTAGTTCTCATTCACCAGCCAACCAAGCCATGCCACTCACTTCCTTTCACACATTCAAGCCAAACTTGAGATTTTTCTTTTAAATGTTTTTCTAAAACTTACTCTCATTTTTGTGTATCATATTCTAGCACCCATTATCTCTGTCTATTACCTGTCCAGAGTCAGTGGGAGGTCAAAAGTTCACTGTTCACCCAATAAGAATTTAAATTCTCTTTTTTTTTTTTAATTATGTTTCCTTAATTAAATATTAATAATTCCGTAAAAACATATATATTTTATAATTAATAATAATTTTTTAATTAAAATATTTTTTACGGAATTATTGAAGCTAGATGTATTTTAATGTGCTTGTTACGGTACTCTTAGAAATTATTGGGTTTTAAAACCTCACCAAGTGGATCAATCAAAAAACAACACTTACTTTAGTTTTGCTAAGGTGAAAAAATGACCAATCAAAGAGTAGAAGAAGGAGTAACTATTTTGTGCTTGCTCTTGTTGTTACTCTTGTGGGCATTTGAAAATATTTAAACAAAGAGCAAATATAATAGTTATTCCTGTAATTGCTCCTATTATTGTTCCTCTTATTGAGTTTTAAAATTCACCCAAATAAAAGGACACGGTAGAATCCATATTATTTTAATTAATAATATTTTTTTTCTAAATTATTTTTTTTTTTACTGAATTGTTGTTTATGCATTGGAAACTATATAACCTTCAATCACTATTCTGATAGTCTATGGTCAGATTTGCATCAGTTTAATACGTTGGGCAACCAGTTTTCAATTTCAAATAACCAAGTGGAGCACTTATTTTCATTGTTTCAAATTCAAACAAATTGATATAATGTAAGTTCCTTATAATGTAAATTCCATCTCAAATGCCATTGCTGCAAGCAATGAGGAATTCAGTGGTAGTCTCAGAGAGGAGCATATCTTTGATTGACATGTTTAGGTAGCAAGTAGGCTGGAGCCATGGCTGCAAATGACCACGAGAGAAGACATGTTCCACATTTTAAGCAGGTAAATCGGTTAAGACCTAAAAAAAAAACGGAGATAAATTGGTTAGAAACAGATTGTGTACTCCATAATACAAGGAGAGATAAGTGGAAGACTTCGTCAAGTCACAAGACTCACAACGAAAAAATTGATATCATTTAACATTTTTAATTTATTTAAATAAATAATTACACATAATGACATGTAATTAAAACTTAGCCTGCCACCTAATCTTCCATCTCATTCTGACAAAATCAATTCAGGCAATTTGTTATGGCTGCCTAGCATTACTGACTTAATAAAGATACATGATTGGAACATGAAATGGAGACAAAAAAAAAAAAGGTTTAAATCCTTTCTTATTCCTATATAAACAAGTGGGGAATTAAAGATATTGTTGTAGCTAGATAGCTACCATCATCAAACCCATAGCTGAATTTAGAGACACAAGAAGAAACTACGTTGAGGAGCACATTTACTCATATAAAATTAGGTAGCTGGAAAGGAAGAGAAAAAAGCCTTTTAAGATATCATGGTGACTACAATGGAGCGTGGTGGCAAAGAAGATCACCAGGCAATGAGGTTCAACAAATATGCTTTTGCTTGTGCTGTAGTTGCTTCCAAGATATCCGTTATATTTGGTTTGGTAATAATGAATCCTCTTTCTTTCACTCTTTTCCTTTTCCCATTTTTTTTTTCTTTTTCGTTCTAGTTCCTATATTTTCCAATTTTCACCATTTTCTTATCTATGCAACACATTACACATATTAGTATATTCGTTTCTTAAGTTATGTTCTCTGATTGAGGACTCTCTTTTTTTTTTCTTCTTCTTTCTTTTCTAATAACTAATATTTTGGATAAATGCACGCCTTGTAAATATTTTTATATGTATGTCTTCAGATACCGGTGTCATGAGTGGAGCCATGATATTCATAAAGGATGATCTCGGAATCAGTGACACCCAACAAGAGGTTCTCGCAGGCATCTTAAACCTGTGCGCACTGGTGGGATCCTTAGCTGCTGGAAGAACCTCTGATTACATTGGTCGCCGCTACACAATCGTGCAGGCCTCTATCCTCTTCATGCTCGGTGCAATTCTCATGGGATATGGCCCAAACTACACAATTTTAATGGTGGGAAGATGTGTTGCTGGCGTTGGCGTGGGCTTTGCTCTCATGATAGCACCAGTTTACTCGGCAGAGATTTCCTCTGCCTCATCCCGGGGTTTTCTGACCTCTCTTCCTGAGCTTTTCATTGGTATTGGGATCTTACTCGGCTATCTCTCAAACTACTTCTTGGGGAAATTAACTTTGAAGCTTGGATGGAGATTGATGCTTGGCATCGCTGCAATTCCTTCGCTTGCCTTAGCTTTGGGCATTCTAGCAATGCCAGAGTCTCCAAGATGGCTGGTGATGCAAGGTCATCTGGGAAGTGCCAAGAAAGTCCTGTTACAAGTGTCTAACACCACACAAGAGGCTGAGCTTCGTTTCAAGGAAATAAAAGTTGCTGCAGGGATTGACGAGAATTGCCAAGATGAGATTGTTAAGCTCAATCAAAAGTCCCAAGGCAAAGGGGTTTGGAAAGAGTTGCTCGTGAGGCCCTCGCCTTCTGTTCGCTGGATACTGCTGCTTGCAGCAGTTGGGATTCACTTCTTTGAGCATGCAACTGGTATCGAAGCTGTGATTTTATACAGCCCAAGAATCTTTAAGGAGGCTGGTGTTACCAACAAGGATAAGCTCTTGCTTACAACAGTTGGAGTAGGCCTCACAAAGATCATTTTTTTGGTAATAGCCTCATTCTTGCTTGACAAAGTTGGAAGAAGACGCCTCTTGCTAATAAGCAACGGAGGGATGGTTTGTGCCCTCTCAGTGTTAGGGTTCAGCTTGACCATGGCAGATCGTGCCAACGAAAAGCTCTTCTGGGCCTTGACCCTTAGCATTGTGGCTACTTACACCTATGTTGCTTTCTTTAATATCGGGCTTGGGCCTGTCACATGGGTCTATAGCTCGGAGATATTCCCCATGAAGCTAAGAGCACAAGGGGCAAGCATCGGTGTTGCCGTGAACAGAACCATGAATGCTGTTGTTTCCATGAGTTTTATTTCAATCTACAAAGCAATCACTATAGGTGGGAGCTTCTTCATGTTTGCTGGTATATCTGCATTAGCTTGGATGTTCTTCTACTTTTTCCTGCCAGAAAACCAAAGGCAGGGCTTTGGAAGAGATGGAGATGGTTTTCAGCAAAAAATCTAGTAATAAAAATGTAGCGACAGAAACTTAAGAGAAATGGCATTAGAGAAAATGGATATGTACTTTTGGGTAAAGCCGGCCTCAGTAAGATAAGAGATTTGATGCCAATTGAATTAAACCTCTTGAGCAAATGGATGTGCTCTTTGTCTGTTTAATGGTATAATATTTCAAAACCCTAGACTCTATATTGTTAAACCATGATCCACGAGCTGGGTCTATATCATCCTCTTATTTGCATTTGCATCAACGTGCTACTGCTTAGTCAATAGTTCAACGAAATGAATGGCCTAAAAAAAATTGAGAGTCCAAAAGTACAATGAAAGGTATGCCTTGGAAGTCAATTATTAAAAAAATTAGTTTTTATTGGCTGAGACACCCCCATATATTCAATATCAGAAAATGGTGAATTGGAAGAATCTTTGGTAAGTTAATAACAACTTCCCCAATTCTTTTCTTCTTTGGAAACTACTTCTCTCTTTATGCTGCATGATGCAATTTGCGCCTTTTTTTTGTGTATCTATGTATCCTTACATACATATTGTGAAATTAGAGTGAAACTAGTACACTAATTTGGAGATGAAAAATTTAAATCCAATAGAAAACGGATAAAATGAAATGCATGGGAGAGAATGATCAATGAGGGGGAATGCCTCATCTTGAAATTAGAGACAAGCCTGGCAATACATGAGGCCCAAAGCGGCCCAAACTATGAAGTCAACGAACTCATCATTTGGGGCGCATTTTTCAGCTTTGGTGAGAAATCAACAAAAACATAGAGAGAAATGGAGGAGAGGTGGAAAATCGAAGAGATGGACTTTAACATTTGGGGTTTAACTGTTTAACCATGGAAAGCTTTTTGCCTCCCTCCCACCTTGAAAAAATACAAAATGGTTTGCAATGCTGCACGTCAAGCTAAATTTTGTTAATTTCTTCTTTAATGAGTGTAGCATTACTCGAGTTAATGTTGATTTACTGACAAAGAACAAGGAGTGCTCCGATGCTGATTTAGAAATATGATTTTTTATAATAAAAATATAAAAATATTAAAAGATTAACTTTTATATCAATTAAAACTAAGTCTTTTCTTGAACGATTTAAAAATATATAAATTGTCATACACTTTAACAAAAAAAAAAGAAATTATGATTTTACATTTCACTCAGTCATAGAAAACTTATGAATCATAGTAGTGATATTTATATTAAAGTTTAATTTGATTCACTTTCATCATTTAGTCATGTGTTTTATCGTACAATTTGCATATTTACTTGATTCAGTGATAGCCAACCTCTTTATATTTGTAACGTCAACAAAGGTTAAGAGAATCATATTTGATATTTCTATTCAAGAATTTTTTTGAGAAGCCTGTTTATATCTGCATTCTTTTACAGTTATATGAATCTTCACAAAAGGAATTGCTTAAATACACAACATTATTATTTGTCTCAAAAAAGTTTCTTTAAATAAATATTATTTTTTTTCTTGTTAGCGTTTAATTTGAAACACCTACCAATTAAGAAAAGAAGTGTTAATTAAGAATGGTGTATGTATATATATGGGGAGAAAAAATTTCTTTGTTCATCCTGCCTGATATACATGAACAAATCATATCAAAATTCAACTTTTTATGATCTTGAAAAATAAGAGGATTAAAAACATATGTGAGGACCACTTCATTTTTTTATCTCATATTTATTTGATTTCTTCCCAAAACAATGCTTTCATTCGGCAATTGCAATTTTTATCAAATTTAGGACATTTCACATGTAACATAATTCTATTCGATTTTACCACAATATGTGCTTGATGTTTCATCGTAAAATAATGTTCCAAAGCTAATGTAACTAACTCTTTTTATATCAAATCACAACTCAACATATAATTTATCATCAGCACTTCAACTATTAAGCACATCTAATATGTGAAAATGAAAATCATGTTCATAATCAAGGACTTCTTAATCCACAAATAATAAATGAGAAGATATTGTCACAAAAGGATAATATAAAGAAATAGGACACTTGTATGATATGAATTTGCATTGACTAGTACAGATATAACCAGGGAAGCCACAAATGTCGTTGTTTCATTATGTTGCGAGCCACCTCCAACTTTATTTACTAATTCTCCATCAACATACAATTTATCATTAACAATTGCATCTTCGTTTTTATTGGAGAGAGTAACAAAGGAATTACGTTATTCCATGCGGCATTATGCCTACGTCGAGCCATGTGGACGAGCAATGTGGCTAAAAAAACAAAACACACTGAAAAATACAAAAAATTATTTTACGTTCTTAAAGAAATACGTAAAATTATATTTATATTTTAATATTTTAATATTAAAATAAATATAAAATATATTTATAAAAAAATATATTCATCAATATTAAATAATTAATTTAATCTCGTATGTCATAATTATTTAATGATAAAATATTAAAATATAAATAGATAAAATATAATTTTAACATATAATTATTTAATATTAAATATAATTTTCCTTGACGTTTGAGAAATAATTTCTTGAAAGTTAGAAAAAAAATCCGGAATTGAAGATGAAACGTGAAACGCTGCCGTCTAGTGTCGGTTGCCTAAGATGTCTGTCGGTTGCTCTAGTCTTAATCAACGGTGAGTACAATCCCACCCGAGACGAAAGTCAACCTAAGCAAAGTAATATAATGTGGTGGCCCACACGATGTACATTGACTCATCCCTTTCCTGTCATCCCTGAATGTAAACTCTTTTTTTATTTTATTTTATTTTTTGCCATTAAAAGTTCAAACCCCATTTTTCTATTCTCAAAAAGAATTGGAAAATCTCTGTGTCCTCGTTCCCCTCTCCCTCGCTCTCTCTCTCTCTCTCTCTTCCAGTGTATGCGTATCTCAGTAACACGCTCACGTTCACGTATCAGATCGGACTCGTTTTCCTTTCTGCAAATCTGAGTCCGCCTGACCCGAGAGAGCGATGAACCTGATGCAGCAGCGACCCCCGAAATAGAAAGTTACCGTTTTTTTTTTTTGGGTTTTGTTCTGTTTATCTGAGGATTGCAAGCAATCCACCTCGATCGGATCCAAGAGATGAAGGATGATGATGCACTCCCGACAACCACCACGGCCAGTGCAAAGAAGGAAACCGTGGATTCAGGTCTCTTTGGTAAAGGGAGGTATAAATTCTGGGCACTAGCTGCCATCTTGCTTCTCGCATTTTGGTCCATGTTCACCGGCACTGTCTCTCTTCGCTGGTCAGGCACTCTCAACGCTTTCTCTGATCACTTCGACACTCCCATCCACGACGACCTCGACGTCCTCGTAAGTTTCTGTCTTTTCTCCCTCTAAACCTCCTTTTCTCCATGTGGGGTTGCGTGTATTTATCTGAATTTCGTGTTTGGGTTGGATCTTTGTTGCAATTTCATTTCATTTTTTTTTTGGGTTCTGGATGAATTGTGTGGATTGAATGCAATTACTATTGTTTTTTTTTGGGTACAGGAAATGGAGGAGAGGGAGAAGGTGGTGAAGCACATGTGGGATGTATACACTAATAGCCGCCGGATCAGGTTGCCACGGTTCTGGCAGGAGGCATTCGAGGCTGCGTATGAAGAGTTGACTAGTGATGCACCTGGGCTCAGAGAGGCAGCCATCACAGAGATCGCTAAGATGTCTGTGCGCTCCATTGATTTCGAGTCACCTCCCATCCAATCTACGGTTGGTACTTCTTAATCTTCATCTTGGATCTCTATTGCAAACCCCTGTTTAAGTTTCTTTGCTTGTTTCTAGGGTGTTTTGTTTTTTGGGGGTATGTGCTTGTAGTGGAAATTTGAGCTTATTTGCAGCTTATTCTAGAGTTAGTTATTTAGTATTTTGTTTTCTTTTTGACTTATACTTGTGGGAAGTTCAAAACTCATGTTGTTTGTTATGGGAAAGGAAAACCGGTTCAGTCTTTAAACATATATATTGCATATGGAGTTATTGTTCTGTACACAGTTTAAATATTTCAAATAATAGAAAAGGCTACAGTGCTCATCAAACGCAATGAACTTGTGATTACAGCAGTGTTGTTCCTGAGAGCAGCATTTCATTGATTTTGTTGTTGAATGGGGAATAGTGTATTTGGTTGGGTATTAGCTGCAGGAATATATTATTTCCTGGGTAGGAAAGCTGTTTCAAATTTCTGAGTGGTTTATGTTAAATAATATGGTGCTATCGGTTTGAAATAAGTTGAAATTGCGAGAACAGATCCTGCTGCATGTTATTAGCTTTCTTTACTACTGTTATTCAGTTTTGCTGAAACACAGATCATTCATCTTGAAAAGGTTGAATTTGGAATTCTGATCATTCTTATTTTGATTGGTTCATATGATGTTGGAGCAATAATTCCACTTATATCTTTATCTTGAAGCGGTCTGATTAGACCATCATCTAAAACTAGTTTCCCCCCTCCCCTCCTTCATCTTGAAAAGGTTTTTCTATGCAAACATCTGTCCTTGTGGTTGAATTGAATTATTTTAAATAGAAAATTAATTTTATTAGAGAAATGAGGAAAAGTACAACTTGGGGGAGGATTAGATATCCTCTGAAATAGGAAAGACAAAACACACAAAGAACGTGAAAATGTCAGGACCCCGTGGCAAAGCTGCTCAATTTCTCTGCATATCAAAAATGGCAACTCCCTTGAAACAACTATGAGCAACACCACAAGGATGTCATAAAATTAATCCTATCCCAAACAAATTTAAATCCAAAGAGACACCCTTAAAAGATGCAAGCATTCTACTCCAACCAAATGCACCAAAGAACAGATTAAACTGCACACTGCCACAGAATTTTGGCCTCCTTGTTTTTACCAAAATCTGTATAATGGACTGTTAAAAATTGCTCCAGAGTAAAAGGACAAATCAAATACTCACCAAGAACCTCAAAAAGATTGTACAGTGAAGTAGCCACTGTACTGTACAATGCAAAAAATTTATTTTTCCATCTTATTAATTATGTTGAAATTTGAGTTATTCAGTGTTTAAGCCTGGCTTCTGGATATTTACTGATGTATTTTTTAATTTTTATTTTCTGATGAATTTCCTCTAAGAGAATAATCTCTTAGGATTATATATCACAAGTTAGAGATCTTTACTGTTAAATGTTGGTAATCTTATACCAAGATTTGGTATAGTAGATATTTCATACCACTTTCTCAAAACAAAAGTTGAGCTAAACTTGTTTGACATTACAGCAATTCCTAGTCCATGCAGATATAAAATCCTGGTTTTAGGCTTGACTGGCATCTGTATACACACATGAAATAGATCGACTTTTTGGTATCATCTAGAAGAGTGCACATGAGCTAATTCTTTAAAAGCATCTTTGCTAGAGAAGAAGGTCTTGTTATAACATTTGGTGGATGTTAATTTTCTAGCTATCCCTTTAGTCTTATCATCAGCATTCTAAAAACATGCTCAATTTGCAAAGCAAAGCCAAAGACTACTTCTGCTTTTATGTGGATCAGACAGGGCAACTGCCAAAAAGTGAGCATATTATAAAAGACTGTGTTCTGTGTGAGTTATTCAGTTCAGGTGGTGCAAAAATTAATTATTATTTCACTATTTCCCTGTATGGACTAATAATGACCACTACCTAATAATTATAGTTTCCTCTTTTTATCTCCATAAGAATGACCATAGTATTCATTCATTTTTCATCCACATCTCTTTCAAGATTTTACATGAGAATAGTTACCTTACATCCATAGAATTTGTTGAATAATCCATCATGTGGAATTGAGTTGAGTCCTTTTGAGTAATGTTTCTTCAATTAGATGTCTTGGCAGCATTGTTGATCCTATTAGGAAAGGGAAGCTTTATGGGTTTTTCCTTTTTGGCTTAATTACACTTTTGGTTCCTCTAGTTTCACAATAGTTTAATTTTGGCCCCCTTGGTTCCAATTTCAATGATCCTGCCCTCTTCGTTTTGGAATTGATTCAAATTAAGCCCTTCCATATGCCACCTCTATGTTAGTAAAGGTTGTGCCTTGCAGCAAAATTTGCTGATGTGGCAATGCCTTTGCTAATGTGACTTTCTTTTTGCTGACTCAGCACTAACTTTGCTGACATGGAGATGACTTGCCACAACTCTATGTTAGCAACGAGAGGGCCATCTCAGCAGAGAATAGATGGAGGGACCTAATACTCATCAATTTGAATAACATGAGGGCAACATTGTTAAAATAGAAAGTCGGGGGGCCACAATCAAACTTTTAAGAAATTAGAGGGAACAAAAGAATAATTAAGCCATCTCCTTTTTTCCCTGTCCTAGTGGTGTCCTTGCCTTGCCCATTCAGAGAAGGGTAATATTGCATAGCAAAGAGGACAAGTGATGGATTAATTAGTCTAGAATCTCCCATCCAATATATTTGAGAGAAGCAAAACTGGTTGGCATGTGGATTGTTGAATTGGGTGATTCAATTAAGATGATGAAGAAATGGTGTGTTATTTCTCCATTTATTTACATTTTGGGGGGACGGCGGTTGAGGAAAGGTGAATTCTTTGATATTATATATCTTTGAGCTTCTTTGGCTAGAAGTATGAAATGTATGATTGGCGATGGTGTTATTTACTAACATATATTCTTAGTAAAATATGTGTAACCATGTCTAAGAGCCTTAGCTTAAGTGACACCAAGTCCCTTTGGAGACTATCTGATCTTGGCCTGGTCACCTTGCGTACACTTTAGCCTACCTTCCTCCTTCCTACACTAAGTCTTAGACCTCCTATGTAATAAAAAAAAAATGTGTAACCTTAACTCCTGTCTCAAATTCAAATATGATCATACTAGTGCACAATGTAATGATCATAATCTTACATGTCCTATTTATTGTGCCAGTCTGGGTAAAATATATGTTAAATACATAATAGATTCTGAAAATTCAGATGCTAAGTTATCTAAAAGGTTTTTCAAATTTCCAGATGTTGGGGAATAGGGAACAGAAGTTGATACTTGGTGATGCCTTCTAGCCGGATATATTCTGAGATTCTAATGCATGTATTCTGGCCTTATGACTTCACTATGAACCATTTCAGAGAGTACGGGAATTTAGTAAGAGCCTCAATCAAGTTGAGAAGGGCAGAGAAGCAGCAACCTCTAGGCTTGCTTAAAGATTAGAATGTGGAGCATCCAAGGGTCTGGTTTGTACTTGAAAAGGCTCATGTGCTACCAGAAGTTTGTGAAGAGGTAGTGCCGGGCGAAGCCATACTCCAATTTTCATGCTTTCATAACAGGAAAAAAATATGTATTTTATTAGGTTGTGATTCTTTCAAATTTTGCAGTCAAATTCAAAGTCTTCACAATGTGAGGGGTAGTGTATCGGAACATTACCTTTTGGGCAGACAAAATCAACCGAATATACTTTTTGAGGTTTATATTTTTTAAGGATCCTTGTAAAAGCAAGAACAAAATCTCCCATGTTTTTCTTGTAGCACTGTATTGATTTTGATTGTGACACAAGCATTATTCGTTAGATATGTTGGCAACTACGTTACTTTCTTGATCGAGCAAGTCCCTAGTTTAGCATAGCTTGACATTTCTTTAACAATCAGATATGAAAAACGCTTAAAACGACTTCAATCTGTCGTTTTTAACGCCACACTTAACTGTGTTACTAAACGGGGGTTACAACGAATGACAATATGAAGTGGATTGCCCCCAATATCCGTTTCATATCTTACCATGGGTGAAAATTTTTTGACTATGATATGATATTAACTGTAAAGAGAGGTTAAGTTTTTTTAAATAATGTAAGAATATATAATTGAATAATAATATAAAAATATATATGGGTTAGTTTTTACTATTTTTAATGTTAGGCTCCTCCCTAAAGTTTTCCTCTTCATGACATAAAACTTGTCAATAATATATCAAAATTAAAAATATTAAAAATATTATCTTTTGACTTTTAAATATGATACAATTAGATACTAACTTTATTAGATATTAATACTTTAATTATTTGTTAAATACTTATTAATTATTAATTTGTCAAACATTGTCATTAAATCAATAAGTGTTGGCTCAGTTAGTATGATTGAGTTGTGTTTACTGAAAAATCTTGAGTTTGATTTTTACTTGTAAACCTCGTTAATAGACAATAGATAAATATTACTGTAAATTCTATACTTTTGAAAATGGGACAACTTTCTCTTTTCTAAAACTCTTTCTCATAAAACAATATAACTATTAAATATTTGATGAATTATGAAAGTATCAATAAAAAAAAGTGATAAATTTAACGTTATCATTATACAATTATCTTGCACAATTAAAGTACCACCTACCCAAAAAAAAAAAAGCATACAAGCCTTTAGCCCAAAATATATAATAAGAAGAGAATGACAAAGAAAAAGGTGCAAGAAACAAAGAAGCTAAGAAAAATGAGGTGGTTTGACTAGATATGGTGCTAGGTAGGCTCCTCAGGCTCAGCCAAAGCAGAAGAAATCAAGAAAAAGAAAAATGAAGTGCCCGTACTGCTCGGCTGCGCAGGGGCGTTGCGCCACCACCAGCTCTGGCCGCTCCATCACGGAGTGCACGTCTTGCGGCCGAGTGGTGGAAGAGCGACAATCCCATCCTCACCATCTCTTTCACCTCCGCGCCCAAGACAACCCTCTCTGCCTCGTCACTTCGGACCTCCCCACCCTTCAGGCCTTTCACCAAAACCACCACGACCACGAAGATGACCCATTCGAACCCACCGGCTTCATCACCGCCTTCTCCACCTGGTCCCTTGAGCCCAGCCCGCTTTACCTTCGGTCCTGCCTATCCTTCTCCGGCCACCTCGCCGAGCTCGAGCGCACCCTTGAATCCTCCTCATCTTCGCCGTCGTCGACCGTTGTCGTTGATAACTTGAGGGCGTACATGCAGATTATTGACGTAGCGTCGATACTGGGGTTGGAATACGACATTTCAGACCATGCGTTTCAATTATTTAGGGATTGTTGCTCCGCCACTTGTTTGAGAAACCGCAGCGTCGAAGCGCTGGCCACTGCTGCTCTTGTTCAGGCCATTAGAGAGGCTCAAGAGCCCAGAACCCTTCAGGTGATGATCTTTCTGTTCTCATCTCCTTCTTGTTTCGACTTTCTCTGAAAATTAAGGGTTTCTTTCAGGTTTCAATTGTTTTTAGCTTTGATTGTTCCTTTCATAGTTCCGAGTGTGGAATTTGTAGTTTATTTGCTTACGTGTTTCATTTTTAGATTTAATTGGTTGTGTTTGGCTGAAGTATTTCGATTATTAAGTCCTAAAAATGTGCATTTGCCAGAGCCGGGAGCTGTAAAGAGAAGGAGGAGGAACAGGAAATGTGCCCTTTCCTCTATTGAAAAAAAAATGTTATTCTTAGGAATTTACGAAGTGAAAATGAGGCAGGAGTAATTCAGTGACTGCTTTTCTTTCAGTTTGATAGTTTATATGACATCTGTGTTTGTCTATCATTTGTTCTGTTGTGAGGCATTTGTTTGCAAAAGTTGTTTCAAAAAAATTTACACCTTGCTCCCTTGTATTCTCTTTTTATGGCTGGAAGTAGACATGCATACCTGTGGCATTTCTTGTTTTAACATAGCCAAATCACAATGGATTATGTATTTATGTATTTGGCACCATCCATCACTCAAAAATAACGAATTTTTCTTATCATATTAAGACCTTCTTGTTTCTGGAACTGTATTAGCAATATTGTATCCCAAGGTTCCATTAGTTTTATAGATGGTTTTAAAGTCAAGACTACACTAAAAAGATGGGGAAAAAAAAAAGAAGATATGCCACCTTCTATTTATCTCAACCTCTAGTTCTACTTCTCATTTTACGTGTTAGCTTCCCTAAGATGCATGCAAATAAGATTCTTTAAAGCTATGTTGTTTAAACCAAACCGGATAATGAACTAGTGAGGCTTCTGGTTTAAGTTCAACCGTTTCAAATCCGAGTATGGCATGCACATATGTACAAAACAAGGGTTACTTGACCATTAATTGTTCTGCATTTAATCAGTTACTTTTATAACAAGAGGCTGCATATCTGATGATTGGTACTTTTGTCTGTATTGGCACCACATGTGGATTTTGAGACATTTGAATTTCTAATGAAAGGGTTGTTTATTCCTTTGGAAAAGAAAATATATGTTCTGAGAGGTCTGGACATAAGGCATAGTTTTATGCTCATCAGCTTTCTCCTTTACATCTATAGAAATAAATAAGCAGAAAATCCTCTGCTCATTCTCCCTTTTTTTTTGTACCACTCAATTTTAAAGCTGCACAAAGGAGGCATGGAAAATATATTGTGACAATCTTTCTAGGAATTCCAGTTCAATTCCTTTTAACAAAAGATTTCTTTTTCCTTTTTCCATTTGTTCTTCACTATGAAGCACCGATACGGCTTTCAGGCCACCGTACCGGCGTATGGTATGTTTCTGGTACTGGAACACGTAGTGGACGGCAGAATACGTACTTCTTCCTTTCTCAAAAGCAGTCATCACCTGCGAGGCTGCCTCTCTAGCCAAAAACTACCTCAGCCCTGTTTTCATCCTCAATCTTCACCTGCGTTGAGTCTCTGCTTTCAACTGTGTTGTGTCTCTGCCTTCACCTGCGGCTTCCACTGCTCTGCTTGTGTCTTCACCTGATGCTGTGCTGCACTCCGGTTTCTTGTGACTTACTGTTTCAATTCCTTGCGGGTGCGTTGCAGACTTGTATCTTTGCCTTTTGGGCTTTGGGCTTATCCTTTAGGTTTTGGCTATTCATTTGATATGGGTCACTTTTGTTTTAATTTTATTCTTGTACTTTTTTTTAGGGCCATTTTTCACACAAAAAAATTATAAGCTTTTTTTATATTTTATAAGGTGATATATAATTTTTTATATATGTTCTGTCGTATCTTGTTGTACCCGTATCCTACTTTTTTAATCTATGTTGTATCCCTGTATCATACCAATGTTGTATCCAATACCTGGCCGGTATCCATGCTTCTTTGCTTCTTCACCATCTTTTATGATAGAATTACCAAAAGTTATTACAAGTAAATGTAGATGACCATGTTTCTCACAAAATAACCTCTTTGAGGAATCAATGTGGAAAATTTTCCATTAACAGGAACTTAAGTATATTTTCCAAATCTTTTACTGGCTATTTTTAATATTCGTATGGTGCCATTAAAAGAAATAAGCCACATAGCGGCTACGAGAAAAGCATTTCATTTGCAAAGGATAGTCACTATACTGGTGCGGTCACTGGCTCCCCCAAACAAGCAGCATTTTAATTTGTATTATAGAATCATCCCCCTAGTTACTTATAGTCACTATATTACTAATGACCAAAGTTTCAGTATTTTTCAATAAGAAGAGACCACTATTGCCTAAACTAGCTTGGTTGGCTGAAAACCTGAAACTGAACGCTTGCTTAGTAATAAAAGCATGTACCTAGCCCGATCCTGTTAACAGTTACCATAGTTCTATGTTTATATTATAATCTAATTAACTATGACCCATTCTCTTTAGTTTAGATACTAGACTTTGTCCAATAGTCTAAATGTCTAATATTGCATCTCTTTTAATATGGCAGGAAATTTCAATTGCAGCCAATGTGCCACAAAAGGAAATTGGGAAATACATCAAGATACTGGGAGAAGCTTTACAGCTAAGTCAACCTATTAACAGCAATTCCATATCAGTCCATATGCCAAGATTTTGCACGCTTCTACAACTCAATAAATCTGCTCAGGTACCCACAATTTCTTTGAGAATTGACAGCTTCAACCTGATTGCGTAATTGAAAAACTCAGAAAGGTTGCAATGTAACAAAAGCCTTAACTGTGGCATGACACATTTAGTGATAGATTTGGGATAAACTGCTCTGTAGATTTTTTCGGGGGAGGGGGGGGGGGAGCTGAGATAGATCTGAGGCCATATATTTGATCCTACATTTGCAATGTTCTAAATCTTCTGTTGCTGTTTGTTATTCTATTGGCAACCAAATGGTTTTTTTGTCATTGACGTAGACTGTTATGTCCATGTCCATGTGACTGAATAAAATTTTGGTATTTGTGAGAACATTACCGGTACCCAAAAAACAAAATCCCTTTGGTTAAAAAGTTTGTTCTTTTATTCTGTGCCTTATATTACAAAATTCTAAGCATGCTCCTATATTGTATTCTAGGAACTGGCTACTCACATAGGAGAGGTTGTGATCAACAAATGCTTCTGCACTCGCAGGAATCCAATTAGCATCTCAGCTGCAGCTATATATTTGGCTTGCCAACTAGAAGACAATCGCAAAACCCAGGCAGAAATTTGCAAGGTGACCGGTCTAACTGAAGTCACTCTCCGTAAAGTGTACAAGGAACTGTTGGAGAATTGGGATGATTTGCGCCCCTCTAATTACACCCCAGCTATTCCTCCTGAGAGGGCATTCCCGACAACCATAATTGCGTCAGGTCGTTCTTCAAAGGTTGATGCAATGGAGGTTGCTTCTTCTTTGGACAGAGAAAAGTTGACAGAAATTAAACCTAGCAAACCAAATGAGGTCTCAGTCACGGTGCATCAGACCAAAGGGAAGGATGAGGCTGAAGGTAAAAGCAGTGCTCGTGCAACCCATTCCACGCTGAATCAGCAGTCAACATTTTGGCAATCCCAGCTTCCTGTTGGGACGTCTAGTCTTAGAGCAACAGGAGAAAAGAATCAAAATGTTTTACAAGGATTGGACATTGATGAGTTACAGCGTAACCGCCAACAGCCTGAACAGAATACCGAGGACACAAATGGTGCTGCTAAGTACTAGCTCTCCGAAACCAAGCCAACTTTGTAGTCCTCCTGCTTCAATTGCAAGCTCTGTCATGAGACACTTTTTGGGTTCATCTTCTTCTGGACCGTTGAATGATTGATCAGTGCAGTCACCTAAGATAATGTCAGGTCATCCTGAGCCTAAAGGAACTGAGAATCTAAATGGATGTGGAAATACCAGTTCTACTTCTTGTGGTAACACCTAGCATGTGGAATGGAGTTTGTTTCTTCTGGTTTATATTACTGTTACTGTATATATGCCATTTGGTTTGTTTCAAGTGTGAGCTGTTTGTTTAGGTCCCAAAAAAAAAAAGTCTGAGCTGTTTGATTATTGCTGCCTTCATTTATCCCTTCCATAAGACGCAAATGACTTAGCACTAACTCGTTTCAGGGTGCATTGATTTCAATTGTTCAAAACTCGGAGAATTATCCTGAATGTGGAACCCAGGATTCATCTGTTAGTTTTGTTTGGTGAGGATTCATCTGAATGTGGTGAGTAATTAGAGTGAATAAAAAATATGTTTAAATTTAATTTTTATTTTATTAAAAAATACTTATACTGATGGTAGACAACCTCCAAATCAAACAAGCTAATGATGAAAAATTAGAGTTCATAAGTAAGTTTTTATTGAAAAATGCTGAAAGATTAAAAGCAAAACATAAAAAATGCAGACGTAAAAAAAGATTATTTGGATAATATTTTAGGAAGATATAGCATTATTCAATCTAATTATTTAGTATAACATCAAATATAAAAGTCATGTATTTTAAAGAAATTAACCTCAGATTGAAATTTAAACATATATTCACACAATTCCATCTCAATGGGCATTTTTAAGTAAGAGACTAAAAAGCAATCATTAAGGGTTAGTTTGGATGGTGAAGTTTGAAAGGAAAGAAAAGGAATGGTTGATTTTTATTTTTAAATCAAAATAATTATAAAATATTTATCAAAATAAAAAATGAAGAATATGAAAATTACTTGATAATCTTTCATTTTATTCTTTCATTTTAAAATATTCTTAAATACAATTCTTTTTCCTTCAAAATCCTCCATCCATACATACTTTAAGTTGAAAATATGAGAGGACTTTAAAAGAAAAGTTTAAAATAGTAAAAACATGTTGATGTGGCTGAAAATGAAAGTTGAGACTGAGTAATGTGACTGCTCCAAATTATGCGTTTCAAAATTTATATATTATAAACAGATATGAACAAATTATTGTTTATAATCTCGTGAATGAATTGCTTATTTAATTTTAAATTTTAGCACATAACGCATTTGATTTTGTTTAATTTTTTACACACAAACAGCATTTTAACTTAAAGTCTTTTGTAATATTTTAATTATAATTTTTTTTAATAAAAATAAATTAATTCAAATACACGTTTAGTCATTTTATCTATAAATTTGGTTCAAAACATTTAATATAATTTTTCCAGCATTTAAATTATTGTTTCAGTGATAATCCATTTAATTTTGTATCTCTTAAGATTATGACCATGTTAATAGTTCTCAATCCAAAATCTAGTAGCCAGCATGCTCAAAGGCGACCAATGAAAGCAACATTAACTTAGCTTAGGACGTCGGATAAAAAATTAGAGAAATTCTTATATGCTTAAAATAAGTAAATTTTCTTATTTTATGAAAGTAGATATAAGATAAATAAGTACATGATGTTAAATTTAATATTAATTTTATATACTTGTTTAGCATTCATTACCATGAAGTAAAAAAAACACTTACTCTGAGAATATATAAAAATTCTTAAAAAAAAAAAAAACCCCGAGGGCTGGATAGAAAATTATTAAACTGAGCTCAACCAGGAAGTTGATCAATTTGATCGGTTTGGTGCTGGTCAATATTTTAGTCCAAATCTTAGGAACTCTTAATTGTTATACTCTTTCAAGAGGAATTTAAACGAACGATGATATACCCCCTACTCCCTAGAATATTTCAGTGAAAAAAACCCAGGAAGTTTTTTTTAAAACAATCCATTATTTTTAATCATTGGATAAGTAAAGTTACCACCTTCTTTAGTGCTATCATGCAAATGAAACGTAAAGCATGGTTGAACAGTTTAGCTTTGGCTCTGTATTAATGACTTCGAGGATTTTGCCTACTAACTATGTTTCATCAAATACAAGCTCAATATCTTGTGCTCACTAATTTAAGTTAAATAATTATAAAGTCTCTTACGATTAACTCACAATTATTGTTGTGAATATAGCGGCTAAAACGTTTGTCTAATTTGTATGGCAAACAACCTGTAGTCCAAGTTTAGTTTTATTTAAAAATTTGTGGCATGTCCATCAGTTCATATGATCATACAACATATCAACTCGATCTATTTGGAATATTTTGAATTAATGAAATTAATTTATATTGATTTTAAAATGAGTAGTTATTTATTAGGTTGGTTCTAATAAATCAAATGCACTAAATAGTTGACTGATCCCAATTATGAGTGATATTGAATTCCTTTTAGTTAGGCATCCTAAGAGATATATAAATAATCTACCAAGGAGTAGACAGGTTATCTATAATTCTCTTATTTTAATCATTTGTCTCTTAATAATATGTTATCTATAAGTTCTTTATAAATAATTACTAAATCTGGAGACCTATTTTGATCTTGAACTGAAACGTCCTTCTTTCAATTTAAATTTTTTATAAAAAAGAGAAATATATAAATAATATCTATGCTCTAATAAGTCTTTGGCATGGAACACATAATTTTTCTTTATTAGAGCTATTCATCACATAACTTTCTCTCTCACACACTTCTATATCTAATACATATAATTATAGTACACTCTTTGTAATCATATAATGTCATATACTTTCAAATGATGACTCATCTTTTTTGCAAAATAGACTCTTTTCAAGCATATAATATTATGAGAGATTTTTAGCTTAAGAGTGTATAATGTAAGAGAATTCTCTTACATCAAATGTACTTAATTAAGAATTTTTTTTAATATCACATATTCTTAAGTAATGACATGATTTTTTACTAAACTCCTTACAAGTATATAATATAATAATATCACATACTTTCAAGTGATGATGTGACTTCTTTATACATGCGTATAATTAAAATAAGCTTCTTGCAAAGATATAATGCCACTAATCTCAAGAATAAGTGGTTTCTTGCTAGACTCCTTGCAAGTATATGATGTCACCTACTCTCCAGTAATGACAGGTGTCACGTACTCTCAAGTGATTATATGAATGCCAATTGCTCTCAAGTGATGATGTATGTGGTTTGTGGATGTCACTCCACTCTCGATAATGTGGCATCCTACAAACATGAGTGACTAAAGGAAAGAGAGAAAAGATAAGGATCAATATATGATGTTGACCTAAGTTGGTCCACTTGAATGAATTTAAACCACCTCATCTAGATACAATTTTTTATAGTATACTTCTATAAATCATAAAATGCAACATCATATATTAGATGCTAATGTGGCTTTCTATAATGAAAATAATATCATATGTTGATGCAAATTTCTCATAATATGATATAATATTTTACATACCTATTATGTTGACCTTTTATATTTTGACGGCCTCTTGCATCCAAATGTCATCAACATATTTTAGAACTTTACAATAATTGTTTAACAAATAAATAAATGCTTTACTAAATAAATATTACAATATATTGTGTAACTTATTTGTAATACTTTTATGAATATCATCCTACCATGCTATGTTAATATATATATATTAAATTTATTCTTCGTATATTAATGGTGAGATAACTTATAGAGTAAAATTATAATTTAAAACATCTAATTAAGGACATACAATAATAAAAAAATATATGCAAATAAGTTTTTTTAAAATTATACCCAAGTTAAAAATGAATTATATTACTTGTATATTTAATTCATAAATTAACATATCATTACAAAAATATTCATAAATTCTATTAAAAAAAATTATAGAACCTACAAAACAAAATCATAATTCAAAACATTCAATTAAGAATACAAAATCATGAAAAAATACAAATAAATTTTAAAATAATTTCTTACAAAAAAAATGAAATATATTTCTTATATATTTATTTTATAAATTGACCTATTATTATAAAAAAATTCATAAATTCTTTAAAAAATAATTATAAATATGGATAAATTACACCTAATACTCTTTAACTTTAGGCCATATGCAAATTAAAACTTAAATTTTACAAAGGTGCAAATAATTCCATGTACTTTACTATTTGTGTAAAAAATATCTTTTGTTAGCAAAATCGTTAACTTTAACGAATTTATCACGTGACTTGCACGTGACAACACAAAAATAATTAAAAAATAAAAAAATAAATTACAAACTATTATATAATTTTACTTTTTTATTTTTTTATTTTCTCTCTAGCATTAAATTATTATTTTTTTATAAATTTACTTAAGTGAACAAGTAACATATGATAATACAAATATGCACTTAATAGAATATAGAATAGGATTAAAAACATTGGAAGTAGTCTACCAAAAAAGAAAAAAAAACATTTGGAGTTGAGTGAGTTTTCAAATCAATTCTTATCATTTCTCCTTAGATGCACTCAGTTGGATTAAAAATTATTTCTCTTCAGCTGTGAATTGTTCATGTTCACATTATTATGGGCTTAGAGACAGAAAATCAAGAAGTTATGAATATAGAAGTAATTTATCGCTAAATTCTCATACTGGAAGAATTTTATTTGTGAGTCTTTAAATTTACCATTTCTCCTAATACTACTCCTTGTTTTGTTAATTGGACCATGTCTCCCTTAAGTATTGTGAAGTTGAATGTTGATAAGAGCTGATAATAAAGGTAGGGCAATGATAAGGGGTATCCTCAATAATACACATGGGTCTTAGATTTTTGGATTTTTCTACTCTATTGGTGTTTTGATAAATTTACTTGTTCAACTTTATGCATTTATAAGAAATCTTTTTCTACTTTAATCAAAAAGCTATAAGAATATATGGTGTGAATCAAACTTTATAGATATTGTGAATATTTTAATATATTTTAGTTATTCACTTAAGAATTTTTTTTTAAAAGAAAAATAATTGAATGCTAGTAAAAAATAAAAAAAATATATGATATGGTGTTTAGTTTGTGATATTTTTTATTTTTTAATTATTTTTGTGATATCACATGCAAGTAACATGAAAAATTTATTAAAGTTAACAGTTTTATTAATGGTGGTGTTTTTTTATACAAATAATAAAATTTAAGGAGTTATTTGTAGTTTTATATATTTTAAGATTTAATTTATACCTGGCTCAAAGTTAAAAATTGTTATATGTAATTTATTCCATAAATATTAATATTTAGATTTCCACGCCAATTGAGGCACTGTCGTCAAATCTTAAAATTTGAAACGTAAAATTAAGTGGAGGGCCCTTGTAGCCACTTTGTAATCACAAGAAACGTGGTCGTGACTTTATATTGGTGGCTTCTAGTTTGTGAGATAAGGGGATCATCTTAACAACTAAAATCGTGTTTGTGATCATTAAAGCACGTGACATTCATAAAAACAAGTCAAATATCCAAGTACCAAGCTCGGTTCATGCATCCTACTGCGTAAGATTGAACTCTTTTTTTTTTCTTTTAGGTTTTTTTTTTAAAATAAATGTTTCAAAAATTTATATTCAACAGCAAACTAAAAATGTTTTTTTTTAATCTTAACATACCACTTCCAAACTTAATTTACCAAAATATATCACTTTATAAGCATATTGTTGATTTATAATTTAATTTTAATTTATTATCAGTATAATAAATTTTATAATATCATTTAATTATATATTATTAAATCTTTTAAAAAATTTAATTAAAATAATAATTATATAAAAAATAAAAATTATGATAATATATAATTAAATAATATATAAAAAATTATATTAATAATAAATTAAAATTAAAATTCTTAATTTATATAACTTTTTGTCACATTATCCAGTCTGCAATTCACTGAATCCAGTCGACATATGGCGATGTGGAATCACTTGTGTGTAGTCATGCATTAAGATAACTCAATGGCCTGAATGATCATGTGTGTCATCAGGGCCCAGAACTAGACACGTGCAGATCCATTTATGCTGGGTTGCAGGCTTGCGTCGGGAATAGGCTACCGGGTTAAACGTAAAAGAAATTATTTTATATAATATCCCTGTGTGTTATTAGCATATTTGGTAATAATTTTTTTAAAAAAAAATTAAAATTTTAAATTTTTTCAATAACATTTTAATTATAAATTATTTTAATTATAAAATAAATTAATTCAAACGTACATATATATTAATTTCCCTTGATATAACCGATTATATGCTCTGGGACGAAAGGATTCTACCTTAACTAGCGTATCAAACATTTTAGAGAATGCAACCGATTCTGAAAATAGAGTTAATATTATGACGAAGAAATAAAGGAATTTGAGTACGGTTGCAAACCGCAAGGGTCCAAATGTACAAAACGATGGATTCAATTTTTTTTTTTTTTACATTAATGGTATGAAAATTTGAACTATAATCTTTTATAAATTATTCACACTCCGGAACCCCTCTTCTCTATTCTATTCTTAGTGACGTTGTTCGAGCTCTATTCTAACTAAAAGGATTGACAAGAAAAAAAAACTCAGCCATAACGCAAGAGTGGCCTCTTGACAACAAGAACATCAACCACTTATCTTGAAAACTCTCACGATAGGCCTAGACATTATCCGAGGTTGGTAATTTTACGATAATCACTCTTGATGTCTCCCTTATTCTCCATGTACAATTGAAAGCTTTGTCTTTCTTCAATGCTCGGCATTTCTGTAGCAAGAGCACTATCATTCGTAAAGGTTTCATGATTGTTTGTGTGTGCCTCGTAGAGACCATTCCAATACTCATGCGATTATTCACTTTTCTGCATTGTTACATAATTGAATATTTGAATTTCTAAATACACGTACTAATAACCTTTGAATGGATGAAAAATCACTCCAATTAATACTCATGTGATTATTCACTAACCAATTATGTTGAGATCACTAATACATTTGATTGACAAACATGATTTGTGTGCCGTTAATCTAACTGTTTGTCTTTCCTTCTCCTTTTTTTTTAATAAGCCTTTTCTTCTCCTTTTATGGTATATATGTATGGACGGAGGAAGGAGTTTGAAAAGAAGAAAAGAAAGGTCGATTTTTTATTTTTAAATTGAGTTAATTATAAAATATTTATAAAAATAAAAAATAAAATATATAAAGATCACTTGATAATCTCTCATTTTATTATTTTATTTTAAACAATTTCTAAATAAAAAGAATTTTTAATCAAAATTAAAAATTTATCTTTTTTTTCCTTTCTTTTCAAACCTCTTAGGATTAGTTTGGATGGAGGCGTACGAAGAAAAAAGAAAAAAAAAAAGGTTGATTTTTTATTTTTAAATTAAAAAAATTATAAAATATTTATAAAAATAAAAAATAAAAAATTACTTGATAATCTTTTATTTTATTCTTACATTTTAAAAAAAATTTAAATATAGAGAATTTTTAATTAAAATAAAAAATTTACTTTTTATTTTTTTCTTTTAAATTCTTTCATTCATACATACTTTTAAGGTATGTTTGAATGAAAAGTTTACAAAAAAAAAAGAAAGAGTTAATTTTTTATTTTTAAATTGATAGATTTATAAACTATTTATAAAAATAAAAAGTACAATATAAAAATTTATTTGATAAACTTTTATTTTAAAATTTTTTCAAATAAATATAATTTTTAATTAAAATAAAAAATTTACTATTATTAACTGATTTTACCTTAATGAAGACTGATGAGCGGCGACAGTGACATCTAGCCATTATGTGAAATTTGGATAATCTAATTGACTTGTTGGCGCTTGCCTTTATTGTGGTTTTGAATTCTTTGGGTTTGTGACCACTTAGTATAGTTTATGGGTATATCATTTATTTTTACTAATGAAAAGATTTTTTTCGATATAATTGCTACAAATTTTATATGCATTTTCATCTTGAGCTCGTACTAATTATATTTTTCTTCAATCATGACTTAATACTCATTATTTTTTATTCAAATGCGTGAACATTTTGAATGTTTTCTATGTCACACCTGTTAAATTTTTTCTTTTCTTTTATATATATATAAAAATTTTGAAGCGTGGCATATAACACTGTCACATTAGCAATCATAAGCTCTCTCAATCTTTCACGTAGGCTTCTCCATTTCAGCCACCTCAGCTATTTCTCATGTTCTTTGGCACCTAATTCAGTGTCCTTTCATTTCTTCAACTCTCACTCATTCACTCTTTCTTTCTAATTCATTGTTTCTTAACTCTTCAGTTTTCTTATTTAACGTTTTTGGGAGAGCTCTTAACTTTCAATTAGTAATTTTTTTAGTTTTCTTTAGTAATATAACTTTTTTATCTCTTTTAACTTTCACTGTCTTTTTGCTCTCAACAAAGATGCCGGTGGCTAGGCAAGAATCCTCACATTCACACACTACCGTTTCAAGACTCCCCTCTTCCATCACTGTTTCACCAACTCGTGCCATTCTCTCGAGCCCAAGGGACAACCAAATCGACGCTGCGCTAAATGACCATCCAAGCCCTTCAGCTTCCATAGTCCCGCGAGGTAGACGATGAAGAGGTCGGACACATGGTTCCAGTTGGTGTTGTCACGGTACGCTACTCTCCATCCATCGATACTTGCTGAAACGATGTTGTGTCCTTCACCCATCACAATGCCCTTTGCTTTGAATTCTGAAACCCCTCGGAGAAATAGTTTCCCTAAGAAAGGTATCCTTCACGATCCTTTCCTTGTGAGTCTCATTTGAATTGTTTTCCATTATAAATATAATTTTCTTCCTGAACTGCAATGATTTTGGAGAAGGGGCAGGGTGAAGAACCATAGTTTGTGAAGGAGGTTTCATCTGCTCGTAACAAAGAAGATCACCCCATTGTGGCAACTTCTTTTTTTTTTTAAACTTACATTTTTCGTTTTTTTTTTTATTACAAAACTAGAACTTTATATCGTTGGTGGTCTTTTTTTTAAAAAAAAAACTTAAATTGGATACATTTCTTCATTGGGCAGGCCTCTCGTTTCCATCTATGGTGTATTATTCTCAAGAGGACGATGCTCCTATTGTTAAGGATGTGAGTAATTATGACAAAGATGAAGCTTATTATGATGTTGAGGAGGACGACGACAATGATGGGAAGAAACACAACGCTCAAGGTCCTTACTTTTCGTCTAACTAAAGGGCTTATTTGATATTTATGTATGTTATTAACATATAATATAAATATGACTACTGATATATGGATTTTCTTTCACTCGGTTTTTCTTTCCTTGGTTATGGGTAGAGTCCTGTATCAACTCATGGGATCTAACTTACATGCAGATAGATTTTAATAGCTATTTCTTTGAACAGACTAACAAATGGGTTAGCTTAATGTTATCATATTGAAGCAATCAAATCACTTCTAATAATAAATCTTAATGTATAAAACGAGTAGTTTTAGACTCACTATTAAATGTTAATGTAATATATATATATATATATATATATATATATATATATATATATGTATATGTAGCTTCAACGTTTCAGCTGCCCTGTCATTTCAATTTTTTTCTTTGGCATCAACTATTAGATTTCATTGATCTAATGATTGCTGTTAGATGTGTTGGCATACACAAAAATTTAAGGGTTGTATTTCATGTAAGTCTGAAGGTACCCTTTTGACTTTTTTATTAACAATAGTTGTGTCAGAGATCATGGACTTTGAATTGAAGTTCATTAGATTTCCGCACATAGTATAGTAGGATACAAAAGGATAAGGAGGTTTGACAAAATTTCTATCTGGGAGTTACTAGGTTAATTGGCATTATATGCTTAGGCTTACTAAGTGGATGTGAAGTAGAAAGCATATGGTTGGTTGGTAACATAATAATTCAATTTATATATGATAATTTAAACTATTGAGTTGTCTTAACCCACTACTATAATGGTAGATTCTTTTTATTGACATTGAACTTCATATTTTAACTTTATTTGGATGCTACTTTTCTGTGCTTAATTATGATTCTTATGGGTGTTCAATCAAATATTTGAATGAAAAAACAAAGTGCACTATAGCGGCAATTTTCTTCAATCCCATGCTATATTCCCTTTGTTTGACATGTGATAGACTAAGCATATTCTGTTTATCTTCAGCTCATATCAAAACTTTTTCATGGGATCAGTTCACTTTAAAAATGTGGCCTTGGCACATATTTTGGTGTATGAGACCAATGCAGCAACTGCTACGTATTTCTCACAACAGTGACTTTGTGACAAAAGTCGCTGAACTGTATGTAGAATATAATATGCCTAGGTAAGTAAACCACACATTTGCTAGATGTATAAACAATACAATGCAATCACCTTACAATGAGTAATCAAGAACTTAGTAGTGATGCTTGGTTCTTGAATGAGTTCTTGAATAAACTCTTCATTCTTATTTGACATCAGTCCACTTGGTTCATGTGGAGAGTAATAGTTTTCAATCATGTACTTACTAATTAATTTTGGATGCCATCAATTACGGGTTGTGAATATCAAGAACATAACAATATGGTTTTAAAAATCCCTTTCAACTTCTCTTAGCAATGATCAATTTTTAAGGAGTCAATATATCATTGAGAAGGAAACAACAATAAAGCATTGTTGCATTGTCATTGAGCACAGCATCTATCGACGTTTTAATTTCATATAAATCTTTCTTAGCCTTTTGGCTAAGATCAATGCTAATATCTTTTTTACATTTGTCAAAGACACATGTAAAAACAATTATTATCTAATTTATTAATAGTAGAAGAAATACTTTAAAGTATAGTTTACATCTATTAAAAGTTCAATTGGTCTAATTTTGTTGACTAATTAGTTGAATTATGCTCTCTAACCAAACAAAAACAAATAATTTTATTTATCCACTCGCACAATGTGCAAGTCTATATTTAATTTTAAGTGATTATTGTCAAAAGCTTATTTATTAATGGTCTTAAAAATGCATTGATTTTTCTTCAATTATGACTAAATACTAATACATCTTTCTTCAATGCATAAATATTGGAATGATTTCTAACTTCTAAGTGACAATTTTGTCCAATTTTTTTTTTTTTCAAGTTCAACACACCCACTCACACTCACACATGCTCACACACTATAGCCAACTTATATGTAAGTAGAATTCTACTAACTCCGTGTGTAAGATTTTACAGTTACTAGCTCATTAACTGTGTGTATAATTCTTTTTCAAGAATACGACTTTTATTAATTTAATTATTGAATCCAATGATATTATCATTATAATTATATATATTAAATTTAAGATGAATCAAATATTCATAAATATATAATATTATTGATAAAATTATGTAAAATTTTATCAACTCAATTACGATAACTTTCAGTTGAATAACTAGATTAGTAAAATTTACATCTAATTAAAATAAATGTGACAAGTTTAAGTAAGTGAATCTCAATTCATTAATATTTATTTTATTTCTTTATTCATCTTTATTATTATAATTATACTTTTATTCTTTGAAAAATCCATATACTTAATATATGATATGAAAAGTCATTTAATACAACTAGCTAGCAATAACTCTTTTCTTTTTAAAATTCATAATTAAAAATAGTTTTCTTTACTTCAAACAACCTTATTTGTTTTATTAAGTATAGTAGTAAGTAAGTTAAAATTTTAATAAGACACATATTACTTGTAATTTTAAGAATCTGAATCTTGTTGGAGAATACCTTATAAAGAGAATAGTCTTAGTACCTCAAATGAGGTTATAATTCGTAAAAACGGAAAAAAATGCATATATTTTCTTTAATACATATTTAACAATTAAAATAAAATTATTATCAAATAATATAAATAATTAATTAAAGACAATACTAAGATATTTTATCATTCGAAATAATGTTTAAATTTTGAAACTAATTAATATTCTTATGTTTATCAGATTATGCACCGTTGAGTTAATTGTAGGAATGATAATAATACAATTTTTATTCATATTTTCTTTTCCTCTTTTAGTATCAAAATAATGTGAGTCAATGATAATTAACTAGATTAATAGAATTTAGATGCATCGACGTAAAATGTATTCATTTCGATCCATGTGTGTAATCCATCATTAATTAACATACATCCACAAATTACAACATGTTTCAGCATTAGATGGAGGAATAATCTATTCACTTTCATAAATTTTTTGTTAACAATAAAAAATTTGTGATGCTATATGTGTATTATGTTGTTGAATTATTTTTTAAAAGCAACTTTCCAGTTTCTACACAAAGAAATAGCATTTTTTTAATCTTTTGATCACATTTTTTTCTCTTTTAATGAGTCGTTTGTAATTTAAATCGAGTTATAAGATGTCTAATAAAACAATTTTTTTCATGTTATTGTTTTATTGAGATAACTAAAGATAATTGTATGATACATACTAAATATATTATTTAATAAATATATATATATATATATATATAATATATAAACTTAATTTGAAATTAATTTAGTCGTAAAATCCTAAATAATTTATTATTAAGATTTTAAGATATTTTTTAAAGTAAGCCTATTTAATCAAAATGGGTAACCAGTTCTAATATAAAAATAGATAACAAGACTCCAATTTATTATGAATTGTGACATGTGTAACACACTATTTGCATTACATGTTATAAGTATCGAGATCTAAAAGGAAAAAATGAATACGAGCCTAGTTCTCATTTAAAAGGAATCTAAAATTCTTTCAAAAACTCTATTTTAGTACATTTTTCTGCTGTAGTTATCTATATGAATTTAGTCATGTACATATATACTATGTAATATGTAATATGTACCTATAGTAAATTTTAGAACACCAAATTAGATATAAAAGAGTTGTGTATTTTTTATAAATATTTTAGAAGAATTAATAGATCTTTAAGAGTCACTGAAATAGATGAATAAACATATATACAAGTGTACACTCCAGATTAGTATTTTCTTTTCCTTCTCCATTTCTTTGTAATTGTATTCTCTCGTTAAGGTAATGAACAATAAAATGAGTATAGGAGTAGAGAGAAAATTTTAGCTTTAATAAAATAATCAATAACCTTAATTTCTACTTATTATAGGTTCTAAGTTACCAAACCTTACACACAAACCAGTATACTTATACATGGAGCTCAAAACTTATAAATTATTGATTTCTTAATTCATAGGATCACATTATAGAATATAAATTTCAAGAATTATCAGGTTATCATTTAATTATTTTTTAATATATAATAAAGTATACAATTAATGGCAACTCAGAGATAATTCGAATCCATCTATGTATAATTTAATGGTTAGAATTTACTTATCATATTTTTCATAATAAAAAATATTTTCACTTAATTAATACATTTTATATATATATTCTCAATGTAAAATATTATTTGGTGGAATACTTTCTTCCTCCAAATTTAAATTTAATTTATATTTTCACGAGTATATTATTTCTCTTAAATGATATTAAAATTATTAAGGAGACATAAATAGATAACTAATATGTAAACTTGTTATATTACAAATAAGAATGAACAAAACTTTTTTATCATAATATTATACAAATTTAATATAATAAAAATACGAAATTCGAATGTATATAAAATCTTATTTCAATGAGATTAGATGTGGTAAACTTTTTTATATGTTAAATTGTTAATACCAGCTTTTGAAGTGGAAAAATCATGGATCAAATGATTTTTCTGCCCCTTTGGTTCTAGCCTCCGCACTCCGCATACGCAGGCACGGCATTTAAGAGGCGAATATGTGGCCGTTCTAGAAAGATTTTTAGGAATATTCGAGGTAAGACATATTATTGTTTTTGATACTTTAATATTATTTTTTAATTTAATTCGAATTTATTTTTAGTTTAATTATGTATTATTAATATAACAGTACATATTTTTTTAACAGTACATATTTAAAAGATAGTATAATTTTTTTTTACATTAATATAAAATTAAAATTAAATTTTTTGTAATGGTTATATAAGAAGTGAAAAGAAATAATAATTTATATATTTACTGTGGCATGTATTAAATACAATATAAGAAATTCCTATTGTATGACACTATGAATAGTATTACGGTAAAGTTGTTAAATATTTATTAATTATTAATTATTATAATAAATATTTTAAATAATAATAAAAAATACTTGAAAGCTAATCAAATTAAAATATTAATAATAACTTATGAGCTTAATTTTTATTTATTATTAAAATAAAATATTTTATATTATTATTTAATTATAATTTATTAAATTATTAAAAAAATTTAATTAAGTTAAGTTAATAATTATTTAAAAAATTATATAATAAATAAGATATAATTAATAATAATATAATTTTTTTTATATTAATAATAAATTAAAATTAAATATTAATTTTATGTATTCTTAAACAATCAGTGAAATAATTTTTTTAATTATTAAATAAAAATATTAAATGTTTTTAAATTTTAAAATATTAAATAATTTTATTTTTATATAATAATCTTTTTTATTAAATATAAAATATATTAAATTAATTATTTAAAAAAATATATTATTATTTAAATATTAATATTGTTATTAATATATATTAATATAAGTAGAAATAATTTAAATTTTTTAAATATTATATTAAAAATTTAATTATTAAATTTAATTTTTAATAAATATAAATAGAATATATATTATTAATAGGTTTCTCTTATAAAAAAAATATTAATATTATTTATATATATATATATATATATTCTTATATGAAAATAATTGCTGTATATTTAAAAATTCTTCTTGTACTTGCATAACCACTAACGTGTCAAAGATGGCGAGTCCGATCCCCGCTTTTCTCTCATCCTACACCCTTCTCCGAAACAAACACAGAAACCTTGAATCGCAGTCATCCATTCTGTCCACGTCATCGATCCGCGTCGTTCTAAATCCAACGGCCCGTAAAGGTCCCCCCAGGAAGACAAAAAGCCTCGAACCACATGGCTTAGCCAACCTCTGAACCCTCGAGCAGACCCGGACCGCGAGCCCGTTTGCCCCCGGAGGTTTATCCCGACTCGCCTGCCCTAGCCAGCAGACGAAGGAGAGAGAAATATAAAGAGAGAGAGAGAGAGAGAGAGAGTGTGTGTGTGTGTGCGCCTCTGCAAAATCGTTGTGTTTTTTCCAGACTATTTGAATTTCCACAGTAGAGTCTGCATAAATTAGGGTTTTCACTTTTCAATTCCTTCGCTGACGATAACCATTGGATTGAAATTAAATCGTGATCATCATCATCAATATCTGAGTGTAACTTAGGGTTGGTGAGGTTTCGCTCCAAATTTGCTTCACGGAAGTTCATCGTTTCTTCCGAATTTCTTGTTCGCTCTGTGCTAAATTTATATAATTATATGTGTAGATTATAGACGCTGACATCGAAGTGCTTGAATTTGCGGGTTGTTGTTGTGTATGAGATATAGGATTTCGTATTTGATGGATGAGATCTGGGAGAGGGCCGTGGAGACTGCGCTAGAAGGCCAGACGGACCACGCCGCGGCTCGAACTCTAACCCTAGACGGCGCGGTTAAGTGCGTCCAGGGTCGGTTACCCCCGCCGAGCCTTCTAGAGAGGTTCCAGAACCTTCATCACCTTTCGATTGCCAACATCGGTGTTTCGTCGCTTGAGCAGTTCCCGCGGCTTCGAAATCTTCAGAAGTTGATCCTCTCCGACAATCGGATTGCTGGGGGACTCGAATATCTCGTCCAGGCGGGGCTTGATTCGCTGCGGGACCTCGATCTCTCGAACAATCGGATTCAATATATTGAGGATCTTGCGCCACTCGCCCAGCTGAAGCTTGTTTCGTTGGATCTGTACGAGTGTCCCGTTACGCGTGTCAAGGACTATCGATCTAGGGTTTTTAGCTTGATTAAATCTCTTAAATACTTGGACAAGATGGATGCGGAGGAGAACGAGCGACCGGAGTCTGATGACGAGGAAGAGGAGGATGAGGAGGACGAAGATGACCCTGGGAGTGGAGAAATTGATGGGGAAGATCGACCCTTTGGGACGAACAATGGGCACAGCGAGGGGGTTGATGGGGTTGTTGATGCCGATGAGGAAGAGGAGAGTGACGCTGATGAGGAGGAGACAGAAACGTCAAGGAGGACGAATGGGTTGAACCATCAGGCAAATGGGTTTCGAGTTGCCCCTGTGGTGGGGGATGACGTAGAGGAGGATGAGGAAGATGGGGATGAGGAAGAAGAGAATGATTCAGGGGAGGAGATCGATGAAGAGGTGGGCGATGATGATGATGTGGTTGAGGTTCATGAAATTGAAGATAGCGATGATGAAGAGGATGGGGTCGAATATGATGAGGAAGATGATGACGAGGATGATGATGAAGATGAAGAAGAGGAAGAAGTGGACAATGATGAAGGTGATTTTGCTGAACCAGAGAGTACTGGACGATTGACGAGCACAGAAGGGGAGATTGATGGCCATGAGCAGGGGGAGGAAGATGGAGACGAAGATGACAATGGAGAGACTGGCGAAGATGAGATGGGGGCAGAAGATGATGGAGAGTTTGAAGATGACGATGAAGTGAGATAACCCTTCTAATGAACTTTTTATTCTCATTATTCGTTATTATTTATTTGCATGGCTTGCTACTTATGTTTGTTTAATTATTTGTCTTCGTTTTTCATATCTCATTTTGCTAATTCCTTCAGTTGGGTGTATTGTTTTGATGTTGTCAGATTGCTGAAGAGAAGACTATAGTTATGGTTGCTCTTGATATTCGTAAAATTGTGTTGACTGCTAGTTGCTTACTGGATTTGAACTTTTGTCTGTTTGGTATAAGTTATTTGAAAATTACATGATTTCTCTTACTGTGGACCGTAGATTTGTTGTGTGTGTGTCCTACCTGTCTTAACATGACAGTGGTTTTGGTATTCTACTTTCTAGATCCAGTATTATTAGCTTGTGATTTAGTGTATGCTAATTCAAATTCTTGTCATTGCCTCAACTGATGGTCATTATGTGTCATTACCCTGTCTTCTGTGTGGGCTGTTGTTTTAATATCATTGGTTTTTTATGTGAACAACTACTTGCATATTCATCTAATTACCCGTGCCTCATCCAAGCGTGTTAAATAATTACCTCTTAGTTCCTTTTTTATATTCATTTTTGGGTGGGGACGAGCTAGTGCAGTTAAGATATACACTTATGGACGGCCAAACAGGGATGGTGCTAAAATACTCCAGATTGATTTCTTTCTTGAAGTGTCTTTTAAATGCAAGAAATAAGATGAAAAGAAATGTTTTGTAGATAAGGGAAACAACACAGCAGTCTAAAATGCAATTGCAGTTTTGAGTTTTAAATCACTTTCTGTGCTATTTTGTCTGTTGAAACTTGGAAGTTTTGGAGTTTGCACTTGTTCTTCAAATTTCTTATATTTTAATCTGTGAAATTCCTTCGTACGCCTTTTTTTATCATCTTATTCTGCTCCATTAACAATGTTTTTGTGGAAACCCTGGTTTCTTCATATTTTGATTACTACGGGATTGATACGTTCCTCTATATTCTTTCTCTTAAAGCGTGTTTTTTTTTTTTGTTAGGTGGCGACTTGTTATTATAGTAATATGTTTGTTGTCTTTCAAGTTATCCTATCTACCTGTTTCTGGGGATAAGATAGGATCTGCTAGGTTGGGGACTTGTAATATTGGCTTAAATGCATTCTTGATGTTTTAATGTTTATTTTTTTAAATGTTCGCGGCTATTAGCTGTTGACCTTTCCTGAGGTTTTGTTCTTTCCATTTACTGCATCTGCATGCTCTGTCTGATGCTTCTAGAGTTATTTTTGTTCTAAACTAAGATATTGTAGAATACACTACCTGGGGATATGTCTGTGCTTTTTATAATATTTTTTTAATAACCTAGGCAAGAATCTTCACTGTTTTAGTTTTCTGATCCTTGATAAGTGATGTTTGCAATGAGGGGTTTTTAATGAGTCCCACACAGGATCGCTTTACTAGAACTAAATAATACGTGTAGTGATGATTAGGCTGAAGAAAATGCAGTAATGCTTGCGTCATATATAATTAGTATATATTTCTTGAAAATTAGTGTAAATAGTGTGCTTTATTTTCTGCCGTTTATTTGACTTATTTCCCCATTATTGCTTTAAGATTTCATCCCCAACATTTTAATCAAACTGTGGAATTTTTGCTTGAATCACAGGAAGAAGACTACGGCGCTGGATATCTTGTTCAGCCAGTTGGACAGTCGGAGGCAGTCAATACTGGGGGTGGTGACGTGGATGGTGGACATGATGATGGTGAAGAAGAAGAAGAAGTTGATGATGATGAAGATGATGATGTTCAGGTGTTGCCTCCCACCTCTTCCCAGCTCAAGAGGAAGAGGGATGATGATGGCAATGAAGATGGAACCAATGGAGATGACGATGATGTGGTAGCATTCACTAAGTCATCCAAGAAGCATCACTGACGCGTCGTTCTGATATATCTCATGTTCATGTTGTGTTGATGGCTTCCAAGTGTTGGAAGCAGGGAACCTCACTTTAGATAGAATGATGGATAGTCTCTTAGGAATTTAGTTCTCTTGAACAGTTGAACAGGACATATTAGGAAAAAAGAATTGTATGTTGTTGGGTGGCAATATGTTTAGTTCAAAAAGTCGTTAGTGTTTTTCTCCCGCTTGGCTCTCGGATATAGCCGTTACTCGCTTAAATATTCAAATGGTAGTTATAAGAGTTTTTACCGCTCATGTTCTCGATGCTGGTATTGGTTTGTAAAGGGGACTGGCTGGAGCCTGGAGGGAAGAAAAGAGTGGGAAACTTCCCTTTTTTTTTTGTTTTTTTGGTTTTCAAATCTCTAGTGTATTGGAGAACTTTTTTTGGTGGGAGAAAAAGGAAACTTGTAAAACACATGTAGATAGTTTTTATGAAAATGATTCCCGATCAATCAAAGTGGGTGCCTGTTGGAGTGACGTGGCTACTGCATAAATTATTGGCATTGTTACGTGGAATTATTTCAGCTTACTATGTTATATATTTATTGAGCTTGATGACAACAATGAGTTTTAGGAACGAAGCTTGGTCCCGACGTGGTAGTCAACCTTGCCGAGTAGTGTCACAATGGGGCCCTAGATCTAGGTATGCTGTGTTTTTATTATTCAACCATTGGCGGAATTTTATCCATGTTTTAATCTTTCCAACATGTGTCTGAACACTGCCATTCTCCATCATCATATATATAAAATACAGGTGAATATGCCTCTTGACACGTGGTTATGAGCTGATTTTTTATCTTCAATTGGACGGTGAGATCCACTTTGATGCTCATGCCATTCGTTAGATTATATTTTTCGCTATTTGGAACCAAAACAACTGGAAATTGGTTCCATTAGCTTGCCGTTGTTAGGAGCAACCGTGAGAACTCGCGTGAGACACACGCAACTGCTTCGTGAGCTGAGCGGCTTATCCTCAACCTGGCCTGTGGCTGAGGTCCGGCTTTCAATTGATTGTTGCTCGCTTCTCGTTCTTGGTCTGGTGGGAGCTTATGTTCGCGAGTCGCTTGTGATGGCTCAATAACAAGCCTGCGTATGGCAGGTGCTACTGGCCAAAAAGCGATTAATATTTGAGCCGTGTATAGAAATTTTAGGACACTATTTATTTTTTCTCAGAAAGAAAAAGGAGACTAGGCCACGGTAACGGGGTAGCAAGTCCCTGACACATGATCATTGGCCCTTCCAAGTTGATTATCGATTTTCTTTATTATTTATTATTAATAAAATTATTTTTAATATTATATGATAATTTTATATTTTAATTTATTTTTTAAATTTTTTACCTACTTTTTTAATCTTTGAATAATTTTTTTATTTAATTTGAATAATTTTTATTATAATATTACGTACTTTTTGTTTTTGTAAAATTATTTTTTGCATGCGTTTTTATTAAATTACTAATTATTCTTTTTCTTTCTTTCTGTATTGTGTATGTGATGTTATTGGAAAAATAATTACAATTAAAATTAATTTATATTTATATTTATTTTATGTTTATTTTATTTAAAGTTTATTAAAATATAGATAAATCATATATTATAATATTGGTGACTTTTATTATTCAAAAGTGAAAATATATAAATTTTGTAATACTTACCTAATACAAATGTTATTTATTTATAATCAAAAAATTATATTATCTAAATCATAAAATATAATATATAAATACCCGTAATAAAAATATTAATTATAAAAAAATAAAAAATTCATGAATTTCATAAAGTTATAGGCTAGTTTTACTCTATTCCCCTCGTTTACTTTTTGTTGTGCAACAAAATTCTATTGAATCATAACTTTGGTCTTTGGGGAAAAAAAGTTATGACTTAAAAAAATTATGTGATTATTTTGTTATAAAAATATAGCTATTAAATTATAAAAAATTGTGATTCTTTTTTGTAAAATTATAATGATAAACAAAGGTAGAATATATCTTATTTTAATTTTAATTGAAATAAAAAGGTATTATATTATAAAAAAAATTTTACATGTTGCATCTTTAACTCTTACATAGTTTACCATGTTGTATTCTTTATTTTTTAGTTTGGTTATTCAAATTCATTGATTAAGCAATAAATAGAATTCGTAAGAGCATCAAAATTTATATGCAAAATGTTATTCAACTAGTCCTCCAATGTCGAAGGATCTCTTTGAAGATGAATGATCACCAAGCTAAATCATAAATTAAAAGGGAGATTCGATCTCTTAAATATATATAAAAAAAGAATGTGAGTATATATATGAGGATTAAAGATCATACTAATGGATAACACTATATATACCATCATTGTATTGAAAATAAAGCCTTTCAAAGTTTACAATTTTGTGTCCCCTTTTTTGGTTGGTAAGCTATTTCAAGTTAATATTTGTTGTTTTAGAACGATCCTCAAAAGCAAATTATGGCTGGATGTTGATGATCGAATGAACATCAGCCAGTAAATGGTAAAACCTATAATTGACCCAAACTAAGTAGGAGGTGGCAGAGACAACAGGTCCTGAAGAGAGAGGTCCTCCTTTGTAGGAGACCATTGAGGAAGGACAGCAGCGGTTCCTTTTTTACTATGAATTTTTTAGCATGTAACATCTCTTCCTTTTCTTTGTTTTGAGAACCCTCCTGCTGCTCCATTCAGGTAATTAACTTCTCTTCATTGACAAGGAATTTCCCTTGTCAAATCCGTTAACAACAACAACTACACAAAGAGATTTAAATCCCAGAATCTAGGAAACCAGATTTCATGATCACGATTATTAAAAAAGTACCATAAAAGATAATTAATCTGGTTTTTGCCTTGGTTGGTTCTTCTTTAATGTAGCAATTCACCTTCACCTGGGATTTTGTCATGTAACTTGATCATTTTTTTTTTCTTTCTTTCTTTCCGTAAATCTTCTTTTCAGGGTTCTGAACCGTTCAGAGAAGAGCAGTTAGGGGAAAGGTGGCGTTTCCGGCAACGCACTCGTTTTTCGACGTAAACCTTTTGGCCGGAACCCAGAACCAGAAGAACAATGTCTTCGTCCCCTCATAACTCTTCTCCTGATAACGCTACCCCTGATAACGCTACACCCGACAACGCTACCCCGACAACGCTACCCCGACAACGCTACCCCCGACAACGCTACCCCTGACAACGCTACCCCTGACGACGCTACCCCTGATAAGTCCTCTTCACCGTCTCGCTCACCCCGTGGAGGTGCCTCACCTCCCTCAAAGTCACCGTCGCCGCCCAATTCATCATCGGACAGTTCTCCGGCCTCCCCTGGATCGCAACCGGCGTTGGCACCGCCACCACACAAATCATCACATAAATCATCACATAAACATGTTGATGACAGTGAAGAACCTGACAAAGCCATAGTTGGAGCAGTGCTTGGAGCAGGGAGCGTTCTTCTTATCCTGGTCATTGTTTGTGTAATTATGTCGAGGAGGAAGAAAAGAAAGCAGATGTACCAATATGGAGATCCTTCCCGTCAGAAAGGTACCGAATCCAGCGTCGCCTGTAGCTTTTTTTTTTTTTTTTTTTGACTTGTATCATGCATGCTCAGACATATTTGTATACGCAATGTGTCTATAATACTTGCAATGCCTATATATACATGCTACCATTACGATTTGTGCTTTACAACCCATGGGAATCTTGTTGTATATAGTAAATATTCTGTATGCAAAAAAATGGCATCATATTTTTCATTATGCATGCTTATTTCATTGAGAAATTGTTTTGGAAGATTAAACACTGCTACTTGAATCTTAGACTTGTTTAAACACCAAATGAAGAACTTTCAAGACACTATCATATTGATTCAAACATTGGCTTCTATTTCCTTATTCTTTTCAATTTATATATTTGACACAATCAAACAGAATCAAAAAGATAACTGGTTGATATTTAATGGTCTCCAAAATATCTGAACAGGTGGTGACTATTACAACAGTGGGCAGCACCCTAACTGGCACCAAGGTCCGCATGGGGCGCCGGACCATGTTGTAAGGGTACAAGCAAATGGAATGGGTCCAAATGGTGGCTGGGGTGCACCACCTCCTCTTCACCCTCTAATGAACAGTGCTGACATGAGCTCCAATTTCTCATTAGGACCACCCCCTCTGCCTCCTCCCTCACCAGGCCTTTCTCTGGGGCTCAAGGGGGGTACCTTCACTTATGAGGAATTGGCATCTGCCACTGGCGGATTTGCCAACGAGAATTTGATAGGACAGGGTGGCTTTGGTTATGTCCACAAGGGAGTGTTGCCTAATGGAAAGGAAGTGGCAGTTAAGAGTCTAAAAGCAGGTAGCGGGCAAGGAGAGCGAGAGTTCCAAGCTGAGATTGAAATCATTAGCCGTGTTCATCATCGTCATCTTGTGTCACTTGTTGGGTACTGTATTGCTGGCGGGCAGAGAATGTTGGTCTATGAATTTGTTCCCAATAACACCTTAGAACATCACCTTCATGGTAAATACTACTATACATTCTTTGCACTGTTTATGCTTATTTGTGAAGTGTAGTGCAAGTAAATTGCAATTGATGGAGACTTCTAAAATCATGACGGTGAAAATTAAATTTTTGAGTACTTTTTAGGCTTTAGATGCAGAACTCATAGTGCCAGCGGTGCAGCCCAATAATTTGCAGAACATATTTTTGTGACATTTTTGTTCTGTTCATCCCTAGCAATCAAAATTGCTTATGTATTTGATGATCACAGGAAAGGGTCTGCCTACCATGGATTGGCCTACTAGAATGCGGATTGCAATAGGATCTGCCAAAGGGCTGGCCTACCTTCATGAAGACTGTAAGATTCAGATCCCTCTTATGATCTTCTTCTTTTTAATGCTTCCTTCTGTTATCTTTCTCATATTTGCTTTCTTTACAAATGAACTCAGGTCATCCTCGCATAATCCACCGTGATATCAAAGGTGCTAATGTCCTCCTTGACGACAGCTTCGAAGCCAAGGTTCCACATATTTTACATATTTTATCTATTGTTATCACACATTACCAATTGTATGTTGCTGAAGCTAATTGATTATGCCAATAATGCATCTTAATCAGGTGGCTGATTTTGGATTGGCTAAGTTGACTACTGATAATAATACGCATGTCTCAACTCGTGTCATGGGAACATTCGGGTAATTGTTCTTTCCCACATGCTCTAATACCTGTGGAATAAATTGAAAGGGTTTTGCTCATAATAGGTCATGGTTTGCTTCAGTACACAAATGTAATCCGTGACATTAACTAATGAAAATAAACTTTTAAGTAGAATATACAGAATGGTTTGATAGCACATTGAAACATTAATATTACAAGGCCCCAACGAAATGGAAGATAAATAGATAATTACATATATGATTCCCTTACACCCAACAACTTCAGTATGCAGCTAGTATCTTATCCTTCTTAACACTAAGAAAGTTACTACATAAGACATAGTTTGCAGGAACATCTTTGTTTAAATAAATTAATCGAGCTTGATATACTAGCTTCGCATGTTAACACAGGTACCTAGCCCCAGAATATGCAGCAAGTGGAAAATTGACAGAGAAATCTGATGTTTTCTCATTTGGGGTCATGCTAATGGAACTCATAACCGGGAAGCGACCTGTGGATATCACCAATGCCATGGACGAAAGCTTAGTGGATTGGGTTAGTACTATATGCCCATCTCTCCCAGCCCCTCCACTCTCTCTCTCATTGGGAAAAGCTGCAGATTTCAAATATCTTGCAGTTTAAAGTGAACTATAGTCTCCCAAAAAGTACTTTTCAAGTTCATTCGTTGTCCGACAATCCTTTTTTATCTGAAAATTATTGTGAACCTGTGTAACGAGCAGGCTCGACCACTTCTGAATCGTGGACTGGAGGAGGATGGCAACTTTAGAGATTTGGTGGATCCATTTTTGGAGGGCAACTACAATAGCCAAGAAATGACGAGGATGGCAGCCTGCGCTGCTGCCAGCATTCGTCATTCTGCCAAGAGGCGTCCAAAAATGAGCCAGGTATTTGATGCACACAGGGACGATGCAAGTTATAAATTCATGGCATAAGAACCTTGAAAATACAGAACCTAATGCTGTATATGCATAATATGACTAAGTAAAGGCATCGCTTTGGTTATATGTATGGCATTTCATTTGGGCTTCAATGGCAAATTCTGAGTGAGAAATCATAGTTTTGGAGGACATGTACGTTTTGAAAACGGTGATGAATTTATGTTTACATAAATTATGACTTATTATGTGCAGATAGTAAGAGCATTGGAAGGAGACGTCTCACTGGACGACTTGAAGGAGGGGATGAAGCCTGTGTATAGCTCTATTAACACCCCTTCATCTGGGAGCTCAGACTATGACACAATGCAATACAATGCTGATATAATAAAGTTCAGAAAGGCAGTGTTGTCGAGCGAGGAATTTGGCGGCAGCGGGGGCTCTAGTGGCGAGATGAGCCATCATTAGGAGACCCCAAAGGAAAACACCTTTTGACAGCTGAATCAACGAGACTATAACAATTCTCTGCTAGCTTTGGATGACACTCACGGCTTAACCTTTTTGCTGATCACATGCATCACAGGAAGAGGACAAATTTATAAACATATATTAGTTAATGGGGTTATTGTCTTTATCTGTTTCGTTGGTTTGGGAAGTGAGGTCTCATATTATATAGAGAAATTGAGATTGAACGCTTTGGTAATGAGGCACGGTTGGCATGTGTTTGAGGTGCACATCTGCCAGGCGCCAATCTATGTACGGTTGTAACCTGCCTCTATTCACTGTTTTATATTTCGGGGTATGGATATCAGTATTTTGACATATATAGATATATTTTTGAACGGAGTCATGGACGTAGATGTGACTTCCATTACTTATGGACATAATGGAAGTTACTCGCAATAAATATATTTAGTCTTTTTTTAATAAAATTTATTTTTTATTTTTTAAAGATATAATATTTATTAATTTAATCTCTTAAAAATTAATTTTATCAATTCAATCTTTTTAAATTTTAAGTCATTTATAAATTTTATCTTTTTGTTCATTTTAATTTTATAAATTTAATTTCTCAAAAAGATTGACATTTTTATGAATTTAAAACTTGAAAGATTAAATCGATAAAATTTATTATTAATGAACGAAATTAATAAATTATATTTTTAAGAAATTAAAAATAAATTTCACTCTTTTTATATAATAATGATATATATATTTAAATTTATGACTTCTTCTTTTAAATTATTCAAATTTGTTTCACCAATAAAAAAGCATATAGATATTTAGTAAATATTTATTTTTTAATTCTTCTCTTCTTTTGTTAATTTTGAATGATATTCTCGCCTATTTTGTTTCTGTCAACAAAATAAAACAGCCTTTTTCAGAAGACGTCTGTATCTCATATGCTAGTTTTATATTAAAATTTAAATTTTTTAACTATTTTGACCCTTCAAACTCTAATTTTTATTTTTATATGTAATTAGTTATATTTTCTACATTCTCTGCTTCAAGTAATGCATGTTGTCCTTCATTATGCCGTACAGTTGGCAAAATATATGTATTTTTTATTTTCTATCTATCCTCAAAGTTTCAACTTTCAAACGGTTTTGGTCAATAATACTGTTCAGAGAGTATGCATGTAGGCTTTCCTGTCTCTTTAAAATAAAGAAACCGAAAGTTAGATATAGAGAACAAATTTGGCCCATAAACTTCTTTAAGTGATTGTTAATATATAATATATAATTATATAAGTTGAATTTTGCTCCATTGTTAATATACAAATTTTTATAATTAATAAAATTTTATTTTTTAAATAATAATTATTATAAATTAATTTTTAATAATATATTTATAATTGAATAATAATATATAAGATTTTCATACAGTAAATAAATCAAATTAAATTACGACTATACAAAATGTTATAAATAGAAGACAAGAATTTGGAATAAATTTGATCGAATTACAAGGAAAAAAAAAGTTAATATAAGTTATTTAACTCAATCTCTTCTGTTAAAAATTAAAATCAAAATTTACTTTTTACCCAAGGGGGAAAAGAGGGCGTTGGAAATTGGAATTGGATAAAAATTGGAGCCGGGTTATCGAACCGGACGACCCGCCTAGAAAGTGTGTTCCAGTGCCCTAGGAACGATCGGGCGAAACTCGTGTACGATCTTTTCAATATAAATACCTCGCACTCGCAGTTCTTCTCAGATTGGATGCAATCGAAATCAATTCCATTTTTCGTATTCTGATTCTCTCAAAGTCTCTGCTCAGCTTGGCCTCCGATCACTTCGCCATGGGAGACTTCAACGACCCTCTCATGCGCAACCAAAACGCCGCCGTCCAGGCCCGTACCAAAGCCCAGAATCGTGCCAACGTCCTTCAGCTCAAGCTGGTATGTCTCTAATCTAGATTCACTCGCTTCACATTTGTTTGGATTCACTTGCCCTTTTTCTTCTTTTTTTTTTTTTCCTGGAGGAGATTTTCTTGTTTTATAGCTAGGGTTTATCGCAAGTGTCTTCTCGCAACCCTAGATTCTATATGTGGCAGTGTCATGTTGTGAGATGTCGATTTATTGAAATTTCTGCAGTCATGCGAAGATTTTTTTAGCCTCACTTGCATTAAATTAAATAAGGTTTTAGTTTTTTTTTTTTAATTGTAGATTGTTTTGCCAATTCACTTTTTCCTCAGATGGTATTATCGTGAACTTAGAATCAGTCTCGTTTTGTAGTTTATTAAATGGTATTATCGTGCTTCACCAAATGTGATTTTTCAGTTTCAGAAACTTTGTAGTCACTGATTCTTTCATTTCATGTATCTGTGATGTGATGCAGATTGGACAGAGTCACCCAACTGGTCTCACATCCAACCTCTTGAAGCTCTTTGAGCCAAGGCCTCCATTGGAGTATAAACCTCCTCCGGAGAAAAGAAAATGTCCACAACTAACAGGTGTTTAATGATTTGCTAGTTGTTTCTGTTTGATGTGGTATTAGTTTTATGCTTTTATTATTGATTATTGATATGCCTTTGTTTTCCTTTCAAGGGATGGCACAATTTGTGAGTAAGTTTGCTGAGCCCGGTGATCCTGAATATTCACCACCTGTCCCACAAGCTGAAACTCCTGTAATATTCAGTTCTTACAAGACTAATTATAAGGCTCTAATATTACCATGTTATGCATAACGTCATAATGTTGTGTGGTTGTTGCATTTTGGCATTGTTGCTCTAATGTTCAACTCTTTGGAGGTTTGATGCAATGTGTTTCTAATTTTTTACGTTACTGATATTGTTGAAGCCAATTCACCTGTTTGTGAAGCTTTCCTTCTCTCAAATTTTGTGAGGGACAGAGTGGAAAGTTTGTTTCTTCATCTGAATGTTCTCCATGATGCTTCTGTTTGCCTTACCCAGAGTTCATTAAGACAACAATTACTATAACAGTATAACTATTAATTTGTAACAAATATTGATACAAAACCTTACATTATTGTGGTGGAGAGGCTATGACGTGAGTAAATTTTAATGATCCATTTACTGGTTATGATAACTGAATTCTATATTTTAGGTTTTTCATGTGGTAAGACTTTGTAAATAAACCGTTGAATCTTATTTGGCTGCTTGTTTTATATTGTACAAATTCCCGTGTTGCATGGTCATGCTCTAAAACATCATTTTTAAAAATATTCTCTGGTTATGAATAGAAAGCATGAATGCTGCGACTGAGTATTTGAAATATCATAATTACTCTTGCCCTTTTCAGTCTTTACCACTTTTCATTTTTATTTTTGTTTTTAAATTTATATAAACAAGTGACTAATACAATGTTCAGTGGGCTAACATAATTGCGACTTAGTGACAATATATATTCCTTTTCGTAGAGCTAAATATATAGCAAATAGAAGTTGTGAAATGGTTTAAATGTTGGATCCCCTGCCCTGCGAAATGAAGTGTGGAATACACATTGATTCTATAACATGCATATGGTGCTGATCCATTTTGGTGAACTCAGGCACAAAGAAGAGCAAGAATACACAAGTTAAGACTAGAGAAGGGAGCAGCAAAGGCTGCTGAGGAGCTAGAGAAATGTGATGAGTCCTATATTGCTGTGAATTTGTTAAATTTTGTAGCTTTATGTTCTCTGAATTCAGTTCTTTTATCTGCTTCAATGCAGATGATCCACATAATGACCCAAATATATCAGGAGATCCGTACAAGACATTGTTTGTGGCCAGACTTGTAAGTTATATTTTCCAATGTAGTATCAGCGTGGCTCTGTTCAGTAGCATAATGCTTGTCATTTATTATTGTTGCTATCTTTCAACAGAGTTATGAGACCACTGAGAGCAGAATCAAAAGGGAGTTTGAGTCATATGGTCCAATCAAACGGGTAGGTATTTTTAAATATCCCCCAAGGGGTTCGGTAAGAGTTTAATACATGTTAGGTTTCGAATTTCCTGTAATTTATATGTTATGAACATTCAAATATTTCTTTTCAATTTCAACAATTTTCAATATGAATACATAGTCATACATACATGCATATACATATATATATATATATATATATATAGATATCATAAAGAACAAATTTAGCTTTTTTTAAATAATATAGACTTTTTTTTTTTACCTTTTTCTTTGCCAATGAATATTCATATTATTTCCATTATCATTGGACACCTAATTACATATGCATACTATGTTTGCTGCTAAAGAAATTACTTCTATATGATTGCTTCTTGTAACTGAAGCAGTTCTCATGACTAACTTGATTGCTAGAGTGTATAGCTTGTCATGTGGTTAATCAACAATGCATAATTTTTATCCTTTTCTTTCCAAAGTTTCAAGGGTATGAATTATGCATTTTCCTGATTTAATCTCATTGTTGAGTAACTTTGAAATGGTAACAACTGCATTTGGTGGACCTGCCAATTTTCCAACAATGGCCTTTTGTTTATTGGTTTCTTTAATTAATTTCCCTTTGGCTCCACTGTTAATATATTTGGATAGGAGGTCTTCTTGGGGCTTGGGGGCCCTCTAGGGATTATTCTAGCTGTAAGTTTAACATCTCAATACACATCCCTGGTAAGGGTATGATCATCTTATTCTGCAAATGGTAAATGATTATAAAATTTCAACCAAACCCGACTCAATTTCAAGTGCTTCCTCCGACATGGGTAGCTGAATATCTTAGTTGAGCAGAGCAAAGGTGCAAAACTGTCTTTTGGCCATGTTTTCGAGCAATAAAAGGAGACTGACAACTTCTGTTCTTTTCCTGCACTGGGTAAAATATGTTGGGAGTATTGCAATCTCTTCCTCTTTTGTTTAAATTCCTAGTTAGCATACTTCTGATGTTGCTAAAACATTATTTTTGGCTTTAAAGGCTATCAAAAACAAATCAGCAGTTGGGAAGATGTCATGGTATTTTCTATATTACCTATAGTTGTTTTCATTTTATCATTTTTTAAAATAAAAATCCCTGGTAAGGGGATGCTAGTCAACAACTGGTTAATTGGCCCCAAATACATCAGTTTTTCTGCAACTATTGCTGGTGGTGATGCATCTCGCCATGGAAGCTGTGTGATTAAAGGTGAGCACGGCTAATTAGGCATAGTGCCTGTCTGCCGTGCCATTTAGGATTGTAGTATTAGTCTTTTTTTTGGTAGAATTTTAGTTAATTCTGAAGCGAGAGAGCGTCTTTTATATTATTTTCTTTTGAGCTGAAGACCAGAATGTTCTCTTCTAATTATTCTTTCTCTTTACAATTTCTTATAATTTAGGTTCGCTTGGTTACTGACAACATGACAAATAAGCTCAAGGGTTATGCATTCATCGAGTACCTGCATACAAGAGACATGAAAGGTTGATAGTGGTTTAAGTGTGATTTGTCAGTTATTACTATATATATGACTTTTTAGTCACGTCTTTTGTTGACTATGCAGCTGCTTACAAACAAGCTGATGGTAGGAAAATTGAGGGTAGAAGGGTGCTTGTTGATGTTGAACGTGGGAGGACTGTTCCAAATTGGCGACCTCGCCGACTAGGTGGTGGGCTTGGTACTACTAGAGTAGGGGGTGAAGAAGTTAATCAGCGACATTCTGGGAGGTAATTGGTCTGATAGCAAGTTTTTAATGGAACTTCATTCATTGTATATTCTATACCTCTTGAGCTTTTTTAAATAACCTGAAGCAGAATAACAATTAAAAGTGAAAATCTGAAAATGTTGGTTGTTATCACAGTAATCTATAATATTTATAGTGTGGCCAATATCTTGTTCCTTGTTAGGTATAAATTTATAGGTGTTGTATTTGATAGAGATAGTTTGCAACAATAGAATCCTCACCTCATGGTGGACTCATGGATTCTATGATTCTCCCGTAGTATGGAATTCTCTGAAATTCTTTCTCGACATACTTGCATACCTGAATTGACCTTTGGCAAAATGTTATGCTGATCTGTTGGAGAAACCCCTCCACCCCCACCCGTTCAAAGAAATAAGTAAAAGTTTTCTTTTCCAGTAATAAAATCATTGTTCAATTGTTGCATCAAGAAATTATCTGCAATTAACATTTCTTGTTGACAGTTGATTTGGCTTGCTCAACAAGCAACACACTGACTGTTGTGCCTTGTGAGCACCCTAGGTTATAAATTATCACACCTGTTTTCTCTTGTTGAATGTTGCCTGTAGATAATTTGTTGGATGGTTTCTCTGTTCTTCCTGTTGAATGGAAATTCTGACATGCCTTAATTATTCAGGGAGCAACAGCAGTCAGGACCTTCTCGTTCTGAAGAACCAAGAGTGCGGGAGGATCGACAAGGTGATCGGTAAGAACTACAATATGTTTCTGCTTCAGTCTTATCTAGTTAATCATTTTAATACTCAACAATTGACTGCTAATCATACAATAGTTTCTTGACAATGGGGTAGGTTTATGGTTTCCCTGCACTAATTTTTGTAACATTGAGGATGTTGAAACAATGTTCTTTCATCCAGTGTTTCTTAAGCCATTTATTTTGACTGCTGTTTGCTGAGATCGTTTTAGGGACAGAGAAAAATCTCGTGAAAGAGGTAAGGACAGAGATAGAGAACGAGAGCAGTCACATGAGCGCACTCATGACAGGGCCAGGGACCGTGATTATAGAGAGGATAGACACCACAGAGACCGGGATAGGAATAGGGACAGAGACAGGGAAAGAGAGAGGGATCGTGGGCGTGATCGAGATAGAGCACGTGATAGGGATCGTGGGCGTGATCGTGACCGTGATAGAGAGAGGGACCGTGACCGGGACCGAGATCATGAACGCCATCGTGAAAGGGATAGGGATTATGAAGTTGGGGACACTGATCGGGGACGGTCGCATGATAGGGAGACTGATTATGATCATGTTGAATCTAAACATGAGAGGGACCGTCATCGTGAAAAGGAGCATGACTATGAACCTGAGGATGATCATGGGTGGTACAACCAACCTGAGCATGGACATAAGCATGCAGATCCTGACCATGATCCTGAGAATTATGGCCAATACGAGCATCATCGAGGACGGGGGCAGTATGATGATGATGACCATGGTGACCACTACAATCAATATCCTGACCATGACAGAGTGGAAGATGATTACCACACTGAACGTGGAACATCTGAATCACGTGAAGGGGAGAGGAATCGCGACATGGACCGTGAATATCGTCGCTTAGAGAGGTCCCATTCTCGGGAGTATGATTACTAGGATTTGAGCATATAATTTATCAACTTTATTGGTAAGATTCATGGCATACATTTCAGTATTCTAGCTGGTTATGGGTACTTCTTGGTGTCTATCTGGCTATCCATTCTCATTTTGTTCTTAGTTGCTTGAATGGATTCTGGCACGGATTGAAGCACAACAAAAGAACTCAGTTGCCGTTGCTATGCATGGGGATTTGTTAATATCATGTCTGTTTTTATGAAGCCTTATTTCTGCAGCTTCCGAGTTGTTCTCGGTTTCTCAATATGGATTTGGACTGCTAATAGAGGTTCTTATTGTGGGTTTCAGACATTTCAAAAAACAGTTTTTTTTTTGTTTTTGTGGGAACAATTGTCTGGATTTGAAGTTATCTTTGGTATGTTTGATATGTTGGAAGTACGTTTCAGTTTGTCACCTGAGTGAACATCAAGTGTTTCTCACATGCTTTCATTAGATTTCTAGTAGTGGTGGTTTATTTCAATTGCTTTAACTTGGAAAGTGTCAAAGCAAAATAGCTTTGCTGCACTTGCCAATTAGCCTTACGATTGCTGCCTTTGCATATTAGTGCTGTTTTGGCTGGCACAGTGCCCAGCCATTGAGTTTTATCTTTGACATGCCTTTTGTGAGATGGATACTTGCCCGAAAGTAGGATATATTATGAATATGAACTGTGGCAGATCCCCTTAGGAATCGTGCCTTGACTTGAGGGCGAAGGAAAGATTAGGTGAAGCTGTGTTCAATCATTGACATTCATTTTTTTTTACCTGACATTGACATCTGTTTAGTTGTGCACTTGTGCGACTACCAAAAGCTTTGAAAACTATTATCCACCAAAAATGAAAAAGCTTTGAAAATTTACTGTAGAGTTTATTCATCTTGGAGTACACCGAGTGTTGGTTAAATTGAAGATATATCGGCAAAATTACGCGTTGTTTTTCCAACTAATTTTGTTCGCAATTCTAGCAATTTCAGCTCCATTGCTACAAGCGCGCAGTATTCTGTGACAGTATTTGCAAGGCAATGAGGGTGATCTATGGACAAGGTCACTTGCCTAAACCTTATAAAATATAATGCCAAAATTGATAGTATTAGTCAGTTGTAGACTCAATTCTCTTGCAAGTATGTCTCCGTTTAAAATTAGTGAGATTTGTTTATATTTGTCTTCTATTATGCAGTGACCGTAGGGAATCCAAGGTCCATTAATTATGAAAGCAAATGCTTTGACCTTGGTTATTACATCTTGCAGTTGCGTTGGTTGCAAGATTTGATTGGATTGGTACTGCAACTTACTATTTTTTTCCTTAATTCTATTAGGCAGTGCGAGGGATGAAGGTGAGAGAAAAGCCGAAAACGAATGAAATAAACCATGAAGCTTCATAGTTCCGCTATAATATCAGATTAGCAAGGACAGCCCGGTCAGTTACCTCTATGAACGCTTGAATCTCAAACTGCGCGCTACTTTGTTTCAATTAATGCTTCTTCCATGAAGCTTCCTATCCTATAACCCACTGGCTTGTTCCTCGCGCTAGATCCTGAAAGTGTTAGCTTCTTGTCAGTTGTATTTTCTCAACCAGTGAATTTGATTCTGGCTATTTCATTAGCTGTGCGAGTTAAACTAAATACTAATGTGATCATATAAACAAATTTAATGATATGAAAAGAATATGATTTTTAAATGTACTTATTTAAGGAGATAAAAAAAAAAGGGAAGGAGAAAAGTTTTGAATTTCTACCATTACTCTTGAGCAAATTGTTGTAGTAATTCACCTCCTCTTCGTAGCCTTCAAATAAACCGAAAGATTGACAGTTATCACAGGAAGTATGCTTGTAGCTCTGAAATTTGAATACTAATTAAAAAAACAAGGAAACATAAAAAAGTTCAGTGTAATGTTATTCATTATTTCGCCGTTTGTCGTGACAGGAAACACTTTGGGCATAAGCTTACATTTCAAACAAGGCTTAGTCTGTCTGTCCCATCAAATAGTGAAAAAAATAAGAAACCTACAGTTGAATGTGAGCATGGTTTATGTGTCAAAACCAAACTTTTAACGATGCTTTGTTACACAGTTTACATACAAAGAAAGGGAGAGAGAAATTAAGTGTGCCTTTGTTATGTATATAAAGACAGGATGGGGGTACTGAAGAATGCACTCCTCACTTTTCTTAGTTTCCTTCCTCAACCATACTTGTAGAGCCAGCATAAGAATAAACAGAGGGGAAAAAATCCAGCGGAAGAGGCAGCATACACAGCATTGGTCCTAATATCATTTATCCGAGATTCCTACCTCTGGCCTCACACCGTCCAATCCATACATGGCTGTAGAAGTGAAACAGAAGACTTCAAGAGCAGCAGCAAACGCAACAACATGGCTGGTCTTGTTGAGCCTTGTTATGATCTGCAATGTCAGTTTAGCAGAAAGAGTTTTGAAAGACAAAGAATCAGAAAATTTTGTTGTGAAAGAAAGACAAGGAGTTATAATTAGAGTAGTTGATTTCTTCTGGCAGAGTGGACAGTCTTCCTATGAACATGTTTGGCCTGTGAGTTTATCAGAACACAATTTGCATATTATGAGTAACTTTTTGCAGCATCTCATTATAGCATAGTACTTTGGTTATGTATTTTGGCTATTTCTTTCATAATATTGGCATTTTAATCTAAAATGCATTATACTGGCCGGTTGAGCAGGAAATGAAGTTTGGTTGGAGAACCATAGTTGGATCAATAGTTGGATTTTTTGGAGCAGCGTTGGGGAGCGTAGGAGGGGTAGGAGGTGGGGGAATTTTTGTCCCTATGCTTACTTTGATAATTGGTTTTGATCCCAAGTCTTCTACAGCCATTTCTAAGTGTTAGTATTGCTCTTATCTATTTATTCTTTCATGCTAGACATAAGTGAAACACAGCCATGACATTCCTTCTGTAAACAAGTACAAAGGGCCTGAACCACCTCTGGTGGATCTACAGAGCCAAGGCTATGTGGGCATGCATGTTTCTATCATCTTTTTCGAGTTCCAGTAAGATTGACCATATTTACTTACTGGCTTGTAAGCAGAGTTGATACTCGTATAGTGTCACGCATTAAATGCTAACTCTTAACCATCAAAGAAAAGGGGTGTTTTCCAATTACATCAGAACCCACATTTCCTCAATAAGTATGAAGATACATTAGCTTGGTTTATTGCAAGTTCATTCAATTTCTGGACTTACCATGTTGAGCTGTGATTTCATTGTCGCAGGTATGATTATGGGTGCAGCTGGGTCATCTGTATACTACAATCTGAGGCTTAGACACCCAACACTAGACATGCCACTCATAGATTATGACCTGGCTTTGCTCTTCCAACCTATGCTGATGCTCGGAATAAGCATTGGTGTTGCATTTAATGTCATGTTTGCTGATTGGATGGTTACTGTTTTGCTTATCATCCTATTCTTAGGTAATAATTTTCTGCATAACGTAAGCTGAATCTTTTGAATTAATTCAATTTTCCGGGGGCAGTCTCAGACTCTGCGGGTGCGCTCACTCTTGTGATAGCCTGTTTTAAATATATTACTTCATATTGTAAGAGTGATATTTTCGTTTATCTTAAAGAAATTTTCATGAAAAGGAAACCTTATTATCAATCTATCTTTTGCAGTCAACATCATTACATATTAGTTATTGTACTTTTCAAGGCTTCATAAGCAGCTTATGCTAAACATGACATGCTTTATTTACTGTTATATTCAGAATACCTTATAATTTGTTTGATTGTTAATGTGAAAATAATTGGTGGTAGGCACATCAACAAAAGCTTTATTCAGAGGCATAGATACATGGAAAAAGGAGACAGTGATGAAGAAGGTAAACTTACCTTTATACACTTCCAAAATTTTGAACTTGAGTCTCCATAGTCTTCAACTTAGAGTATCATTCTACTTGACTTTCAGGAAGCAGCTAAGCAGTTGGAATTAGAGTCTAAACCTGGTTGTAAGTCCTACAAACCTTCCTATAGTATATAGAGAAACCTTTCAACAACTGTATCAAAGATTACTGCCAAAGCTGAAAATGACAAGAAGCAAATTATAGGATATAGCAGAAAATAAAGAGGAACGTGTTGCAATAATAAGATTTATCAGATAGAAATTTATGAACATTTTCATTTTCCCCGTATGGATTAGTTTAGGTATGAATTCAGCGTTACAAATTACTACTAAGGGGAAAATTGGGTTTTTTTTTTTTTCACCTTGGCTAGATTTCTGTGTATAGAGTATTGAGACTGAATTCAACTTCCATCAATTGTTCTAGACTCATTCGGTGTCACCAGTTATTAACCATCTAAACCCATTGTTAAGAACAGAAATATTGGAAAATGGAACCAACTCACCATATATAGCAATTCATTTGAGTTCCTTAACAACTTAATGTTGTGGTTCTGTATAACAAAAGGCATTGAGAAAAGGATTTTCTACCAATCCACTACTTTTGCTTTGTCAGCCAACAATTAGTTGCATAGAACTTGAATATGTAAGGAAAAATACATGGTCCTATCCAAGAAAAGAGAAGAATAATATATACAACTTCACATGTGCTATGCCAACAAATTGGCATTTTTTTGTTTCTTGTTGATGAATATGTACAAGTGTACTATGGCAATTACAAATTAGAAGTCAAAAAGAGGGAACTTGTTCAAACAATCATCTGGCGGAACTAATGACAGACACAGCTGAAGTCACTGTTTCCACAAAGAAATTACTATCATTTACACTTATGTACTTGTGACAACATGATATTAATTACCACAAATAGGAGAAAAAAAAGCTAATTTTACACAACATCAGCTGCAGCTTTGGTTTTTAATTAACATTTGGAAGAACTAGTAGAAAATCTCTTTAATGTTACTGTTGGAACAGTATAGTACTAACCCCATATTGCACATGCTTCTGCGTAAGACTACAAGTCACTACCAAGTGGTCCAGCTGATCCACAAGATGAGGAGGTAATTCCAAGGATTTTTCAAGACATTCCTCATAGAAGGTTTCTTAATACTTTATTTAGCTTTATACATTGTGTTAAAATTTATCTTGTTTGCAGGTCCCCTTAATAAAGAACGTTTACTGGAAAGAATTATTAATCCTTGTGTATGTCTGGGTGGCTTTTCTCGTTGTTCAGATTGTTAAGGTATTTAAGCTATTATATTTGGTTTGTTTTCCTGATTCATTATTCACACACATGCAGCAAGTAGATTTTGAAATCTGTGTTGTAAATCTAAAGCAAGGGAAAGGTGCTATTGCTATCAGTATCGCTAGACCCATTCATACAACAAGTAACTTATTTGAGACATTCTTTTTCTTTGAACCTGTGGTTAATGAAATCAATCCTTGCAATAGATTTATGCCACTTTGGATTAAGATATGCTGCTCCAACCTAAATTTAGCCTAGGATTCTTGGTTTTATATTGGTAGTGAAACTGTCTTTGAAATTGATTCACGTGTTTTCCTGTTTAAAATTTACCAAGAACTTTTCTTATGTTTGCTGAATATGCATCTTTATGTATATGCAGACATACAGCGAAAACTGCTCCATCCAGTACTGGGTTCTTAATTTCTTGCAGGTAAAGATTCTTCTACGAACATATTTGGATACTATACTGCACATCACATGGGTTTCAGTAATGATTTCTAGTTGTGTGACTTCAGACACCAGTTATTTAAGTTAACAAACAAAAAAACTAGACAAAATCTGCAGTGAAGCTGCAACTATAGGAATTTATAACAAAAACAGTTTAGCTGAGGGAAGTTGTAGGCAAATTAATCCAAATATTGCTAGCATAGTGTATCAATTCCTGCAAATTGTCAAATGGCTACGCAGGAGGCATGAGAGCCAAGCCGAAATAAGAAAATCTAGGCACTTATCTCTTAATTTTATTGGCAACAAAAAATTGTAATATATATATATATATATATATATAGTATGCATGACATAAAGTCTCATCTTACTAAGGAGCACTGGTATCGTGCAAATCTAAATAGTTTTGAGCAAAATGCATAACTTTGAGGCAATTTACATAATACCATTTCACCCTGAGGTCTAAACGAAATTTGGTGTGCCAATTTATCACTTTAAGGTGCCCATTGCAATCTCTGTTACGCTTTTTGAAGCCATATGCTTATACAAAGGAACTAGGGTGATTGCATCAAAGGGAAAAGAAATCACAAATTGGAAGTTTCATAAAATCTGTCTTTACTGTTCCTGTGGAATTATAGCTGGTATGGTTGGTGGACTGCTTGGTCTAGGAGGTGGCTTCATTTTGGGACCACTGTTTCTGGAATTGGGAATTCCCCCACAGGTACATACTCAACCATTCTTGTATATTTACTACTCTTAAGGTTTCCCAGAACAATCTGACATGAAAATATGGCCTTAACGAATGTGTACTCTGTGGCAGGTAGCAAGTGCTACATCAACTTTTGCTATGGCTTTCTCATCCTCCATGTCAGTGGTACAATATTACCTTCTAGATCGCTTCCCAGTACCCTATGGTAAGAAGCAATTAATAAATCTAAAACCATTCCACTGCATACACTAGCAACTCATACTAAAGCCAATGCACATTGCCATATCTTTTCTTTAGCTTTTTGTATTTCACTGGTGGAGGTTTTTTTAGTCTATTTATTGCTAATTTAAATTAGAAGTTGTGAACCTTACTGGTTATTGAATTAAAAAAAAAAAAAACTCTTTGCTGCAGCTTCTTACTTTGTTCTGGTTGCAACCATAGCTGCATTCACTGGCCAGCATGTGGTGAGAAAGATAATTGCAATCTTCGGCCGAGCATCCATCATAATTTTCATACTGGCAATGACCATTTTTGTGAGCGCAATCAGTTTAGGTACTTACCGTGATTTTTAACCTGAAGTTGTAGCATTCTGTTCCATCATTTCATCTTTTGTTGCCTAGTTTCTTTCAAAGATGCTCACTTCCTCTTTGGGGTATCACAGGTGGGGTTGGAATAGAGAACATGGCTGAGAAGATGGAAAATCAAGAGTATATGGGGTTTGAAAATCTCTGCCATCATTCTTAGGTGTCTTTTGCCTTTAAAGAGCTGTGGAAGTTTTCTTACACAGAACAGTATTCAGACAGGTGATATGATCACCTATTTATCCATTTTCATTCAAGCAAAGAAAAGATTGTGAGTTATTTTTATTTTGCTTTATGTTGTATTCGTTGTAGAAATCTCTGTACTTTAGCCTAAAATGGCTGCATCATATTCTTTGCCATCCTAATATTGATGTCAAGTATATTCACTTTGGTTTTCAAAGACATATTCAGTTAATTAAATGTCAATAAACAAATAAGCAAACAGTGTATATATTTTAGACAAATCACAAAGTGTTGTGTACCCTGAAAGCTAAGCAATGCCGTAATCTTCTCTCATATATTTCGACAGTGCATGAAAGAGTAAACACAACATGCCGTAATCTTCTCTCATCTAACAGAACATGGACCATGAAAGAGTAAAATTTTCGGCTTGAAGACGTTTGGGTTTGCTCTACACCCTGATGAAAGTAGACACACATTTAGTCCCCCAAAGTGCATAATATATTTTGTGCATTTGCTACCTTATTATTAGCCGATAATGCTCTGTGGCCATAAAGGGGAACACCCAAGTGCGTAACAAGTATCCCTAGTGCCAATAAAAATTCCGTTGCCGGGAATCGAACCCGGGGTCTCCTGGGTGAAAGCCAGATATCCTAACCGCTGGACGACAACGGAGAGCAGATGGCACCGTTATGCACTTAATTTATATAAAGCTTTTGATTTAATTATTAATTCTATACATTTTTTTTTGGGTATGTTAATCCATACATTTTTCAACTGTTTATTTTCGACTTCATGTTTTATTAGTCTCATAATATATCGTTTATTTCTTTATTGTGTTGATTAATGTTTAATAAGGTAATGAGTTTAGTTTGATAAATGAGAATTCAATAACTAAAATTTTAAAACTATGAATACTTTATTCACTCTTATTTTATCTTCTCTCAACAACAAAAAAAATTATATTTGTTAAGTTAGACTTTACATATATCAATAAATGTTAGTAATATACATACTTAATAATTGGATTTAATTTGATTAACAATTCGCTAAACACATGTAACAAATTAAAAGATTGAAAAATATTGTATAATTAAATTTTTTTAAAATTTTTGATAAAATAATTTAATATATTTATTAATTTTTGAATAAATAAATATTTCTATTATTTAATTTTATCTAATAATTTTTAACTTTAATTAATTTATGTTAAATATTTTGGTTATTTTTTAATTATATTTAAAAAAATTCAATTAACAGATAACAATGCACAAATCTAATAAAATCTATTTTTATTTTTTAAAAAATATATTATTTATTAATTTAATCATTAAAAAATTAATTTTATCAATTTAATTTTTAAAATTTTAAATTTATAATAATTTAATTTTTTTAATGATTAAATTAATAAAATTAAAATAAATAAAGTAATAAAATTTATGAACAACTTAAAATTTAAAAAATTAAATTAATAAAATTAATTTTTAAAAATAAAAGTAATAAATAATATATCTTTTAAAATTAAAAAAAAGTTTTATTTTAAACTAATTTATACTAAAATAAATGTAAGAAAAAATTAAATAAAAAAATATACTTATGAAAAAAGAAAATTACCCTTTTCAGCGAATTCTTTTGGCTCTTTGCTGTGCCTGCATTCTCAATTTGCTGGGTTCCTTTGTCCATTCTTCACCCGTCAAACCCGAAGATCGTCTCTTCGATTCGTGGTAGCACCAGAATTCGCAGACCAGAATTTGTTTCGGTTAATGGTTCGTGTTCGGTTGGCACCCAGATAAGCTAGGTTGGATACTTTAGCTCCATTCCATTTTCCATTTTCCATTTTTGTCTTTGAATTTTCCCTGTCTTCAAGGTTTCTGCTTGCGGGCGAAGGTGAAGGTGAAGGTGAAGGTAAAGGGTATCGCTGTGGTCCTGGAGATGATAACCCGGTCTAAACTTGTCGAGCAGCTCAGAGAATACCAGATCCGATCCCAGCACAAGTACTCTGCTCTCACTGTCTTCTCTCCCAAACCCCATATCAATACTTGGTACCGTTTTGAACCCCCTTTTGCCTTTTTCTTTGTGTTGATTTATGTTCATAATGTGATTTTATGGAAATCTCTGGTTTAGTTCTATCCAAAATTTTGAGCAGTCACCTTTTTTTGCATTTCAATTTGTTAATATATTTTAATTGAAACTGTTCCCAAATAAAATTGTTTTGTTGTTTTCATCTGTATATATACTTGTTCATTGGTGTTCAACATCTGGTTCACTGCCTAGGTTTCTCTTGTAACTATTTGTCTATTCGATATCTATTGAGTACCCCCCTGGTGTAATCATGTATTCTATTTGGGGTTATCAAGAATATGAAATATGAATAGCATTATGTTGTGATCACTTGTAGAGTTTATTTTTGTTTCACTTGCAAATTGTGATTGACACTGATACATACAAAATAGTTACAACTGTAGTACATCTATATACAAACTAAGTGCATATTGGATTAGCTTATTATACTTTCAGAAAAACTTATTATCAGGTTGCCAATTTCCTGGCATGGTATTCTGCTTTTCCATATGACTAGGTATGTCCCTTATATTCACATAGCAATCTGACATACCTGAGGCTGAGGATGCAAATCATGGCATCCCAAATGACTCTCACATGAAGCTTGAAGAAAATGATTGACCACACTCACAACAAAGAAAATATTTTGTTGAATAATTGTAAGACAGTTCAAATTTCCAACAAGTCTCTGATACCAACAAGGTTTGATAGTCGGGGTAGAAGCTTGACATTTGGATCCATGATAGTGCCCACATACTAACATGCTAGTTTCTTTCAAGGTATTCATTTTATACTTTTTTTTGAGAGATTGCAACATTAGTGGTAAACTAAGGAAAATACTTAAGGCAACCTAAATCCTTAGTCTTGAAATGATGGGAGAGATGTTTCTTCAGTTGATAGATTCATGCCTCATCATTACCCATAATGACAATGTCATCCACATAAATAACTACATAGATGCACTGACCCTTGGAGGAGTGTTAAGAGAATATGAAATGGTTGACCTCCTAAACCATGCTTGCAAAGACTGTTTCAAACCGTAAAGATAGCAAAGCAAATGGAAAATCAATCCAGATTCTCATTGAGCAACAAATCTGGGTGGTTACTCCATGTAAACTTCTTCAGCAAGCTCTCCATGGAGATAGACATATTTGATACTGAACCGGTATAATGGCTAATGCCTGATGATGGCCAATGAGAGAAAAAGACGAACAAATGCAATCTTTCCAAGGGGGAGAAAGTGACACCATAATCCAACCTATAGATCCGCGTGTAACCTTTTAGCAACTAATTGTGCCTTGAGGTGATCAATCTGGCCAGCAAGAATTTTATGGGGTCCTGTCATATCCTGCCACCACCCTGATCATGAGAACCAGCCCGATAAGCTCTTTATGTTACTTAACTTATTTGGTATTTGATCAAACCTTAACCCATTTGTCATCAGATCATGACTAGCACTTATGTTCCATTATTGGAGTATGTCTTTTCTCACTTGCTGTGGATTATTGTCTCATCTGAAGCTCCACCGAAGCCTCCTTATGTTAACTCCTCTGATCTTACCTCTGAAACCACTGATAGAAAAGGTAGGGGCAGTAGTCGCAATGGTGGATGCACTAGCAGATCTCAACCTCAATGCACTTAATGCTATAAGTATGGTATGCCCCCCACATTCAGCTAATATTGCTCAAGTTACTTGTCGTGAGACGCAATCATTTCATCTTGAGACATTTGAGTGTCTGGCCACTGTTGTCATCTATGCTGCTAAATATGAGGCTTTCATAGAGTTCCAAGCCAGCATAAAGCCATCATCTCCCTTAGCTTCTACTGTCCAAACTGGTAATTTTGTTGCCTGTCTCATTCATTCCTCCCCAATTGGACCATGGTTTTGGTCTCCAATGCATCTTATCATATTTCAACTAATGTTCCATCTTTTTATCTCCCATTCTAGTTCTTCTCCTCCTACTGTTACCTTAACAAATGGTTCCAAAACTGTTGCTAAAGGCATTGGTCATATTTGCTCTTTTCCCTCCTTAACTCTAGAATATGTCCTTTATGTTGCTGGCTTCTCTCAGTCTTATTTCTATTAGTAAATTAATTCACTTTCTTCACTGCTCTGGTACCACGTAGAGTGGGAAAGGATCGTATAGAGAAATGCTTGATTGCCGTGTATTTCAGAGTCTAGCACTATACAGAGAGGTCTTATTTATTATAGAATAAAATGTAGTACAAGTACATGTAGTAATTGTTGTACAGCTATCTACAAACTAAGAATAGCAATAAAGACTAATAACTAAGCTAATATCTCAACATATGCCATAAGCATTAAACCTACAGTTTGTTCTAGTTATGAGGGTAAAGTACAAAATATACTAGAAATTGGAATTCCTGTCCCCAGTCTTGACATATTATAGAAACTTTTATTGGTAGCTTGTGCTTTTTGGCTGTTATTTTTCAGATTGAGTTAAGGAGTTATGCAGGGTGCATAAAAATATGAGAAACAGCTGTGTTGAATCTCAGGTAAATGAGTAACAAATTCTTCTTGGAAAAAGATATATCTTTTGTGAGCTTTGTGAGTAATAAATCAGCTCACAGTGGTGACTGCATTCTCATGCTATAGTGAGGCACACAGTAGCCCAAATCCTAAAAATGACATTCAGATTGCAGTTCTGGTTCTAATTATCATTTTGAGTTAGCTCTTTAGTGTTTAACTTAGATGAAATTTTTAAGGCCCAAAAAAAAAACTAAAAATATTTTAGACTGAAGTTTTGTGTGCTGGAAAATCCTTTCATATCCTTCCAATTTTATAGTCCTGCATAGGCTTTAAAGAAAATGGTTAGGTTTCAAAAAGGACAAATACTTTTTATCAATTTTGGGGAGCAAACAGCTCAAACAACTCACTCTAACAACATCAGTTGCTGTTGCAATCAGCTTTACCTGATCAACAAAGTTTTCTCTTGCTAGAGATCATGGATCTTAGGTTTGCTTCCAGAGAACATCTTTATTTTTCCCTCTTCCCCCCGCTTCCATTAAATACCATGACCTTGTCTCCTAAAAAACATGCTGAATCATAGTGCTCTAAAAAGTTTACCATGGCTCTGTATTTGGAAACACGTGCACATTCTTCCAGTGAAGGGCTGTCATTATATCTTGAAGCATATAAAGGCATTAAATCACAATTTAAGTCCCTCCCTGGCACAGTGAGGGTGCATTCCCTATCTGCAGCTAGCTGGACTACTTTATCAGGTCACAACTTTGATTACAGATGAACGACAGCACTGGAGACATAAAGGTGGCTAAGTGAATACCAGATTGGATGATTTTGAAATAGATGGATACATTTAAGTGATAATGTTGAATTTAATTGAGATGCAATCAGTTAACCTTTGCATTCATGCTAGTTTGTGAAGTTGTTCCCTAATCAGTAAAGCTGTCTTGTACTCTATTGGGATGTAAAGTTAATACTTTAATTAATATTTGGTCATACATGTCTTCTGTATTCATTTTGATTTGATTTATTGCATGTGTTTTTATAATCTCATATGATGTTTCTTAGGGACCATTGTGATTATTAACATTTTTATAATTTCAAAGTTAATCCTGCTCTAATAGCTCCAAATAAATCTAATACATGCAGTAAGATATGGAGGCTTTTTATTACACAACAATGAAAGCACTTTTTGATTCCTTCATATACTTAGGGATTTCACTTGGAAAAGAAAATGTTCCGTATTAAAGGATTTGGTTCCTTGACCATGGGTTCCAATGTACGAGATCTTGTAACACTTACCAATGAGGCCGTACCCTTTTGATTGTTATTATACATAAGAAATAAATTATAGACACCAATATAATTAGATCTGCTTTTAATATACAAACTTGGGATTTTCAATCCCAGGTAATATTGAATATGGGACGTTGGGTCATTGTGTATCAGATAGTTTTTTTGGGGTACAATTTGTCTATCAAATTTATTGATGTCTAAAATGCATTGAAGATCTTGGCACATTAGTGTTGCCTAATATGCTTGACAATTTTCTTAACTTCTTGCAGGGTTGATGTTGCTGTGGCAATTTCTTTTGCCCTAGTGTTCTGCATGCTTGTTGTGTCATCCTGTATGACCCTTTATTTGAGGCGCTTTTGGCTTTTTTTCTTTGTTGTATGCTTCAGTATATTTCTTCCTGTACGCCTGAGAGTGTCTAGGCAAACATTGGCAAGGAAGAGGGAAAGAAGATTGCCATTGTCCATATGAGCATTCGTTGTGGTGAGATCTCACATAATGTACACTGGCAGGCATGGGCTTATTTCTTGGCTTTTAGTTAATTTGGTCTTTCATGAATATTTTTGGTCCTCTCAGTACTCACTCTTGGACAAAAAGAACTTTTTCCTACCTCTGAGATAGAGATGTTATTCATCTGCACAACCCATATACGCAAACCAAGTCAATTTGTCATACACTTGTTTCACATGTAATGACATAAAATTGGCCCAGTCAAGAGCCAAGGATTTTCTCTTTTTTTGTTTTTCATTGGCTTGTAGATTTTCAACATTTGAGGGATTCAGGCCATGATGTTCTTCGGTGAGTTTTCTGATACATTCCTCTGCTGCTTTGGTAGCGTAAAGCTGTATAATTTTCAAATTTAAGTAGTTACAGTTTTAGCTGTCTAAGCAAAATACGATGCGTCTAGTCCCTTTTTATGCATTGAGTTTTTCAAATTCCTCTCATCATTCTGCGACTTTGATAGATTTTTTTTGGCTGTGATATTAATTTCAGCATTCTTCATCCAAATGCTCAAAAAGCCGTCCATGAAGTCCAAAATATGCACTGTTTCATTGATGATGATTGACAGTTTTCGAAGTGGGCTTTACATCTGTTAATTGTTGGGTAACGCGTTTTACTTACTTTGCAAGAAGAATACGTATTGGAATGGTGTAAACGACGACCAAAACAAAAAATGTTGTAAACAAAATTAGATTGACTTTAGTCTCCCACGTTAGTCGGTGACAAATTGTATGGACTAAAATTCTGTTTTTGGTCTCTGATTATTAAGTTCCTTCTCGATTTAGTTTCTGAAAGAATAAAAAGAAAATGTCATTTTTTATTCATTCCTTTGGTAGTAGTACACTGTGACATGATACCATGATTTATGTGCTTGACAATTTTATCAGCAAAGACACAAAACAAGGCAATTTTTTTAAAGGTTTGTGATTGAAACAGTATTGTTTTAAGAAAAAGCAAACAAAATAAAATAAAACTACACCGCTTTGTGTCTAATGCTTAGATTTGTCCGAATCACAATTCATATTGTTAATAAAATTGGTCACGTCACTGGCAACAGTTCACATGGGCAAGTTTCTCAAATTGTTGATTGGCCGATTGGCAGAGGAATAAATATAAAGCAATTTTTTCTTTTTAAGGACTAAATTGAGGATGATAAAAAAAAAAGAATTAAATTGGGAAATTTTAACATTCAGGATTAAATTGACATTTAGAAAAACTTCATTATTCAGGAGATCAAAATATGATTTTAGTCAATTTTATAAGTCTTGTCTTTTTATGATAAAGAAAAATAGGTAAAATTCAGGACAGTATTTACAAACACAGCAAACCCAAAGTGAATGCATCCTTGGTTGTCTATACTTTTCGTAGTTTTCAAGTGGCCAAGTGCTATTATGGTCCCTCGCGGTTCCAAGTTGTTATGCTCTCTTTAGATATTGCACAAGGTATCTATTATTATGAGCTAGAGAAGGGGAAAGAAAAAAAGCAGAGATAATCGAATCTAGGTGCACTTGGTGGCATACTCGTGACATGATTGCTCTAAACCAATCAGCATGTGGACCTCCAACGGGTCTTGCAAAAATGTGTTAGGGGCTTCTTTTGGATAATAGAGGAGGGAAAATGACGGTTGCACATATTACCTGAGAGATATGTGCACAATATAATCCATTTTTGAAAAAGTTACAGTGGACTCAAGAGTCTTGCTTAATGGAAAATGATACTTGCACATAGTTTTTTCCTCACATTCACATCCCTCACATATTGTATATGTTATGTGGACTAATGGTGATGACGAAGAAAAGGGAGAGAATAGAGAAAGAATGACAATGGTTTGTTGAATGTGAAGAACGTGAGAAAATGAGTATGTGTATGTAAGATTATCCTCATCTAATAACTTGCTGAAAAGTATGTGAGGAGTATGTGAATGTAAGAATGTCCGAGTATTATTAATCTTAGATGAGTATGAACCATGTCCAACAATTGTTGCTGCATCACTGCGATTCTTTCCTTTCTGCTTCATTACTTAAGGTTGTGTTGAGCACTAGATAAGATCAAAACCCCAACTGCCTAATACCCTTAAAAATTACATTTCTCTGTTGAAATGATTTATCCAAACACACTCTTAGATCCCGTTAGGAGAAGGGAGGGGTAAAGGGAATTATGTGATCACCAACTGCGTGCCTTTGCTTTATAATGATTTAAAGCCAATCTAACGAAACGTCCATTGCTTAGGACTTGGATCCTCTTTGTAATAAGATCATCCTATTAGAGAGAAATATACATAAAGCTTATTAGCAAGGACTCACCCGAATGAATTATAAAATCTATTAGTTATAATTTAAATTTAATTATATTTTTTTCTCTGTAACAGAATCATCTCTTATTACTTAACTAACAAGAAAAGATCCATATCTCATTGCATATCTTTTCCTCTTAATCATCTGTGACCTAGTCTGATTAATTAATCTAAAATTGACTGGTAGTGTTATACCTATAATTGTATAATGGTGGTTGAGAATTTGAGAATTGAGATGCTGCATAATATAGTTACTAGCTAACATAGTGCATTTTCATCCAAGAGTTTGATTGGTATGGGATAAAAATGAGAGGTAAATTTTTATGAATGAGATTTGTATAAATGAAAATTTACTCTCATTTTTATTCTCATACCAAATATGCCTTTAAGGGAAAAGCTCTTTATAATAAATATTTAAGCATGGCACTTATTTTGAATATACAAAAGATAAAGGCATGAAACACGTTGACATGTACACATGAATCATGCTTTTGGTAGTCGACAAGAAATTCAGCTTGTCTGTTTCCTAAATTTGAAGTCAGATTAGATAAAACTTGTTCTATTTGTTTAGTCAGATCAAATCCTTTACTATTCGGCTTGTGGCTGTGGCTTAGAGAAGGAACTTTTGCATATCTTTTTCTTTTTTCGGTGATCGGACTTTTGCATATCTTATACTAAGATTGGGGTGCTTTTTATGGCATGCCCTCCAAATTTGTTTACTAACTTAAGCATTTCAAATTCTGAGACTTGGGTGCTCTTCGTGTAGAAAGAGAAGCTTCCTTCTCGCTTTCTCAAGCGTTGTATGCCCATGAACCCCTTTCTGCGCTTATTGCTTTGTTGGCTTTCGTACAACAATAGGCCAAGTTGCCCCGATGATTCGGTTCGTGCATCTTGAATATCCATTTATTTTATAAATTTTTAATTTCTATTACTTGTTTTCTTTCTCTTTTACTAGGCACAAATTAATAAACTACCGATTTTGCATTTTCTCTAACTCTCCTTGCTCTCGAGTTATCCTTAGATATTAATAGTAGGAGATTATTTTGATTTCCATCTTTTTTTTTTTTGGTATTGTTTTTAAAACTGATTTGACAAACATTTATTTTGTTAGTTTTACTTTTTAGACTTAAAGCATTTGTTAGGTTGACAAATCATTTTGAGTATTAGTATTTTAAAAAAAAATTAAAGTACCATAACAACACCCTTAACCGTACCGGGGTGAATTGAAATCTTCTATATTTAAGTTCATTTGTTAAATATTTATTAAGTGATAGTTTTATTTTTTAGATTTTAAACCTTTATTATAAAAAATAATAACCAATAAATGTTTAGCAAATTATCTTATGTATTAATATTTTTTAAAAAATAGAATATCATAACAACACCATCTGTTTTAATTTCTTTCTAAGTAAATAAAAGTAAATAAAATTCACCCCAAAAAAAGTAAATAAATAAAACTAAATTATTCTCTCTTTTTGACTTTTATTTTGAAAAAAAAATTCCATTAAAATAGGAACACACCCTCCAACTAAAAAAAAAGGAGATATAAAAGTAAAAAAAATTGTGGAAGCAACTGTTTACATAATTTTGGATCAAGAGTCATGTGATAAAAATTACCAAAAGTTTTTAAAGGGAGAAAAAAAAAAAGACCCCGACAATATTTAGCTACAATATGGACCATAAAATTAGAGGATCTATTTACGTGCTTAGAAATTCACACAGTATTCAATAGGGGCGAGAAAAAAATCAAAACAATCAAACTAAACCCCCGAATGAGAAAAAAGTTGAGTCTCTCCAATTGTTACTATTTTATGGTAGTTCTTTTTTTTTTTTCTTTGAAAAGTAATTCAGCTAAGGAGGCATTCAATAACCGTAATTCACACGACTAAATCACTGAATATATATTTGATATGGAATAAAAATAAAAGATAAATTTTTATAGATGAGTTTTGTTTATAAATCCATAAAAATTTACACTTCATTTTCATTTTCATACCAAAAGTATAATAAATTATGATCTCATTTGTCTTCACTAAATTATGGTGTCTGCTCTTGCCTCGTTACTCCTGTCTTATTTATTAAACGAGTATCTATCTCCTATCATGTTATAATTAATCTCAATTAATCCATGCATATATGAAATAAAAATTTATACTGTGGAGACGTGGAAATTTTTGTCATCTTTATTTCTAGATTATTATATATCATGTAAATAATAATTCGCACTTTTTAACTCAGTAACAGAAATTTTGTCTACTACTACTTTTCTACACATCACGTTGTCCGTACAAAGTATGTGAAAGCATGCAAACTTCACATAATTCAAAGGTTCTCAGCAAAGTGAAAAGAATGTCCCAAGTCTTGCAATGCAGGGTAACCTTTCTTTTCTTTTTGCTGTCTCTGAATCTTACTTAAATTCGATCGGAGCATGTAACTAGTTCCGTCGTGTTTAAAGATGTTTCCCTTTGTTAAGGCAGCATTGGCCCCTCATTTGAAAGGATATTGACTTGGGTGAATATACGAGTTCAAATTTGTAAACAGGTTAATGATATTTTTCTGCAAAGAATAGAAATGAAAATGTGATTTAATAAATTGGAATGAGAATCTTATTCTAATTTTACAGTTTGATACTAATGGAATACAATATGAAATTGAAAGTGATTCTATAATTTGGTGTACGAGATGTGATGTATGAAGTTAAATTAAATTAATATAAATGACATAATTATCAAATAAAATTAAAAAATAAATTTTTTGAAACAATATTTAAAATAAATTTTTTAACTTGATAACAAAAATGTTGATAATATGGAGGGGAGAAGCCGACGACAACAATAGCACGAACGGACATACAAATACTCTCCCAGCAGGCACGAATGGAACTTCTGATAGGCATGAACTGAAATTTTCTCCTCTCCTTTCAATAGCAAAGGCGCAGAAGCTTTAAGGATGGGTTAGAGTTAGATTAAACAGATCAGGGTTAACTAGATTATAGAAGGGTAATATATTCTTATCATTTTATAAATTAAATAAGGATATAATAAGTAAAAAAAATATAAAATCTTATTTCACAAAAATATAAAACTCCAATCTCACTTTTTTTTAAGAATGAAATGCTACAAATTTATTAAAAAGAATTAGAAATAAGAATGCCATTTCATTTTTTTCATTATACATCAAATATACAAATGCTCTAAGTTCATGATTGAACATTTCCTTTATTCACACAAAACATAGCTTAAGTTTTTTTTTTTGGTATAGTTACTTTTTATTAGTATTAATTTATTTATTAATAAATAAATAATATCTGTGAATTCTTTTTTTAATGTCTTCATTAATTATTAAATATTTATTAATTATTAAATATATTCTATAAATTTTAAATATTTATCTTAAAAATTAATAAATATTTAACAATAAATCTAATAGTCTTATTTCAAAGGACATTTAATTTCTTTAAAAATTGTTTGATCTTTAGCTTTAAATTTTATTAAAGTGGTTTTATGTTTACTTCAACTTAAGTTCATGTAAACATTAGTTTTGTGTCCTTTACCTTAAGATTCATCGCACAATAACACAATTGGAGAATTCATGGCTTCACATAATTTGAATAATAGAGATACTAACCTTTGTTCATGATTATTGATGATGATTCAAAATTAAAGATCTTTGATTATAGAAAATCTTTTTCTCAATCTCTTGACCCTTTCGTTCTTACTCTATCTTCTTGATAGAATTGAGAGGTTACTTTTATACGCAGAGCATAAGGAATGTTTTATATTTCTTTTCTTTTTGTAACTGTTTCTATCAAGTAATTACTTAATTATTCTTTTCATAACTTCTTTTAACTTACAATTAAATTTATCTTTTAACTCTTTAATATATTTTAATTAAATCATACTTAATTTTTATTAAATAAGACACATTTTTAACTGTTCATCCCTTACATGTTATGGGCGCAGAACTCTTTTATAAAAAAGGAAATATTTAACAGGAAAAAAGAGGAAACATGCCGTAATAATTCCCAAATTTTAATACAGAGAAAGTAACAGAGTTGGACGTGATGGTCAAAGACTGTGACATGGAAAGGAGAGCCACTGGAAGGCTATGATTATAGCTGATAATATGGCTGAGACTAACACGAAGCATCGTGCGGCCACGTTTTCAGCCAGAGCCACGCGCGAGCAATGATTGAGGTCCCCCCTTCTTGTGTTTGCTCATTTCAAACATCATGTTACCACTGCCAACACTGGCCCTCTGGGGTTGGTGACCCCTTCACTTGTTTCCCTTTCTTCTCTTCAAGAAACCACCATTGTCACGTGCCACAGGAGCTTCCCTCAATTCTCTGCTGCCATATTACGCCACACCTGCTCCTTCAGCTCTGAACTTTGAAGCTTAATTTGTTTGTTTTTTGTCTTGTTCTTTCCATTCAATATCACTGATCGAGCCCCTCCGTGTGTCAGTACCAACACCTCGTTTGTGTCAAAGACATAATAAAGGTTCAGTAGTTGAATAGGGTGTGGCGTGGACCAGAGATCATTGCTGGAGTTATGGCCAGAAGCAGCACAGTGAGAAATATGGGTTTCTTTCTTTGTTCAGTTCCTTGGGTCTTGTACCAAGCTTTACATTATTCAAGTCAAACCTCTGCTGCAGGATACTCAATGCACTGAATGCAGCCGAAACTTTCTCTTCCTCCATCTTTGATTTTGGCATTGGCTTCAAGCCCTCAACTTCAACTAATAAAGAATGTAAAAATTACAAGATATTTTGTGCTTTAAATAATGACCAAAGGAAGAGTAATTAAGCGTGTGTTTAAATTTAATTTTGTATTAACTTTGATTTGAGAATTTAAGTTAAATAATTTATATTTTTAAAAAATTATATTTAAGTTTAATGTAAAAAATAATTATTTTAAATTAAATAAACTTTGATATTATAATTATATTTCAAAAATAACCCAAAGGTTAAAATAAATAAATAAATTATAAATATAAAGTTATTTAAACTTCAAAAATGTCATTTGAACGGTGCAAATGTCCTCTTAACCTTAAAAGCAACACATGCAGCACATGGGTTTGAATTTTGGAATGTGAAAAGACCAGGGGTGCCATGCATGCAACTTTTTCTCTTTTTCTATCTGGCATGAGAGAAATTATTATATTTTCATGAAATGTCACGTAAAATTATGTTTTATATATTTATATTTTAATAATTTAATATTTAATAATTAAAAAAGAAATTTTATTAAAAAAATTTATATTTTTTTAATATATCTTTTTAATAATTTTTATAATTATTAAATAAAATAAATATTAAATTTTTTTATATTTTAAAAATATTAAATATTTTATTTTTTATTTAATATTTATCTTATTAAATATTAAAAAATTATTAAAATAAAATTTAAAAAAAATTCTTCGTTAATATGTATACTAAGAACACATGTTAAGAAATTAAAAATAAAATTATTAAATAAAAAATATAAATATTTAATATCTTAAAAATTTAAATAGATTTAATATTTCTTTTAAATAATTAAAATAATTTAATTAAAAATAATAAATATCATTTTTGTTTTTTAACATATACTTTTAAAGAAGTATATGTTAACAAAATCTTTAAAAAACACATTTAAAAAATTTTACACTTATGAAAATAAGTGTTATTAATTCTACTATAATAAATATATTTTTTTATTATTAAATACTATAATTTAAAAATATAAATAAATATAATATAATATTACGTGATGCTAAAAAAAATACAATAATTTCTGGCGATATGGACTATGGACCCAGGGTAAACTATGGAGGTTGTTCCTCTAGTTACTGTTACTGTAGCACAAATAGGCCATGCTTAATAAATCCGTACACAGTATAGTGATCGCATGCGCGTTTGTCCTTTCCCTGCAAAAGGAATATAAATGTCACGGACGACAACACTTTTCTTGTTGAAGTGCCCTTCTCTAGGTTCTAAAAATTAAATCGATTATTAAACTAGTCGAGATATTAATTTAAAGTTTAATAATTAAATTGTGATTGAATTAAAATATAATTAAATATATTTTTATATTTTTATATAAATATAAATATATTTATATATATATATATAATTTTTTATATATTAATAAAATAAATAAAAATTATAAAAATATAAATAATCATGCCTTAAATCACTCATGAATTTGATTGCTGATATAATATTATATAATTTTCTCTCTCTTTCTATTTCTTTTTTGTCATATTTATTATTTTTGTATTACAGTAAAACTTGCAATTTCTATTTCTTTAACCATTGCGTCATTTTCAATTTTCTGGACACTATAGGATCATTTCGTATGGTCCTTTCTGTCAAGTGTCAAACGAACGGCTTCTCATCCAACTTGGCGTACACGGCTGATGTCTAATCTCTCTTTCTCAATTGTCAAGTCTTGTCATTGTAGCAGGTTTTGATGTCCCCAATTCATCTCACAGACCATCCATCTCCTGCACCGTGTGCACACTGCACGCAGAGTAGAGAATACCTCTACACCCACCCACGGCCAACGCCTCTGCACACACTCTCACACAGCATTCTCTTCTCACGCACAAGCTCTCTCACCCACACAAATCACACACTTCGCTAGGCACCGATAGCAGCACAAGCTCTCTCACGGTCTCACCCACACAGATCACACACTTCGCTAGGCACCTGATAGCACCTGCCCCTGTTTCTTTCTTCCCGAACCGAGCCACCGCCCCTGTTTCTTCCTTCCCGAAACAGAGCATCACAACACCCACCAAGCAACCCACTATCACTCACGATACACGTACGCTACTCAGCCATACTTCACAGCTCACACTTTCACCACCAGCAATCACCCTTTCAGTTTCAGCCCAGCAGTCCACACACGTACGCTACTCACCCATACCAGACAATGAAAAAAAACACAACCTCGAAAACAGACACCAGGGTTTCGATGAGAAACTCGAAAATCACCACGGTGGTTAGACGGACGGAGGAGGGAGTCGGGACGCAGGAGTCGGGACAGAGGCTGCAGCGCCAGGCCGACCGAACGCTGCTGCTGAGGCAACCGGTAACCGTACGGACCGGTGCCGGATTGACCGATTTAGCCGGTTTGAAACCGGTTCACCGGTTTTTGATCGGTTTTCGACCCTACCGGTTCTGGGAGATCGCCCGAACCGGTGAGGGGACCGGTTTCCAGTCCGACCGGTTGAACCGGTCGGTCCGGTCCGGTTTTCAAAACCTTGCTTTGATGATAGCAATTGATAAGCCACGACGCACGTGGTTTCGCCCTGTCTCATTTTCTGCTTCTCTCTTGTAAGATTTCCAACGAGTATTTCGTTTGCATTTGAAAAATTAAAACTCGAGCCAGTTTTTATTATTGCCACAATAATTCGTTGAATTTTTTTTTAACAATTTTGAAAACGTGTTATCGAAAAAAAAAATTGTCGGGTAACATTTTTCAAATTTTAAAAATCCTTTTCTGTTGTTTTCTTTATAATATCAATAATATTTTAAGAATATTTGTTGGTATTCTTTATTTTTTTTAATGTACCAAATTAACTTTTTGATTGGTGTAATATTTTACCCACTCAATTATTAATTTTAACAATATGATGGAATGTAGCAAATTATGCAGTCAAATAAATTATGAGAATAAATTTAACAGAAAAAAGTTTGGAGAATAAATTATACATAAAATAATGAAATATTATTATTATTATTATATAAAAGGTCTAAAATCTAGTATAAAAAAAGATTAAAATACATAACTTTTTATTTTTTATTAAGATATCTTTACAGGTATTTTTGTAACATTAACCCTTCGTATAAAAAATGATGGTTGGCTAAAGGTTAAAATATAGATAAATGATATAAAAGAGGCTTGACCCAAAAATAAGTCGTTCTTGAACAAATCTAATGTCACTTGACTTAGTATGTCATATATTTATTAAGTAAACTAAATATTAATTTTAAAAAATAATGTACAAGTTAATATTAAATAATTAAATTTAATTTAAAAATAACATTTTTTTAATTTCCAAAACCAATATAAAATACAATATATTTATTACATAAATAAAACAATACTTCCTCCTTAATATTCATGTCAACAAACACTTTTGTGTAACAATAATGTTATTTGTACGTCATTTTTTTTACACTATTCTTATATTACTTTTTTAAGTAATAAAATAAGAAAAATACACACTTTAACAAACTCTTTTTATCTTTATTATCCAAATAAAAATGATGTAGAGGTGATAGAAGGAAAAATAGTATGCAACTAACATTTTTACTTGTGTAAAACCAAAATTAATGCGAAGATAAAACACAATAATCAAAAATACATTACTGTCTTCCTAATCTCTCGTGGAAGTTTTATGTTTTCAAGATATTAATGGTTCACTTTTTATTTAATACTTATTTTATTAAGTATTAAAAAATTATTAAGAGAAAGCTTTAAGAGAATATAACAAAACTCATATAGTTATTCTTTTTTTAATCCTCAAACTTTGCAAATGGGCATGAAGAGAAAGGAGGCTTAGCGGAAAAATTGGTCTCCCTTTGAGGGTTTTTTTTTAGTTGTATAAAAGAAAAATACTTGTGTTACGGACTACTAATATGAATATCCGACTTGCATTGATTGTGCAGTTAAACGGGTTTAGCTAATAAATTCGTTGTATTTTACCAGCTCTACTCAAGACTATGATTATGAGATTAAGTATTGATATTTAGCTAGATAGAGGAACAAACAATTGTATAAGTGTTCTGCTCCTAGAAAAAAATATTTTTTTATCTATTTTTTTATTCTTTTCTTTTTTCCTTTTTTTTTTAATTTTCTCTCTTATATCCAAAGAAAGTGTATGCCTTCTCTAAATTGAGACATTATTGATGTTTATGTTTGCTATTCCCCCAATATATAAAATTGTATGCATGTTTGATAAAATTAAAAATAATAAATGCATCAATATATTTTAATTTTAATTTAATGTTAATATAAAAATTTTGCATGATTGTCGAATTATGTAGTAATATATTATTAAAAAATTAGATTATAATAATAATTTTTAAATATATACAACTTGTTTAATAATATAATAATATATGATTAAATAATAAATATTTAAACTAAATGCAAATATAAATATTTAAAACATTATGCCATGATTAACAGTAGCACTCAACCTTAACTTTTTTTTTTCTTTCCATTTCAAAGTTTTCAAAAATAAGCAATCGAACATTGTTATCTCCAACAAAATGATGATCATAAATATAGAAAGGACAGAATTATGAAGAGTCCTCAAAGCCAAAAAAGAAATGAGGAGTCCTCTCTTCTCTGTTTGTTCTTTTCCTACGTTTTTTTCATTTTTGGGTAATGAATTATTATGACAAAAAGGTAGTATACGATGAATAATGGTGAAGTTGAATTTGATTAGAAGGAGAAATTTTTGAATAAATTTAGTGTATATAAATAATGTATGCTGAATTAATAAAAAATTAATACATCATTATTTTAGTTAAGAAATTATGTAAATTTATATAAATAATAAATAGTTACTTTTTGATGTAAAATAATAATATATATCAATTTTTTATTAAAAGAAAGATTGATTGGTTTGGTAAAAATTAAAAAGGGAAAGCAGAGCGTGATTGGAGAAGCTTTGGTTGAGCAGGAAAATGGTGCGCCTAAATCAAAGGGTGCTGTAAAGGGCACAAGGTAATGAATGAGTACGCATTAATGCGCAATAAATTATGATTGGCACCCACACGTGCAGCTCCGCCATGTGGCGCACTCGTCATGCCCTCGTGGTACAATGATTGGCTATGATGGCCACCCCCACGAGTGGGTGCCTTTGTTTCTTTTTTAATGCTACTTTTGGTTTTTTTTATTTAATTTTGTTTTAATCTATTACTTATTTAAATAATTTTATATTATTATTTAATTATATATTATTAAATTATTAAAAAATAATTAAAATAATACTTATTTAAAATTTCAAAAATATAATAATAAATAATTAAATAATAATATAAAAAAATTAATTTTAATCAACAAATAATTATTATTTTAATTAATTATTTAAATTTTTAAATAATAATATAAATTTTTTTATACAAATTATAAATTAAAATTAAATTTATTTTTTAAAATATTGATATCCTTTATAATTAATGATCAAAATTTGATCATATAACTATTTAATTAAAATATAAATATTTTAGTTAAGAATACTATTATATAGGATTCTCCCTATTTATGTAACTACTCTTTTATTAAAATATTAAAAAAAATTAAATACCAAAATAATCTAGAAGCTTTGATAAGTTTAATAAAAAAAATAAACAAATTTACTATTAGTCTCATCGACTGATAAAAAATTTAATATTAATCTAATTAAACTTACGCTCAGTAAGTTTCTTTTATTAAAAAAAAAACAATAATCTCAATGAGCCATCTTTCCGTTTTAGCAGACGGCTATATAAATTATTATTATTCTATGTACTGTTGTTAATTCAAGGTGCTTTATTTAAATTGTAACACTAAGATCTTTTTTTTCATTGTTTTCCAAGACAAAAAAGAGAGTATGGATTGAGGGTTTTTTTTTTTTAGTATGTGAGTTTTTAATTGTAATGATCTACTAGTTTCAATTATGTGCAAGATGATGACGATGTCAAATAATAAAACCAAATAAGTTATTTTTTCAGTTTTAGCAAATGACTTGAATTATAAGTTTTTATACTATTCTTACTTGAACGAGCCTCATAACGATAAGATTTTCAAAATTTGTTGGCAGAGTTATAAATGGCAACGATCTAATTAAAAATTATGCTCTAATTTTAAACATGAAATTGACAGGTGGTAAAGAATATGTTCCAGCAGAATAAATTATTCAATCACTAAGAATTTTTTTCTCTTTAAAATTGAAGGAAAAGTTAATCTAAAAATATCCTTATTGTGTTAAAACAAATTCATCATTATTTTTGTTTTATCAAAAAAAAAATTAGGAAATGATTTTCACTGGGGGTGCTCACATCTTAAATAATATTGACAGAGCCACAAACCTAGAGTTAAACAAATGGATAAAATTTAAATATTATCATTACTTACAAGAGTGTAGTTAAGGAGTAACCAAGTTGAACTCTTATTAAAACGAGTTTAAGAATAAAAAAAAAGATATTATAATATTGACTGTGCTCCAATTAAAACTTAATGAAGAGTAGTTAACGGGTCTAAAATCAAAAGATGGACATGAAAATTTAATTTTACACAAAATTTGGCATAATCAAAAGCATTAAAAATTCCCTAATTGGGACCCACATTTTGATCATATTCTAAAATTTCGATGACTGGAACAACTGAGGTGCCGAAATTGATCAATCATAGAGAATATATTTGTTTTTTGGTGCCTAATCATAGAGAATATTTATCATTAGTCATAACCATGGATCATGCATGTATGAAACGTCATTTTAATTTTTAAGCTTTAATTTCAATTAAATTGTTCGCCATACACCATGGATTCTAACCCCCAAGTGCAGCATTTCATGTGATAGTTTTCAGTCGCAAATTTTATTTAGCTAATAATGACGATATGTGATCTCTTGTCTACGGCATTAATCACTATATATGGACCTAAACAAATAAAATTAACAATATAAGTATTGGTGAAAGAAAATATAATTAATTAAGAATAAACATATCATCAACGTGAAACATATAGTGTACATAGGAGTATTAGATAATCTTACAGCACAGCACCACCTAAAAAAATACATGTATGATATATGACTAGGATTCAAATTTTTTCAAATCTTCTATTCTCTTTTCTGTCTCTCCAATTAAATATTAATAATTTAATAAGAAAAATCTTCAATTTAAAAAATTTATTATTAACTAATTAAAAATAAAATATTTATCAAATTGTGAGTATTTAATTAAAAACATTATTAAAAACAAACAAGACAAAAAATTTAGATTTATATGACTAATAAATTTTTAATAATAAAGGAAATCTCCTTGCATCACTTACAAAATTACTAACAATTAAAACATAAATCATGCATGTGAAAGGCTTAATTATTACAAATTTAAAGAAATTTATTTAAGCAAGGTAATAGTATGAGCAAAAAAGAGGGTGATGATTGGTGATCAAATTTTATTAAGGTAGTGTTTGGTGTAAAAGCATTTAATTTTAGATATTTAATGTTAGAATTTAAGTGTAAGTGAAGTTTTATATGAGATAATAATGAGTTAAGAGAAGACTATATAAGTGAGAAGACTCATAAATCTAATGTCTTAAGATTTAAGATTAAGATGTGGTGTCAAACCTATAAGATAATTCTTGGGTTAATATGTGGTAGTATTATCTTGATTAATTTTTTTACTTTTACCCTCTCATTAATTTATAGATAACTAACAATATATATATATATATATATGTGTGTGTGTGTGTGTGTGTGTGTGTGTGTGTGTGTGTGTGTTTTGTGTAATAAAAATTTGTTATTTCAATACTATCAATTATGGCATAACAAAATTTGATGAAAAAAATATATATCATAAAGTCCAATTGTCAACAAGATTTCCAATTGCTCCATATGTCTTTATTATTGGTGAAAATTTTTTAGATAAGCATATGTTTATATAAATATTCAAATCAACTTTAGACATGTATAAAATTTTGTGAGTTATGTTTTATAAATGTATTTTTTTAAAAAAAGTTGATTACACATGTATAATATTTATTTTGAGTACCTATATAAGCACACACCTACCTAATAATCTCTCGTATTTGATAATTGAAGTGAAACAAAGTGGAAAAAAAGATCTAGCAAACGCACTTCAATTACAATAAAAATCCTTGAAGAATCAAAAGGTAGAATTATTTGCAGGGGATCCATGAGTAACCTCGGAAGATTTATTTGTTATCATTATTTTATATAAAAACTAGAATTGGTTGATGCCTACCTGTTGGGAAATTAAGTATGATTCAAATCACAACAAATATCATTGTATTTGTTTTACTTAATGTCATATTATAAATTATGAATAAAGATAAATGCCATTATAAGATTGTAATCTGTCTCACATAACATGATGCCTTGCAGAGTACGCAGACGAAAATCTTAAACAACACAAGAAGTCCACGGAAATGAAATATATATTCAGTATCACTATGTGATCGTGGATTCGAGATCAATGGTTTAGTTGGCATTGAAATTAGAATCAGTGACAGTTGCAACCGCCATATCATTTGGGCATTTGTGTACACATAAGTGTTTATGATTGCACATTTGTTTATTTATTTATTTATTTTACAAGACTGCACATATATTTTATTACATATCATTAGCTCCACATAAGTGTTTATGATTGCACATTTATTTATTTATTTATTTATTTTACAAGACTGCACATATATTTTATTACATATCATTCAGATGAGGAATGCATCTCGGGTCTCATCAAAATGATATAATCAAGGTTAAAATAAATAAATAATTTTTATAATTTTATTTAATTTAATTTTAGTTTTTATAATTTTTTTTCAATATCAGTATTTAATTTTAGTCATTTGAATTTTGATTCTTAAGGAATCAATATCTTAATAATTTAAAATTAAAACGACTTATACTTTATAGAAAATAAGAATCAATACCTTAATAAATAAAAATTATAGGAAATAAAACCTAACTAAGTGAAAAATATAAAGATTGATACTTTAACGATAACGATTAAAATTTAAATGAGTGAAATTATAAGGATCAATATTTAAAAAAAAGGCTAAATTAAAAAAAAAGCTGCTTTAACTATTGATTATGTACAGAAAACTTTCTTATACTTTAAAATTTACCAACTTGACTTCCTAAATTTATCAAATTGTACATATTGACTTCCTATAGAAGATTTTCTGCACATGTACACAGGGCTCATTTTACACTAATATGCATGTTTTTGTTAAATTTAGAGAGTCATGTTAGTGAGTTTCAAAGTACAAGAGAGTTTTTTGTTCTTGACCCGTAATTAGAGGGGTTTTTTAAATTTAGTCAAAAAAATTACAGAAAGCAAAATCTAAATCGGATGAAATTATAAAAATTATTTATTTATTTTAACTAATAATTAATTATTCACCAAAAAAAGAAATAATTATCAATGATTTTTTATGTCAAAATTATATATATACAATAATTGATTTATCTACCTGATGCTTTCTGAGCAGGAAATAGACCAATATCTATAAGTCCGATACTAGTGTAATATAATTCAATTTGACACACCTTATTGGAGCTAATAAGTAGTTCCCAAAATTAAAATTGAAGAACTAATTGAATGCCTTTCTTTTCATTGTCTGCATGTTCATGTTCTAGTTCATGATATTCCCAAAAGGACAGCAATATTTTCTGCCTTTATTGTATAAATATGTTAACATGGGCTCGTATCACTATTTTAATTAACGTGCTTCCATTCACCAAGTCGTTTAAATAAAACAAAGAAGATGAAGTAAAGAAAGAAACAGATAGGAAAAGACACAGTATTCATTAATCTTTGCATGCCTTGTGCCTCTCTCACAATAGGTGGGGCTGTGGGGGCAAAAGTATAATTGAACAGAACAAACGTAGCACACAGAATTTGAAAAAAAAAAAAAAGAGTGATGAGTTAATCAAATTGGAAATAAGCATAAATTATAAATTTCATTTGTAAGAGCATCATTTTTCCAAGTGTAAAGCCAATTTCGCTGCTACTTTCTGCTGTTTTCGCTTAAAGAGAGAACGTGAAGCTTATAAAAGCAGCATATTGACTTCTCGCTTTCATTAGGTCTGATTTCATTGATACACCTGCACATGCATTTAGTGATTTTACAACGCCAGAAAATAGAATCCTCCTTTTTCAGCAAATGTAAATCCTTTTTCTTATCTTATATGAAACAACTGCACACGCAAGATTCATTTGTTCGCCGAGAAAGAAAACACACACACACGGAGAGAGAGAGAGAGAGAGAGAGAGATCGGAAGATAGAATAGAAAGATCAGACAAAGCTAGATCCATGTCTGACTCGCACCTCACTTTCTGTTTTCTGTCATCCACACTTGCTCTTCTTCTAATCTTCATTCTCACCAAAAGAAAGCAACCAAGGCTTAATCTTCCCCCTGGAAAAATGGGGTGGCCCTTTCTGGGGGAAACCATTGGGTATTTGAAGCCTTACTCTGCTACTACAGTAGGAGAATTTATGGAGCAGCACATAGCAAGGTAAATTCAGCAGCACTCACAAAATTACATGAACTCTTTAGATTACATGGAAAAAACAACAAAATAGACTCAAACTTGCCCAATATCTGCCTGCAGGTATGGTAAAATTTACAAGTCCAAATTGTTTGGTGAGCCAGCGATAGTCTCAGCAGATGCAGAGCTGAACAGATTCATATTACAGAACGAAGGGAAATTGTTCGAGTGCAGCTATCCTAGAAGCATTGGGGATATACTTGGGAAATGGTCCATGTTGGTCTTAGTGGGGGACATGCACAGGCACATGAGGGCTATATCACTAAACTTTCTGAGCCATGCCAGGCTCCGAACGCATCTATTTAAGGAGGTTCAGGAGCACACCCTCCTGGTTCTAAGCTCGTGGAAGGAAAATTCCACGTTCTCAGCTCAAGATGAAGCAAAGAAGGTAACTAATTTTGTTGTCAAATTTGATGATTCTAGTCAAAGAGCACAAGAATCATTTAACTTCGATTAAATTGCAGTTCACCTTCAATTTGATGGCTAAACATATCATGAGCTTGGATCCTGAGAATCTCGAGACAGAGCAACTAAAGAAAGAGTACGTTACTTTCATGAAGGGGGTGGTCTCGGCGCCTTTGAATATTCCCGGAACTCCATACTCGAAGGCATTGAAGGTAATGATAATCAATTAATAACTACAGAAAACCTCATTTTTTTTTTTCCTTTCTTCAATTTGTAGTACTGAATTTTTAATCTTGTCTTGTAATGATTCTATATTTTACAGTCTAGGTCCGCCATACTGAAGTTCATAGAGGGGAAAATGGAAGAAAGAGTGAAGAGAACCCAAAAGGGAAATGAAAGTTTGGAGGAAGATGATCTTCTGAACTGGGCTTTGAAGCATTCAAATCTTTCGACCGAACAAATTCTTGACTTGATTCTGAGCTTGCTCTTCGCGGGCCACGAGACTTCATCGGTGGCCATAGCTCTAGCTTTTTACTTCTTGCCGGGTTGTCCTCGAGCCGTACAACAGTTAAGGGTAAGCAAGTGCGACGATGCCAATTTGTGAGGAATATAAATATTTTCTCAGTTCAACTTTAAACACATAAAAGATTCTGAAATTCTACACCTAATAATATTTTTTTTCATTTTTGTGGGAAAATAATAGGAAGAACACACAGAGATAGCCAGATCCAAAAAGGAAGCAGGAGAGGTGGAATTGACTTGGGATGATTACAAAAGAATGGAATTTACTCACTGTGTAAGTCACATGTGATATCTTTTATTGTTATTTTTTCTATAAAATAATAATTATCGTAGAGTGAGTTAGCAGTGAAAAATATTATATTGTATGAAGCCCATTCAAGTGTTTACAACAGAACTGCTTAGTGCGTTATTAGTAATTAAATTGCGCTTTCTTTGTGAAGGTTGTGAACGAAACACTTAGGCTGGGAAATGTCGTGAGGTTCCTTCACAGGAAGGCTATCAAAGATGTTCGGTATAAAGGTACACAGGATGTTGTTTATTTTCTGGTTGATCATTACTATTTATTTTTAGTTGAAAGATCAAAATTTCTTTTGCGGAGAAAAAAAAATAAAGGGAAAAGTTTGGTTTAGGTGTTAAATATCGTATTCAAAATTGAAAATGTTGGGTTTGTGTTTGAAAGGTTATGACATTCCATGCGGGTGGAAAGTCCTTCCGGTGATTGCAGCGGTGCATCTGGATCCTGCACTTTTTGACCAACCTCAGCACTTCGATCCATGGAGATGGCAGGTCAGTTCTACTTGTAACTATAGACTGCACGCCTTGTATAATTATTGTCCATCCTTTTTATTTTCTTCTTTTCTAAAGCCAATCCTGGCCTTAATAAAATATATTTTACAAAAAGTAAAAAAAACATTAATAAGCTGAGGTCCCTAGCACTTTCAGTTGGTCCTCGCGGTGGGTCCCTATACATAGTTACTGTCTTACCTATAAAATTTTTTAAATAGATATATGTTTACGTAAATATTAAATTAATATTAGATATATATAAAATTTTATAAATTATGATTTATTAATATATCTCTTTACATACATCTAAGTTGGTTTGAATATCAATATGAGTATATGTTTATTTAAAAATTTCTTATATCGTGTGTGAACAAAATCTAGATTTAGATACTCTATTTTCACTCAACAACATGAGAGAAAACAATACATATAATTTATGTTTTTATTTTTCATAACATAATATTTTTATGTTAGTGAGTAAAAAGAGAAGATTCTCCTTTTTCCTTTCACAAAATTTAGTTGAATTGGGGGTAGAGATTTTGCCAAAAAAAGTGTCCTCAGGTAATAGTTACCTGTAGTTGTAGTTATCTTCCTTTCTAGAACACAACAGCATTTTACGTTCGGCGTTTCTGAATCAGATCCCCCCGTTAGGAATAAACGCCGTACGACTTTGATGCTTGATCCGTTTGATCATTGTTGTTGACTTAGTCATAGCTAGATAGTCATAACGGATTGAGATTTTTTTTTTTAAATACATTATGAACTTTAAGGTGCAAAAGAAAATTAAGAATTTAAATTTCTATAAAATATAGTCCCATGTGTATATTTCGATTCGTGACTAATGACCAATAATAATACACACGCATATAAAGGTTCAAATCAACGGTATAGTCCCGTAACTAAATGATTAAGGGCACGATCGAGATTCAAATTATGAATTAATTAATACGCCTGTTTCAACGAACGTCGCTCAAAAGTACTTGAGGAATGATTAGAGTTCCTTTTTCTTTTCAATTATTAAGCATTTTTATATTACTGTGACAAATAAGCACCGGGGATATACTATAGTCTATAGATAGATATAGATATGCTACCTTTTGGCTACGCATAAATATAAATAAATAAATAAATAAATATATATATATATATATATATATATATGTCACCATGAAATTTTAAAAAATAATGATCAGGGATGTGGCCTACAACTACAGGAGAGGATCAGATCAAGTGAGTCTATCCCATGCATTTACAACATAGGCCATGTCGGTGGAAGCCGAGAGGTTAATAAGTAATGGGTTATGGGTGGGTGCATTCGAGAGGTCCTCTTAAGCGTTGGGACGGGGGAGAATATTCTGAATATATATATATATATATATATATATATATATATAATATATATATATATATATATAAAATGACTCATGTACTTTTATTTGTTTAAATTTTTAAAATAATTTTTATAATATAATATTAATTATGTGAGAAAATATTTAAAAAATATAAAATTATTTATATAATTTTATATAATAGTTTAAATTTTTAAAATAATATATTATTAACATTAAGAATGATCTGGTAGCTAGCTAGGGATATGCACTGTCTTCCACGGCGAAGGGGGATATTGTTGTGAACAGTGCGGGCGTAGCTCCCCATTGGATGCGATGATGATGACGACGACGATCATGGCTCTTTTGTGAACGTGTGGCCTGCCTGGGCCTGGGGTTCCAGATCATTTGAATTTTGATGCCCATGTGGAAGTGGGGCTCTCACATGCACGTGCATATGTGCTTTCTCTTTTTCTCAACTCGGGGAGTCTCAACTCCTACCACATGTTTTTTTCATAGAAACAGATAAAATAATGAAATTAGAGAGAAAAAATAATGGGACATGCATTTAGCCATGTGAGAAAGGGACCGATGGTGATTTGAGGGATGTACAATGATGGTCAGTTTTAGTAAAAGAGTAGGGTTACATACTTAGATGGTTAGAATTTAACTGAGATTTAAGTAATATTGCTAGATAAGACAAAATGATAAGAACGAGAGAAAAGGAAAAGAGAGAGCAAAGGATAGGTAGGACTCGGATTCAGTCATTCAACACTCGATAGATATGGCCTCTTGTCTCATCACACACTCTCCTGATATATGTAGATTCTGCATCCTGTTTTGTTATGTTATTTTGTTAGAGAGAGGACCATATGATATATCCATTAGAAATAGACAGTTCGATAAACCAAATGGATGTTGGTGGATGGACAGCCAAGTGATGGGTGAAATCCACTATTATGTCTGTCAAGAATGCATTTCAGGTTGAATAGCACCACTTTTATTTCAATTATATACATATATTGCATAGTAGTTAATCAATATTGATTATTATTAGTACTATTTTTTCCTTTGATGTTGATGTTGAGGTTGGGGCTGCAGGACAATAATAACAGTGGAAGTTGCCCAAGCGCGAGCACGGCGAGCAATAACTTGATGCCGTTCGGGGGAGGACCGCGACTGTGCGCGGGATCAGAGTTAGCCAAAGTTGAAATGGCCGTTTTCATCCACCATCTCATCCTCAACTTCCACTGGGAATTGGCCGATACCGATCCCCCTCTTGCCTACCCTTTTGTCGAATTCCCCAAAGGCCTACCCATCAAAGTCGAAGCCCACTCTTTGGCATGAGCAACCATCTATCCTAATGCGTATCAGCCTGATAACAGATAGCTATTGATAGCCTTTCGTGTTGGATAAGCAAAAGCCAGGCCTAGCTCATCATTTAGATCTTCCAGTGGCATATATAGCATGCAAATTGATTCAATTCAAGCCCTTTTGACTTTCTCGTGTTGCACGAACAAGAGGAAGACAAACGATACCTATTTGAGTACGTAGACATGCATTTGCACCACTTCTCTTCTCTCCATTTTCTTCTCCCTCTAGTTGTTTTTTTTTTTTTTCCTAGTACCTCATATACATTGTACATTTCATATATTCCTCCCAGAAGGGCAGGGCCAGTGAATATTTGTTCACTTATATGATTATTATATTTTGTATTTCTGTCCTCAGTGTGTAATCTTGCTTTTGTACTATATAATAATCTATCATGTACTATTGCTTTCCGCCACTCTTTCAAGTGAAAAGATTTTATCACATTGATTTGTATTTTTCCTCTAATTCTAAACTGATCCTAAATTGAAATTGTCACTCCATCACGTGAATGTAACTTAATTATATGTACCCCTGCAAGACACATGGTTACAAAGTACTGATAATTATGAGGAATAAAAAATGACAAAGTACTTAATTATACGTGATTTGTTTTTTTTTTTTTATACGTGTGACTATTCAGAACTATTAAATTGCATGTAAATATATGTTAAAACGTTTATGTGATTTTATACAAATTCAAAAGTAAATTTATGTGTAAAAAGAAGATACAAATTTGTGTAAAATAAAAGTGATGTGGAAATAGAAAAGCTCTCACACACCCCCCCTTCCGAATGATCTTTTTAAGAAAAGTTAAAAGGGTATAAACTGTAATTTACTCTTTTATGTAAAGCCATGAAGGAAAACGAATTTTAATCAAGACTTATGGTGTATTTTGGTTAGAAATATTTGAACATCAAAGAAAGGTATAAGCAGTATAAGAGTTTAATTTTAATTTACAGTTAATGTTAAAGAGTCAATAGTTGCCTTCTACCATATAAAAGTCACAAATTGACTATTTTGTGCTTCTACATTTGAAAATATGTTTACTTTAGAAACAACATGATCAAGTCAAGTTCAAAGATCAACACGAAAAGGAATATCATTAGTATTTTAACAAAGTTTACAAAATATCCAATTTAAGAACAAAGAGGATGAGAATGAATCAATTAAGAAAGGAAGAAAGCTCCTATTTCACTCAACACCAAAAATTCATTGTGTCTAGTCTTAGCATAACATTATCAACAAATCCACCCTGTCCAAGGGGTAATGACAGTCATGTGATATATTGATACGCTTAGCTCCAAATGCAACGATATTAACTATAGGCTATATTTGAATTAGGGATTTAAGAGGAGAAATGAGAAAAGGATGAGGGTTTATCATAAGCCTCTAATTGTTTGGAAGTTTTAAAATAGGAAGGGAAGAAAATGAAAATTTTTAACTAATTATCTAAAACTTTCTGTTGTTAATTTTTATAAATATTTTAAACTTACTGTAATTTAAAGAATTTTAAACATTCATAAAGAAAATTATTATTTAATTTCTCATTCTCTTTCCTTTCCTTTTCTTTCTTTTCTTTTAAAATCTCTTTTTTTTTTCTCCCATTCAAATTCCCAAACATTGCCTTAAGAAATTACAATAAAAGTTGATAATTGCATATGCATAGTCATCATAAGCATTTAAGAATTAACAAGTTATAGTGTTCGTGGGTGCAAGTTTTCTTTCTTATCTCGTAAAATAATTAACAAAATTCACATTGGGCCCAAATGGATGACTAGTCCAATGAAGTATGTTTGTTCAACGGTATTACAGATTTTTGTTTTTGGTTAATAACGGTATTATAGATCTAGATGTACACTGCCTGGAATGAACATTGACTTATGGGCCAGGCCATTTGATCTTGCAAATTACGCTTGTTGGGCTGATATTTTATAGAACTTTGATAACCAGGCTTTGGGCCACGTACATGATACAATGGTTGATCAAGGGTAGCGTCGGGCCAACTTTTTGGCTTCGCCCAATTCTTCAGTGTACCAACCTAACTATTGGTTCATACGATGTGTTTTTGACATTTTCCATACGTTTCCATTGTTCGGCTGCTTCCATCCCTAACCCCAAGCCTCGTAGTCTGAATGCAGTCGTACCTCACGAGGTCCCAAACCAATTTGTCCCTTGCTCAAGTTAAGCCTTCAATTTTCATTTGCCATGAACTTTGTCCCTCCTTTGCCTGTACGAGTGAAAGAAAAGGAATAAAATAAAATGAAACATACATAATTTTTAAAGTTAAAATATAAAAAAAAATTTATTCTCATTTCACTTTATTTCTCTCTCTCTTACCAAATAGGTCTTATCATTCTCATTTATCATTGTCGAAACTATAACCATTTTTTTCTTTTTTGACTCTCGCTTCATCCATTCGTCCTTTCACCAACTCCCGTACAGGTGACCACCAAACACCTATATCTAACACTATCGTCGCCGCCACCACCACCACACCAAACACCCTTTTGCACATTGGGCTATGTCAAGATTTTGATAAATCATTTAACATGTACACTAGTCAATTCCAGCACATGAAGCCTCAACCTTACGTGGGCTTGGACCGTTGAGTTGGACCAACTTATTTTGACACTTCTATTACAGAATGGATTCCTCAACCAAAAAATTAATGTAAGAGGTCCTTAGGTCTTCCCACATTGTCTATTCTTAGTAGCCTAGGCCAATAACAAAAAAATTGTTTGAGTTACGATGCTTTCTTTCTTTTTTTTTAAAAAAAGAACATTTGTTTGATTTTTAAAAACATAAAAATTGTTTGATATTCCGGATTCTCAAGTTCTCGAAATGTTTAATTGCTGGATCTGATGGATACAATAGTTGTCATTTGACGAACAAGTAACTGAAAATGACAAGCCGTTTCTGGATTTTTGGCATTTGGGGTGAACTCGAAGGCAACGTGGACAGTCTATATCGTATCAGTCGTGGCCAAAAGTGCACCATATAAGCTTCACTTTTTGTGATGCATCTATTTCTGCCTTGCCGCGTGTCTCCTCTTGAGTTCTCATACGTAGACCCCAACTTAAATAAAGAAAGGCCACTTTTTGTTTTAGTTGCCTGATACGAAGGTTCGGCAGCTAACCAAACCAACTGGTACAGTCTTATAACATGTTTGGGTAAAGTTTTAATTTAAAAAAAATATTTTTTTAAATTTTTTTAAAAAAATTTAAATTATAAATTATTTTAATCATAAAATAAATTAATTTAAATATATACTTATACTGTACTTTTTTCTTTTTTTTTATTCAATTGACTAATTCTAATTTTGTGCAACCCTTAATTTTTTTTTTAAAGATTAGGTGCATGTTTTGGTAATAAATTGTTTTTTAAAAAATTATTTTTTAAAAATATTTTTAATAAAATTTTAATTATAAATTATTTTAAATAAGGAACTAATTAATTCAAACCCACATTACATGTGTTACGAAATTTTAGTCTAAAATATAAACATTTTAATTTGTCAGATGTAGTTAATGAAATAATATTAATTATTTATTATTGTGCTATAACTTCTAACTTCTAAGTCCTGCAACAAAATCGAAGAGCAGTATTACAAACAAATGTACTCTTGTCACGTTTCATTAATAGCTGCAGTTACCGTTCCTTCCTCTGAAACAAAAGGCACAATGAACACCAAACAAACTTAGCAGCATGATCCGGTCCTTCTTGAAATTATTTTGCTATAATTTAAAATCTAATTTATAATTAATTTTTAAAAATTTTAAAAGCGCTATATTTTTTAAAAATAAAAATTAAGCTATCTATTTTAGTTGCACTTGAGAGTTGGCGTGGCGTTTCTTCCATTTATCTCGGTCATTAAGTTTTTTTGGTACAAAAAATTTGTCAAATAATCTCGATCATTAAAGTTTGCTACGTCAGAAAAGAAGAAACAGAATACAAAGACAGCACACGAGCTATTGTCTGTTTAGAACATCATTCGGCTTCCACTGCGCGACGCCGTGAAACAAACCCAAGAACACTAATACATATATATATAGAAAAAGCCCAGAAAGAGAGAGAGAGAGAAAAGATAGTGGCGGCGACGCACGCGCACAAAGACTCCGAAAGAAAGCGAGCTCAGCTTAGGTTGCAGGCAGAGAGAGAGTGTGTGCTGTGGAAATGTGGCGCTGCGTGGCTCGTGCACTTCTCGTTCCAGCTTCCGAGAGATCCATTCCTAAGGACCCACTTAGATCTCACGTTTCAAGATTTTTCTCGGTACGAAATGAATGAATGAGTGATCTGTTCCTCTCTCCGTTTTTTGCAACTCGTTGCGCTCTTTAGGTTTTCGACTTTTAGAGATCATTGAATTTTAATCACTTGGCTTTTTGCTTTTTTTTTTTTCCCTTTGTTCATACTTTTTCTTTTCTACCTTTACCTCATTGCTTGACCGAATTCTATTTGTGATTGGGCCTATTTACTTGTTTTTTTTTAATCACTTTCCCTGCGAGTATACATGAACTTGAGTTGAATTCCAATTCGTGTTAAGTCCCTAAAAATGAGAAAAATTTTAATTGTTGCAAAAGTTTAATTTAATCGGATGATGATCATTTCATTGTTCTAAGGATTTTCTTTTTCATTTGTCCTCTTCAACCGCCATTGATTTTGGCAGAAGTGGATTTTTATGTAATTGAATTTATTGAAATGAATTTCACTCGCTTCTTATGGGGTTGCGTTTTTTACTGAAAGTGCATCCTTTTGCTTGTTGTGCAGACTGGGGGAAACTCCTCATACAACGTGGTGGATCATACTTATGATGCAATTGTTGTAGGTGCTGGTGGCGCAGGGTTGAGAGCTGCTATTGGACTCTCAGAACATGGGTTCAATACTGCTTGCATTACCAAGCTCTTCCCAACTCGTTCACACACTGTTGCAGCTCAGGTATGAGATATTCGAGCTTTAATAAGTCCTTTTTGCTCTGCCATTTCTATGTTTCATATATATATATATATATATATATATATAACACTCCATTCTATTGGTATTATGCCTTTGTTCTGCTTTATATTATATATATATATATATATATATATATATATAGTTGCTGATAAAAAGTTTAGGGTGAAGGAAGGCTCTCCCATGTTCTGCTTTATATTAGTTGTTATTTATTTGTCATAATTTAGAATTCTTCCCTTCATTGGTCCTTTTTGTTATTGGAACTTTTGGTTGGTTATACTGTGACGTACTAGTCTGTATATGTAGAAGTTAATTAAGGTTTTGATAAATATATTTTTGAACAACTGAACGAGAGCTGTTGGCGATGTTTTCAGCTAGATTAATATAGCAATGGTAACTCAACACTTTAGACTTCTTTTTTTTTGGGGGGGTGGGGGGATAAAAGACACTTTAAACTCAACAAGGTAGAATATTATTTTACAATAATGAATGGGGATTTTATCAGCTCTTTGTCAACTGCACCCTTTTGATCCTTTTAAAAACAATCATACGAGATTATCTCACATCCTCGTGTTTTTATCTGCTTGTATAGTTAGTTCGTGAAATTAAATTTATTAGATGATGCACCAATGTATATTAAGTTGACATCACCACTCAAAACTTTTTCTTCTGAAATCTAAATATACTGGCCATGCTCATGCACGAAAATAAAATTCTGTATAGGGTGGTATAAATGCTGCACTGGGAAATATGACTGAAGATGAACTGAGGTGGCACATGTATGACACTGTCAAGGGAAGTGATTGGCTAGGTATAAACAAACTCACTCAATCTCAGAAATTTTACTTCTCATTATGTCCTACAAAATTTAATATAATTATAAGAAGAGTAGTTCATGAGTACATATTTACCAGCATTTTTCTTTTAGTATTTTTTTTCTTGTTTCTTTTGTGGATCTTAAAATGCAAGCTATGTTATCTACAGGAGACCAGGATGCCATCCAATATATGTGTAGGGAGGCACCAAAAGCAGTCATTGAGCTTGAGAATTATGGATTGCCATTTTCCCGAACTGAGGATGGAAGAATATACCAGCGTGCATTTGGTGGTCAAAGCTTGAACTTTGGAAAAGGTAAATGCAGATTTTGGAGTAGGGATATCAGCTTTTTTCTTTTGAGAAGAGTTCTGATCTTGGCTTCCTTATGTTACCATGATACAGGTGGTCAGGCATATCGTTGTGCATGTGCTGCTGATCGAACTGGGCATGCTTTACTGCACACTCTCTATGGCCAGGCTATGAGACATAATACCCAGTTTTTTGTGGAATATTTTGCATTGGATCTTATAATGAATAGTGATGGTAAGTTGTTACAGAAAATGATTTGCTTTCACTTAATTTGCAATCAATTAATTGAACAATGTCTCAGAATTCATAGGGAAGAATTTAATGAGCATATCATGACTAGAATTGCCTGCACAATACTGCAGGAAAAAGATGTCCTTAAATTAGAGTTTAATGCATCGCCATTTGTATTTTTGAGCCCTAGGTTTTTCTTTTTTGTTCAAATTCTCATGTATATAGTTCATAATGGGAAATTGAATCCATCAAATTGTATTTTATAGATAGTAATGTTTCATTTGATAGATAACAATACTAACATCAACAGAGAAAAGAAACCAGTTTTGCCTAGGCTATAATAATACAAAAATATCAGTAGATGCATTTTCTTTTTCATTAGTTTTTCCTGCATGACAATGGTGTCAATAAACGACACATAAGGTAAAGTAAGAATTTATAGCCATAAAAGCCTCACTATGTCAGTATGTCCAAAATGGTGTGAAAGCAATTTCAAAGGTCAAGTTATATCAAGGTGAATGTATCACAGATTGTTTTCCAGCCAATCAGGAAAATAGAGTTATCCAATACAATGCTATTTCATTTTTTAGCAATTCCTGGCTATATAAAACTATTAGGCTTTCCTTCTCACCTACCGTGCTAGCTCCTTTGGTGATATTATGACCAAAAACCAAGCAAAAATATAGGTGGGGGAAGGACAAAAAGTAATGTGTAAGATTGTTAAAATTTCAATGTCGAATGTCATTTTTATAGGCCTTCTTTATGAATATTGCACCAAAACTCTAACTTGCCATCCATTTTATTTATATTTAAGATGTAAGATTGCATTGGCAATGTTTATAGATCAGTTATTTTTCCCACATCTATTACATTACTTGTCCTGTACACATTGTAAATATGTTGTCTCTTGTTTGTGATGCTAATTGCTTTCTCAAATGTATACAGTGATGAAAAAAGAAAAGATGATATTGATTCTGTGCTGGAGTAAATGGTGAGGTTAACTAATTTTCCATGTTGGATATGTAGGCAGTTGCCAAGGTGTAATTGCCTTGAATATGGAGGATGGAACATTACATCGTTTCCAAGCTGCTTCAACAATTTTGGCCACAGGGGTACATGATTTTCTTTTGGATGTTTGACATTGAAGTTTTTTTTTTATTTTACATTTATTATGGATATTTGAGTATCAATCTTCTGTTTTACTTCAGGGTTATGGTAGAACATACTTTTCTGCAACCTCGGCACATACATGCACTGGAGATGGCAATGCCATGGTTGCACGTGCTGGGCTCCCACTTGAGGTTTCTTTTGTTCTCTGCAATATTTAGCTGATACCTTATGGAATGAGTTTTTTTTATCATTCTCATTCTCTTGTCATTAATTCTGTAGGATTTAGAGTTTGTGCAATTTCACCCAACAGGTATATATGGAGCTGGTTGCCTTATCACAGAAGGTTGGTAGTTTAAGTTCTTATATGCAAGCTGGGCTTGCCTTCGATTTCATCCTGTAATGCACCTTGTCCAATTAAGTTGGAATATATCTCATTTTCTGTTTTTGGACCTTGTAGGTTCTCGTGGTGAAGGTGGAATTCTTAGGAATAGTGAGGGTGAGCGGTTCATGGAACGATATGCTCCTACTGCAAAGGATCTTGCTTCAAGAGATGTAGTTTCAAGATCAATGACAATGGAGATTCGGGAAGGTCGTGGTGTAGGTATGCTGGCTTCATATATTGTGTTGTATGTCAAGTTTGCTTAGAAATATGCATTATTTTCTAGAATCATGATCGTTCTGTTCCCTGTGTTGAAAAATATTTATTCTTCCGGTTAAGTTGGACATTTTGTTATTATCATTCTTTTCAAGTAAGCTTGTATTGAAGGTGGAAATTAATTGCAGGGCCCCTGAAAGATCACATCTATCTCCACTGAATCACTTACCCCCAGATGTGCTCAAGGAGAGACTTCCTGGTATCTCTGAAACTGCTGCCATTTTTGCTGGTGTGGATGTTACAAAGGAACCCATTCCTGTTTTGCCAACAGTGCATTATAACATGGGTGGTATTCCCACGAACCATCATGGAGAGGTATGAAGCTAAAACCAGCTATTTACAGTAAGACCTCCAATTGAAAAAGGGGGGAAAAAAAAAGTAAGAAAGAAATAGAAAAGAAAAAGTAGAGGGAAAGAGTAAAACTTAGGATAATTGGTTACACATGCCTGCCTATGTATAATTTCTTATATAGCAACTGTTTACTGCTATTAGTTACTTGATAAATTAGCGTTCTATGCTTACTTTTCTCCATTCTTTTGCACACTGCACAGCTTTGCTCACACATGATATCTGAGCAAGAGCATATACAACAGAGGTGATAATTGTTTTTGTTCTGATAACTAAAATATTGGCCTTTAATTATGTACCCCTAAATCAAAAAGATTGGGCTGGACTAGATTATTCTATATTATTCTATAAACAAAATACCATTATGATTTTATATTCAGTTGTTATTACTAAATACTCAAAACAGTTTAATTAGATATTTACATCATATGAACGAGTACCCCTAGCTATAAAAAAGTTATCCAAAGTTCTTGGGCATCTTTTCGTATTGAAAGTTACTCTTTATTGTCAAGAAGTTATTAGATAACCTCTTATCAAAGTCATGTTAATACCTATGGATTTGGTTATTGACAGGTTTACCTAGATGTCATTCTAACATTTCTGTGAACCATTTTGTACCTGTAGCATTACTTTCATTACTATAAAATATATATTACTTATGTATGGTAACTTGCATGTTTTACTTCTACCTATGAGGGAGACTCTGGAGCAAATACATTATTTTGTCACAAATGTTTTTTCCCAAACGAATTAGTGCCTTACATTCAATTCCAAATGTAATTTCTCAAATTGCTTTTCCTGGCAATATGATTACAAGTTATACATACATATTTTCATTTCCAAAACTGGCGTTGTTCAAATTGAAATATAAATAGATGAAAACCATGATCAGCATGGTTTCTACATCCTGGCTCTCTTTGCTTTTCAAGGCCACCAAAATAAAATATAATCACTTATCTATTTAGTAAACAAATATAGAAGTGTTTGGTGGCTGTAAAAACTATGCAAATTGGAGTGACAAAACCTATGCAAGTTTTTGGAGGAGAAACTGAAATTGATCAAAGAAAATGAATAGATTTTTACAAGTCTAAATTTGAAAATATGGCAGCAAGCCGCAATTAGAGTTTGGTGGCAGCAGCAACTATGTCAGTCACTGACCCAAATATATGGTGGCACTGACATTGGGTGCTATCTGTACCCTTCTGTCTATGTCACATCACAAATAGCAAGATTTTTTTTATTGTGAATTTCTGTCTCTTGATTACTTAACTACTTGTTTGGATTAACAAATCAGAGTCTTATCCTGTTATATGTGTCCAGTAAGCACAAAGTAGTAGTCTTGTTCTTTGGATTTTTAATATTTTTATTTCATTTTTTTTAAAAAAAAAAAGAAAAATGGAAAACTGTAGTCTAATGTGCCATTTTGTTATTCAGGCGGTTACCATTAAAGGGGACAACCCAGATGCAGTAGTTCCTGGGTTGATGGCTGCAGGGGAAGCAGCCTGTGCATCAGTCCATGGTGCCAATAGGCTTGGTGCAAATTCACTTCTGGACATCGTCGTTTTTGGTAGAGCTTGTGCAAATAGAGTTGCAGAAATCCATAGGCCAGGCAAGATTCTCTTCAGGTTATTAAAATATATTGTGCACACTGAAATTAGTGTAATAAAACTGCACCTACTTTCCATTTTTCAGGAGAGAAACAAAAGCCTTTGGAGAAAGATGCTGGTCTGAAAACAATCGCATGGCTGGACAAATTGAGAAATTCAAATGGCTCATTGCCAACATCAAAAATTCGGTTGAATATGCAACGAATAATGCAAAACAATGCTGCTGTATTCCGTACACAGGAAACATTAGAAGAAGGTAATCCATTTTTCATCATTTATACTTGACCCCCATCCTTTCTTTTCTCAAGGTACATATTTCACCCTTACTGCTTCTGTAATTATCTTCTGCCTCTGAACTTCATCTGCTGCGTGGCAGGTTGTCAATTAATTGATAAAGCGTGGGAGAGCTTTCATGATGTCAAGTTGAAGGATCGGAGTTTGATATGGTAAAGCTTTTTTGGCCAATGTTTCAAGTATTCCTAGTATTTCAGGAATCTGCTTGTTCATTTTAAAAGTTTATTGGCTAAATATTCACAGGAACTCTGACTTGATTGAGTCAATTGAGTTGGAAAATCTTTTGATAAATGCCTGCATCACCATGCACTCTGCTGAAGCCAGGAAAGAGAGTAGAGGTGCTCATGCCCGGGAGGACTTCACGGTCAGTACGGTTTATTTTGTTATCTTCTATGCTAATTTCACACCATTAATATGAGTAGTGGTAATTGAATATATTCTTTTAATTATGCAGAAAAGAGATGATGAGAACTGGATGAAACACACTTTGGGGTAGGTCATGTTTCTATACTTATAGTTTTTATTAATTCTAGTTGCTATTTACAATAGTAGGCATTTGAGTTGAAGTTAGGTCTCGTTATTTCTAGTGGAAACCTTGATCCTTTTATTTTATCTAAGCCTATTGATTCTCAAGAGCACCAGAGCTCTTGACTCTTATAATGGTGGAGCAGACAAGCAGTCAACAAACTATTGACACAATAGTGGAGTTATATTGACATTATCTGGTGTTTGTATTATTAGATAAGATGATAAATATATGGTTGAAAACCTGATTTGTAATTTGGTCCCCCGAAGTTATCCTTGCTTGAAGATCCTCAGTCACTGGGTAGTTTTCATTCCGAAAAGGAAAAAGGAGGTATGCATATTCCTTTGTGTAGTTCTGGGTCAATGCAGTCTTCTTGTAAACACCATCAAATTTAAAGTGGCAAGATGTAATGCGAAATTGAGCAAGCATTGAGTTTTGGTGGCAAATCACTGCAATGGTTTCTGCTGAATAGTGGTATTTTGCTGGCTGATGACGGTTGATTTAGAGCTGTAAGAACAATGACTTGGTAACTTTGCAACCTACTAGAGAAGTTGAAAAGCTTATAACATCATTTATGGGGAGAGACATTTCAATTATGTTCCTGACCATAGGCGTGGTATATGTATTGGTTGGTGGCAATTAGATTATTGACTTATCAAAGCACACAGCTATTGTTGAATATATTTATTTTTGGGTGGGTGCAGTGGTTGTTGGGTCAGCTAGCATCAAAGAAGTGTATTTGGTTTGCCCAATTTGTTAACTTTTGTGTCAGCAAGTGCTTCTGTTAGCTAAGCTTTTGTGCATTGATTTGCAGATATTGGGAGAATGAGAAGGTTCGGTTAGATTACAGGCCGGTGCACTCGAATACTTTGGATGATGAGGTTGAATCATTCCCTCCTAAAGCTCGTGTGTATTAATACACTTTTGCTAAATTATTGTGGATGGCTTATACGGATTGTCTCACTAAGTGTGGAATGACTAGTGCAAGCGAAAAAGGATCCAATAAAGTGGCGTAGATGCTTGATTTTGATGATAGTTGTTGCATTCATCAACATTGTTGAACTGATCTATTCCAAGGCATCCTCATATTACATTGTCTGCATTTGCAGCAGACAACAATAGCAATACAATTCCAATAATTGTTAGTATATTGATCAATTTTGACTTGTCGATGTTGGTTATCTGTACGCTTGTAGTTTCTAATCTCTGTTTATTCAAATTTTATATATCTAAACAAATGAAAAAAAAAAAGCTAAGGTGGCTTATGTCAGAGTTTAAAACTTTAAATAAGTACATTGTGGAAAATATTGCCAAAGTTACAGAATCTCCCGCTATCATGTGACGCCTCTCTGTTCCAAGAGTCTCACTGATGTCTCCTACATGTTACGGCTGTTAAGTGAGACTTTGTTTTGAGGATGGAAGAAAGCACTTCTCGGCGTGTTTTTTCCAAGAAGAAGATAAAGATAAATTTATGAAATAGTATGAAACAATGTATCTTCATGTTTACAATGTATAAATATTTCATCAGCAAGTTAAGCATACGATGAAAATATATTATAACGATTATATAAATTAACATTTTAATTATATAAATCAAAGTTTAAATTTTTTGCCAAATTATGCTTTGACGGTTAGGAAAAGTTTTAAAACTTAAGCTTATGGTTTGTTTACAGATAAAATTCCATGTGATTCAGTGGTGGTATATCCGTTGTATTTTAGTACTCAATTTTTCTTATTATTATAATTTGTAATTTCTAATGGGGTTTAGAATAGCTTTGCCCAATAGTCATAGTTCAAGTGGTACTATTTGATCTAGGGTCAAATCTTCTGGACTTTATTTTAATTTACTCTTTTTTTAATTTACTCTTTCCCTCTTCACACGGATCTTTGAGTTGTTTGGAATATTTTGTGAGAAATTCTCATCGTTCGTAAGAACAAAAAAAATCTCTCTTGCTCGCAGGAAACAGAAGATTGATGCACTATCTTACTTCCTCCATAACTAGTTGAATTTTAATAGTTTGTAAAAAATTGTAAAGTCTAATCTTTGTATTGTTATCATAAAAAAAAAAAAGTGTAGTACACGCATTAGGATGTTCCACTCCTATCAATTAACATAGTCATGTTGTTGTCTGATAATCTAACACCACCTTAATTTTTATTTTCATCCTGCTAACTCGCTCATGTAATTTTATATTATTAAAAAAGTTTCACATATTCTTTTAATAATATAATAATATAAAATTAAATAAATTACTAGAAAAGTTTTATATACTTTTTAATGATGTAATAATTTATAATTAAATAATAGTATAAAAAAATTTTTAAAATTAAATCCTTATTTTAAATATCCTTTCGTTGAGGCTTGAGAGGCGGAGTTATCTGTTTTTTTTTTTTTGGGTGCAACAGCAAGAGGTGGAGTTATCTGTTTGCCCTTTCATCTTCATAACAATTTAAAAAAAATTCTTTCTCTGCGGAAGAAAAGTTTTTCGAGGAATAGTAATATGTAATTACGTAATACATTAAAGATATTGGTCCATACACTTAATTTAAATTTAAAATGATAAAAAAAAAAAGAATTGAGAAAGAAAAACAAAGAGAGAAGTCAAAAGCACCCACAGCTCGAATACATGCATAAACCCCTTCACATAAATAACGTTAGTTTGGTGCCTCGGCTTTCTCCTTCGCCTCTCTTATCTGCGTCTTGTCATAAGCTTCACGAATCAAGAATATCCCAAATGAAACGAAAATCATCAGTGTGGGATCTTAATTATTAGAACACTTAGTTTCCATTTCACCCAAACAAATACAAGAAGCAAATTAAAGAGGAAAATAAGAGCCATAAAAAGGTGTTCATATTTGAGAAGCAAATTAACCTGGATGATTTTCATGGATCAACTTATCCATCTCAATATTGGAAGTGGACTGGTTTCCACCATTAACCTTACAGAATCCTTCTTCATCAGACCTCGTAGCATACCCTTCCGCAAACGAGTTAGACATCACATCCCTTCACAATATTAAACACATGTTTACGTTAGTTTATTTTGTATTTAAAATAATTTATAATTAAAATAAATATTTAAAAAATGATTTATTTCTTAAAAATTAAGGTTTACCAATCACTAACTGATTTTAGTATTACACCTCCTTTGAGGCCTAATGGCTTTATAGTTATACATAGGTATTAAATCAATGAAGAATGAACTTAATCATAAAACTCATATGCATATCATGACGTATTCAGAAGAAGATATATTTGAACTCACCCTGCAGCCATCTCACTCTGGTTCTGGGTCTTGTCTATGTCACGAGCACTATCAGGGTGGGTGGAGAATCCCAGTGCAGAACTAGTTTTCCGACCAAGGTTGGAAGGGAGGGGTCGCGGAAACCAAGTGGGTGGTGGATAGTTTCGAAAATTCTTGATTGCGTGAAGCATCATACTCTTTAAATTAATTCTCTGCTGAGATCTTCAGAACTTAATAGCAGAGGCAGAGTGGTACTTATATATATAATAGTACATACACCGAACGAGGATGAGGCAGTGAAATTTCGCCAGGGGATGGGGTGGGAAGTCAAGGTCAGCGAACAATATCCGATGAAAGCGTTGGTTGCGTGTCTTGTAGCGGGTTTTATGCACTTTGCATGCAGACTGTTTCAAGACATTATGCTTTGTGGAGCATCCCAACAAATGGGAGATTTGTAATTAAATTTAATTATACAGTATTATAAATTTATTACTAAGTGAGGAGAACACACACTTATTACTAAGTGAGTAACAAAGACCAAAGACCTAATGACTTTAAATTTTTCTGTCTACTAATTAAATACTAATAACTCAAAAAAAATATATTTATCTCTAATTAATTAGCAATAATCTCTTTTTTAATTGAAGGTTTATTTTACTAAGATGACAAAATTTAATTGAACAATTAGAAATGGGACAGCAGATTAAATTCTAAGTTATAGTCTTCATTTGAACAGTAATTGGACTTTTTTTTGGGTAATGGGACAATTTTTATCTTAATTAATTACTTACGATATAGTATAAATTTCTTACAACAATGCCTATGCGGCTATTCACAAGAGGCTCTATGCACTTCTAACATGAGCCTTAAAGAATTAGCACCCTTTCATTAGTTGATTAATTTATAGAATAACAAATTAATATTTATTTTATTGTACATGAGATCTATGACTTAGTGTGAAGATGATAAGTTATAATTCAAATAAAATGACTTGAATGAGATAAAACTGCTTCTAAAAAATTTGATATTACTTAAGCTATTAAGATGTGTAATCGTGCTCTCCATAGTTATTTAACACAAAACAAGTAAGTTAAGATCAAAACTAAGATAAAATCTATATATATTTTGTGCTAAATATTTTATTGTTCGTCCATCTCAAAAAAGAGCACAATGATTAATAAATTTCTAAGCTTGCTTAAGCCTTTTAATATAGAAGCACAATGGATAATTTACGTTAGATCATGGGCTTCAACTTTTATGTGTGTTGTTGAAAAAAAAGTAATGCAATGATTATTATTTAAAACAAACATATTCCACCTTATTTATTTAAAGGAGACCCATCTTAAGGATATTTGTTTTATGCAGAATTGAATTTTTACTACTAAAGTCAATTTTTAAGAGAATCAAAATCCTTTCCTCTTGGACCAACATCCATTGGTTATTTATGACAGAATTTGTTGGATCGTCTAGACTTTTTTTAAATGTAACATAGCCTTTCATCTTTTAAGTGCAATTATCTTAAATTTAACTTTTTTATAATAAAATTATAATTTTTTTATATTATCATCTAATTATACGTTATTAAATTTTTGACTTTTTAAGTCATTATTATCTTAGTTAAATTCTTTTAATAATTTAATAATATGTGATTAAATAATAACATAAAATTTTATATACTAACAATAAATTAAATTTAAACTATTTATAATAATGACACATATGTTTGAACCTTTACCTTGTTGTAAATTATTCACACCCTTATTCATTACTTTGAATTCTCTCTCTAGTACAGAATTAGGCTTTATGATTCTTTTTATCAAACTTTACGGATTGCCTCTAATTATGAATTGAATACTAATATTCTTGCTATTATTTTTATACTTTCTAATAGATAATAACTTACACTTATTTTATTACTAATTACCTCGAAATTTCCTTTCTGGGTCAAAATAGACTGTTTTTGTTGTAGATTTAGAATTTTTGGTCAGGACCTGTTTTGTTTTCTCTTTGTTTGGTCATCATGACGTGTTTTGAATTATTTTTTTTGGTCATGGACCTGTTTTGGTTGAAAACCATAAATTTGAAGTTCTGTTGGGTAAAGGAATGGCATGAAGTGGGAACTTGTGGCAGCGATGCTATTAGAAGCCCAGACCCAATTAAGAAGAAGATCGGCACAAAACAAAACCCAAATAAAAAGATTCACTGAGTCCTTTGCCTTTGGCATATCGGCAGCTCAAATTAGTTGACCCTGCCTATAACATGGCAAATTGGGTAATGAGAATGCACAGGAGAAAACATTTATAAACTCACTTAACGTGTGTTTCAATTTGATTATTTTATATTTAAAATAGTTTTTAATTAAAATTTTATTTAAAAAAATTTTTATAAAAAAATTCTAAAATTTAATCTTTTTGAAACACTCGCTTACTTTTAAAATTTTGCTTTTTAAGTAACTTTTAGTAATAAGGAAAATAATTATTTATAAAAAAAAATATATTACAGTGAAAGTATTGAATAGTTTTTCTGCTCGCCACAGTCTCTAGCCACTTCAACAATCTTTTTAACCTTATTATTATTTTTATACAAAAATTATTTATAAAAAATTTGCTTTTATTTTTATCTCGTTTTTAAACATATATTTAAAAAAAAAAGAACAAATTTGCATAGATAATTTTTTTCCTTTTCATTTCCCTTTCACCAACGTCACCCATGATGCAAGTGAACTGAGTCGTGTAACTCGTGTTTGGTAAGAAATTGTCCCTTACTATAGCAATTAGACGTAGACCTTTTTGCATTTATTTCCACACGTTACCAGCGGATAAATAAAATTATTTCAAATATTAGTTTATTAAAAAAATAAACTTTTATACAATAAATATTATCTATTTTTAGTTTTATAAAAAAATATTATGTGAAAACTTTCAGAATTATTATTTTTATAAAATAAAAATTAAATATTATAATTTGAAAAATTAATTATCATATCAAAAGAATTTTTGGAATCAATTTTATATTGAGAACTCAGTATCAAAGTTAAAGAGGAGTTTAAAATATAAGAAAAACATAAAGTTATTTTGATTTTTCAAAATTAGCATGTATTTATTTTAATTTATCAATATTTATGTGAAATAAGAAAAATGCTACACAGTTATAATTATTTTAACTAAATATTTGACTAAATGAGTTGTTATACTTGTTAACTTTTTAATGCATGAATAATTTCTATCATTCTTTTTTATTTAATAATTACTGATAAATTTATGTGAATGTTGGCTTGATTTTGTCAAATTTTTTTTAGCTATTTAGCACTATTTGTGAAATAATAATGTATGGGTGTGTATTTAACACTAATAAAAGAAAACAAAAAAGCAATATCTTAAGTTAAAAGAAAGTGAGAAAGAAAGATACAAAAGTTGAGAAAAAATATATAATTCTGAGGACCAAAAAAATAGTTCTCAAATAGATAAGAAATTTTTAAGTACAATGAGTGTACAACATTTTTTTTATACTGTATTATTGAGCATGTATTATGTTAATTAAATATTAAAATTTATTATTAAAGTAAAAGACAAATGTAGCTCACGTTAATCAACGTGGCACACTTTTAATAGTGTTATGTAAGAGAAATATCTTATATTTAAAATTTTTTTGTTTAAACTCAATTTATATAAATTGTGTACACTAAGTTAATAAATATCTAATATATTATTATTTTATATTAAATAATTATATAAATTTTTTTGTGCCAAAAAACTATTTTACAATGAAAATGATAATATAGTGCTTATTTATTGACTTAATTTACACAAAAAATTTGTTTATAATAAGTATATATAAAAATTTTTCCAAATGAAAAGAGGAGACAAGTTAACATGTCAATCATAAATTACGTGTACTATAAATAATAATAATAATGATGATGATTAAATTCAATTTATCTTTCTGTAATTCTTTTAACACTTTATTTTATATGATTTTGTTTTAATAATTTAAATTATAAATTTATTATTTTTAACTAATACATTTATAATTTTTTTAATATCTTAATTTCATAAAAACTCATATAGTAATTTAACTACATATTATAAGATAAATGGATAAATATATAAAAAATTTAAGAATTTGATATTTTAATATTAAGTAAGTTTTGTTAAGTAAAATAAGATATTAATTACGTAAATTTACTAATTTAATAAATTATAATATAAATAAACACTTTAAAAAAAACTATTAAATATGTTTGATAATAAAATTACATGAGAGTAAATAGTTAACAGAACTAACTATAAAAGGGACAGAATAATAAAATTGAAACTAGAATATGACAAAATGATAATGCCTAAAACCACAGGGGACAAACTAAATTTAACCTTAATAATAATAATAATAATAATAATGGAAAAGACTCACCAGTTGCACGATAAAAAAAAATCAATGTTCTGAAAACCGGACCGGACCGATCGGTTCAACCGGTCGGACTGGGAACCGGTCTCCTCTCCCGTTCGGGCTGTTTCTCAAACCCGGAGAAGTCAAAAACCGGTCAAAAACCGGTAAACCGGTACTAAATCGGGTGAACCGGCCAAACCGGTACCGGTCCGTACGGTTACCGGTTCTAATTTTACAAAAAAAAAAAATGCCAAATGGCGTCGGTGCCGCGCTGCATCGCTCGCTGGAAGCCGGAAACAACTGTGTGCGAGTGTTAGTACCGGCGAATCAGCCCCCTCCGCGTCAACCATCGCCGTCGATAACTCTGATTTCGACGACTCCACTGCTTTTGTGATCCGAGCTCGCAACCGGATCGGCCTCCTTCAGGTCATCACCAAGGTTTTCAACGATCTCGGCCTCAGCATCGACAAGGCCACCGCTAAATTTGAGGGCGACTTCTTTATCAAGAAGTTCTTCGTCACCGATTCCAATGGGAACAAGATCGAAGACTCGGAGAGCTTGGAGAGGATCAAGCGAGCTTTGGCGGAGGCGATTAGCGCCGATGATGGGTCGGTTTCAGCGGCGACCGGCGAAGACTGTGGCGAGCAGAGGAGCAGAGCAGAGCAAAGGATAAGAGCAAAGGAGCAGGCAGTAGAAGATGGATCCGTGTTCGGTTCGGTGTTCCAGGCTTCCAGCTCCCAGCTGCTGCAAGTCTGAGGTGGCGTGATAGGCTGAGCAGCCTAAGCTCACTACAATTAAGTGCTTATGCAGTTCTGCTACATAGTCTGATAGTCCACTTTTTTTTGTTATTGTTGTTGTTGTATACTACAATTTAGTGTACTACAGTTTTGCTAGTGTATTACAGCTATACTAGTGTACTACAGCTGTGCTAGTGTATTACAGTTGTATTACACCTTGTAGTACAGGCTCTTCTCAATACTTGCATATAAAAATATTCTTATAATTTTTTTATTATATTATTTGATAATTTTAATTTAATTTATTTGTCTATGATTCCGGATATCACATGGGTGTTAATCTAGTTATCATTGAAATAAATATATAATATAATCATTAAAGTTTTAATTCCCATTGATACCAGAACCACGACAGAGGCCACTGATAAAACATCCCCAGAAAATGTCAATCCCAGATTGAATAAGAAAAGTGACGCATTCCCGCAGCGACAGGAAGAAATTTTGAAGCTTTTTTTTTTTTAAATTTTTTATAGTACTTTGGTTTTCTTCTTTTTAATTAATACTGTTCTCTTATCGTGTCCTTCAATTGTTCTGACTCTCAATAGTTTCTGTATTCTGTCATGGGAAAATATTTATTGTATATAAAAATAAATTTCTGTAATTTATATTAAAAAATTATAAATTATTAATTGTGTTAAGAAGAAAAAAAATAATAAATGAAAATAATAAAAATATATAAATAAAGTAAAAAAATATTATTTTAAAGTAACATTACTTTTGTATAAATCATCAACTCTAGATTGGTAGAGAAGGGCAAAAGCAGATAAGGCATTTAGCTTAATAGACAGGTTTTTTAAATTATTCTATCAGTCTTTAGAATGAGAAAAATAAATATATAAATATATATATATATATATATATTATATTTTATATATAAATATATATTTAATTATATTTCGGTTTGACCACGGTTCGACCACGGTTCGACCATTAAACCTTGAATCAGTATCTCGATCGGTTCAATGACCGATTCGGTTTTCAGAACCTTGATAAAAATACAAAGGATACACCAAACACGCAAATAGACACTCTTTTTGTTTTCTTGTTTTTGTTGGACTCCAAGTACGAACTCCAAAAGTAAAATAAACTTTTCCAGTAAATGTTCATTTTGCTCCACTTCACATTGATATTTTTATTTATATGTCACACTATATTAGTTATCCAATAATAATTAATATCATTAGATTTTATTATTTTAAAATTAATTTAATTTCATTTTAAAGATAAATTTAATAAATTTAATTAATATTAAAAAACTAATTTAATATATTTATAACTGATGACTATTATGATTTTTTGGTTTTTAATTATATTATTATATTATTAAAAAATTTTATTTTTTAAATAATTACAATTATTATAATTATCATATTAAGAAGCACATTACAAATATGAAATAAAAAATATCAACAAAGATAATTACAAAAAATAATAATGATAACAAAGGAATGTGCATCGAAAAATTATAACGATATTAACAAATAAATAATAAGAGTATCAATAATTTTTCTAAGTTATTTAACAAAGATATTAACAATATTTACAACTAAAATAATATTGAGAGGTACCTAAGACAATTGAGAGGAAAAAAAAAGATTTTGTTATCTATACCCGGTATTTATATTCACAAATGAATTTATATCTCCTTCTCCAAATTGTATTACATGTTTTCAATAATGGCCAACATAAATTAATGATATTGATAATACCTAAAATTTTAGAGTGTTACATAGGAGCATAAAGATAACGCAATGCTGATTTTTTTAAAAATAATATTAAATACATGTTATTCTAAGTATATTGATCACCACATCCATAGCATGTTTTAAATATATAAATTCAAAAAATTACTTTAATAATTTTTAATTTATAAAAAATTACTTAATTTATCCGTAAGTATCAGAAGTAAGACTATTAGTAAAAAATAAATAAATCTTTACATATAAAAAAATTGTTATACTTTAAAAATAATAATTAAAATTTTTCATAAAATTTAGATAAATTTAAGTATAATTATTAAATAAAATACTTATTTAACAAATAAGTCGTTTGTGAAAAATTTTAAAAAATATTCTGACTAATTAACTTTTACTTGTGTATAAAGATAAAAATTTTTATTATTTCAACCAGTTAAGCAAAGCTGCGTTACAAAGGCAATGACAGCGCATCATTGCCGTTCGTTTCGTAAACACCGTCATGATGACGTTATTTTCTAAAAATTCCCCAAGGAATAAATAAATAAAAACAGATAACAAAACCGCCTCAGCGATAAACGAGCCGCACCAACCATCAACACGCAACAAGAAGTAATCTTAGCCGTCCGTTCCACAAAGCCCCTCTATATATTAAAGCTTGGGATTTCCATTGTTGTCATTCGCCGCCTTCTATTTCTCGGTTTCTTCCCCTCTCCTACAAATCCAGATCTCGTTCTTGCTATATCTCGGCGTCGCTTCTTGTGGCCAGATCCGTATGGATCGGATCCAGATCTACTCGCCGATACCGGTTTCTGGAGGGTATGGCCAACCTTCGGTTGATTTTTCGCTTCTCAAGGGTTCGATTATTGCTATATGATCTGATTTTATTTTCTTGATCTATTTCTTTCTAGGTCTTCTGTAGATCTGAAGCTTGATGCCTCGGATCTGACGTGCAGAGTTGTGAGCTCCATGTTCGTATTGCTTTTGGAATCTGTTTCGTAGAAAATCGTTTGGTCTTGCCTGTGCCATGGCTCTTGAGGTGTTATTTTTGCAGGTATGTCGGAGAGTAGATGAACACAACGTACATCGTCGGAGTAATTTAGCAGGTGCAGCGATTTGCTGCCTTTTATGGCTGCTCCAGCGTCAGATGCTTGACGATTGTTTGCGAGGACTGGATTGGGGGTTCTCCGCCAGCTACTTCTTGTTGCAGATCAAGCGTGAAGCATGTTGTAAATTTAGTTAATGGATGTGAAGCTTTGTAGGGGGACAGAGTTGTGTGGATGTAGAAGATTTCGGGATGAAGGGCCTCAATAAGCGAAGGGGTTTTTGTCCTGAGTGATCTTTGTCATCCGACCTTTGCCATGGCAGGTGCGCTTGCATGGCAGGTCAAACAAAATCTTAATAAAAAAATTATTTTTTTGGTTTTGGGGGAGATCGCACGGGAGTTGCCCGGGATCTTCCCTCTGGTGTGGTGTGTGCTCCTTTTCGTTCTGCGTTTTTTTAATTACCTATATCTATTGCTCGACTCCGTATCACAACACTGGACGCGAAGGTTACGTCGGCAGATTTGCTCCAACTCCTCCCATCAAATGAGGTATCATCTATCATTTTGCATTGAAAAGGGTTCTGTATTCTTTATATCACATATCAACATATCTTTAATAGGCTCACGACTTCAAATTTAAAGAAAGTCAGTAAAAGAATTTTATATAATGGGCTCTGGGCATATTAGTTTTTGGAGATCATGGAGTTGTGGCTAGCTACCAGGTCTTATTTTCCAAGCCCCTTCCTTATCTTGTTATAAATTTCAAGTACTATCGATTTGATTTAGTGAACTGGTAATTAAAGTGATATTAATTCCAATTTTTGGGAATGTTTTTTATTGGCAGAAATTGCTTTATGGAGAGTTCTTCAATAGTTATGTTTTGAAAGGTAATTGGATGTTGGGTAATTCTATTGTTCTCTGGTATTTTACAATTCAAATTCTTGCGGGCAAATATCAATCTTTCGATTGACAATAGTCATGAACGGACACTACAAGTGAAACCCCTATCGGCCGAGTCTCAATTATTCATTGATTTTACTAATTCTTAAATTCCTGCCATTATTTCATGATATACTAATTTTATTTTAAAAATCTGCTGATTATTGCAACGAGTTTATTGTCCCCCTAGGAGTTGATAAATATAATATGACTTTAATGTACTTGTCCGATGGTTCCTCTTTGTATTGCCTGTTTTTGTAACGTTTCACCTATGTAATTGATCTGTATCTTGTATGGAAATAAGATATATACTTCGGCTGTCGAGGTTATTGACGCTGAACTATGTAATTTTGAAGCCTATGTTGTCAGGAATGTAGTTTGTACCATGTTTATAACAGATCTTCTAGAGGTGGTAGACTCTAATCCCACTTTTAAGGAAACGGCTTGTGGAGTCTTGAAGCGACAAGATCACAGTTCTGCGAGAAGCCCCTTGGATGTCAGGGATCTTTCTGTTTTAGGCTTTTGTCATCAATTCTTGAGGTGAAGATAGCTTTTATATTCGACTTATGAAGTAATGTGATCAAATATTCCATGTTGGTTGTCTACATTACCTCGTAATATTTAGTTTGAATATTTGATTATATTTCTAATATGTTGTGAAATTGTCAACAAGCGTAGTCAGAATGCTGTACTCACGTTTTCGTAAGCGTAGCATATAAGCGAGTTTAATGTGTTTTGTATCCAATATCATGTGCGACTCTCTGGGACATTATTATGTTTGTTGCCTGTATAAAAAATCTAGTTATCCTTCTGAAATTATGCTAGAGTTAGAATTTGATCAACACGGTTACCTGGTATCATCATTTTGGTTTAGGGCCCACATCTTTGTTGGCATATTATGCCATGGGGATAGTTAAACTATTATTACTTTGGAAGAAGTTAGGTTTGGTTTAAATGGGTCAAATTTGATGGGATATTGTTCGCGCCAAAAAGAAAAAACATTTTGGTTTAGGGGGATCGAATTATGTAGGGATCTGTACATTTAGAGCCTGCAGTTTCATGGGGAGTAAGATGCGTAATTTAGCTTCCAATATCTTAGTTGAATTAAATGTTTGACGGTAAAATGTGAACTTTAGTCGACCGTTCTATGTAAACATTTGTGCGAAATTAGGAGGAATCGTTTTGAACATTCTGATTGGTGTTGGGAAGTTTCTGTGTTGTGACCTTATTTTGTCCGCATCCCCCGACTCTTCTGTCCCTACGGCCTTGTTTGTTACGTATATGAGTATGAGTTTATAATGAGACTTATTTTTATTATTTGTTTGTCTTATTTTTATTTTTATTTTTATTTAATGATTATTTTTTATTATTTGATTGTCTTATTTTTATTTTTATTTAATTATTATAAGATAAAATTAATTTTAAGTGTTGTGATAGAATTATTTTATTTGAAAGTTTAATAAAAATATAATATTTTTCTCTCAAATTAATTGTAGCCCTTGTCACCATATTTTTTTCTTATAATTAAATTTTGTATTATTAGGTTTTATATTATCTTTTATAATGTACTAAAGAGGCCTAAGAATTGGAAAAAAAAAAGGATTTTATGATGGCTTTTGCTTTATATTTTCCTGTGAATGTTTTGGTATATAAGACCTTTTGTAATTAGCATATTTGATGAAGGTTACCATTTGTAGTAATAAATTGTAGTTCTTCTCCCTTCATTTCTCTCTTTACGAGCCATTGCACTACTACGAGAAGGTATATTTTAGTTTCGTTTCCCATTGTTAATTAATATAAATCTCCTTATATTTCTTGAAAGGTCTGCAAGCTCAAAATGGTAGAGCGCTCAAAGCATTTAAGTTTTGTGGAAGTTTCATAGGTGGACTTAATCTACATAAAAGGGCTGTGCTAAATCAAGTTACTGATCTAGTTCTTACAATTTTTGTAGATGAGATCCATCTAAGTTTCTCTTGATGCTTTGAGAGGATGGTGGTTCGAATCCACCCGGATCTGCATTGATTTAATTTGTCTTACATATTTTTTTAATTGTTGATTAATAAATAATACATTTATTTGGTATTGACAATAATTAATATATTTTTATTTTATTCTTTAAATTGAATTCTTTATTAAGAGAAGTTAAATTCATTTTATAGTATAATTTTCATTATTAACTGAAGGCTAGTATTATTAAGATATATTATTTTTTTAATCTATGAAGATGTATTATTATTCAAAATAATTGATGAAATTTTTTGTAAAGGAAAATGTAGGGTGAATAAGAGTAAGAATAACTTTAATATTTTTTTAAGAATAAGTGATTTTGTAGCATTGTTTTATCTGACAATCCTGACTAAATGTGATACTTCTATAAATAACTTAGTGATGTATTTTAAACATCAAATTAAATTAAAATGAGATAAAATGAATAAATTTAAATTATATATGATTGTAAACATTGAAATTTTAAAAATAGTTTAAAGACGAACATTTATTTATTTTTTTGGTGAGGGAAAAGATGATAATAGCATTAAATAGGAACAACAGACTCAAGCACATCATCGAGGAGGGGGAAGGCTAATCTATGAGCAACTTCGTTAGTCTTTTTCTTAGTAAAGATACTACATGACATAAAACAAGATTTCAATGTTCTAATATCATCATAAATTGAGCCTAATTCTGAATAATCAATGACCAGTCACTTTCAATCATCACCTCTGACCAGCCCTTGTCCATTGCAAACTTTAAAGCCTCCAGCTATACATGCTCATACATGCTATCGCATTTATTTTGTTCAATACTTTACTATTCAGGATAAAATTTACTACATTCATATAAATGTATGAAATGTCTCAAATTTAAGTCAATCCTCGCATTCATGTTTTGATGGATTATTTGCTACTATTGTCATCCTTAATTCTATCTTAATATTTTTTTTTTGACTAGATTATAAATTACTTTATTCAACTATGTGTAGTGCAATTTATCCCTTGAATAATTGGTTAAAATATAGAAAATTTCTTCTAACTATAGGTCATTTGTAAAAAAATTCTTATAAAATTTCTTCCAATATATTTTAAAACTTAACAACACAATTATCTAAACTTACCAAAGTGTATATCTTATTATAAATTAAACCTTCTATGTATGTGTAAAAGACCTACTGTAGACACATGAGATTTTCTATAAATAATTTATAGTTGGAGAGATTTTTTGTATTTTAGCCTAAATAATCATATGTTATATACAATCTATCTCCTTAAACTTACAACATTGTATAATTTGAAAATTATGATAGTCCATCTAAATCTCCCATTGATTTGCTTTTCAATAACAGCTAGCAGCTACAGAGCAAAAACAAGAAGAGCATATCAAGCAAGACTAGGAACAAATAGAGTAAATAAAGACCATTAGCTGATGAATAAAGAGTAAACTGGTGCAACATATAACGATAAGTAAATAGCAACTACACTAAAAGCTGGAAAAGGTGCGTATTCCAAGGCCAATAAGGAACCAATAGCCAGATCAAAGTATACCAAAGGAAAATCTATGCGAGTGGGCTAATTTGGATCCACAGAAGTTGCTTTTTTTTTTTTCTTTAATGTATGTTGGAGATTGTGGAAGGACTGTTGAAGCTGGATAAGATGGCTGGAAAACTAAAAAATTCTGCTTGTTCGTGTACAATAGCATTGACAGTGCCTACAAGGTTCTGTTTGTTCATGTACAAGAGCATTGACAATGCCAAAAAAAAGAGTTAGAAGAACCACACAAGGAATTTGAAGCCATTTTTTGCATTGTCAAAAATCAATCGATGAGTAAGAAGCCAAGAATTTAATGAAGGGTTGATAGAAGGCTTAAATTACACAACGTTATAATTTTAAGGAGGTATATTGTAACATATGATAGTTTAAGGGGACATACTGCACCACAATCAAAGTTGTGGCCATATATTTTTAATCCTCGTTAAGTATGTTAAGGCTTCTTAGCTTTATTTTAGTTAGCATCTATGCTTATTATTTCATGATATAATAAAAGTAGCAATCATCTTATCATAAAATTTTTCATTTTTACGGATTAGAACTCGATCCTGAGCGTGAGATATTTTATGACAGACATTGTTGCCACTTAAATCAGGCCTCAACCCACCAACTTTTCAACACGCACTCATCTGAGTACTTCACCAGGACACTCACTTGCTGGGCGTGTAGTACAGCCCATTTGTATTGATCTGACCATGGCCTTATCCTTGCCACTACTGGCCCCAAACATTTGTTAAAGTATCAATATTTACTGATTGAGGACCAAAAACAGTTTTGAGCTCGTTTAAAAGCCCATTCATTCAAATGAAAAATAATAGGCCCACATAAGAAAATGAAAAAAATAACAAAGCCACAATTATTCAATTGTTTGTTCTTCCTTGCCATGCTTAAACAAATGGCTTCTGATGACCAAAAAAAAAAAAAGAGTAAATAACAAATGGCTTCTCCCCCTTGTGTTCCGAGACTAAGCGGTCTCGTTTGGCTGTTAACGAGAACGATGCCAATGTTCCATAAGACTTCACGCTAGTTTATTTATATATATTCTCACTATGTATTATAGTAAGAATATTCATACACCTTTTATCTTTGAGAGATTTAAAACGTTTCTAAGTTGAAGCACCACACGAATCAAATACTAGTTATTAGAAAGATCAAGATTCTTTCTTATTAAATAAATAATATAAGAATATTCTATTAAAGAGAAAAAATAATAATAAAAATTTTAAAATAAAAAATAAATTTTATAATCTATTATGGTGAATTTTAATATAATATAATTTGTGTATATTTTTCTGACAAAATAATTTTATTATATGAGAGAATCCAAATCCATTAGTAGTAATTGGCCTCCCAAGAGAGATTATTGCAAAGACATATGTTACAACATTCGATTGTATGTTAAAACAAGTAGCTTATTTGACATATTCTGCATAACGAGATCTATATTGAAATGAAATATTTTTTTGTTGATTTAATCAACGGTACACCATGTGTATTAAAGAAATTTTTTCTTATGAGATACTTTTTTTTTCCCTATTAAGCTTAAGAACTATAAAATGCAAATTAGAAAATTAAAACAAATTTGCATTAGATATTAGAATATAATAAAACAGGAAAACAATCTTGGTTCTAACGTTCGCACCCTTTCGAACAATTTTTTTCTCATTTTTAATAAAAATAAATTTTAGCAATTAATCAGACAAATAATTTGAGTGATTTTTTTTTTTAAATTTTTGCAATCCAATCCACTATTCTGATTTTTTTTAATTATTGATTTATGTTGGGGCTCCTCCTGCATTTCATGATCTTAGCCTCACACAAGTGAGTTTGTTGTTCTTTAAAGAAAAATGATTTTAAAATGTTATTTTTGAGATTTTGCCATGCCGTCAAGAACAAGTGTCTAGTAATAATAACCACAACAATTTCGCTTTTTTTTTTCTTTTGGGCACAAACAATTTGGCTTTTATTAACCACAAATGTTGGTTGAGGTTGATGAAAAGTTGGAAACAAATGACCATAGTCCAGAAGTCAAGAGCCTTTTTTTTATACGTGGTTAGATTACACAAAACATATTGAAACTTATAAGACACTGTTACAATTTTATTATAAGCTCTTTTTTCTTTTTACGAATGTTATCATACTTCTATGTTTAATTCGTCAATTGTCATGTAACCGCTTGTTCCCCCCCCCCCCCCCATTCCATCCATTTCGAATTTGTAGTTTTCATTTTTGCCCTAAACAAATTAACTAACAAACGGCTAATTAACCAAGTAATTCAAGCCAAATTAAATAAAGAACAGCGATAATCTACCATGCAGAAGCTTAAATTATTGAACTTATTTATTTATTAATGAAATTTATGCAAAAATTTTATTATATAACTAAATGTTATAATTATGTTCACAAAAATATAGTTTTTTTTTTCTAAAAATATGTATGCTTTCTTTATATAAGTCAGGCTTGTTTTGAAAAGCACCAACCTTAGCTTAGCCTATTACATAAAAAAGGCTTTTTTGAGGTTTGCTTACATTAGATATAAATCTTTTAGTTTGAGTGTATGTTTAGTTTGAAAGTAAAATAAAAGATAAATTTTTATGAGATAAATTTTTTTATATAATTTTGTTTAAAAAACTCATCCGATAAAAATTTATTCTCAATTTTACCTTCAAACCAAACATACACTAAGTTTTTAAGTTCTCAAATAAGCAAAAGATTTTAATAAAAATTAATAAATTATATAAATATATAATAATAAATTATATAAAAATATTATAATTTTTTAATTATATATAAAATAAATAAAAAAATCAGGTCTAGTTAACATTTTTAAAAATCTATGAGTGACTTATTTAGTTAAAAAAATATTTCCAACAACGTTTAAATTAGATAAGGGCATAAGCATTAATAGGCAGTGTGGTCTATTTTCAACGCCTAGATATAATAATGTTTGAAAATGAAACGTTTAATACACTTTGGTGGTTCAATGGTTAAGTAGTATGTGGTGGAAATTAATGGCTGTTGTACTAGGCAATTGATGGATTGGGAGAAAATAAAAAACCATTGCATTTCATTCAACAAAAAAAAACATTGCATTTTCATTTATGTGATAGAAACTTGTGCAAGGTACTAACATGTATTAATTTAAATAAAAGTGATTTGAATTATATATGTTATTAGTAAATCTTTTCTCACAAAGAACACAATTGAAAGACAATAAATTAATCCTTCATTTTAATATATTCTAATGCGCCAAAGAACTTGTGCTAGGCACTCCACATGGAAGGCATATGGCACTTCTGAGACTCAAACGGATGGAAATGGGGGAGTGGTGACCTTCTAGAGGGCGGCAGGTATTTGACTTGAAACTTGGTTTGACAACGATGCCCATTTTCGTTTTCAACATGGGAATTAACAATTGAATAAGTCCAATGTGCGTATTTCGTGGACAATTTTAATAACCTCACGTCTCAAATTGAATCCCCGAAAAGAAAAAGGAAAACTAATTATTTTGGTGTAAGGAATATATTCATAAATATTTGATTCATTTAAACTACTCTATTAAATTAATTTTTTTGAGTTGAGAGTAATAATGATAAAGTTTTTTTTATAAAATATGACTCTCAAAAATCAAATTACAATTCTCATACTTTATAACCTAAATCAACACCTCGTGGGTAAAAAAAAAAGAAAAAATAATTGAATTCTAAAAATTTAATTATAATATGAAAATGAATCTTTTTAAATGGATTAATTTTAATTTTAATCTATTTTTAGTATAAATTTTTTTACATTATTATCAAATCATATCTTATATAGTATTTGAGTTTTGAGTAATTATTATCTTAATTAAATTTTTTTAATAATTTAACATCTAAAAATTAAATGATAATATAAATATTTATATATTGAAGATAAATTAAAATTAAACTATTTTATAATAAAATATCCTATGGATCTAACTTTGATACCAAATTGGGCAAATAATTGAACAAATTTTCATCTAAATTTCATCCATTCTTAATATATTTTACGGCCAATTTAAAGAATTGACGCCTCATGATTCATGGGTTCTGTAAATTGGTGAATATACATACATATAAAGACACACTTAAAAAAAAAAAAAGAAAGAAAAATTTCTTAGCTAATCGAGGGGAGCTATTAATTGTTGTACCCAGAAAGAGCTCTTAATTTTTGTTTCGTGCGATTTTGATAAGTTTCTATCATACAATTTAATTACATGGTTACATCATTTAAAAATGACGAGTGAAATAATCAAATTTCTTTTTGCTTTTAAAATTAATATTTAAACAAAAATTATTTAACTTACTATTTTTAATGCACCATGCACTCAATATATATTATAAAAACTACTGATAGAAATTGTATTTAGTTAGTTATTTACTTATATAAATAGACTCAAAGTGATCAATTAGAAAATAAGTTGATTGCTGTAGAAATTTGTCATCGTGATTATTGGAATTTTCTTTGACTCGAATAAGGAAAGGTTTATCATTTTACCATTAATTCCATTCTTAGTTGTATCAATAGTGTCTATTGAAAAAAATAATACTAAAAATTTAAGCATATACATCTAAGAACGGCACATGCCTGCATTTTCATTGGTTAATATTTTATTATAATTTAGAGGTTTACATGCATGGCATATGGTTACATTTGTACTTCTGTTTTTTTCCCCTTTTTTTGGCATCGGATCCTCCACGTGTATCTCATATCAAATAGAACATTATTTTATTTAGTTCGTGGAACACATTGCAACATAATATTAGGAAGCAAAAAGTCATCAAAATGCACGTTCTAGCATCTTCAAAAGTCTTTTTTTCCCTTTTATTTTTTCTGCCTTTCTATTATCGGGATGGAGGTTAGTGCGATTTTAGCTAAGGAATGAGATTCTAAGGATCGTGATTGAGATATTATTTACTTTAGAAATGATCACACCAATAAATGTTTAATTTGTTTCTGAAAGACTTGGACGATGTCAAATTAGTTTTTTAATTATAAGAACATCAATTCAAGTCTTTAATCTTATAATTTGGTATCACCTTAGTTCAACTGTGGCCTTTCCTGATAAAGCCGATAGTGAGTGACATATTATCTTTCTCATGTGATATGTTTGATGTTTCTGTGGACATTTATGTGATATCGTGACCACATAACATTAAAACGGAGCCTCATGCATTTCACTTGGTGCATATGAAATTTTGGAAAATTTCAGTGAAATTGGAATAACCTGTCACGTATATGTTCTAATTAGTGGTGGCAATTGATTCCATTAGTTCACCATTCATTAAATTTATCCATATATCTAAATTAAATCTAATCCATCTAATTATAACAATAAATTTAATAAATTAAATTAATTTTAATTAATAAATAGTTAATAGACCAATCAAAATATTTATTAGATATTTATATAATTTAAAAAATATAATATATTTAAATATAAAAAGAGTCTAAATGTATCTAGTTGACAATTAACAAATTGAATATGCATCCATTAAAATGAATTAATAGATATCTATTATGTATTTTAATAAGTAATGGATAAATTGAATAATTTTAATAATTTTTAAATAAATTATAAATTAATTATTAATTTATTTTTTAATTCATACATTAATGATCTAATCTAAACTATATATAATTCATTCATTTATCATATCTAATTCTAAGAAGCATCAAGCATGCTATATGAGAAAATAACGTGTCACGTGAGATTTTCTCTAATAGCTTCGTTGCCATGATATTAAAGGACAAACTTAATATTATCCAAATGTTTCGAAGATAAAATTAAACATTTAGCGGTATTTAGTTTCGAGATAAAATGAAAATAAATATTTATAAAATAAATCTTTTATATTAAATTATATAAAAAAATTAATTTCATAAAAATTTATTTTTAAACTAAACATACACTAATTACTAATCACACGGTCGTGACATCCTTTAACGAAAAAGAACACAGAAAGCATATTTCAAAAAGATTAAAAAAAAGACATCGAGAGCACGTGTAAGTATATTATACTATTTTAAGTTTTAATAGACAAAGGAATTATAAATTTGAAGTGCGATCTTGATATGGATCATGATTATGTAATAAACCATACATGGTTGAATTTTTTTTTTTTTTGCACAATTTCATATTTCACTATGTTGTCTTTAATTTTAAATAAAAAATTATCAAACAGATGTCAATACAAACATGCAATAGATTAAAAATTAATTAATAAATATTGATACAAATGATAAAAAAAACTAGTTACTGACGTGTTATTAAAAAAATAACGCAACAATAAAAAAAATGTAGTTGCAAAAATAATCTCTTCGCTCACAATAATAAGACTTTATTCAGCTGATCATTCTTAAATCTAGTAATGTTGAAACTTGAAAGTGAAGTGCACTAGATCACCCTTTACTAATATGTTATGAAAAAAGAAGAAAAAAAAAGTACATATTTCTTTTTAACAAATGTTGGAAGTAAATACTTAAAAAATATTAGTATAATAAAAGTAAGTTATATCTATAGACATAAATGTTGTAATTTAATTTTTGAGAGTCACATCTTATGAGGAGAGTTTTAGTGCAGTTCAAATAGATTAAATCTTATAAAAATATTTTTGATTTACACAAAAAATATTATAATTAAATTCTTTACCCAAAAATAATGTGGGAAGTAAATTTGTGCCAAAAAAAATTTGTTTCCTTTCTAAAAATATGCCGTCATAATTGGTCCTCCTCGTCTTCTTCAATCGGAAGATTCTAGCCACAGTTGATTCCTTTTTTTTTTGTTTTTTTATAAATTAAAAATATTTTTATAAAATGAGTTTATTTGAATGGTTTCATAAAAATAAAAACAAAATTCTCATATTTAAAAATATAACTAACCTTTAGTACATTAATTTTTCTTAAGTTTCTTATTTTTTGTTTTATACTTTTATCCCATTTTCTTTATTTATGTGAACTGAAATATGACAAGAAGTAACCTGGAATGTACTATTACTGTACCCTAATTAAAGCTTAATAGTGTTGATTTGATTTGATTCTCTCAAAAAAAAAAAAACAAAGTAGTGTTGATTTGATTTATTATTATACCCTAATTAAAGCTTAATAGTGTTGATTTGTTTGGGGCCGTAATAATTAGGTGGCAGTTTGTGAGAAGTCATTAATTTAAATTTTTATATTGTTATCAGTTTTAATTAATAATTTCATACATTTTAAGAAAATTAATGATTTTATGCTGGTTGAGAATTTAAATTATATTATATACTTACTATTTGTAGGAATACCAAAAGTGAATATTTATTTTAGTTCTCTAAAAATAAGAATTTACATTGATATTTTATTTATAAATAAATTTAATTAGTTAATGTTAATTTATGTTATTGAATTGAAATTTAAAGTAATATTAAATTAATTTTTAAAAAAAATAAATCTAATGATATTAATTATTATTAAAAAATTAATTTTATATTACATATAAATGAATGAGTAATATAATGACATTAAAAAATCAAAGCAATGTTACTAATATTTTTAGGAGTTTTGCTTATCGTTTTAACTTAATATTTTTGTCTATTTTTATATTTGGTGTAAGAGAGTTTTTTATTTTAAAATATTTATCATTTAATAATATTAAAAAAATATTAATTATTTTTAATTTTATATTTATTTTTTAATTGAGAGTTAGAGAGAGAATTAATGAATTAAGTGAAATTAGATAAAAGAAAAATATTAATGAAATGAGAAAATAAATAATTTAGTCATATTAAATTATATTTATCTATAATTAAAATTATTTAAAACTTTTTTAATTTTTGTATAATTACTTTAAATGATAAATAAAATATATAAGGAGAGTATCTTTTTAATAATTCTCTTAATATTTAATAAAAAAATATTAAATAAAAAAATTAAAAGTATATAATATTTTAAAAACTTTACTCCTTTCGTCCATTTCTATTTATCGTTTAAGGTTTTTGTATAAAGATTAAGAAAGTTATTAAATAATCTCAATTGTAGAGAAATATTATCTATAATAACTAAATTATTCTTTCTCTTATTTTATTAATATTTTTTTTAATTTCATTTATTTTACTATTTTTTTTCTGTTAAAAAATAAGAGTAAAATTAAAAAAATTAATTAATATTTTTTAATAATATATATTATTAAAAAAAAATTTACATGATAAATAAAAATGAATGAAAATAGTATTAAATACTTTCTTTACTTAATAATTTAAAAAATTATTAAGACGGTGAATAATGTAAAATTATTCTATTTTTAGAAGATAAATGAACATTTATTCTAATATGAAAATAAAAATAAAATAAACTAATTTTTATAGAAAATTAATGATAATAATTGATGCTCTATTTCAATGGGAGGGGAGGAGAAAAGGAGTCCCACCTACTCCCTCCCACTGTCCCCGCGGCACTCTCTCTCTCTCTCTCCGCCCCCTCATAGCCGCGGTGTGGACTCAACCTTACTAAATGACATTCTCGTGAGCCTTAACATCAGACAGCGGGGAGTGATCCCAAGGGAAACGCACGCACTCTTAACTCTAATTCCTCGTCTTCGTAAAAAAAAAAAAGCTCGAAAACAGAATAGCATAGCGTATGCATAGCATAGATTTAAGGTTTTTCCTCAGCTGAGAAAGCACTTTCGAGTTTCAACTTTCTCTTCTCTCCTCCGTTTCTCACTCCAGGTTTGTACGCTCTCTCGTTCCCTTCAAAACACTAACATTATTTGCAATTTTGGCTACAGTCACTGTTCCTTTCTCTTTTCTCGACATGGATCTGTTTCACGGATTTGTTTCCCTCTACAAGAATATGAATATAGCGTGTTTTGGAAATCTGAAGAATCGTGTTCAGCTCTTCTGTGCTGCTACTTTTGAATTATTGTTCCTTTAACGTTTCATTTGAATGCTTATGGGATTCCTCTGATTCGAAACATGTAGATATGTTTCAGTTCTGGATTATTTTTTTTTTTTCCGTTTGTGAGTTTGAAATGCTGATTATATAAATTTTTACTGTTGAATTAATGGGTGTGAGTGAAGGGGAAAGTATTTTTTTTTTCTCTTTTTAAGATGATTTGCTTTGAGTCAACGCTACCGTGTGTCAGTTATTATAGACGGAAACTCCTTCTTTGTTGATTTGCAGAGTAAAAGGCCAAAATGGGGTTCTTGTCGAGTTTATGCGAGTATTCTTTTTATCCCTGTTGATTTTTTTTAGCTGTTCATGAGTGTAAAAAATGGATCGGTTTGAAAAGAGAGAAACAAAATTGAGGTTGAAAAGGTTGACCTTCGTGTTCCCAAAACGTGTTGGACTCGGGGAGGGGAACTCCTGCAACCAGTCAGAATAGGTGGCTGTTTTTTAATTTTGTCTTTGTTCTAGAAATCAATCATTCTTACGTTGTCAACTTGATTATTCGATGAACAAAGGGATACCACAAAGATGCCAGTCTTTTAATACAAATTTTGAGAGAGTTTCGTACAATAAAATTCTCAGGTGCTTCTGTTTGTTCTGATCGAATTCCAAATGAGATGCTAATGCTATGCATGTGATTGAGTACAGGAAGAGTTATTGATTATTTTGATTGGAAACGCAAACCTGATGCTTATTGAGGATCTCTCATTTTGATGTGCATTTTTAATTATTTTGAATGCAGATTCCTTTGTTCTCATGTTGCAGGCTCACAATATTATAACCTCTGTGTATCTTATAATACATTACATCTTTCATGACTCTGTAATCTGGTAGATATTAGGTTTAAATTAGAAAAGTAATCTTATTGCAGGTTGGGGACTATATAGGCAGTCAACATGTTCCTTCTTCGAAGGCAAACCCAGAATCAGCAGGAGAAGGATTCCTCACATCAAGATGCAAAGGTAAACAATTTTAATATATTTTTTTTGAAACCTTTTGTTTAGTCAGTTTGTAGCTATGTATACTCAGAAATTTCATATAAGATAGCCACCAATCCCAAAGAAAAATAGCTGTTGATTTTGAGTGCATTACATCTCTCCATGGCATCTCGTGAGGATAATGGGAAACAATTTTTGCTTGTCTGTAAAATGGTGGTGAAAGCACGTTCAGACAATGATGCCTGAAAATTTCATCATTTTTATAAGCTTTATAATATGTTGAAAATGAGCACCAAGTGAACCACATCCAAACAGGTGGCTGAACTTAGGGCTGCTCTAGGGCCCCTATCTGGACGGCGTTTGAAGTATTGCACAGATGCATGTCTAAGGAGATATTTAGAAGCACGGAACTGGAATGTTGATAAATCCAAGAAAATGCTGGAGGAAACACTGAAGTGGAGGTCAACTTATAAGCCCGAGGAAATCCGTTGGGTAAGTTTGATTTATCTGTCTTTGGCTCCCAGATACTCAATTGATGATCAACATAATTTTATTGTGGATCCATGTCATAAAAGACTTAGACAAATTGATGATCAACATATTAGTGCAAAATTTTCTCAAGTTTATATATTCACCATCTTATGTCTAACTTGTGTTGGACTTCACCTAATGGCCCGCATGTTGTTTTGTTCTTTCTTCTGGAAGACACAATTCATTTCTTTATCATGTCTCCTCTCCTATATTCTCCTTTTACTTTATAATCTGCAGCAAGATACTTGACTGTACCATGAACAAATCTAGTTTTTCTTGGAGCAACGTAATTCTTGAATTATAATAAGTCCTTATTTATTAGATCACTCAAGTATAAGGTCAATGGTGAATTCTTCTAAATTTCAAAACTTCGAAATTGAGATGCAGAGTTGTACTTCTGAAATTGATTTAGTATAACCTGCTGCATGTGTTTAATATTTGCACAGTCCGCAAACATTACATGAAGCTATTTATGGATTTTTCTCTTGCAAATATTATAAACCTGTATTTACAATTCAATGATTTCCTACATCCAGACTGAAGTAGCACATGAGGGTGAGACAGGCAAAGTCTCCAGAGCAAACTTTCATGACCGACTTGGGAGAACTGTGCTTATAATGAGGCCAGGGATGCAGGTTTTATCTAGAATTTACTTTCATTAAGTCTATATGTAGTTAAGAAGGCTTCATTGTACATAACCTGTTAACTTCCTCTGTTTTCCTCTTAATTTTAATTTTTGTCAGAACACAGCATCGCCAGAAGATAATATCAGGCATTTAGTCTACCTACTGGAAAATGCTATCCTTAATCTTTCTGAAGGGCAAGAACAAATGTCGTGGTTGATAGACTTCACAGGATTTTCACTGAGTACAAATGTTCCTGTCAAAACAGCTCGTGATATTATTTACATTTTACAAAACCACTATCCAGAAAGGCTTGCTATTGCTTTTCTATATAATCCGCCAAGAATATTTCAGGCTTTCTGGAAGGTTTGTTCTCCTGCCCTGCAAGTGATATTTGTTGTGCTTCATTATTGAATGCCTTTATTTGGATTTTCTAATCTTTAAGTGGAAGGTTAGATTTCATGGTAGTGGTTTCTATCATGTATCTTTTAATTATAAAGATCAGGAAATACTCGGCTAATCCCTCTTGTTTTGTAAGTGTATTATGTTCTGTATCACTCGTAACTTTTAGAACAATTGTTAGTCCTTTAGTATGCATTGATTCATATCATTTCAGTCATATGAGGGCAAAATTGGCTGGCTTTCAGCATAATCAACTCATTTAGATTTTTCAACTGTATGTAGTTGTTCTTGAAAATCAGCCATGTAAGTAGTTTATCTAAGTAATCTGTTTTTCTTCTCAAGTTCTTTTGGGGGTTGGGGGGTCATGTGGGGCTGCATTGTTGAAGCATGAGCGAAGCAGGTGAATTTCAGATGGGTTTTCTTTTCGATTTATGACCTTCTACCTTGCTCTATACGGGTTTCTGTCAACTTATGCCTATGATTCTACAAGATTTGAGGTTGGATTACGAGTTTTTCAGAGTCATCTCTTCCGTTTCACAAATTTTCTGTTACTTTCATTTTGATAGGCTGTCAAATACTTCCTGGATCCCAAGACAGCCCAGAAGGTGAAGTTTGTTTATCCTAACAGTAAGGACAGTGTGGAGCTGATGAAATCACTCTTCGACATAGACAACCTTCCTAGTGAATTTGGGGGAAAAGCAACTTTAAAGTATGACCATGAAGAGTTCTCACGATTGATGGCTGAGGATGATGTGAAAACTGCCAAGTTCTGGGGACTTGATGAGAAGCCCTTCCACACTAAGAACGGGCATTCTGGGGCAGAGGTGGCACCAGAACCAGTGCCTTTTACACCAGTGGCTAGCTGAGCAAGTTGTCATAGTATAATTGTTTATAAGCTAAAGAAAATTTATACCCGAGCCTGGACAGAACCAACACTTATAGTGGCTAATGAAGGAGTTGAATAAACAGTATTTTGTTTCTTTCAAGTTCTAACCATGCGGCCGAGGCCATTGTTATCATAATCGCTCTCTACGATCCTCATCTTCGAGGTAAGCTGACTGCAACTCTTGTTTGATATTCCAACTATGAATCTGTCAATTATGCAGAAGAAAATTCTTGTTTTGAAGTTTAGAACTATTACCCATTTCTTGCGACACAATACATCAAAGTTCAGCGATAATTTGATATTAGGTTAAACGTCATAGGTATAAATTATATTTTATTTTAATAATTAATAATAAGTAGAAAGACTTTTTTTACAAAGTTAAAATTTTAATGTCTTTTGTGTATTATAATTTTTGTAAATAAATATTATATTTAATTTTTTTTTATGAAAAAATAGAAATATTATATTTTTAATAAAAAAATTACAAGATTTTTTTTTTGTAAAACATTAAATTTTTTAATTTATTTGAATAATATTATAAATAATTTATTAACATATTTGTAAATAATACGTAATGTAATAAGTACCTTTCACAAATAATATAGATATAAATATAAACAATGGCTACCAGTCATCACATCTACCTTCCGTGACAATATGCATTCTGACATGCGGGCACCTCTATTTGACAGTGTTTTTCTGTATATTCAAGTTTAATAGCACATTAGCACCCCAAAAAAAAAAAAATAGCACATGCAACCAATCGGCCGGTCGGGTCTAAATTTTATGAGACAGGTTACTTAAGACACATAAAAAGGTCTAAATTTTACAAGACTGGTGGGAACTTGCAACCCATAAAAAGGCATGCTGCGTACTACATACGAAGGCCAACCCGTGAACATACACATGCACAATTTGCAGTTCAAAGCACATGGCACATGATGACGACTAATTTACTTCCCACATGCATATATACCTGATACCACTTACTAAACCCAATGTGGGGTTGGGTGCATCCACGAAAAATTGAAAACCAAAGAACTACAGCTTCTTGGGAAGTGAATCCCGTTCGGGTGAGTTCCACAAAGACATAACGACTATTTCTTATTGCATTCATCAGCCAGCGAACACTCTTTACAGTAGTTATTATGCAGGCTTCTGTGCTTGTTCATAGTTCATTGGAGTAGAGGCACTCATCCACAAGCTGGCGGAGGTTGGGATTCTCCAATGCAGCAGCAACCCTTTCTTTGTCGTTTAACTGCTTATTGACTGCATCAAGAAAATTAGCAGAATTTTTTGAAGTTAGCTCATGTTGGCACCAAGAAGGGAATCCAAAGGAAACTGAAGCACCTCGATGTGAGAATGGTGCAGGGTAAAAGTCGAGATTATGTCATTGATGTGGATGAGCATATAGTTGTTTACGGGGAGAATAGGATTAAAAAATTTTAACTATCGTTTGGGGATGAAGTCTCTCCCGATGTTAAACACTTTGAGTTTAAGCTTTACCCGATTCCTCATCTGCATGAGATCCTGGAGACACTTTGATGTCCACCTGCAGAGACGAATTTGAACAATGGATGAGATAATCACCACTAACCACATACAGGATTATTATTATAACATAACCTAAACAGAGTGGATTTCAGCGTTGAGATTTGAGAATTGCAATTTACATGAAAAAGAAAAGGCTTGTAGGTGGGAGGGGATTCATCAGAGAAGTGTCTGAAGAAACTAAAATCACAACACTAACCAATTTTAAATAAATGAAACTGCACCACAACAATGTCAGAAGAAAAATACTACGGGTACAGAGGGGCAATAAGTAAGTAATGTCAGAGACGCCCTTCTTGGCCTCAGCACTAAGCAGAAACACTCTGAAGGAACTTTCACACATGGCATTTCATGTTGATATTTATATCCACCCCTACTTAAGAAGCTAATATCTAATTCACTTGAATGATTATCTTCATTACATTGAACATGGCACAAGTATCCACAAGAAACAACTGGCAGTCCCGGCTTGATTAATATCGAAAAGTAGTTTAATTTCAGTATAGTTGCATTATTGGAAAGAGACAAATTAAAAAGCAGTTATTGCTATGAAGAAATCAACCCTTTTCTTCCCTTTTAAGTTTTTAAGATGCAGATAGAATATTACTACCTGTTACTAACTAGGCTATAACTGCCCCTCCCCCCCTCCCCCCCTCCCCCCCCCCCCCCTTTTTATTTTTTAAATAATGACGGTATTGTTTGAATACACAAACTAATATACCCATGTGTGTGTGCTTAGTAGTAAGAAAGCTGGAACCTACCTTATAAGAAAAAATATATATACAAACTAACACAAATTTTCTAAATCCCTCCTTACCAGTCTATTTCGTTTGGCTCGGCTTAAAAGTGACTTAATTCTTGTACTATTTTAATTCATAATTGTAGGTTATTTTTTCTGAGTCTATTATGAAAATTAATTTTAATGTACAAATAACATTATTGAAAATGAGTAATATACTAATATTACATATATAACATTTTTATACACACAAAATTTTATATTTACTTTTATGCCATTAGATTTGTTTCATCATTTTTACAGTGTTATGTTATTCTATTTTTTACATAAATTTACATACAATAAAACGATTATAATTTTTATCATTCATTTTTGTATCTTTTAATTGTTGATGATGTATATCCGAAAACAAAATCAAGAGCAAAGCACGCACAAGAGGCTAAGTGGCAGACAAAAAAGATTGAGATAGAAGAGAGTTGGAAGGAACCTTGTAATGAGGAGGGAAGTAGTGCTTTAGTTTAACTCTGAGACAGAGACCGATGACCGTGGCCATACTGCAGTGCTGGATGGTCGGCGTAAAAGTTATCCTAAACAAACAAGCACAAACCAAAACAAACGGAAAATTCAGTATTCAACTCCAAAATATAAAAAAAAATTAAAAAATTAAAAAATTAAAAAAATATCTAAACAAAAAAAGACTAAAAACTCACAGAATCCGCCCCAATTTGTCATCCACGGTAACCGATTCCTCAGAGAGGACACTGAGTTGTTCCAAGGAATAAGGGTGTTCCGGATCCCTAATATCCCTCACGAAATTTGCCAAATCAAAGTCAAGGATCGCAAAACGTTTTCACTCAGTCGATCGCATATGACGGAAACAGTACCAAAATAAATATAAAAACCGAAGAAAACTCCCAATTTGCAGAAACACGATCATCGAAAATTCCTCAGCTACTGTCAGATGAGTAAAAATGAACTGAAAAAATAAAAGGAAAAAAAAAAGAAGAAAGAAGAGGATATCATAAACTTCGAGGGGATCAACGGCATCGTCTGCGTGGGGATCTTCGGAGCGAGCGACCCTCTCTTTCTTGGCGTGAACCACAGGGTTCGCATTGATCAGACCTAGCGTCATCGCTTCCTTCCACTTCCAGCCACCCTTTTTTCCCTCTCGCACTCGCGGTCACGGGTTTTCTTTTCCGTTCTCGCTCCACTGATGATGATGATAATGGTCTTCTTCACTCCGCCGCTTTTCACTTAGTCATACTCATGATAATTATTTCTTTTTAAAATGTGTCCCAAAAGTTTTTTTTTTACCTATGTACTGAAAACCGAATCGAACCAGCCGGTTCAATTGGTTGGATTGGAAATTGATTCTCTTACTGATTCGAACGACTTCTCAAAATCGGTGAGGTCAAAAAACTGGTGAACCGATTCTAAACTGTGCTGACCCGGTCAACTCGGCATCGGCCCGTACGGTTGACGGTTCGGATCTTTTTTTTTTGAACTTATGCTAAGTGAAACGACGTCGTTTTGATTGCTTTTTTACAAAAAAAAAAAAATGGAGACAACGTCGTTTTGGGCTGGAGGGTTGAAAACCCTAGGCGCTCGGTCCGCCTACTCTACACTGCAGCCCCGTCCCGCGTACCCCAACAGCCAGCAGCCAGTAGTGCCAGCATCTGCCTCTACAGTCCACAACTCCTGCGTTCGCGTTCGCCTCCACCCCCAACTCCCTCATCGCCTTCGTCATCGAGCGACCAGCCGCAACGCCGTCCGTACGAACCTTCCGTTTCACCTTCGGTTCCGTCCATCCGTGAGAGCTTCCATCGCTGCCGTGCCAGCCACCACCTGTAAATTGTGGATTAATATTATGTTGGTATAAGACTGTAAATTGTGAATTATTTTTATTTTGGTTAATTTGTATGCTATATTGCTATGTGAATTAATGTTGTGTTATTTATATGAATGTAATATTTTTTTCTTTTTATGACTTTTTTTTTTATGTTTCAAATAATTTTATTATTAATTTTTATTGTATTTTTATTTATTTTATTAGTATATAAATAATTATATATATATATATATATAAATATATTATTTATATTTATATATAAATATAAATATATATTTAATTATATTCTGATTCGACCACGATTCGACCATTGAACCTTAAATCAGTACTTTGACCGATTCAGTAACCAATTCGATTTTTAAAACCTTGCTTTTCACTAACAAAAGTGAAACAAGATGTTATGTGAAAAAAATAAGGGAAAAAAACAATAACTAGAGTTAAGTTTAACTGTACAATAGCTAATCACAGTGAGTCAGTTAGTAACATGACAAAAAAATTAAGAAAAAAAATAATAGATTCGTGCCTTTTTTTTAATATAGAATTCTTTGTTTTTTTATTTATTTTATTTTTTAAAAATATCTTTAGATTGAAGTAGTCGTATATACTCTTTTGTTTTTATAGCGGTTCATGTATACTTCTTGACTTATTATTAGTTAAGGCAAGAGTACGAGAAATAATTAGGTGTGAGTATTTAATATTAACAAAGTATTTAATATTAATAGAGATAAGAGACACAAATGAGGTGATAATACATGGCAAAAAAAAACGAGGTGATAATATTATAGTTAAGAGATGTTAAAGAGAGTTGAAAGGCATTTACTCAAAACGTTAAAAGATAAAAATTTGCTCACGTGGTTGATTAATAAAACTAATATAAGTTGACGTGGTAGTCATACAGTTTGCGTATTATATTATAATAGATTTTAGTTTAACTAGAGTGAATTGCACTACTCATAGTTAACTCTAGTAAAAATTTTAAGTTACTCTTTGAATTTTTCATTTATTAAATATATAATGCATGATGAGTTACTCTCTCGTTAATATTGAGAGTTGAGACTACTCTTCATGTCCATAATAATTTTCCCCATATATTAGGTATGTGAAGCAAATAATGTAAATTTTATATAGGATAACAATTTCTAAATAATATCACTATTGTCTATTCAATTTAATAATTATTTAATGTTGTATTAATGTGTGAGTGTATCAATGTTCTGAAAACTGGACCGGACCGGCCGGTCCAATCGGTTGGACCCAGAATCGGTCCCCTCACTGGTTCGGGCGGTCTCCAAGAACCGATGAGGTCAAAAATTGGTGAACCGGTCCCAAACCAGTTGACCCGATCAAACCGGTACCGATCCGTACGGTTATCGGTTCTGGACTTTTTTTTTTTTGAAATTTTTTAAGCAAAACGACGTCGTTTTGTTCCTGATTTTATATAAAAAAAAAAGCTAAACGACGTCGTTTTTTTGCGGAGGGGGTTGAAACCCCTGGCCGGTCTGCCTCCTCCGCACTCTGCAGAACAGACACGATAGAGTTGGCTTCGTCCCGCAACCCCCTCCGGTTCGGTTTGCCTCCGCACTCCGCAGAACAGACGCAAGTGAGGCGGCTTCGTCCCGCAATCCCCTTCGGCCCGATCTGCCTCCGCACTCCGCAGAACAAACGCACCGCAGGCGTCTCCGTCCCGCGTCGCGCACCCCAGCCGCATCTGTCCCTCGTCGCGCACCCAGCCAGCCAGCACTGTCCGCTCCGCCTCCGCACTGCAACTCCCGCCTCCGCACTGCACCTCCAGGTTGAAGCCTTACAGTTTTGTTATTGTTTTAGGTAGAGACTTTATTAATTCTTGCATCTGTTACTCATTTCTGCTCAATGTGTGTGTGTGTAATTGTGTCTTGGTCAGTTGTCAGAAATGTTATATAAAACAGAAGTGAAAGTGAAGTCATATTGTGATTCTGTGAACACGTATTAGGCACAAAAATCTGTGAAAACTAATATAGGTTATCAAAATTGACAAGTTTTAAAATTGAGACAAATAACTTCAGTGATTAAAGATCCCATCCAGTGATTGCATTTTGTATGTGTAGCTTTGCAGCTGTTAAAGAAAAATCTTAAACAGTATGTAAGAGCTGTTCAGAATATTTGTTGTATTGCTTATTTATGAATGTAATATTTTTTTACGTTATGATATTATTTTTTTTATGTTTCAAATAATTTTATTATTGATTTAATATTATATTTTTATTTATTTTATTAGTATATAAATAATTATATATATATATATATAAATATTTATATTTGTATATAAATATAAATATGTATTTAATTATATTCCGATTAGATCACGATTCGACCATTAAATCTTGAATCAGTACCTTAACCGATTCAGTAACCAGTTCAATTTTCAGAACCTTGGAGTGTATACCACTTCAGTAGTAATTCAGATGTTAACTTGATTTTTCATCAAAGATAGAGAATCATATTTATTTTTTTTTTCAATTTGTAATAGCTAACTCCCTAAGGATAAAAAAATATATAAGTGTACCATAAAATTTTGTCTTAATAAAATTATTAAATAAATAATAAACTTAACTATGTAAAGTGTATTAATAGCTTGTCATAATGTAATTCATGCTAAAAAAATATTACTAAAGTGGATTATACAGTAAAATATATTTTCAAATGAATTTTAAAAATTAAAAAACAATTATTACGATCCTAAACTATGAAATAACTGATATTCACATCTCATCTCAGCACAGTAATTGATCCTTGCAGCTAGTTCACATTTAAGGAAGGCAATTACCTAGATGTGAGTATACGAGCCAGTTGAACTCAATCTGTGATGGGCTTACTCTAAACGGATTAGACTTGATTGGATAGTTACAAAAAGGTTAAGGATTTATGTAGTTTTAATTTGATTCTCTGAACTCGCTAGTTAAGCAGAGCTGGCATGGATGAAAAGGCAATATAATTGCCGCGCTGATATTCACACTCCAGTTTGATTCCCTTCCTTTCTCTCCGAAAATCTCCTTTCTCCTGAATCTAAATTAATAAATAAAAATAAATAAATTCAATGGTTAATCAGGTGGTATTTAGCTTGATTTTTTTTAATTTTTTTATTATTAATGATTTATCTTATCATAAGTTAAATAACTTAATCTTCAAGTAAGTTGACATGAAAAACAATTGAACAACATTAAAAAAAATAAAAACACAAATAAATGAGTCACGAGCTGGCCTGCCAGTTATTTAACTTGACCAAAAAAACTTGATTTTAACTATGTTCTGAATTTGATGACCAAAAACTTTTTAAAAAAATTATGTTATGAATTTCACCGACTCTACACCTTTAAAATTTATATTAATCGTATTTTCGTACACCTACCTATACAACTGCCTAGCGATTAGTCTTTTCATTTGCGAAGCAAGATATGATCTCTTTATTTGCATGATACTGTAGCAAGCTGCACATGTCTGGTCCCGTAGCTCAGAGCGTTAATCTTATGAGCCGAAGGTCGCGGGTTCGAACCCGGCCGGATGACCTTTTTATACTTGTTAAATACGCTTTTAGATGCTGGTATTTGGACAATTTTATCCGATAATAGAATTAAAAAAAAAGAACTTATATAAAATCAAAATAAAGTGCACTCAAAAAATCCTTTCTACTAGAGCCATGTCACTTCCATAATTATTTATACAAAAAATTGTAATTAAATATTTACAATTACATTTGAGTTATTATAATATGGATTATTTATAGATATATAATTGAATTTTTTAAAATAAAAAAGAAGTATAAATATGACATTATCCTCCAAAGCAGAAACGCAGTTCCTCACGTGAATGGAGGTGAAGAACTGCAACGATAATAAGATGTTGCGATGACAAACGTGAAGGGTCGGGCTCTAGATGATAAGCTCGAGAACAAAGAGTTTTTGCTCATGTGTAGGTTTGAACTTTGAAGGCAGGGGAGGAGTAAGGGAATTTTTAGGGGAAAAAAAAAAGAGAATATATTATTTGGAGAGACAAAATTAAAGATTTTAATTTCTTTTTTATCATTTTTTTAAAAAAAAATAGAGAAATCATAGCTCTCTAAACTTGAATTACCCTGCCCTTGTTTAAAGGATAGCAGGGGTGGCCTTAGAGAGGTGGTAGACGACAAGGTTTATATTGGGGATCAATAATGTCATAAAGGGAATTACCTCCCTGCTGACATCCTACAATCCTTTTTCTTTCGTATTTTTTTTTTAGGATGTACTCACAGATTTCCTCATCAAGCTTTATTTTTTTTGTTCAGGCAATAATATCGATTCAAACTCTTAATTTAATTTGAAGGATATCAACAACAACAACAACTACCTTCTTCCAATTCTTAGTAATCACTTCTTTTCCCTTTCTCTCTTTTGAAAAAATGCGTTATTTCTTTTCCAAAATTTGAAACTCGATGCACTTTTGTACCCTAACTATCAGGTCTCGTTTACATTACATGTAATGGATACGAATCCTCATCTAGCTTCAAAATTTATTTTTTCAAGCAATGATATCAGTTCAAACTCCTAATCCAATTCGAAGGAGATCAACAACAGCTACAATAATCTTCTTCTAATTCTCAGTGATCACTTCTTCTCCCTTTGCCATCTCTTGAAAGTTGAAAGAATGCGTTAATCCTTTTCCAAAATTTGAAATTCAGTGTATTTTTGTACCCTAACTATCAAATTTCAATTACATTACATGTGATGAATGCGAAAAAAGTTTCATATTTTTTTGGTTGAGTCATAAAAATATTCAATTCTGATCAAAATTTGTGTGAGAGGAAAAACTAGCTTTCTTCTACATTTGCAAAAACATGTATGATTTAGAATTTGAATTATTTTATAAATAGAATAACTTTAGAATATGAAATAAAAATATTAATAAATACATACTATTTACTAGATAAATAAATAAACTAATAATAATTAAAAAATTTATAAATCAATCTATTATATTTAGACATATAAAAAAAATTAATATCTTACGAAGATGTAGGGTATAAATGATTTCGGAACGTCAAGGATGTTTAGTCCCTACTATTAGTCTATTACATAAGTCATATAATTTTATAATTATATTATTAATTAATATAATTTATATTAAAAATATAAAAACTAATAAATGCTGACATATTTTTTCATTTCCTTAATTAATGTGTCTAATAAATATTTATTTTTTTTATTTTTCACAATCTCTATTCATCTTTTTGTTAACTTTTATTTATTATATAAGATAATTTTTTAAAAATATTTATTATTTGAGATTATTAAAAAATATTATTTAATTTTTTTTAATTTTATTTTTATCTTTTAATAGAGATAGAATTAATAAAATAAAAAAAATTAAAAAAAATTAATAAAGTAAAAGAAATTATAATTTATTCATATTAAATTATATTTATTTATAATTAAAATTATTTAATAATTATTTTAAAAAATTAATAAAAATAAATAAAGAAAATAATTTTTAATTATAAAATTGTTTATCCTATTTTTAGTCAACCAATAATTTTTATATATTAACACAAATTAGGCGTGATAGTAAGGTAATTTTGTAATAATAACTAAAGGTTTGTTTGGATAAATTTATAAAAAATATTTTTTATATATCTTCTTTTAAAAATTTTTTTGAAAAAAAAGTAATTTTACATTTAAATATAATATTTAATAAATATTTTTAAATAATAAAAAGACTTTTAAGTTTATTTAGATAAAAAATTATAGAAATATTTTATTTATATTAAAATTATTAAAAAAGACGTTTAAATATAAGATATGATGAGTTATGATATATAAGATATGATTAAATAGACTAGTATAATATAGACAGTAAGATTTTTAAGTATGTCATCGTAACAGTATTACAAAAAAAGAGACGTAAGGTCATAAAAATATATTTAATTATATACCCAAAGGCTTAACAATATATTGCTGATATTATTTTATTTTACTTTTTCTAAGTGATATAGTCATTGAATCAAAATTCGATTTAATGTATTTAGTGAACAATGGCTTAAAGTTATATTTTTAAAAATGTAATTCATAAAATTAATTAAAAAAGTTTATGTGAATAGGATTTATAAGAAAGAAAAAAAGATGATATGAAATATAATTTTTAATAAAAGTAAATGATATTTTTGACATAAAATTATATTAAAAATTATTTATATTTTTATTTTTTTAAAGTAAAAGATCATTAGTTTTTAAAAAATAGATAAATTAATTTTTTTTAACTTTTATTTTTTAAAAAATTATATTCAAACATAATTTAAAATATGTTGAAATAATTTTTTAAAAAACACACTTTCTTTAAAAAAAATATATGTCCAAACATGCACTAAAATATGCACTAAAATGTATAATATTTCTTCTCGGATTTAGCTCCCAAATCCTTCTCAAAATATACTCGATCGTCAGAATTTTTATAACAGAAAAGTTTTGTTAGACAGTCGTCTGCACTCTGCGCAAATAACGCGGGCACCGGAAGTCTCCCCCTCCCTCCGGACGCAATGCAGCAAACGGCGTCGTCTGCTATCAATCTATCTTTTGCTGCCAAGCACTCGATGAGAAGAGTTCAATAGAGAAAGGACGAAGACGAAATGGTGCACAGCGCCTACGATTCTTTCGAGTTCCTCCGCGATTGCCCGTCCAAGATTGAATCCATCGAATCCTACGGCTCCAAGATCCTCCTCGGCTGCTCCGATGGATCTCTCCGGATATACGCGCCTGAATCACCAGACTCCGATCGCTCTCCGCCGGCCGATTACCGCCACTCGCCGGAGCTGCGGAAGGGAGCTTACGCCCTCGAGAGAAACTTGGCTGGCTTCGCGAGGAAGCCTGTGGTGTCAATGGAGGTCGTGGAATCCAGGGAGCTACTTTTGTCACTTTCCGAATCCATTGCGTTTCACAGGCTTCCTAGTTTTGAAACCATGGCAGTCATCACCAAAGCCAAGGGCGCCAATGTGTTCTGCTGGGACGATCAAAGAGGGTTCTTGTGCTTCGCGAGGCAAAAGCGGGTCTGTATTTTCAGACACGATGGTAATTCCGTTCATTCGATAGTATTTTTCTTTTCTTTTTTTTTCTTTTTAAGTCATATCATAATCATGATGGCAGACATTGAATCATTCACCAATTTTTTTAACATGCATTATGGAGAACTAGATTATATGTTAGATAAATGCATCAAAGGGCTGAAATTTCATGTACTGCGAGTGTCTTCCGCGAATGAATCTATTATTGATGGTGTTTTCTCTAGGTGGTAGAGGATTTGTGGAGGTTAAAGACTTTGGTGTTCCAGATGTGGTAAAGTCGATGTGTTGGTGCGGTGAAAATATATGTTTGGGGATTAGGAAGGAATATGTAATTCTGAATGCTGCTAATGGCGCATTGTCTGAGGTGTTTACTTCTGGGAGACTAGCGCCACCTTTAGTCATCTCTCTTCCTTCGGGAGAACTTCTTCTTGGGAAGGTATTTACTTCTTTGCTGGCCATTATCTCGGTCTTTTTACTGGTTAGACTCCTGTCAGCAATCTTGAATGTATATATGTGCATGATGATTGTTTCATACTTTTAAAAGTGCATTCCTATTGGCACAAGGTGCTTTAGAATATAGTTTATATAACAAATAAACGTTTTATTTTTCCTTGCTCTGTTGGCAAGGATATTATGTCAGATAGAGGTATTAGCTATGCTCGTATCTGTTATACATATACTTAATACTTCGATGAATTCTTTGCAATTTGTTGTACTGTGTCAAGTATTTGTAAATAGTTTAGAATAAATTTACTAGGATACATGAAAAGTTTTTAAAGGAACAATGTTCAAGATATTATGTCCTGGCAGGCCATGATGGACAATAGTTGGTTTGTTAAAGCATCAGGCAGATGTCCACTGGTAAAGATTTTCATTTATATATTTTTTTATTTGTTGGTTTAGAGTGCATTTTCAATTAGAACTCTAGAAGCCCCTTATTAAACTTCTTCCCTAAGTGCATTTCTTAAGTAACTTCAAATATTTCTTGGTTTAATTTTGTTTTTGCAAACAACGGTAATTTTTTAAGCTTTATGACTTTTCCTACTTTAGTAACATTAATCAAAGAATTTGTGGGACGAAATTTGAAGTTTATCTGGAACGGGAAGGGTTAGTTGGTCAGAGGTTCTTGCAGAGACATTCAGAAACTATGTTCAAAAGCCAAGTTGCTAAGTTGATTTTATGTTCTGCTGAGGCCAAGTTTTCAAATCCTCCTACTTCTTATTGTTCATTTTCCTCAGTCAGAGGAGGTAATATGTTTTCTGATGCATTTTTAGGAGAACATTGGGGTCTTTGTGGACCAAAATGGGAAACTTCGTCCGGAAGGTAGGATTTGTTGGTCAGAGGCCCCAGTAGAAGTTGTAATTCAGAAGCCATATGCTATAGCTCTGCTGCCAAGATTTGTGGAGGTAACTAAGCATTTATCGTCTAACCGTTTGATCAGCAAGAATAAATTGCTGGCTTTTGTGTGTGTGTGTGGAAGAGGTTCTGCATCTATGCACTTCATATTGTTTGCATTTTGCAGATTCGCTCTCTCCGAGGTCCATATCCACTGATACAAACGCTTGTTCTTCGAAATGTTCGCCATCTTCGCCAAAGCAATAATTCTGTGATACTTGCATTAGATAATTCTGTTCATGGTCTCTTCCCTGTTCCTCTTGGAGCCCAGGTATTGCAAATATTGCTAAATGATAGATGTCCATGATGTGGTTCTTATTTTTGGATTCTAGTGCAAATGAGAAAGCCGTGAAACACTTTACTTTTTTTACAATACTTAGTTATCTAATACTCTACATAATTTTGTGTATTACATTGTTAGATCATAAGTTAAAGATTTTGCTATTTCATTGCAGATTGTCCAATTAACAGCCTCTGGCAACTTTGAAGAAGCCTTGTCATTGTGCAAGCTTCTTCCACCTGAAGATTCAAGTCTTCGTGCAGCAAAGGAGGGTTCAATTCATATAAGGTTCTTTTCCATTATAAGGCTTGGGATCAATATGATCATGATAGCTCATGTAAAGGAAAAAATGTCTAATGCTTGTTATGTTCATTACCAAATGTTCCTTGTAAAAAAAAGCTATATCCTTAAGCGTGTTTTTAGATATTAGTTAACTTGGGACGTGCTGTGTAGATAACCTGTAATGTTAATAAATTTTATTAGTACCAACCCCCCCCCCCTCCCCACCACAAAATAAAAGAAGAATTTATTTATTTTTTGTTGGTGGATAAAGGACTTAAAATGATAACAAAGTCTTGGTTTATGTATGGGAAATTCCTATATTTTGATCTAAAAGTATATTTTATGTATAATAATTTTGATCATTGTAATCTACAGATATAGAAATAAAAAGGATAAAAAATTATATTCAAGTGATAAGACACTTTAATTTTATATTGTATTCATTACTATCTAACTTCATAGTAATTGCAAAAATAAGTTTTCATAATTTAATTATATAATAAATATCATAAGTAAATTTCATAATTGGTTACATAGTTATAAATCAATGTCATTACACTCTATAATAATTTTATAATTAGTAGTAATAATTACATAGATTAAATTCTTTGTAACAATAACAGTTTTAATTTTTTATATATATATATATATATATAGAGTCCATGTTTCATTTTTTTAGACTGCATGTAAGCTCATTTTGACTATGTATACTAGCCCTAAAATATTGGTAGTGGTACGCATATAGTTCATGGGCTATTAATGTGGGTTACATGCCTTCAGTAATGATAAGGGTAACTTTTTAGTGGAAATTTTTTCATTTTGTGCATTTTTATTTAGTAGTTAGTACATATTATACTTACATACATCTTTACATATTTATCACTGCTTATTTTACATATTTCTCAATATGTTGTTTAATGTGTTTTGTCTTGTGATGTTTCAGATATGCCCACTATCTTTTTGACAATGGCAGCTATGAAGAAGCAATGGAACATTTTCTGGCATCTCAAGTAGATATAAGTTATGTGCTTTCTCTGTTTCCGTCTATTATCCTTCCAAAGACAACTATTGTTCATGAGCCAGAGAAGTTAATGGACATTTCTGGGGATGCTTCATATCTCTCCAGAGGTTCTTCGTGTGTGTCAGATGATATGCAACCCTCACCAATATCTCATATGTCTGAATCTGATGAGAATGCGGCACTTGAGTCCACAAAAATGAGTCATAATATGCTTATGGCTCTAATAAAGTTTTTGCAAAAGAAGAGATATAGTGTTATCGAGAAGGCCACTGCAGAGGGAACTGAGGAAGTTGTTTCAGATGCAGTCGGGGATAACTTCGCATCCTATAACAGTAGGTTTAAGAAAACAAACAAGGTACAATAATATGAATTTTCTTGTTTTCTGGTTCCTTATTCATGTGTAATGTGTGGTACATGTATCATTAAGTTTTACATTTATATCCAATGTGCATGATGACAATGATTTTGGGGTAGATTTGCTGAAACTTACAACTCACACACATCATTTGGAGGCCAACTAGGAAAATGTTATGCCTATATAAAGGTTTATTGACAAAAAGTAATACATATTAAAGTACTATGGATTTCTTCAAAGCATGTCTGCAGGATTGATGGCAAAGCTGTTGGAAATATGATATCCTTAATCCTTTTTGAAATATTAAGCAGTGTAATAATAATTGTTTATCACCATTGTTGTTGAAGTTATGATTTGGTAAATTATTGCTGTCAGGGGCGTGGTATTGTGCCTATTAGTTCAGGAGCTCGGGAGATGGCTTCAATATTGGATACTGCTCTACTCCAAGCGTTGCTGCTTACTGGACAATCTTCCGTAGCTTTAGAATTACTGAGATGCCTTAACTACTGTGATTTGAAAATATGTGAAGAGATACTTAAAGAAGGCAACTATCATGTTGCTTTATTAGAGCTTTACAACTGCAATTCAACGCACCGGGAAGCTCTTGAACTTCTTCACAAATTGGTGGAGGAGTCAAAGTCTAGCCAGTCTGAGATTACACATAGGTTCATGCCTGAGGCCATCATTGAGTATCTCAAGGTAAAACTTCTATTTGGTTGATAATTTCATTCATAATTTTTTGCTTCATGGTTAAATAATTTAACATAGTGCTTAGGAAGCAATAGTGTCTTTAAATATGACATTATATAATCTGTTATCACTTACCAGATTTAAGTGCACGGAAATTGCTGGTGTATTTATGGTGGCTCGTATTATTCACATTAGGTTCTAGAGTTAATGGAGGTTACAGGAAGGGATCCTTCTTCTTCTTTATTTGATAGTCTTGATCAGATAGAATTTGTCATTAATCATATGAACATTTTTTGTTCTTTAGCAGTGATATGGGGACAACAATTATTTTAGAGGGCCTTCCTGAGTCCATTGGCAAATTCAGTTCTTTTCCTCTTATGGCATCTAGCTATGCTGGAAAACATTTTTTGCGTAGTCACTTAGGAATTACTTAAAAATATATTCAATTTCCATTATGCATGAATTAAAGTTTTCCCAAGACCCAAATCCTCCTTAAAGTTATTTTATTTCCATTATGCATGGATTAAAAAATATTTTTATTCCATACTCAGTTTTTTGATTTGGTGGGTTTCTGATGCAGCCACTGTGTGGAACAGACCCCATACTTGTTCTAGAGTTCTCGATGCTTGTTCTTGAAAGCTGCCCAACCCAAACTATTGAGCTCTTTCTGTCTGGAAATATTCCAGCAGATATGGTGAACTCATATTTGAAGCAACATTCTCCAAACATGCAAGCCACGTACCTGGAGCTCATGATTGCTATGAATGAGAATGCCATATCTGGAAATTTGCAAAATGAAATGGTGAGGACCTCTAGCATCTTTATTTTTAGCATGATTGATATATGATTAATAATATAAGAAAAATCTGTATTTACTTGCAGTGTTCTGCAATGTAGGTACACATCTATCTTTCAGAAGTACTTGATTGGCACGCTGATTTAAGTGCTCAACGGAAATGGGACGAGAAATCTTATTCCCCCAAAAGGAAAAAATTATTGTCTGCCTTGGAGAGTATATCAGGATACAATCCAGAGGCTCTGCTGAAACGTCTTCCACCAGATGCTTTATACAAAGAGCGTGCAATACTGTTGGGAAAAATGAACCAACATGAACTGGCATTATCTTTGTATGTTCATAAGGTATATCAAGTATATGTCATACTCTGTTTACTGTGTACGGGAAGTTCCCTGACATAGTCATATACTGTATTGATAACCCTAATGAACTTAGTTTCAGTGCTTCATGTGCAAGTATTTTATATAAATTGTGGTTTTATATGAATATTATGGCAATTAATGAATGTCCTTTTCATTTGTAGCTTCATGTGCCAGAACTGGCGTTGTCTTATTGTGATCGGGTATATGAGTCTATGCATCTGCCCTCTGTAAAATCTTCCAGCAACATATACCTAACACTTCTGCAAATCTATTTGAATCCACGGAGGATGACCAATAGTTTTGAAAAGAAAATTACAAATCTGTTATCCCCCCAGAATACAAAAATTCCTAAGGTTAATTCAACGAAATTATTGAAAAATAAAGTGGGCCGGGGATCAAGGAAAGTTGCTGCAATAGAGGGTACAGAGGACACAAAAGTTAGTCTGAGCAGAACTGACAGTGGCAGGAGTGATGGTGATGATGCAGATGCATTTTCTGAGGAAGGAGGTACTTCTATCATGCTTGATGAGGTCCTTGATTTGTTGAGCCGCAGGTGGGATAGAATCAATGGAGCTCAGGCCCTTAAACTTTTACCAAGAGAGACTAAACTACAGGTATAATTGAGGACATAAATTTCAAAGACCCCCTTTTTCTTTAATTTTTTAGGGAAACGAAGGGGTGGACTTGTCATAATATTTCATTGAAGCCGGATTTGATGCATAATTACAGTAGATTTGGCTTGTGGAGGGGTATAATGGGTTACCACTTCTTGATCATTGTGCTTATTCTTGATGTTGGTTTACCATAGCTAGAGAACATGCAATGTTGGTTTTTATTGGTCCAACTTTTGCTCTTCCTGGAGTTTCTTCTGTTAGAAGTTTTTATATTTTATCAAATATTATTATTTTCTTCAATCTGGTAAAAATTTGTATGTTATCTGCAGAACTTGCTTCCATTTCTTGGACCTCTTCTGAGAAAATCTAGTGAAATGTGCCGTAATTGCTCAGTGATGAAGAGCTTGAGACAGAGTGAGAACCTTCAGGTAAGCATACATCATGAATCGATATTTTATTTAATGTTGTTGGGGGTAATTGGTAGGGTTGGGGGTATAGTGGAAACTGGTTGATTTCTTGCTTCTGAATGGCTTTATTGTACAATATCATTACTTCTTATTACGTTCTTGTTCTCATCCTATGGTGATGCAATGTGCAAGAGCCAATGAGCCACATGCTCTTGCATATTCAGATGCTTATGTTTTGTTACCTTGTCTAAGTATGTGTCATGATTTAAATTTGCTTTGCACAGGTGAAAGATGAACTCTACGATAAGAGAAAAGCAGTTGTGAAGATAGCCAGTGATAGCATGTGTTCTCTGTGCCATAAGAAAATAGGGACTAGTGTTTTTGCAGTCTACCCAAATGGGAAAACTGTTGTGCACTTTGTCTGTTTCAGAGATTCTCAGAGTATGAAAGCTGTGGCCAAAGGGTCTTCATTGAGGAAGCCATTGTGAAAATGGGTATTGAAAGTTATACCAATTGGTGGTTGTATGAGCATCGCTTTTTCACTTTACCAATGGTACCTGATGGTTGGTGGACTACGAAAAGTGAGACTTGATATGTGAAGAAGGGCTTGATATGTTTCTCTTCTATCTTCTCTTGTGATGTAAATATTGGTTTATACTATTGGACAATCTTGTTTGTTTTTATTTTTTAGCATTGAAAGGGAGCAGATCTTTTCCCTCCTTTTCCCTCTGTTGTTGAGAAACAAGGTCAATATATAAACAATTGGAATCACTTTCTAGACAGCTTCTTTAGCTTCCCCTTGCATTGAAGACCAAAAAAAATAAAAAATAAAAAGCATCCCCTTGGATGGATTGGAGCCTTCCCACAGGCACACTACCCGTACTTGAGTTTGGGTTCGTTGCTTTTGGGATCAGCCTTGTCTTTCTCTCTATATAGACTTTTTCCACTGCTACAAGTCTCGCGAAGCAAACACGCGTTTAGTCCTGCTATCTTTGATTTAGCTCTGCTATTCATTTCATCATCTATGGGTTGAAACTTCGTGATAAAAAAGTTATCTCATGCGTTCGCCCCCCTTTTATCTCCATACGTTATATGCTTCAGCAGTGACTAATGGTTTATATTAAAACACATAATGAATTTACTTTTTATTATAAAATTAATTTTAATTATATTTTTTTTTCAGGCCTGTCCCTCGCTTATTCCTAGTTCCATCTTGAGAAAGCGTAGTCGCATGTTCCAAATTGGTTACAAGGGATGTACACATAACTCACAGGTACCCTTTTATTTTACATTTCTGCCATAAGGAGAATCACAAAGGTTCCCGCATATAGAATGCTTTGCTTTTCTGCAACCAATTTCCTGAAATAGAGTAGACTAGCAAGTGAAAGCACGCTTGATGTAGAAAATAAACAAAATACAGGATCAAATTTCACCAGTCAATAGTATTCTCCACAACTCGATCAAAGCTTTTCGAGTATCGAAAACCAAAGCAAATGAAAATTTGGGAAAAGCATTGTGTGTCCCTTCACTTTGTGAAGCAGCGTTTTGAAATCTAACCCTTCCCAACAAAACGATAAATAACAACACCAACTCTAGACCCCTCGCAGGGTTTATCGACGTGCAAAACGTCGACATCGAAATGCTTCTTCGCCTTCTTGAAGAAGGACGACTCCTTCTTCCACCTCCTCATGTGAGCCATTACAAACACCATCTTCCTCTGCCTCTGCTCGCCGCTCGAAAAGAAGAGCGAACGCAGCGTTTCGAGGAGCGGCTCGTACAGGTGGTCGTGATAGACTACATCCGATGCCAGGATAACTTCAAACTCCCGCCCAATCAGCTCCACGTCATCAGCGTGTCCCCACCTCAGCGGCGCGACGGACACTGCCCCACCGTTGGATCCCACAACGACCGAGTTCGCATCTGCGTTGAATCGAAGATTTGGAACGACGTGAGGAAGGTCCGTGAGAGTCACATTGCCGCCGAGAGTGGCGGCAGCGACGATTCCCACGATGGCGGTGCCGGAGCCGAGCTCGAGGATGCTTAGAGGGCGGCGATTTGCGCCGTTGGGCAAGGCCGAGAGCGTGGCAAAGAGGGGGCTCTTGGGAGGGTCACGCCGGTGTTGGTCGAGGAGGGAGACCAGAGCGGTGGCCGCAGGCCAGAGCTGGAAGGAGAGGCCTTCGGAAGGAAGTTGCCGAATCACCACCGTTGATTCAATCGAACGGAGGAGGTGCTTCTGCAGCAGCTCTTGTTTCGGTGCACACTCCTGTAGAATAGAGCAGCCGTTTGGTGTGTCTTCATGGTGCTTATCGGTTAGGAGCATTGTGAAGGGGTTTATTTCGTCTTCGTCATCTTCCTGAGCGGCCATTTTTCATGGTTTTGACCTTTGGATTGCGCCGTTGCCGATGCCGAGTCTCAAGTCTCAACTCTTCTTAGGGCATGTTTGGCTTGGATTTTTTATGTAGACTTCAGAGTGCTGTGCTTGTGATTTACTTGTCTGTCCCCGGGTCTGATTTATTTTTCATTTTGAAAAATTACAAAAAATTAAAGGCTTTTAAGAATAATTAACTTTTTAAAATGGATTTGGATTTTGTTTTGAACTGTTAATTTTTTAATTAATAATTATAAACACTGCATTTTATTTTTTAAAGTACATCTTTATTTATTTTAGAAGAGTTAAATTTTTATTTTTTTAAAATAGTTGATGGCATTTAAATAATAATTATTAATTGTTAGTTTAATTAATTACTTATGTGAAATTATTCTTTTTTTGGAACATATGTGAAATTATTTTTAAACTACAAATTAATTATTACCCTTTTTTTTTGGCATAATAGTGGCACAAAAGTTTGAACCTCTTGCATGCTATACAAATCTCTTATCACTAACTTATTTTTAACGACTTAAATTATGTGTCCTATTAAAGTATTGTTGTCTTTTTATTGGTCAATAAATCTCAAACATTCAACTCAATTAATTCTGCCTTTAGGGAAATTTATGCGTTATGCCCCTAAACTTGTGCTTTGAGTGTCTGTGCGTTAAGTTGAGTTAAATTTTAGGTATTTTTACATCCAACTCACTCATCAAAACAGTGAATTGAGTTGAGAGATTTTTTTTTTAAATCCAAACTAACTCAACGCACACATGAGTAGGTTGGATTTGGTTGAACCCGTAAATCCGACATACATTAAAAAAAATCATCTACTAAAATAAATGTCGAAATTAATACAAAATTAAAAATTCATCATATATCATAATAAATAATTTAATAAATCTCAACAAAAGATAACATATATAGTTTCAAATAAATTAAAAGTCAAATATAATAAGTCATAAATATAATATAATAAGTCTTAATCTTAAATATAAAAAGTACTAACACAAAATCTCAAAAATCAAATATAATAAGTCACGTAAGTTTTGAAAGATAAAAAAAAACATTAGGTTTAATATCTTGAATATTAAAAAATAACATAATTCTTATTAAAAAAAGATGAATTGAGTTGGGTTAGGTTAAATAAGTTAAAAAAATTCTAACCCGCAATCAAATCTAACCCAACCTAATCTGTGAATCCAGTTCAACCCATCAATTATGAGTTAAATTGGATCAAAACCTGTGAATTTACGAGTTAATTCAATTCAATGGACATCCTTACTTATGCTTTTCTTTTTCAAAGGGCTTATGGTCATCTAAGTATATAAACTACTTTAAAAAAATATTCCAAAACTCTCAAATCTTAACCGCTATATTAGATACTCTCGTACCGAAGTGATTTTCTAATAATTTTTCATCAAATATTGTATTAATTAATATGCAAATCACAGTTAATTTTATTACATTTTTATTAAAATTTGATTTTAAAAGCAATTCCAAGCAATTTTCTTCACAATATTTACATTAAAAAATTTCTAAAAATTTACAACATTATAGAAATTCCTTTTTTTTTTTTAACAATAAGTGTTTGGAGGCATTTGAAGGAATGGGAATTCAAGAGCAGAATCTTCTCCAGTGCAATTTGCTAGTGCAATTTCAGACAAAGATAATAATCAGGTGCATCTCATGATTTCAAAATTTAAAATTCATACTTTGATGTCTATCTCTCTTTAACTATATATGCAGTTAAACTTTACTGGATCTAAATTCGAAAATTTGAACTCCCCACCACCACTTCTGTAGAAAGAATTCAACTCTAAATAGACTATACATGAGAATTCCATACCTCCCTATCTTACAAATACCTTAAGGCATAATATTGCAAATTTTTTTGGTTTTATACTAAAACTGAAATTCCAACACTTTTTTTTTCAAAAAATAATCTCATGACTCTCTTAAAAGTAATTTTTTATAATTAAATAAGACATGGATGCATTAATTTCCAATATCAAAACCAATAACGCAAAAAACTGTACATAAAAGTGTGCAAATATGCATTACCCTGTAATCATTAAAAAAAAATGGTCCAGAGCAGAGACAGGGTTTGATGCATGTATTTCCTGGCAAGCATCATCAAAGCAAAGCATAACTTAGAGACTTTGCTCTTCTTATTATGGTTTTTTTTTTTTTAAAGCATCTTCTGACTTCAAGCTTAACAGAAAGCTGTGGACTTAAGGCCCAAACATGAGGTTGTTATGGGCCTTAATAAAGTTGAGGCCGAAAGGACCAAATTTTTCTTGGCGGTTCCAGAGAAGCGGTGCGTTTTGGATGCGTTTTAAGAATTTCTCAGCTAATCCTTCACTCTCTTGGAGTTGAGCGGTTAAGCCTCGGAAACGCTCTCCCTCGGCGATCGATTTGATCCGAGACTCCACTCCGTCGCCGTTCACGGTGGCTCAACGTTTGCGAACTGTTCCTCGATCTATTCAATTTCAGGTGATTTTACTATTTCTGTGTTTTTCTCCGGCTGAGAACAATGTTCTTTGTGCTCCAAAATGTTGGTTTCATCTTGTCGCGCTTCTGATTTGCTTTCTGTTTGATATTTAACATGTTTTGTGTTTCTCGAGCTGTGATACATTTTTTTGGTTTATTTTTTTGGAATTTGAAGTGAATTTATGTTTTCTTGTCGAGAAAATAATTCCATCCGCTATCCTGTGGTGATTAGGAACCTTTTTTTTTTTTTCCAGTTTTGGTTGAATTGCTTCCAGAAAGAACCAAGATGATTAGAGCAGTGCTGGTGATGAACACGCAGGGGAAGCCTCGTCTCGCCAAGTTCTATGAATTTCGGGTCCCTCTCTTGAAACTTTGGCGTGAAGATTTCGATTTTTGTTACCTCTCTCACTTGATGCGATTTTCATCGTAATGATCCGACTGTGTTTTCTTGTGGTAGATCAGCCCGTGGAGAAGCAGCAGGAAGCAATACGCAATGTCTTTGCAGGTCTCTCTCTCCCATGCCGTAGATCAATGATCTTCGTACTGAATCACATTGACTGATTGAACGTTATAGCATTGACATCTTTGATCACTGAATTATTTATTAGAGTCTGTCTATATTTAATTTTTTTTATTTTGCTTTTTTTTTTTTGGTCAACTTTGTTGTTCACAGTCTTATGCAGTAGGGCTGAAAGTGTCAGCAATTTTGTGGATGCTGAGTCCTTCTTTGGCCCGGTATTTCTCCCCTTCGTAGTCATTATATATATATATATATATATATATTATCATAAATGAAACACTGAATTAAAAATGCTGTGATTAGGGCTTGTTCTTGGTACTTTTTGTTGGTATAATAGTATATGTAAAAGGATTTCATGGTGTTAATATAGTAGCATATGGTGGAAATAGGCAAAGCTAGAACTGAGTTACCATTAACTTGTTTTTAACCAGAGGTTAGAAGGACTGCTGTAATCATAATTGTGAGTGTGTGCATTTCTGAGCCTCACTGTTAGGTCTACCTGACCTAGAATACGTTTTTTTTTATTTCATATTTCAAATATACTAGTTTACTTAATTTGATATCCAACTCATGTTGAACTGATATTGTCGAATGCCAATGCTCTTTTGAGCAAGCTTTAACTTCTTCATAGTAATACTAAGAACTCATCTTTTTTATCCAAAGAAAGCAAGTCGCGAATTCATTTATTCCTTTCTCCTTCAGGATGCTCGCCTTGTCTACAAGCATTTTGCAACTTTATACTTCGTGTTTATATTTGATAGTTCTGAAAATGAGCTTGCTATGCTTGACTTGATACAAGGTAGATTCCTAAACCACGTCCTATTTATTGGAAATTGTTGGTGTTACGTAACCATTTTTTGCATTGCATGAGTGTCCAAATCCAGAAGATCCATCTCTTTAGGGGTCTATAAGTAACGCAAAATGGTTATTCCAATAATTTTACATAGTAATGGCTACTTATTGGCGAAATTGGGTGTTGGTCTGTCTCTATATGTTTTAAGGAAACTATTAACTTTTGGTAAATAAATGAATGCATATATTATGTAATTTTTTTTTAATTTTATCAGGGATGGGGAAATTTGAACAACATGAAATTAGAGCTTTCTAGTTGACTGTGGATAGAAATATGTTGTGCCTGCTCAAGTTCTATTATAAAATGGTAAATTTTAAACATAACTTCTATCTGATACAGCTCAATGCTGCTAGTACTGGTTTTGGCATTACTTATACCAAAGTAATTTAGCTGAATTTTCATAATACATGTAATCAAGTACCTCTCAAAGTTGAAAGGTAATATTATAAGTATGGGTATTGGGTATACTGATTTTTACCATCCTTACAGCTACACCTTCTTACTAAATAATGTCCATTGCTTTGAATTATAATTACAAATGACTTAGGTTGTCTTTGACAGATGTCGTCAATATTGATGTAGGGAAGACAGCAAAAGCAGCCTAGGTTAAGGACTCGGGATTATTGAAGTTGGAACTAGAGAATTATGGTTCTAGGATTTAGAAACCTTTTAGGTCTAAAATTATAACCTATTTAATACTTTGAAACACAGCAGAAGGCATAATAAGACTTGGATGACAAGAAAGAACTCTTCTAGAATATTCCTAACCCATATAATTTGTGTCTCGGACTTTAAGCCTACATTAATTTTCCTAAAAATAACTAAAATAGCTAAATAAAATTCCTAAAATTTTTCCCTTCAAAAATTACTTAAACATATAAAATAATATATAATTTCAAATATGTTCTGATATTACATGTAGAATATGAGTATAACTTGTGAAAAACACAAAAAGATGAAAATCCACTACATTCCATCTAGAACCTAGAAGTTTAGGAAGTTGAGAGCTGTCTGCAGCATTCTGTTGAAAAAGTGAATGTTAACTGACAATTTTAGCATTGATCTAAACTGGCCATAAAGAGTATGATTGGGCGCATTCATTAATCTGATAGAAAGATGATGAATTTGATACCTGTTCCCATTATTAATTGTTAGGGAATATATGTTAGGATATTATATGTTGTTATATGTTATTGGGCTAGGCTTATTTTTTCTGGTCTTGATCCTTATTTATTTATATAAATATAGAGACAGAGAGACTGACAATGTTATGTTAGTCATTCCTATTTTCACAATTTCTTCTTCCTCTCTAACATGGTATCTAGAGCAGGTTAGAGATCTTTAGAAACCCTAGCTTCCTTCCTTTGCAAAAAAAACAAAAAAAAAAAAAAAAATAAAAATAAAAAAAAAATCACCCATCTTGCTCAGAATTAGCCGATCTACACATCCCTAGGGTCCAAAAAATTTTTCATCACCTGCTGAGCACAATTTTTGTGCGTTTTTAGGCATTTTGGGCGTGGGTTTTCACGCCTGATGCGTTGAGGCGCTGCCCAAGCAATTTTTTGGCGACTAGGGGTGTCACCTCCGGCCAAAGACATGCGACTAGGGATGTCGCCAGCATGGGAGCTGGAGTCGTCCCATTTTGTTGTGGTTTTGGCTGGCCAGAGCATGTTTTGGAGCTGTTTTACAGTTTGGACTTCAGAGAAGTCATTTTGATCACTCAGTCTTCTTCCAATGTTCTCAGGGTGGATGTATCTTTCTTGTGGTCTATGTGGATGACATTATTGTTACTGGGAGTGATGAGGTTTAGGATTGGAAAACTCAAGGATTTTCTTCGAACACAATTTTAGACCAAGGATTTGGGTACATTAAAGTATTTCTTGGTATTGAAGAGATGAGAAGTAAGAAAGGCATCTTTCTGACCCAGAGGAAGTATGTCCTTGATTTGCTCAAAGAAACAGGTTTGCTCGGAACTAGACCTGTAAAAACTCCTATGATTCCTAATGTCAAACTCTTAGCGGATAATGGAGATGTTCTTTCAGATCCTAAACGGTACAGAAAACTGGTGGGGAAGCTTAATTATTTCACAGTCACTCGTCCTGATATTGTTTTCTCTGTCAGTGTGGTAAGTCAGTTCATGTCTTCTCCCTGGTCTACTCATTGGGAGGTTGTTCTTCATACATTGAGATATTTGAAAGGGGCTCCAAGTCGTGGTGTTTGGTATAGAAATCATGGACATACTATAATGGAAGGTTTTTCTGATGTTGACTGGGTTGGATCTCCTATAGATAGAAGATCCATTTCTGGTTATTGTGTTCTTGTTGGAGGCAATTTGGTTTCTTGGAGAAGCAAGAAGTAAAGTGTTGTTGCTAGATCCAGTACTGAATCAGAATATCGTGCTATGGCCGAAGCTACATGTGAATTGTTCTGGATACATCATCTTCTTGATGAAATTGGATTTAAGAGTGCAATGCCTATGAAATTGTGGTGTGACAATCAAGCTGCCATTCACATTGCCTCTAATCCTGTTTTTCACGAAAGAACAAAGCATATTGACGCTGATTGTCATTTTGTGTGTGAAAAGATTCAAGAGGGGTTAGTTGTCACCAGACATGTGTGGACTGGAGAACAACTTGCGGACATCTTCACCAAGGTTCTAAATAAGAATAAAATAGATTATATCTGTAACAAGCTGAGCATGATTAATATCTATGCTCCAGCTTGAGGGGGAGTGTTAGGGAATATATGTTAGGATATTATATGTTGTTATATGTTATAGAGCTGGGCTTATCTCTCTGGTCTTGATCCTTATTTGTTTATATAAATATAGAGATAGGGAGACTGACACTATTATGTTAGTCATTCCTATTTTCACAATTTCTTCTTCCTCTCTAACATTAATCATTCCAATCTCTGGTAGATTACTGGTCCATTTCATATTTTGTGTGTTTTTTACACCATGACCATGTGAAAGAATCTCCTTCCTTTAGAGTAAGTTTTTGGTTCTCATCCCTATGTCCTTTCCTTTAGAGTGTCACATAATACATATCTTGCAAAATGCTGTAAAATGCCAAAACAAACTAGCATGAAAAACACTTGACGAAATCTTAAGTGAATTGTTATTGGGCTGAATGTTTCTGTGGTCATTTTGCATTTTTCTCATTATGGAGTCCTCGTAGAATTGCCTCTGTAGGTAACAGTGTAGTTAATCTATCTTAGCCCTTTAAATCAGTCAGTTTGTTTAGCCATTTCAATTCTATTGCTTCTTGTGCTAAGGATAGACCACCTGGAGTACTTATATGTATTATGTATTATACATTACATTCTTGAAATTCTGCATGACCATTATGCTACCGTGCTTAGTGCTGTTCATTAATGCCTCATACTCGAGTTGTTAATTTGACAACCGATATTCTTACTTTGACCCTTTCTGCCTTCAGTCTTTGTTGAAACATTGGACAAATGCTTCAGGAATGTATGTGAGCTTGACATCGTGTTCAACTATAACAAGGTAGTATGCTTTGTTCCTTTGATTATTGAATCATATATTCTTTATCACAAACTGTCTATATAACAATTTACTATTAACAAGAAAAGATTTAGAAACTGTGTTATGATTTAGGGGAACATCTTCTGCTGCGTATAGAGATTTGTAGGAGTTTGCTGCAGTGCACGAGTTTGACTCATTAGATTCTCAAACATGAAGCAATGGACAATATTTGATTTGAATCGTCCCACTTTACTCAACAAATTGATAACTCCTTTACATGTTTGTATTTAGATGGTGATTTCCACTATGGCATAAAAGTGTTAGGTTTATTTGTTCACCATTTGTTGGGTTGTTTTGGCCTTTGGGAAATGCCCTTCTATAAGAAGCTTTAGGAAAAGAGAATAGATAAAAAAACTCGATATGATGCTAACAATATTATTTTGCCATTTACTTGAGGGTTGGTGCTCCAAATTCCATCAAACTCAGGTAAATATCATGTTCTTGTGGAATTGAATTCACTCTTTTGCTTGGTAGCACAATACTACAAGTCTACGACCCAACAATATCTGCTTCTTAAATTTCCATTTATGCGATCTTGAAAAGTGAGTTCATCTAATCTGCAGATGCATACTATACTAGATGAGATTATTTTCGGAGGCCAGGTGTTGGAAACAAGTTCAACAGAGGTTATGAAGGCTATTGAAGAAATATCAAAGTGCTCTCTCTTTCCTTTGGTTTTTTATATAGGTTTTTTTTAATAAGAAATGTGATCTCGGTTCTAATTCCTGATACGTATTTTTACATGCCCTTACACTTGAGCCTGGGTGTGGTTTACACGTGAACCAGGTTAGAAGCAGCATCCAATGCAATCAATCTTGTGCCAAAATCTGTTACTGGTTGGAGGTCGCGGTAGCATAATTTCAATAAAGCTTCGGAAAGGATCTCATTCACACACAGCAGGGGTCCGAAGGGTGAAATATCTTTAATTAGGGAAGTCAGTAGCATGTATTTTTCTAAAATTGAGTGTTCGTAACTGAAGCAAACACCGGCACACAGAAAAAAGTTGACCACGGTTGCTAATGATTTGAAGATGGGTTAATTAGGCCAGACGGGGAGTTTGTCTTCGAAATTACCAACCTTTGTTGGTCTATGGAACCTTGTAGAGCTTCACCTAACCCTCCATTGTTCCCAGTTGATCCCAATTTCAGTTAATCTGTTTGGTTGCATTTTGATTCCAAAAGCCGACCTTATCTGAATAAGTTCCTACAAATTTAAATTCATGGTGAACCGTGGATTTCATGTGTCAACTATGACTACTGGAATCAAGGCATCAACTAATTGCCATATTATTTGTCGGGGAAGAGAAAAAAGGGGGGGGGGGGTGGTTGGCTTGGATGATGGGATTAGAAATTATAGTTTTCTCTGAAATCCACGTTGACGTTACAGCTTCTGAAGCTTTGCTGTGCAATTGTTCATCTAGTTTGACAAATCATTATCAGAATTCTTCTATCGAATGCATCTCATAAAGATTTAGAGAAAGTTTCTGCATATTATTCTGCTAAATGACGCATCTTTCCAAGTCAGTTTGCAGGCATTAACATTTTGGGCGTTAGAACTATATTGAAGCATTATCACTTAAGTGGTCTTTCTGACATCTTGAAGAACTAAACGGGCAGCATTACGTCCAGGTGCCCCCATAACTCCACCGCCAGGATGTGCCCCACTTCCGCACAAGTATAACCCTTGAAGCGGAGTCTTGTAGCTTGACCTAAGTCCCAAATCAATGGCAGCAGCATGCTTAAGTTGTGATGAGTTATAAGGAAAACAAAACCAGATTCGATCACATGCTACTTAAATTTATTTTACCATCCTTTTACAGGTCGCATTAGGAAAAGAGAATCCAATCCCATAGCACCATGAAAGATATTCCCTCCTGGCCAAAAACCAAAAAAAAAAATATTAAATGTTAGTAGTGACAAACTAACGATGTTCAAAGTAACAATGTACCAGTTCTTTCTAGTAGAACTTCAACTCAGTTTCTATCACATTAACTTATGGTTTTGTGCCCTAGAAAAAGCGATCTTGCTTATAGTTGCTAGGAATGGGTTTTTAAGCAGGAGATTATGGCCAAGTTACCTGTCAAACCGATTTCCCTTTCAAGATCTGGTGGAGTCAGCATGTCATAGCCAATGATTGATGTGCTGAAGCCAGGGGCATATTCATCAATCAATGTGAAGCATTTTTGCGCAAATGATTCCTGAATAGGAGAGGATTGATAAGAAATAATGAAGCAACTTCGACATAAAATATTCAACAAGTAGATTTAGCATTATGTGCGGGCATGACCAGGGTAGAACGAAACAACCATGGTCCCTGAAATGCATAACAGAACATAAGAAAAAAAAAAAAAAAACTTAGAACAACTGAAGCAAAACTCACTCTGTAGTCATGATCTTGCCAGTCACCATCCAATGGTTTGTAGGGCGTATACTGCACAAACAGGTTGATTACATGCTTACCTACGATGAACATATTTTATAAGCTAGATGTTACAGACATATTTCACAGATTATTAAGGCATCAAATACAGATAAATAAACAAGACAGTGCTGAAACAGAAGCATGTTTCCAGTTCAGACAAAATGAAGTCACTTTAACAATGCAAAGAAATAATCAGAATAAATGTGGCAAATGCATTGAAAGCAAAGGTTCTCTATTTTCTCTCATAAACAGAACATATCAGTACAATGTTAAACACAAAGTTTCAAGTACCAGATGGAGATATAGTTTTGTCCAGTACAGAGGGAATTGTCATCTCAATTACTGGTCTTCGTGATGGTACCCCATTCACTGCATCTTGAGATGCAGAGTGAATCTCCTCCATGCTAAATAGAAATTAACAAGCGTAAATAAAAAATAACTGATGTGTTCTGAAAATAAATAAGTTGCAACTGTCCATATTGAAAAAGACTACAGCAAATGTACATCTGATAAGACTGCATGAATTCACAATAGTCGAAATAATGATTGAATTGTAACATACCTCTCTGAGCCTATATGAATTGTGCCAACATGATGTGGGCCAGCATGAGGATGATTTAACTTGCAACACCGAAATTGGGGCAATTTATCAACTGCTACATTTATTTTGGTAGTAGCCTGTTTCAGTAGATATTTACCGAATAAAAGAAAATGACAACTAATGAAGAAAAAAATTCTGATACGACTTCCCTCAAAATCTGTCCCAATTTCCATATGGGGGGAAAAAAGAAAAATAAAACCCTATAGTATAAGTCAAAATCTGTCTTTGCCTCTTTACTTAAATAGTTGCAATCTGTCATTGGCTAGGATAGAACTTGGTCATATCTCATGAACAGGTAGTTGGCTAAAAGAGAGAAAAAATTTCCAAAGGTTCATGCTGTTTATAATTATCCCATCTGCCTTTTTTTTTTTTTTTTTGCCATAACTATCCCAGATTTGTCATCTGATTGATATTTGAAGTTTCTCCCGGAGACATGATTTTCCCATTGGTGAATCCCAGGCATTCCTCATTAACAGACAGTGGAATATAAGCATGCTGTCTATATATATTCTCTAATCTTACCTATTATTCTAGTTCAGTAACAAATAGTAGAGACTAGAGGGTATTAAAAAAGAAAAATAAACAGAGAAAATAAAAGTAGTAAAGGAACTTACAGAACTATAGTCGGAGTACTTAATTGCACGAACAAAATCATCAGGAAGGACATGGTTGGGCACTAATTCCTGGTTCATATTAGCAGATACTATAGATTAACACAATATAGGTGCCAAAGAAGTTGCTATTTGCAGCAGGTTTAAGAATTTACCATGAAAGTTTTATAAGGAGTTGCATTGGATAGAACAATTGAAGAATGCACTTCGGTACCATCAGCCAAAATCACCTACAAGTAAGCCATATCCACAAAATTTAATTTCTACGATCCATCTTTATAATCCACTTCATTGAGGAAAACTCACGAACAAAACTAACCCCACAGACAGTGCTAGAGTTTTCAATCAACAACTGAGACACCTATAAGAATAGAAGATATCACGTGGTTAGAGCCTTAGTGCAAAAAATAAAAGGGGGGTGGGGAGGTCAGAGAAGAAAATTTATTCTCCTAGCCTTTTTGTTTGTTTTCTATGAACTGGAAATATTAATATAAATTATATGATATTGCAAGTTGATCTTATTGTTTAAATAGTTGAGAAATTTAATTGGTGAATAAGTAGGCTTTGTCCTCAATCAGCAAATAGATACAATAGAAATGGATGTACTTGCAAGCATTAGAATGATAATCATTGCTGTCGGAGATAAGGAGGCCCGTTTCTGTTTCTGTTTGTAAGGTGGTGAAGATATTATCACGATGACCATCCATGATGCCCATCATCATAATATGTCTCTGTAAATTTTGTTTACCACTCATGATGTCCCACATGCAAATGACAAAAGCTCTTTAGCTTGCATGTTTATGGAAAATAAAAAAAAAAAAAGAACGTACAATACCCTTCCACTCTGCCTTTTGAGGAGTGGCTTCTGTAAAACCAGAAGGTACTATTGATGCATCCCAGAGGCTTTATTCTTAATTCACCTTTGATGCCCAATACTGACATAACCATATGTCTCACCAACTGTTTAAATACAAATATTAAGACAACTTATAAAAATGTTTACTAATCACTAGCTTTGAAATTGTTTAAAAGAACTTTTAAGCAGAAATTTGAACAACCTACATTTAGGCAAATGAATACTATTGATCTGCTTCTCTTGTCTGATTACTTGTATTTTTAATCAGACATTTATTAGAAATGAAAAAGAAATTTCTATGATATTTATCATCCTGCCTATGGTCTTTAAAAGTTTGATAGCTTCAGCTCATTTGGGCCTTGACAAAATTTCTATTATTTTCTGGTTACATTTAAGATCCAATGGAATAAGGATACAAGCAACTAAAATATCAGAATCTGCATAGAATGCAACAATTGATGCCAACTATGGAGGTAGTTAATCTGAAAGCTAATAGAGATTCTTGATTACATACCTCAACATTGGTTACAACATGTGCTCCAGCTTCCATAGCAGCATTACCAATAGCCTTGGATATTGAGCCCATTCCACCTTCAACATGCCTAAAAGGAATAACGGCATGCTAATGTTATCAGACTTACCTCTATTTAGAAAGTATTAACTTGACTCACATTTGTATGAATAGTATAAAGCTACAGAAAAAGGGTGGATAATTCATAGTTTGCTATCTCAACTTTCTAGTCTCAACAACAAAATTAAGAACGCATTAATCAAGAAAGTTACTTCAGAAAGGGAACCAGAACTACATAATACCATATTTTTAACAAGCTTTAGAATTACTTAGAACAGGTGGTATTCTCTTGACATAGAATTTGCAGTGCACATTTTTTTCATATATTTGTCCACTCGTGTTTATATGTATGTAAGTCCTTTTTCTGTGTACAATACATGTATGAAAGAAAATTCAAACACAGAATATACAGGGTAGCTAAAAGGAACTTCCATCCATCATTGAACAGGTTAAAGCATAAATCCATCTTTGGGTAAAAGAGTAATGAAGAGGTTTTAAAAGACTACCAGAAATACTTCAAATATAACAGTACTTAACCTATGTACCATGTTAACAAGAAAGTTTGAGCATGAAATGGAGAAAACAACTGTTTATGGGACTTCTTGCTTCACAAATGCTAAAGGCTATCTATGTCTTTTATTGGCTAGGTACTTCCACACAGACTTTAAATTTTATGGACCACCCATATTTGGCATATAAAATTACGACTGTTCTCCACTACTGTGCAAAAAATTTAGGAGAAGAACACACAGTGCCTTTCTAGAATATGTTATAGTGTGCCCTTTCATACCTTCCAAAGCCTGATGTCATATTGTCATTTATGTGTTCTCTTTTGTGAATTTCTTTAAGTCACCATAAATCAGTGCTTCCTTTCTTAGAATCAATATCTGTGTAACATGCACCAAACAGTACTTGTAAATTTTATTTCAAATTACTCTAGAATAGGAAAAAGATTTTTGGTAAATTACAGTATTCCATTCTTGTGATGCACAATATAGATATCGAGCTATCAACAGAGATACATACGACCAAATTCCACGATCCCCATCAGATTCTCCCATCACATGATGTAGCAGAACATAACCACTTCCTGGGGTGTGGACACTGGCCTGCATTACAGATTTAGAAATACTTAATATGCCATGAAAGAAGAAACATTGGCTATGTTGTTTTTATCAGAGAAAACAGAGTAACATAATGGCACTATAATTGTCAGTCTCTGTCTCTCAAAGAAGGATTAAGAAATTCATGTATATTTTTATCCAGAAAATGTTTATGTATTTTATGGTGCATTTTTCACACTAAAAATAAGTATAACCACTCTTACTGTGGTTCCTATCACAGCATCAGTTGCAAGGGTTGCCTTCAGGACATCTGTCTGCAGAAATAATAAACAAAACTAAACATTACACCACTAAGAGAAGGTACATGTGGAAACTAGAAACTTATTTACAGGAATGATTAAATAGTGAAAAAATCAAATGTCAATATGTGATAATCAAATTATATGGAAATAAACATTAATATGTTGTACAGGATCTGTTATGAGGAGAAGTATGTCATGAATGGAAAGCATAAATTGAGATAAAGTGCATTCTTAATTCAGTGTACAGACATGCAACCAGTGTCTAGTTGAACTAGTCTTTCAAAAAATATTTCTAAAAAAGAAAAAAAAATTTCTAAAGGAAGTTCATGGCAAACTTCTGAGACACAAGATATGAACATGATTAATATAACAAGGAGACACCCAAAAGTCTAAAGCTTAAGAGAATTAAGAAGATATATGTTTGATTTTAAAAAGACGCAGTCGGTGAGCTTGAAGGACTAAATGCAAAGAGATCAAGACCATAAGATTACCTCAAACCAGTTATTCAAAACTTTAGAAGCTGGGGACAACAAAAGGTCCAAAAAGTTCCTGCCAAATAAATAAACAGAAATTATGAAGACTGATGCTCCAGTTCATAATTTCAAATTACTAGCTATGATGTTTGGATATGTGTGAAACCTTTACCGATTTGCTATTCACAGGTATGACAATTAATCGCAGATAAAAACAAATTCCTATTGGAGAAACAAACACGTACACCATATCCTTTTGCCCCAAGGAGGATGCCTGCCACAGACAACTTGCCCAAAATACTGAATTCTGTATTTTATTCTTCAGTTGTTCATTAAGAGATGACTTATGCTGCAAAGATTCAGGCGGAGGTGAATCCAGCACTAGATCCATGAATTTACAGAAATTCTCAAGCTGATTCTCATATCTGAATGATAAAAAAAAGAGAAAGAAAGGAAAAGAAGAATAAAAAGACAGATTAATCTCATTAAATTATACACATACAGTCAATGCAGCTCTAAGATTAGTTGGTCAAATTGATATCTTCCTAAAGGCAGATTAACAAATTGAATGAAGAATACCAACATATTTATAAGCAAATAAAGTGAAGTTCAGACAAACAATATTTTAATTTTTCTGTTTATCTATTTACACCTTGTATCATAATTCTACTCTATTGTATTTATCACTGACTCTCTGAGGAGGCACTTCAGGCAAAATAACTCTTAATTCTCAGTTAAACTAACAAAAATTGTAAACTACATAATATTTAGGTTGAGTTTAGTATCACTTTCTGTCATGTGCTTCTATTAATTATCCATTAGTCGTTTTTTCAAAAACCAACAGTCAGAGGTCTTCCGCTATTGATTTTTTTTTTTTCCAGTTCTCAAACAATATTCTAACCAATTCATCAATTCACGGTATCGCAACCAAATGTCAACGTAATATGCAGATTCTGGTCTTTTTTCAACATCCAGAGAGCGTCTTCAGAGAATTTTTCACCAAGCATGAAATTGCCATACCCATACGAATTCAAGTATGCTTATAGCGCTTGGAATACATTTGGAAATCTCAGAATAATTACGTGATACAAATGTTGAAAATCAAAAAAGGAGAACCGAAGAGAGTGAAGGAACAGCACCTTGGATAAGCATCGGCGTCTCTTTCTGAGAATTTGGAAATCTCAGAATGATTGAGTTGTTTATCAGGCCCCAAGAGAAGATATCTTCCGTCGAGACAAGGCGTAAACGACGACGGATTCCTCTTCAACTGCTTCAATCCGTGCTTCGCCAACTCTAACTCACTGTTCATCCCGAAAAATTTGAACAACACACGAAGATCAAAATCGGACGGCACCCAGTGCCGCGATTAGAATATGAGATGTGAATGATGCGAGGGAAGGAACAGACCTGATAACGGAGGGGCGGAGAAGGCTTTGAAGGTAGCTGCAGCGGGAAAACTTGAATCCAGGAACGAGTTCTTCGGTGACGGCGGCGCCACCAATGAGGTGGCGGCGCTCGAGGACGGCGACGGAGAGGCCTCCGCGCGCGAGGTAGGCTGCGGCAGTGAGGCCGTTGTGGCCGCCGCCAATAATGAGCGCGTCCCATTTCTTTTCCGTCAAAGCGGCGGTGGCAGTGCTGCTGCTGCCAAAGCTCCTTCGCCACATTTCTCCTTTCTTCCCTCTCTCAACTCTCTTTCCCCTTCTCTTATCAGTTATCGCTCACTACCGAGGGAAGGTTTTGGATTTTGGTACGCACTGAAATAGTGCAATTTTTCTTTTTCTTTTTATTAATAACACAATCATTAATTTTGGTAGTCGGATATATATTTTTACTATTATTTTGTAAGGGAGTGTGTGACTGCGTTGCGTTTCCACGCAAGTATGGGTGGGGCGATTTTTAGTGCTTTGTGTTGGTGGCCCATTCTGGAAATCAGAATTTAACTCCATGAATCCTGAGAAAGACTGTAGCCGAATGCCCTGAGGGCATGCGCTTGAGTCACTTGACCATCAGATTACATTTCCACGTGGATGAACTCGGCGAGTCCCGCCAAACTTTTGTGCTTTCAAGTATATTAATTTTAGGATTAAGCCCTCTTTTATACATAATATAAAGTATAATAATATAAATTTATATTATATAATTATTTTTATTATATGTTTAATATAATATTTGATAGAATAAAGTTATTCAGTTTATTTATTTTTATATCATAATTATAAGATAAACTAATTAAGTTTTAAGTAGTCTAATAAGATCTGATAAGATTATTTTTATATTAGGTTAGATAAAAATATAATATTTTAATTTCAAATCAATCATAATTCTTATTCTTGTATTCTCTTACTACAATCAAGTCAAGTCTTATACTATCAAATCTTATATTATCAAACTTTATCTTATATCATATATTATATATAATTTGTTATGTTATGATTTGATTGGAATGAAATAACTTTGTCACCGTATGATTTCGACATTTTATTTTACCCTCTCGTGGTTAGTTCGTTTAGTACTTTACTAAGTTTCATTTTAATAATTTAGATTATAAATTTAAATTATGAATTTATTAATTTTAACTAATATAATTAAATTTTTTATAATTTTTTTATTTTATAAAAATTCATATAATAACTTGATTATATATTATTTAAGATAATTACATAGACGTAGAAATAATTTAACAATTTGAAGTGCATTTGAAAAGCATTTTGTTTTAAAAAAGTATTTTCACACATTTTTAAATGTATTTAAATATAATTTTAATAAAAGTAAAATTTTAAAAAATTCATTTATCATTTTTTTAAGAAATTAATAATTCCTAACTTCTAAAAAAAAGAAAAAGTAATTTTTAATATTATTTTCTAATAAAAATATCATTTACTTTTATTAAAAATTACATACCATGTTTTTTTCTTTTTCCTTCATTGCAAATCTTATTTACATAAGCTTATATAGTTTTGCAATTACACTATAAATAACACAGCTTTCAATCATTGTATCTTAATCTTTCAAACTGAAGTCTGAATTACATGACCATACTGCTTAGAAAAAGTGTAAGAGAACTACATCAACATGTTAAGCCTTTTTTTTTTATTTAGAACATATTGTTAAACTTTTGAATATACAACTAAACATGTTTTGATTGCCTCTTGTCTCAGTTTCCATTGCCCCATGGCCATGGCATACATGAAAATTTAGTGTTCCATTCTATCATTCCATTTCATTATATCTTACGTATCATAAATCACACTCTTCCTTGTTTCTATGACAACATACTTGACATGAGTTGTAAACAAAATTAGGCGCACATTAATGCTTTTGTTAAATTTTAAAAAAACACTTTTTATCTAAACAATTTAAAAAAGTCATTTTAGATATCCTTTTTAATAATTTTATTATAAAAAAATACTTATATTCTTTTTTATTTAAACAAATTTAAAAGTTTTTTTATTATTTAAAAGTATTTTTCAAATATTATATTTAAAAATAAAATTATTTTTTCTTAAAAGAAATCTCTACTAAAAAAATACATATAAAAAATATTTTTTTATAAGTTTATCAAAACAAGCCCTTGTTGTTGTTGTTATAGTAAGTAAGCTTTATTGAGTAAAATAAAATATTAATTATTCAAATTAAACATATCTTTATATTTAAATTTACTAATTTAATATATTAAAACATAAAGAAGCACTTTCTTAGTTAGTAAATTTTAAAACAGACATAAGGAACTTTTAAATATGTTGGATAAGAAAATTATAAGGGGTAAAATACTAACAGAACTAACCATATGAGATTAAAAAAAACAAAGCTTTACTAGGAATTCAATTAGAAAGGTGAAAAAATAGTAGCTATATTAATTATTGTATTGCTTTATTATAATTATAACTTGTGTAATTATAAAATTATGGGCGTATGAAATAGCGGGGGCATAAAGCAAGGTGATTGCTGGAATCTACATGCATCTTTACATATTAATCTTGAGTTCTCCTTGTTAAGAGTGGGCTGATTTATTATATTACTTTTCTATTTGATTGAAACAAATGTTCTTTTCTTTAAACATCACTTTTTATTTCTTTTAACCTCAACAATCTTATCCAAATATACAAATTAGAGCACATCTTTTTTATTCTAAATATACAAGTATTATTATTTTTATTTTTTAAAAAATTTTAACATTAATTTAATTCTTAAATAATAAAAATAACATTAAAATTATCCTTATATATATAGATAAGGACTAAATTAATTTTAAAAATTGAAAGACTACATTAATAATATTTTTTTATAATTAAAAGATGAGATTGATATCAATTTTTTTAAAGAGTCAACATGATATCACTTTTTATAATTCAATGATTAAATTGATATCAAAATTTAATATTATATATTAAAAAATGATATTGCATATTATTAAATAGAATTACATTTTTTTGTTATAAACTAATCTAAAATTAGTTTTTAATACTTTGACACGTTAAAATAAAATCTGTTTATATTATAAAATTCTAAAATCAATGTTTCTTTTGTGTGTGTGTGTGTGTGTATCTATATATATATATATATATATATGTAGATTCGGTGCTTATAATCTTCTAAAAGAAAACACATATTATTTCGTAAACTTATAATATCTTTTATCCAGTTCAACAAATACGAATGTTAATCAAATAATTTAATATTTTATTAATTAACATTATTTTTTTGTTCATTTAAAGTATTTCTTATCTAAAAAATAAAAAATTAATTTTTTAATATTTAATCATATTTTTTGTGAAGAAAGAATTACTTATAATGCATATTCTATTCACGTCGAATCTTAAATGTAATACTTGAGAGAGCAAACCACCCTCACTTAAACACGTTGGTAACATTCTTTTTGTTTTGAGAGGTTTAAGGTTGTGCAGATTAATGACATGTCGAAATGGTTGAAAGACGCCACGTGTCAATTGCTTAGCCATGGTTTTATATCACTATAAAACATTAATATAGAAAGTGTAAGAGCACCTCGACATCATCAAGTGGTCCCATGGTCTAGTGGTCAGGACATTGGACTCTGAATCCAGTAACCCGAGTTCAAATCTCGGTGGGACCTCTAATGACAAGTTATTTTTTTCGCTTCTTATTGCTAAATCCATTTTTCGTTTTGAATATGGTTTTGCTGCCAATTTTTTTGCTGCTTCTTTTTTTTTTTTTCACAGATATTTTTGTTGCTGCTTTGAATGGCTGGGTCCTGAACCAGGAATCCGAAGATCTATCATCGCTTTACGAAGCTTATATATTGATCAAAATTAACAATTTAATTGGCGTCACCTAAATTAATTGACACCCTTAAACGTTATTTTTATTTTTAAATAATCACCTAAATTTTTAAATTCAAGTAAATTATTTTTGAATTTTTAGTATTTATAAATATATTTTTTTCATCTAACTAATACATAGTTTCTTATTTGTTTACATTATTTTTTAGAAAATTTATTTTTAAATTTACATTTTCTTTTTTAAGCTTATTTTGAAAATTCAGTATTTTTTATTTTTTTAAAAATAATACCAATAAATGATATATAAACTGTTATGTGTATTAATAGATACGTGTGAATTATGTAATGAATCGCTTAATGTATGGACAAGTATGTTTATAAGTTTTAAAAAGCTTGAACTTTAAATTTCTTATCTAAATTTAAATTTTCACGCAGATATTTTAAAACAAAATATATAATAATTAAGACTATCAACTAATACACTTTTATTATATATTAAATCTGAGTCATCTTCTTTAAGAGTGAGTGAATTTGTTATGTTACTTATTTTATTTAATTTACATGTCTCCTCGTTAATGTCACTTGTTTTTTTTTCTTTAAACTTTTTTTTTACTTTTTTTATTCCTAACATTCTTATTCATATCTACTAAATATAAAGAAAGAATTTTTAGTAACAATTTTTTACATAGATAAGTTTAAATAGCTTTTATTTTAAAAAGTTACCTTTAAAAAACTAATAATGTATATTATTGAATGAAATTATACTTTTAACATTTAATAGTAAAAAAATCAAATACATTAAACAAAGAGATAAAAAATTAAAAATAAATTTATTTTAAATATTAATACTTTTATTTTTTTATTTCTATTCCTTTTTTTTAAAGCATACCATTTAACCAAACGGCAACTTATAATGTATGCGAGAAAAAAATAAGACGATAATAATATGTGCAACATACTTATGAATTATGATGTAAAATATTTTTGCCTTATTACATGCGTTACTCACTAATTTATGTGCATGTCTCACTAACAATATAAATGAATAACAAATGGTTCAAAAATACTTTTTTTTTTGTCGTCTCCTTTGAGTAAGGTAATAAAACTTATTATTACCTTTTTTTCAGTAAAAAAAATGTAATAAAACTTAGGAAAATGATTCTCGCACATAAAAAATATTTCACATTATCTGTAAATACATCTGTAAGTATTCGATGAACTTAGGACATACCCTAACCTTATACTGGTATGAGTCTTTTCTTTAATCTAATTTTTTTTAAAAAAAAAATCTCACATCATGAGGAGCTTCGTTGTCTTCTTGGCCCCTTTAATTTTTTTAATTTATTAATTTTACATTTAATTTTTTTTAAATAAAGTATTTAAAGTTTGGCTTCCTATACATGTAATTTTTATATTTAGCCCCCCATTCAATTTTGGTTAGCTTAGCCCTTGTCTCACATACCCTCACATATAGTATATTTCACATACACTACATATGCACGTCACAAAAATGTCAACATGTCATCTTGACCAATAACCTAGGCATGTTTGATATAATAGAAATAAAATAAAATGAATATGAATGGGAATAAGAATAGAAGTAGAAATAGGAATGAAATAGAAAGGAATGTTCATTCATATATTGTGTTTGGTTTTTATGTTTAGCATATTAGAATTGATTATAGAATATAATAAAAAATAAAATAAAATGACTTTACTCATATTATAAAATAAGAAATATTATTTTTAAAATATTTATTTATACAAATTATTATATATTTTTTGTTATAGAATAGCTATTCCTTATAATTTAATTATGGAATGCTATTCCCTTAAATGAAGAGAATGAAAATTCCTAAGGAATGAGTATTTTCTATTTTATTTTTCAACTAAATATGATAATAGAAATATTTTATTCCTATTCTCATTTCATTATTTTTTATTTTAATAAACCAAACATACTCATTCGACCACTATAATTTTTATCCCAAAAAAGGAGACGTTTATCACTAAAATGACCACTTTCTTTCTACTTTTTTTTTTTTCTTTTGGGTTATGTTTATATATAACTACTCAACAGGGAACACAGCCTCTTTCTTTCAGAAGAGAATAGAGCTTAATTATAGAAATCCATTAAAATGAAGTTGCTTCTCTCATTAATTCTCCCACAAAACAGCATAAAATTGACAAGATGATGTAACAAATATCTGGAACAAAGAATTTCAAATTCCAACTCTCAACAAGAGACTACAGCAACCTTGAAGTAGTCATAAAACACGTGTTCTCATGAACATAAAAAAAAAAAGAAGTTATTTCTACATTTTCTACACCCACAATGACGGATCTAAAAATTTGGATAGTGGGAGGAAGAGCAATACATATACATAAAAAATAAACTTTCAAATATTTATATTTATTCATAATAATTTTTTCTCTAGGATCTCACTTTAAAAATAAATACATAATATATCTTTTATATATCTAAAACACATAAAAGAAGAAAAATTTTCACACTGGAATGATTGCGAATTGCTGAATACATGAAGTTTAAAAATGGGAGGTTAAAAGTTGAACTTTCAAAGATTTTAAAAATTTTAAATACATAATCAACCATTTATTTTAATGAGCAATAAGAGAAAATATCTTTAAATTAAAAGCAAGATTAATGAACTCTATATCTGTTAATAAAAATATTTTTAAGTGACTCTTCACCTTCTTTTTATGAAAAAAAAGTAAATTTTTCTCTCTTTTTTTCATAAAAGAAAAGTATAAAATGAAGGTAAAAAAATGAAGCATGAAAATAATATTGTTACATAAAAATTAAACATACTTCATTTTGGATGGAGACCACATGCATAAATGTAGATTCCTTCTAAGAAATCTGCAAGAACAAGAAATCGTTTCCAACATCGCTTGAGTGGCGTCGTATTGTGGATTTCCGGTGGGGTTCTTTTTTTTGTTTTTAAAATTTTAATCTTCAATTTTCGGTGGATTTCTTTTTTGGGTTCTCCCAATTTCAGGGCGCTTTTTTTTTGGTCTGCAATTTCCGGTGGTTTGTACTTCGTGGTTTTGCCGGCAGACACGATATGGGCCCGTACCCGTGGCCCTTGATACGCCTCTTGCATATTCCAATGGGCCCACGCCCATTCTATAAAGTTAAAATTAAAAATGAAAAAATGGTAATTATAAGAGTTTAAAGAGATGTTTGATTTATTTTATTTTTTCATTTTATTTAATATATTTTTAGTTTTAATTATAAAAATATCACTTTATTTTCAATCTATTTTCTGTTTTTAAAATTTTATAAAAAAAATGGAAAAAATGTACAAAATTTTTAAAATAAAAAACAGAATAAAAATAAAATAATATTTTTGTAATTAGAATTGAAAATATATTAATTAAAAATAAAAATAAAAAATAAACCAAATACTCCTTAAATTTAGTGAAAAGAGTTTAAATTGGATGAAGACCAAGAAAAAAAAGTTTAAATTTGATGAATTATTAATGTACAACGTTTTGCATTATTAATACATAAAAATATGCACATCATTATTGGATTTTTTTAAATAAATGAGACCATACTATCATTAAATCAAAAATTAAATTATATTTACAAATATACAAAATTTGTTATTATTACACGTTTACTTTTGCAAAGAATCAAGTTCTTTTAATATTTTTAAGTATGATTACACTTTCCAATAATAATTTTTTTTCGTTTACTTTTTTCTCTTAAACAATAAAATTCATATTCTTTTTGTTTTTATTTCTTTTTAACTAATTAAATTTATTGTTAGTGTAAATTTTTTTTATATTATTATTTAATCATAAATTTTATAATGATTAAACTTTTTTTAAAATTAAATGATGATATAAAAATTTTATATTAAAAATATATTAAAATTAAAATTAATAAAAAAATTATATCTTCTCTTAGCTTTGTAACCAAACAAAGCATAATTTTTTTCTTTTTTTTATAAACAGAGCATAATTAAAACGCAGGTCGTGTAGCCTATTCCCAAAACCAATGGGTAGTGAGTTGTTCGGTTGGCACACGAACGACGCGTGCTTGTGGGGATTCCTAATCAAATTCCTTTCCATTTTTATTTTATTTATTTATTTATTATCAGTAGTTGTTGTTTCCTGTTCTTTTGGAAGCAGCGCTCTCATCTCATCTGCAACGGCAAGAGCTTGAAAAACACGCATGCTCGGACAAATAGAGATGGCTACGAAAAATGCGTCGTTTAAGGTTTGGGGCATTTCCTTTCTTGTATTATTTTTGGGTAAACGGCATTTCCCGTTTATACCTCTGTTTCCTGCTTCTAACGTTTTCCAATGTATCTGTCCGCCAACTCTGCACCATTAAACGGTAGAAATCTTATGTTACTTCCACACTACATGTATGTTAATGTCATTATTGATAAATAACTGAATAAACCATGAAAGCTTTATCTTTTTATGTCATTGAACTTCTTCAAGGATGCATATTACATTCTCACGATTACATTACATTGCAATGATAGCTGATGAGCTCTTGTTTGTTCTTTTTCGTGTTTTTGTGGCTCCCATGTAATTGACAAGTACCCCATATTGTTTTTGTTTTGTTCATTTTTTAATATGTAGTAGAAAGTAATCCAGAAACAGAAAAGAATTATTCAGTGAGTTTGATATCTTTCAACAGATAATTCTGGGCTCTTCATCAAAGGCTCGAAGACAGATTCTTGCTGAGATGGGATACGATTTCACAGTAATGGTATAAGTTATAATGTAATATTGCGGGAAAGTTTTAACTCCTTTCATTACTTTGACAGATTGAAAGAGTTTGGCTTGGATTACAATTTAGACTGCAGACATTGATGAGAAAGGCATTAGGAGGGAAAAGCCAGAAGAGTTGGTAATGGCATTAGCTGAGGCAAAGGTACGAATTCCTTTGTTTCCTCTCTTTTTATATTTTTTTTTTCTGGTTTGAGTTTCCTCCAAATACAACAACTTCCTCCTAGGCTGCTGTGGGATAAGAATTACAGACCAAGAATATTTGTGGGGGATTTGGATCCTCTCCTGTATCAGGATTATCCTATTGAAAAGAGACAGATACAAATTTATTGTGCTAGGACCCACTATGATAAGTTATAAAATCCATTAGTTATATTCAAAACTTTTTGTATCTTTCTCTCTTAGTAGAGGATCTTGATCTATTCGATGGCTGGTGAATCATTATGCATTATCTCCATGATACTTAGAAGAATAAAAAATATTGTAATTTTCCAGAACCATTCAGGGTGTGCTTGTTTGAGGAGGTGGAAAATAGGGAGAGGAGTGAAAATGAAGTGGGACAAAATGATTTTGATTTCCACTCGTTGTTGCTTGGTGGAGGGTGGAAAATCACTTTCAACTCATTTTCATGCTACAAGAGTGACTAAAAGTTTTTAGGTGGAGTGTAAATGAGTTGCACTCCACTTTCAACAGTCCCCAACTTTTGTTTGTACCAAGCAAGTTTGAAGTAATATTCGTTCTGAATGCTTTATCTCTTCAAACAAGCACACCCTTGAGCATGAGAGCCAGTTGAATCACAAGATCGTACTTTTGTTTGATTTCTAATAGTGTTTATTTTGGAAGAATACAATACCTGTTTATGGTCCTTGCATCTGATTCTTGTGATTGAATATGCAAAAAGATTGCAGGATGTCATGTTTTCATCTAGAAACTTCATCTAAAAAAAAAAAAAAATAAATAAATAAAAGAAAAGAAAAGTATAACATAAAGTTGAGAGATTGTAGTATTGTACCCATAGGCAATTAGAAGTCCTCCTCATCTGTTGATTGTTCCAAGCTATTTAGTGGTCTAACCTTGATATTCTTATTAGGCAGATGCTATTGTACAAAGTCTTCTTACTGGAAATCCATTGGAGGAAGATGCTCCTGCAACACTGTTAATTACTGCAGATACTGTATGCATTATTCTTTTTGTCTTTCGCTACTTGGTTGTTTCAATTATGAATTAATGATAAGAAAATAGTAAAATACTGCTAACTTATTGACATATTCATAAAGAAGAAAGGCGTGACTTTGGTTTTCCTTTTACAGATAAATCTGTGTTACTCTATCTCTGTTCTGTTTTGTACCAACTTAGCTTTTTTGATGCTGTTGCCCATCCCCGCACACATTCTAGTCGCTATTTACAATCATATAAATTATTTTCTTTTTTGATAAAAGAAGAACACATTAGTAGAAAGAAAGGAGAGACGGTACATTTGGGGGAGGATAAGCAATCCTCCTAACTAGAAGCTTACTAGATGTTCCCATTTCCCTAGCCAAGGGCTTCCTTCCTCTTTCCTAGATGAAACATAGTTATTTGGCAAAAGATAACACAAATTAAAGCAGATGAACCTGCGCTTACAAATCAAACTCAGTTGTGTGTCAGGTGTATTAGCCATCTGTAATACAAATTCCATTTTTACAAGTCAGGCTAAAGATTTTGCTGAGACACTGTGCAGTTCATTTACACCTTTCTGGGTTTGGGGTCATCATTTTCCTCACGTCTCAAATTCTTTATCCTCTTGCTTAATCTTGTACGTCACAATCTAAATCCTATATCCTCACTCCTCACCTTTTAGTGATTTTCTTTTGGTTGAAGTCTAGACTTTTTGTAAGACAGAGACTGTTTATGTTGCTACAAATATTTCGTAGGTTGTGGTGTATCGAGGAATGATCAGGGAAAAACCGACTAGTGAAAAAGAAGCACGGGAATTCATAAAAGGTTAGCTTGATGGATTTTAGTCCCCTCATCTTCTTCTTGTTGGGGATTATTGGCAGATACTACAGCCACATTCACAAATTCATATAACTTGCAGGATATTCTGGTAGTCATGCAGCAGTGGTAGGATCTGTTCTGGTAACTAACCTCATGACTGGAAAAAGATGTGGGGGATGGGACAGTGCAGAGGTACTATTTGCTGCTGCTTGAGCTTATGCTTAATCTATGTTCTTCTGTGACAATAAATTTCCAATTCTTTTATGCCCTTTGGGTCTTATGGTGCATCTCCATTTATTCCTAGATTTAAGAAAGTAGCATATAACATATCCTTTAGACTCGGTATAAGAAAGATTCGCTCCCAGAAGAAGAAATTTTCTCCTTCACAAGAAAACGGGACACTATCTTGTTTTTTTTTTTTTTTCCATCTGTCCTCTCTCCCTCATCAGCCTCAAATCTTTTAGCAACCAACCAGGCTACATTGTTTTCATTTATACAAATTTTATTTATTAATTCAATATTTCTCTTCACTCCACAGATAACTTGACTAACATTTGTCACTGTTATGACAGGTTTATTTCCTTGAAATACCAGATGAGGTCATTGATAATCTGGTAAACTTTCTAGAAGTACACTTTTCACCCTTGCACTGAGCTAAGTATGAAGGTGAAAAGAGTACTTTAACCAGTTTCTCAAAACATATAATCTTTTGAAACTTTCTTTCAGGCAATTCTTGTCACTGAATACTATATGAGTTTTCTTATTTGATGGGAGCTTCTCAGATTGACGAAGGGATTACATTCAATGTTGCTGGGGGTTTGATGCTGGAACATCCACTGACGTTACCCTTTGTGGATGCAGTGGTTAGTTATCTTGCTTTCTCAAGAACATTCACTCTCAGAAGCATATGCATGCACTTTAAAACTAGGTCCTTCGAGATGTGAGATATCGCATTCCTGGCACAATATAGACCCTTGTGAAACCATTGGCATCATAACCACACATGATAAGTACTATTTACAACCCCTTTTTTCTTAGGCTCCATACTTAGCTTTATTAATTTCTTTTGCCATTTTTTTGGGAGCTTTCTTTTATCGCTGCAAGCAGCAAGGAAATAATATTTTGGGAGCTTTAGCTTCAACTCATTTTTCACACATATCTATGCCTATTGTCTTAATTTTCTAAATAAGCAAGATTTATACAGATTTTTCTTCAGTCGGATGTGAATGTGGATTCATCCTTCTTTCCTCTGTTTTCTTAAAAAATGTGCTGTCTCTTCCTTTTGCTAGGTTGGGTCAACTGATACCGTGATGGGACTTTCCAAAGCTCTTACGGAGAAATTCTTATTGGAAGCTCTATAGTTGCTGCAATAGTACAATTATATTCTGATGAGACCATGTGCTGGTTGGCTGCAAGTTTTGCCGCACCTGTACTTTGAGCTTCGTCATTTTTTGTTTGCACCGATTCCTTTAATACAAAATACAGACAAGAATGCTCGGGACCTTGCTGATTTTTGTAATTTTGTTCAATTACGAGCTTAAAAAGGCTTTTATTTGACTTCAGTTTTAAGCTTCATTTCTCAATCTTAATGCGCATTACATGATTGATCATTGATCGCTATTTGTTGAAGATTGAAGATGGTATGCGCTATGTTCCACTCTTCACCAACAAGAATCAAAAGGAGGATAAAACAAAACAAAGAAGAAAATATGAAATAAGAAGCACAAAGAAGCCATTTCAACAGGTGGATATATATATGCGCTTATACTCCCCAGATGTGGGTGTTAAATGAAAGCATTACATTTCCTTTTATTCTTGATCTTCCATATCTTAAAGGTCTACAGCTGCACCATATGCATACGTGGACTCAATTCAATGACCTTTGAAATTTGATTAAAGCTTTTAGGACATGCACTCATCACACCATCAGTCTCCTGCAAGTTTACGCATTCATAATCAGGTCTTCTCATATACATTGATAGATCAGCAACCAGCAAGTCATCTACCAATTTACCAATTTTCTTGTTGCATTCAAAATCTTGTATGTTACAACAAAAATAAACCCATGAAAGAAAAATTTCCCATCCGGAGCATCTTCTCAGTGATACAGTGGACAGTTTTTCCGGAGACAGCATATTAGGTTTAAAAATGCTCTTGTAAGTTTGAACCATTTCATTGAGAATGGCATAAACAAGCATTAGTCAAGCATGTAGATTCTAGAGGCTATGTCCTGGACCAACCAATCAAATCCCTCAAGCAGACCCTCACCAGTGTATGCACTACAGCCAACTATCTTCCAGTGCCGAGATTTATCCATGACTTCCAAGTTCAATACCTGCAAATAAACCCATGTTATTTTTTTGTCTAACACTTGACGCCCATATTTGCTGAAAATAAGTAAAATTCAACTTTTGCTCATACTTACCTACTTACTTCAAACTAATTGGAATACTAAATTACTAAAATCAGTTCAAAGCTATTGAAATATTAGAGTAATTCAGGGTTTTCCATATCTTGTCAAATGCACTTTCTCTAACCTTAGCGCCAAGGTGAAGAATGACCTATTTCACTCGGGTGACTTTATTGTGTTAAATTTGTACCTTCTACTTATTTTTTAAAGCACAGGAACTAAGTGTAAAGAAGTAACACAGCAGGGGGTCAACGAATAATTATTTCATAAAGTTATACCAACAAACGATGTAACCACCAGCGTGTCTTAGAGAAGGGCAACAGCTTGACTAATTACTCTCATAGGAACCAACGAAACAAAGCACTAGTTTTATTCAATGCAACTTAAGAAAACTCCTATTCTGCTACTGATATTCGGTGAACATCAGCTTCAAAGAGAGAATTATGGTACAAGAGTGCAGAAAACACACTGAAAACAGCAAGGTATTCAATTCAGTCAAGTACAATAAACAATAGTCATATCAAACCAATATAATTATCATATTTTGCATGAAACTTTCTAACTCTCAACGAGGCATTGTTGACACATGCTTTACACAACAGCAAAGATTTGTTGAATATATGCTCCCCCCCTCATGCTTCACATAACATCTACGATTAGTTGAATAAACATGCTTGCATGAAAAGATTGTTATGTGAAATTTGTACTCAGAAAGATTTTAGTGCAGGAAATATGAAGTCAATGGAGAGAACTTTTAGAAGATAAACTACAGAAAAAACGACGAGGGAGGCTAAAAAAACTACTGATTAAAGACGAACAATTCTGTAACTCTCCAGAACCGGCTAAAAGAATGAATACTGAAACTAGTTGTGGTTGGTTATATAAATTCTCCGATTGGGTCTTGAATTCAGCTCTTTCCATGAGTAGTTCCATAAATAATTATTAAAGAACTACAGCAAGAATGGAATTAAGGTGGTCGGAAGTAAAAAGCCCATCTAGTAAAAACAAATCAATTGTTTCACAAAAAAAAATGATGGCAAAATATGAGCATGTTATGTACTTTTTAGTTATAATTCCTAGAATGTTACCTAGGTTTAGGAAGAAGCACCCCAAAAAATTAAGCTTACCTTAGCTACTTCTTCAGGTGTAAGGGCGCCTTTTATATCTTGTTTATTTGCCAGTATCAGTAAGGATGCTCCAGATAGCCTCTGTCCTATGAAGAATAAAACTATTGAGAAAACTAGTAATTGACAAACACCCAAATATGATAAAAGAGAAAGAGTAATTGTTTGAGCATTCCAAATTGGTAATGATGAGAAAATACTAACAAATATTTCTTCTAAGTGTTAAAGGAGCAACTACTTATGATTGGTGTGGTACTACTATTACAAATATTTCTTCTATGTGGTAAAAGAGCATGTTATTGTAGGAAAACAAAAGCGACTGACTACATGATATACAGGTTTTCATTTCCTACATCCACCTAAGGCATTGGTTAATGACCAAAAATCCTAAAGCATTCACTTTATGCAAACTACTGTGCTTAGATAGTATTAGCACAAAGCATAAATAGAGGTTTATGACTGGATATCTTAGGTTAAGCACAACATGTAAGCAACTTGTTCGGTTAATAAGCAGTAGACATTTGGATTGACCAAACCTCTTCCTTCAAAAGGTTATCTAGCTCCATTTTGCAATCATCCAACCTTCTCAGATCTGAACTGTCGACTACCCAAACCAAACCATCTGTTTGCTCAAAGTAATTTCTCCAGTAAGATCTTATTGTTTTTTGGCCCCCAACATCCCATATATTTAGAGTGTACCTGCCAATGTCAATGTGGATACATGCCTTAACATTCTAGATTATAGCAAATCACTGTAAGATACTCAGCAAAACAAAGGCTAACAACATAAAGAATAACCCAGTATGTGGTGTAACTGTAAAGTGCAATATGAAGCAAATAATTTGAAAGAAATTCAAGAGAACAAATCTTATGTTCTTAGAATATACCAAAATACACATTAAGAAGTAAAGTCACATCAATATCTTTCCCAACTGAAGTTAGAAATGGTTTAAAACAATTTTGGGATCTCCATATTTAGGAGTTATACCATGTTCTTTAATATAAATATGGAGACAACCACCTAGTAGGTCCAGACAACAAATCCATATGACTGCGAGAGGGAGGGGGATGGCAATGTGCCAATGTCGTATACGACTTAAATGAAGTGCAAATCTCAAATTTAGACAGCAAGAAGAGGAAGCTCAGTCTGGACAAAATTAATATCAGCTCAGTTGATGTTGATCATATTTGAACTGTTCAACTACCTAATTTCCCCACTATAGTTTTAAATGTGATACTTCATGCACTGGTGGTTTTTCTCCTTCATTTTTTAACATTAAAGTTATTGGATTTATTTTCCCCTTCAAACAAAGAGTAATGCTACCGTCACAATCAAAGGGTAAAGAAAATTCCAACTACCTCATCAGGCCACTGGATGAGTAATTGTCTGTAGTCTGCAGATAGGAAATTAGGAAGTGTATTTTTTGTGACCCTGAGATTGTGACTCTAGCATTACTCTCAAAACAAATGCACAAATCATGTTTTAATACCAATAACCTCATTCTTATTCACATTTTTTAAAAAAAGTATTACAAGATGACTAATATAATTACCAATTGGAAAATAAAAATGCATATTAGTACAGCTCTGGATATCAAGTATGTATAAAACCACGGGTGGAAATATGAAATTCTATACACCATATGACCAAATTAAATTTAGAGATGATTAAGTATAGATCGCTCTTTCAATTACAATAAAGTAATTTTTCTTGTTTCCACTAGCAACCACTATGGGATCCACAATACCTGTCTGGCAAATTGCCGCTTAAAAGAACAAGAAAAAAAAAATCCTTATATTAAAGTGATTTGTGTAGTGAAATAAGAACGGAGAGAATACTAAATTTACTTTTGGTAGGTCATGGTTTTGATGTTGAAGCCAAGTGTAGGACTGATGACGCTAGTGTCCTCCCCATTAATCTTCAAAACGATTGTGGTTTTCCCAGAATTGTCCAATCCACTGCATAACAATCAATACATACAGGTATTATAGTAGAAACTAGAGAGAGAGAGAGAGAGGGATGAGAGAGAGAAAGAGATGAGAGAGCAATGGGAGGAGCAACTCACACCATAAGAATTCGCATTTCCTTCTCTTTCCTTTTGATTTTCCGAATGATGCTGAGAAGACCCATTGACCTCCGAAAAACTTCGCAGGCAAATGCTAGAAAATACTCGGTCAACTTCAAGTGTATATCAAGTGAGTTTTATATATATATTATTTTACACTTAAAACGTCTCATTTATGCTTATTTCATTATACCACATATTATTAGCATAAATTTTGTATTTAATATATATTTGTTTAATATTTGGTGGATTGACCTTAACCCACATGGGAGGAATTAGGGTTAGGATTATTTTAAAAATTCATTTAAAAAATGAGTTTTTTGAGTTAATATTCGATTGAATGATTCGACTGATTTAATTGTGAATCAAATACTTAACTTGTTATAATTTAATTTTATAATCAAATTTACAGTTAACTATTTTAAACTAATTAAAATCATTTAAACTGATCTGTTTAATTGATTAAAACTATTTGAATTGACTAGTTCAATCAGTAGAATATTATTTTTTTTTAAAAATTTAATATTTTTTATATTTTATAAATATTTTTATTAATATTATATTATTAAATATAAATTTTTTTTGTAATCATTTAATTCAAATAATTAAATTTAAATTAAAAGTTTTATCAGTTTGAATTTGATTTTAATAATATTAAATTAGACTCAAACTTTAATTTTAAAATAATAAATAGCATTCTTTGATTCCTTCCGGTCTAGTATAATATTCAAGAAAACAATAGACATGATTTTTTAATGTATAAAAGCGAGAGGAAATTGATGAACAAAAAGAAAATGCCATAAATAGGTTCACTGTTTCAGGTACTTCTCATAACGGGTCATCGGGCCCATCACAAACCCCTCCATTCCACGAACCAGGAAGCGAAAGAACACCCCAAAAAAAAACCGAACCAGAAAGCGAAAAGGCCATGACATTACAACAGTATGCGAAAATATAATTCAGATTCTATCTACGTAATTGGGCCACTGAGCAGAGAACATGAAAATTACAATAAGAATGCTGGTCGAACAAGAGTAGTGTTTCTCCACTCCCAAAAATATTCCCGCATTAAAAAGAAAAAAAGCTAACGAGCATTAGCTCAGTTAATTAATTTTTCGTTCATATTTTACTATTAAGTCATCAAATTTATTGCCACATTGTATTATAAACTGTAATATTAAAATGCTTTTGTGATATACTTTACTAATATCATGTCACTATATAATATGTTATTTAATATATATTTTACAGTAGTGGAGGCAGAAAGTTTAGTTGCTAAAGATAATATATATTTTTTTATATATATATATATCATTAATAAATAAAAAAAGCTAACGAATGTTAGTTTACTTAATCAATTTTTTGTTCATATTTTGCTTTTAAGTCATCAAATTTATTGCCACATTGTATTATAAACTGTAATATTAAAATGCTTTTGTGATATACTTTACTAATATCATGTCACTATATAATATGTTATTTAATATATATTTTACAGTAGGGGAGGCAGAAAGTTTAGTTGCTAAAGGTAATATATATGCATGTGTATATATATATATATATATATATATATATATATATATATATAATTCAAAATATATAATTTATTCAAAACATATTATTTGTATAAATTAAAAAAATTAAAATTCATCTTAATAAAATTATAATTTTAACCTAATTTGTTTTCTTAAGTAAAAAGACAAAAGATTTTTTATCTTTAAAATTCATTCGAATCCCTAAAATTGTGAGCGTGGAGAATATAAGAAGTGGTGAGTTAAAAGAGAAAAAATATTTGTTATTTGTACACTAATAAATATATATGTTACTTTTTACATGTCAATTTATAGCACTGTGAATCCACCTTGTCTTCACTTTAAATTTTTGTGTGTGATTCATATCAAAGTCATATCTTTGCGCTTAGTATAAAAATCACATTTTCGTAAAAACAATATTATAAAAATGCTTTTTATTTAAACTATGCTTAATTTGTTAATTTGACATTGTGGACAAGAGACAAAACTTACTTAAATTAATGGATTTTTTTTTTGTTTTCTTAATATTTGTGGAAAAATGAGTAGAGTTACCTACTCTCTGAGCATATTAGAGAAGTTTATGAGTTGCTTCTTAATCTTTAGCCATAAAATATGCCAACTTAATTTTTGTTTGATTGTATAATAAGGATATCTTTAAGTCAGCTTCACGTTAATCAAAATTAAGTCACTTATTAGACATTCTTAAGAGCATACCCTATATAAATCTGATGCGTTTTCTCCTACATACTAGCTTAAAATTAAAACCCAAGTTGTCTACGAGCGTAAAGTGGTGACGGAGGGAATTCACTTGAAATATAAAATTTGCTAACTAATAAGTAGTGACGGAGGCAATTCATAATATACAAATAGGGGCAATTCAAAATACACAATAAGGTACAACACAATTCATAGTGCGGTTTTCTTGTCTTGTACACTAAGGAAAGAAAAAACACACGCTGGTTTTTTGGGGGAACTCATAAAGCACATGATTCATTAGTCATCACTCATCAGCAACTCAAATGTACTCGATTGGATAAATGTTCCAGTGTCACGACAAATAAAGGGGCCAATGCACTATACTTCTAAATCAAGCAAAGCGAACGGGAAAACATCAAAGAGATCATTAAAAAAAAAAAAAAGAGACAGGTTTCTAAGTTTTTGTCTTTTGAAAATTTTGTCAGTAAAGCAAAGTAGTTGTTACTGATCAGAAATCAATTGAATAACACAATTGTTATCAAGCAAAGGAAGATATATACTAACACGTTGATGATAGTCATCTGTGAGGAAATATTGTGAGTGTCATAACGAAAAAATAATTAATAAAAATAATTGAAAACCATAGCAAGAACATTCAAGTATTTAACACGTCACTCGAATTTGGATTACCTCAATTTCTTTCTATCCTCATATTGTGGACTCCCATATGTTATATAAAAATTTTAAGCGACAGCATTGGAATCTGTGTTTGTTTCTCTAGAAAATATTAACACCTAACAATTTCTTGTTAAAATTAAAGATCCAGATCGTCCTTCTAGAATATATTCACCAGTGAAGTATCCAGTCCAAATTTGAAATCATGCAGAAAAACGAAAAAGAAACAAAAAAGATAAAGATTGTCCAAATTTGAAATGATTAGAATCACGGTACTACGAAGACCAAGAGTGTAGATTCTGGGCTCGTGATCATCTGCAAAAGGGGTTCAAACCAAGATTCCAAGTTTGCGTACACAACTAAAATTCTAACGGGAAGCAGGGAAAATAAAAGGAACAGGTCTTGCATAAAAAGTTTGTAGAACACGTATAGGATACAAGCCTACGTTGCCATCGCCTGTGTCCCACACGTCGGTGAGTTTCGCTAATAAGTTTAGGAACGTGTTCTTTTTTTCTTTTTGACGTAGGGCTACTCACTTTACGTCTTATTTGATATATCATATAACAAATAGATAGCATAATATAATTAATATTATTTATATTTAGTTAAGATATTAAATAATAATTTAATTAATTAAAATAATTTTATTCAGTCTTAATTATATAAAATTATATAAGATAAAATAATTAATTTTTATATATTATAAGATTAAAATTAAATAAAATTATTAATTAAATATTATATTATATAATATTTTATTTAAATTTTATATAAAAATAATAATATTAATTATATTATATTATATTATTTATTACTTATACGTACTACCAGACTTGTGATTTATGCCGAAACAATTTCTAGATAAGTAGTTTTCAGGTTGTTACTATATATTTCATATGGGTGCCTCGAACAACGACAAGCAGCCCGAAAAATGTCGAGTTCAATTTCAATTTGGTCGAAATTTTCGTCGTTTTATATATGACAGAGTAAATGATAAAAATTTAAGTAGGTAAAATAAGTGAAAATTATGATTTAAGTTATGATAATAATATTAAAAAAATGACAAGAGAGAAGTGAATTTAAATTATTTATAAATTTTGTCATATTATGAGGTTTGATTTGATTTAGAAAAAAGTTATTTTATAATAAATAATCATGCTTGATGCATGTTATATTTTCTTTATATATATAAAGAATCTCATAATTATTATACTTTCAAATTTCAATTCATTTATAATTTAACAAAAAATATTTTAGCGTAGAATTTATTTATTTGTTTTATATAAATAAAAGTCACAAAACGATATAAGGCATAGATTATAGATTGGATTCTTGTATAGATACTATAAAAACTTATTTGAAATATATAGTATAAATGCTTTAATAAAAAAGGTTGTGCGTTTATCTATATGTGAAAATTATGAAGATATCAACACCAAAAAAAATTATGAAGATACAAATAAAGAGAGGAGTAAAAATGGAACGGGATGGAAAGATTTTAATTTTTACTTGTTATTGCTTGATAGAGGACAAATATTAATTTCAATAAACTTTCAAATTATATAAAAAATAAAATATTTTTATTTAATTTTTTTTAACCTTCTCAAGCAATCAAGTATAGTCTTATAATTTCATTTTGTGTTGAAAAATTAGGATGAATATGCATATTCTTTTTGCTAAAACATAACCACATTTAAATGTTCTTTTTTTAGTATAAATCAGGAGTATTTTCATAGAGTTTGGTATATTTGAATCGTCCTATATGCTTAATCTCTATAAGCTGACACTGATAATGGTATGACCATTCTCATAAAATGGAACTCTTATAAATCGAACTATAATCCTTATGTCTGGGGTATAAATCACTTTCACTATACTAACATATCTAAGTAAACCACACTTAATTTATTACTTTCATTTAGATAATGCTTGAAATTATTTATGGTATATGTGCAAATACATCATCGATAAATTTTCCTTAAGAGCAGGGCTAGAGAGCCCGAAAGAATTCCCGACTTTAGGAAGGCCAAACAAGGTGGCAAAGCCACTTCATTTTTAATTATTTATGATTATATTTAATTAATAACTTTTTAAACAAATTAAAAGGGTTAATTAGAGTTGACCAAAAAAAAAAGGGTTAATTGGAAGATGTATTACGGCAACAAGATTGAACGGCGGTGGGTTTGATTTTAGCAACAGTGAGCTTTTTCTATTCAAATCATTAAAACCACCTTAATTTTAACAACAGTTAGCCTCCCTAAAAATATGCGCCAAAACCACCTTTCAACTTCTACCAATTTAGCAAATCAAGGATGCGATTGACAAGAGAAAAAGATAAATGCTTACCATCAAAGCATGAATGAATAAGGTGCAGGACACTCTTTAATTCTAGTTCCATATGCACAATGCACACAATGGCAACCTAAATCCCATGCAAGATTTAGAGCATGGTCTACTCCCTAGAGTTCTGCAATTTTTGATGGAGGTAACACAAAGGTTGGAAGAAAAACACCTCAAAACAGATTCAGTCACAACCCTAATTAGCCCACTGCAAGTAGCCTTACTATTCTCCAAAACAGACCCATCACTCTCAATAGTGACCCATCCATCGGCGAGGAACAACCAAGCAATGAGAGATGGGGTTTTGGGATTACAAACCTGAACTGTCGAAGAACCTGTACAGGAGGCAAACTTGTTTGGGTGTTAAGGGAGAGGGACTGAGGATCGGGTGCCCCATGTGAAAAAATAAGATGACATGGAAAATGCCAACTCATTCGGGCATATGATTCGAGCAACTTTTCGGGTCAGATAGCATTTTTCTTTCCTTAATTCTATGCACGCTGTTTAAAAAAATATAAAAATGTGAATAGTACGCAAGGGATCAATTAATTAATAAATATTAACAAATTCCATGAATTACCTTCTAGCATAATTATTAATCCTAACATTATCGACCAAACGACAACATAATAAACAAATCAAAAAATAATAATAATAAAGAAATGAAAAAGATAAAGAAATGTTCTTATAAGGCGCATACAATATGTACAGTGGTTTAAGACCACCTTTGACCAAAAGGTTAGACCTCCTTAGCGGAGACAATTAGAGCTTACAGTGTGTCGTCTCAGATATTATGACACTGACAAAGAACTCAACTTTCTTAGGGCATAGGGCGTCATATTAGGGGTTTCTCTCCTACAATACAATTCCCCCTTTTCTCAAGTGTCGGTCCACTGCCTCCTCCTCCTCCCTCGCTTCACTACTTTAATTTTTCCTCCTTCTTCTCTTTCCTTGTTCCTGTTCCTATATTCCACTTCTTCAATGTTGTTGGTACTTTGAATCCTCATGCCTGGCACTGCCAAAGAAGATCCCGTCAACAACAAAATCACTAGACCAATCCCAATCCACCCAGCCATAAAGGCCCCTCTGGTCTCAATGGATGAAATTTGAACCCCAAGAAAAAAAAGAGAAATGTCCCTAACCCAAGTGAGAGAGAGGGAAAGACAGACATTCCAGTTGTATCTTGGTGCTTTTGAGGAATGTAATTTTATGCGTTCCCAAAGTTTATTTTAGTAATAATTGTGTTCATTATTTTATTATATTATTGTATATATACATACTCTATAGTATACTGCTGCTACAGTAGAATATAAAATGTGGCTCCAGGAGTTATTTAACACACATTTGCATGCATGCATGCAAGCAAATCCCTCCACGACACCCACGTGGCATCTTGGTCGATGATATTATTTATTATTACTAAAATCAAATTTTAAGATTTTCGTCGGATTAGGCACTGGATACGATTTTCGCAATTATTTTTTTATTTTCCCTTTTTTTTTCTCTCTCTCTCTTGCCCCTCTTACATTGGGAGAGTGAAACACTGTGAGAAGTGGGTCCCACCAAATCCAACGAGCCACGTAACATCATGATTAGCAAGAGCATACATGTAAGACCGTGTAGAACTGCGGTTGGGAGGCCGTGACCACTAATTACAAGAAATTTTAGTTGTAGTGCAGGTTAAAAAACAGTTTATCGAAAAAAGTTTTTTATGAAATTTTATTTATAAGTTACTTTTTACATAATAAATTAATTTAAATGTATATTTACACTCAACAATTTATATTTTTTATAAATATTATTATATAAAATTATAAATTTAATTTGATAACTTATATTATTATATTATGATAAATATTATATTTTTATTAATTAAGTACAGTACTATAAAAATATATAAAAATTTCTCTTAATTCCAGTATTACACTACACACGCCCTATTGGCCATTAGTAATTCAACTTGAGAAGGAGCATGATCAGATTCCCATTAATAATGACTAGGGAGTTTATTTATTTATTGATCTACTCTTACAGCTAAACCAAGAGGGAGGGACAAGAAAGAGATTTTCATATACGCAAAAAACATTATATTATATTAATAAAAATATACCATAAATTACAGCATAATAATATAAACTGTTAAGTTAAATTTATAATATTATATAATAAAATTTAACTAAAACAATAGTCTTCAAATTTAATAATTTAAGAATAATTTCTGGGAATGAGAAATTGGGAGTGTGTTAGTGTAGGATCTAGTACACGTTAGGTGAGGTCGCGTGAGGATGGGAGAAATGAGTGTGCAAATGACAATGTAACGCATAGCGTCTTGGGCTAATCGTAGTTTGTAGTTTGCAAAGCGAATGGAGAGCATCTTTTGGAAAGCAGGGGTCGTCCCGATTGTCGAACTGTGGTTCATCAATCTCTAGACGATCTGATTCTCTCTCTCCGTGAATGTTTTTTTGAATCTTTTGATCGAATGGGGTCGATATTCCAGAGGAGGTTGTTTGGGCTCGGCTATGATGAGTGTGGGGTCACTGCATTTTTTTTATAGTAATTTTAAAAATTATTTTGGGGTTTTTGTTTTGGTTTTAATGTAAAATGTTTGTGACCCTTTTCTTTTTGGTGTGGTTTGTGTATCTTTGACCCAGAGAAATCTGTCTAGTGGACTGGACACACTGTAAGCCAAGCAAGAAGCAAGGTTGCTTTGATGATTGCAGGGTATCCCATTTGGGATATCTTTATCTCTTTCTCTCTCTTTAGCTTTTTAACTATTGTGATCCAGAAATCAATCAAAACCTCAGGGATCTTCTCTTCTACTACTACTGCTTAATACTGTGGCCACCGTAAGCGACTGGTCCTGAAAAGCAACGTTGCTGTGATGGGGTTTGGATTCGGGGCATGAGGTTACTATCATGACGAACTTGGCATGTTTTGGATTCACGTGACTCCCACGGTACGGCCAGCCACTGATGGAAGCTGAGCTCCAAAAAACTGCTTGTTGTGGTGTTTGTTGTTGCTGCTGCAGATTTGACCGATTGGACGGCCTATAACAACTAACGGAGTGGGGATGTTACAAAGGAGGAGTGGTCATTGTTCTGTTGAAAATTGTATCTTCACATATAGACACAGTAACTAACCCACAAATTGGACGCATCCCACCCTCATCAAAGTGCGTGACAACTAAAAAACCAAATCCTTAATTTAACCAATCGGTGATCAAATTCAAGTCACATGCATTCTTTTTCTTTTCAGAAAAAAAAATAAAGAAAAACCATATGCATCCCACAAATCACAATGAGAAATTAACGAATATTTCGACTTCATTTTCACTTCCTTAGTTACACACATAGCACCATTTGATTGATACGTAAATTAATGGGTTTCCACTTATGCAGGTGGATGCTTCGTATTTATATTTACCCTGACCATGAAATTAACGTGCGAGGAAAACAAAAACTAAAAAATGGTTCGGATTCGGAGTATCACAGTTTTGGCAATTAACATGTTGGATTACCAAGGATGCAGGTATAGAGCGTAGTGTAGAAGCATATGCTTAGCAATATTGGGATTAGAGCGTGGTAGAGAAGAGAAGGGAGGGGAGCGTGAGAATAAGGAGAAGGGGAGGGGGGAACTATTCCATTTTCCTTGGGAGGGTGGCAGTGGCAGAGGCCGAGAGGGGCAGAGATACGGATACGGACAGAGGTTTTGATGTATTGGGTTTGAGACTAATACAGCCTCGTGATCGGAGAAGGCAGATCCATGGAAGACTGTTCCCTCTGGTCACGTGGGCTCTTTTGACTACCCCAATGACCAAAACCAAAACCCTTACGCCATCAATCTATTATACTCCTCTTCTTTGTTACGAGCGCCCTCAGCCCCATGGTTGCTAGTGCTATAAATTGAAATTGTGCAAGTGAAGATTTTAAGCGCGGTCACAAAACAGTGCTACAGATAGAAACTCGAACACTTGCTCATGCCCTACCGCCACACTCACTCCCTGACTCACTGACTGCATGACTCAGTCTTCCCCTTGTGATTTCTCTTTTGAGACCGCACTCTTTCTCTCTCTCTCTCTCTCCTATAAAAGACCCATTGGGTCCCTCTCTGTTTATGTCTTTATAGCTCCCATCTCCTTTCTCCTTCCAAAAAAAAAAAACCCTTCACTATATATATACGAAGGTACATCTCTCCATTTGCAATTAACGACAACGTGGACTGCAGGTGCTGACTGGTATTTTGCCATTTTATTAGCTTATAAAGCTAACAGACAACACCCACTTCTCATTTCTCCCCCACTCTCGTTCCATTCAGCTCTTCTTCCAAGTGCCCCTTACATTTCAAACATTTTATTATTGCAATTCGCTCTGAGTCTGCTCTCCCGCTTGTACTTCTCTGCTATAATCCCTTCAAATCTATAAACTCATCATCGCCCTTCTCTCTCTCTCTCTCTCTCTCTCTCTCTCTCTCTCTCTCTCTCTATTTGCCTATTAATTCTCCTCACCGCTACCCTTCTTCCTCCCCAACCTTTCACATGCCTTTTGTGCTCTCTTCAATTGGAAGAAGCCGTTTTCTGCGTACAGCTAGCTTGGAATTTTGAGAACAAAAAGGGGGGGCTATTCATTAAAACGAAAGAGCCATTGAGAAGAAGAAGAAGCAACCAATGATGCATCGTTGTTGCAGCAGCTCTCAGGGGCACGTGATGGGACCGTGTACATGTGGTATGTTTCACAGCCAAACCAATTCCTTCTCTATGCTTGTCTCCATGCCGAACCACATACCCTATGATGAACCCGACATGTATTCCTTCACGCCTCCTTCCTCTTCCTCTTCCGTGGACTGCACGCTCTCCCTTGGAACCCCATCCACCCGTTTGAGCGAAGACGAAGAGAAGCGAAGCCACCATGAACGTCGCTCCGTCTCCAATTTCTGCTGGGATTTATTACAATCCAAACACGGTTCGCAATCTCAAACCAAGTCCGGCAGAGGAAGCAATAGCAGCTCCGCCAATGATCCTCTCCTCGCTCGACGCTGCGCCAACTGCGACACCACTTCCACACCCCTTTGGAGGAACGGTCCTCGAGGCCCAAAGGTAAAATACTAAGCAATAACAATTAAATTATGAATCCCCTTCAATTATTTTCATAATTTCTGGGCCAAATTATTCAGTTTATATTTAAAAGAATGGGGTTATCTAAATTGAGTTGCAGTCACTATGCAATGCCTGCGGGATCAGATTCAAGAAGGAAGAGAGAAGAGCGAGCGCTGCCGCCGCCACATCTTCGGCTGCGTCGGGCGGCGTGATGGAGTCGGCGCAGATGTACAGCCACCACAACAATTCTTGGTACGCACACTCGCAGGGCCAGAAGATGCCGTGCTTCTCGCCGGCAATGGGCAACGAGTTGCGCTTCGTGGACGATGCCGATCGAGACTCCGAGAACGGCATTCCCTTCCTCTCTTGGAGACTCAACGTCGCAGACAGAACGAGCCTCGTTCACGACTTCACAAGATGAACATTGAACGAACCACCAACGTGATAATTCTCATGAGAATAATTAATGATAATACAAAAATATGACAAAAGGAGCTAGCTGGCTAGACGGTCAAGACCACGCAGATATACGTCAACGTTTTACGATGATGATGTAGATGTTTTTGATTGCGATGGTTAAGTCTAGTCAAAGTGATGTTTTTTTTTTCCTTAATGACCCTTTCCTTTTTGTTTGCTTGCATTTCTCCGTCTTGCATAAGATGGAGTGAGAACGGGATAATTCTATGTTCTTTGTTTGCTTTTTCTTTGGAGTTTTTTCTTTAACTTTCTCTTTCAGTTACTTAAACCTACCTTTCTGTTGGTTCACTTTCCCTCCTAGTTATATACATAATATATATTTTACTCATGGTGACCATGATCATGATCACACATATGAACCGTTTGATGCATTTTGGTGCAAGGCCATTGTAACGTGGGCTTTTTCAGTGGGTTATGATCATTTCCTTATCCTGTGAGCCATAACTGCAAGTTTAAGCCTAAAGTAGAGCGTGGAACTCGATGGTGGTTGTTTTCATTTTCCTGAATTCCACAGAACAGACATTGATACGCAAACAGAGATACGCTTTCAGAAGAAGTGAGATAGAGAGAGTGAATGAGAGGTAGATGCATTTAATTCGGATGATGCGATTCTGACGGTCCGATGCCAATGTTGGATCACTGTTCTCTCTGAACCGGACACTGTGCGGTTCAGAACAGTGAAACTGGAGTGTCTTTACAGACTACTGTAGTATCTGTGTCGAATGTAACCGTCCAATGAAGCTAGTGTTGCACTGGCTGGGGAACCAAGCAACCTTTTTCCCATCATCAAACCTAACATGATTACATGAATTTCTTTTTGGTAGTACCATGTAAGCATTAAATTTATCTACTCCATATGTTAACAGCGTTTTTGGCCTACCTCGAGTGCGTTTTGGAATCATAAAATTCACACATCACCTGCCTCGGATTATTAATATTAATTAACTAGCCAGAGTGAAACCATTTTACTCGAGCCATGATGAACGTTGGTATTGGCCTATTTCACGTGTTGAGATGAAATTTATGAGTGTATTGTTATATAATGAAGTCTCACATTTTTAAATTTTTAAGTCATGACTCATGAGGTGTTTCGCATATAAATAAAACTTTATGGATTCTGAAAGAATATTACAAAGTGAAGCCGTAATTAAATTATTTGGTGGTGAATAATATAACATAAACCATAGGTCCATCTTACTTCGCTTTTATGTTAAATAAGAATAATTTATGATAAACCAACTGGATGGTAATTCGCATTGCATACCCGATGTTATGTGGCTGAACCAGGTTGGGAATGCAATACTCATATTTGTGGCCCTATATTTCAGAACAGGTTAAAAATTTTTCCGGTGGTTCCATCGAGAGAATAGTTTCTTCCTTAGTTTGAGAAAAATTCTCTTTTTTTTGTCCCAGTTTATTCAATTTTTAAATTTAGTACATAAAATTTTATTTGTAACATTTTACCTCTTGAAATTTGGTAAATTCTAAAACTATCAATTGAGGTGTTAAATTAAACAATGATATAACACATATCAGAGTTAAAGTATTTTCAATTGATAATTTTGAAGAGCACTAAAATTTAAGCGGTAAAGTGTTACAAATGAAAAACCTCACCGTTTAGGCAATTTAGTTTAAATCATAAATCGGTACTTCTAGAGTAAAGGTGAGTTTGGTATGGAGATAAAAATGGGAGTAAAAAATTCATGCATGGATAGGTTTTGTATACAATATAATTTTATATACAAAATTCATACTAAACATACATTAAAGCAAAATTTAGATAGTAAAGTGTTACAAATGAAACTTTATGTACTAACATAAATTTTAGGAAAGTAAATTGTTATTAGCCTTTTTTAAATGTCTATTAAGGATGATGTTATGTAGAAAATTCCAGTGAACGAGGAATATAGTTTGGTTTGCAGTGCAAGACTGAAGTTATCTCATTGCTAAAGAAAAGAGAATTATTCATCTAAAAGAAAAGAGAAAAGAAAAGGGTATTATTTTCTTCTTTGGGTACAAATTAATCCAGATTCATAGCCCTAATGAAAGGGAAAAAAAAAGGCTGAATCAAACTACTTCGGAGGGACGCAATCTATATATATATATAACACTTGGAAGCCAATGTTATGAGATATAGCATAATTGGCTAGTCAATTTGGACAGAATTCCATTTCCAAAGAATATTAATATTACGATGCGTTTGGTCATCAGTACAAAAGAAAATTAATACTAACTTTAGGAAAGACTGTTGGGAAAAACAAAGGCAAAAATCAAATCCAATAGTAAAATAAATAAGCTCAGACATAATTTTTGACATGGTTTGACAAATTGTCTATATCCTCAAATGAATAGAGGTACTATATCAACATATTTTACCAAATAAACATTCGGTTTAAACAGAACCTGAACAAGCTATTAGTCTTATCCCCAAGTGTTATGGGGATACCCAGATAAGGACAAAAGAATTCCATCATCATCAAATCCGTTCTAGCAAACTCGGAAAATTTCTTGAAATCTTTCGTCTCAGGGTCTGTTTGATTAAGATTGCATAACTTTGATTAAGAATAAACATGCTTTGGTTTCTTAAAATATTTATTAAAACTTTTTTTTTTGGTCGTCATATTTATTAAAACTGAATATGCTTAACTTTCATGTATTGATGAGTTACTGCAGTTTGTAACTAAAATTATGATATCAAGTAATAGAAGCCATGATTTAAACTCACCTGGGTTCGTGGTTCGAGATCCACTACAAAGACAAATCAATAACTCTCTCTATTCTTCGAAAAGAACAATCGACAATTTTTTTTATTAAAAACTTTTTTTAAAAAATAAATGGCCTTACAGATAATTTTGCTCATATATCTATGTAATTTCAAATGTGTGCATAAAAGAACAGGGCCCAATTGAATTTTTTTTTGGTAGATTGTATTTTTTTTTTTTACTATAATGTTTTCTACTTTGAACGTAGGGAACCTACAGGGGAGAGGGATAGTTAAGAGAGAAAAAAGGAAAATAAAATGTAACAAAATAACAAGAAAATAAGATAATTAAACGATTTGGGATTTCAAAGACTCATCTTCTGAACTTTTTTTCTTTTTGTAAATATTGATATCTTGACAAAAAAAAAATAACAATTAATAAATGTTTGATAATTTTAAAAAATATCAATAAAGAAAAACCTTGAACATTACAGTAACACCCAAATATAAGAAACTTATATTTAAAATTAAAGAAGAGGTTTTGGTTCAACTAAAAATATAAAAAAATTACCTTCCATATGAAAATGAAAAGTTAATATTTTATCTTTATTATAATAATGTATATTGGAGGGATTATTATTGGCCTTTTGGCACATGGGGGTATTTCTTTGGAATTTTCTTTTTGTCATAGGATATTTCATCTTCTTTTGTCAGAATATGATATTTCTATAATTAAATGTTTCTGATTGTTTAGGAGGAAGGCCCACACAGTTTGCAAGAGTTGGGCTCCTAGTCTGGGCCAGGATCTACTTCACTTTCGTCGTTATTGATAACTCTTCTAACTTCTGGGAAAGTCGTAGACTAGTAGCTTTGGACCAGGCCAGCGCGGATGCATCCTACTTCTGAAGGTCTCTTTTGTCCTTTTCAAAAAGAAAAAAAGAAAAACTTATTTCGTATTTATCTATTATTATTATCCATTACTGTTATATACTATTATAATGGAGATTGTCAGGTTTAATTTTTAATTTTTACTCTTCTAAATTTATCATTTATTTTTATTTTTCTACAAATTTATAAAAGAAGAAATTTGTAAAAATATAATTAACTGTCTCATGTTTTAATCAATTATCCCACTTTTCATCCCATCTTTTTACTACTTTCTTCTTCCAAATAACTGCATACACGGAATAACTGCATGCATGGCACACACGCACATATGATGGAAAATATTGATAAAGAGAGGAACCGACATGGTGGTGGGTTAGATTTCGATTCTGCAGTGATGAGATGATAGCAGTATTCACATATATAAATAAATAAAAAAACCGAAAAAAACATGAATACTTAATCGTATACATATAAACCAAAACATGTAATAAACATTGTTATTTATGATATTCATATATATTGCAATTGCCATACAAAAATTATTTATTCTCTCAATTTATAAAACAAGAGGAAACATTCAAATAATGATCATAGACAATAACATAGTTGAAGGCAATACCTTAAACACAAAATGAAATGAAGGTAATTAATTTGAGAGAATATGATCTATTTAGTATTACTATGTGTAATTAAGTATATAAAAATACATAAAAAAAATACAAACGTGCCTGTCAATGCCCTAGTATAAATTAAAAATTTTCAATGAAAGGTTATTTCTTAAACATTTTAATTATATTTATAAAATAAACTATTCCAAATAATCAAGCAGGTGAGTGATTTGTTGCCTATCTTATCGAAGGCCTATCTTATGCATTTAAGACAAATGTGTGATTCGCAAGATACAACTGCCTCATAAGGCTTTATTCAACGGTTCACATCACTGGGCAAAGGCCTTCTTTTTATTGTATCAAAGGTGTCAACGTCATTTTGGAAGAGAAAGACCATGTTTTAAACTTCTTTGACATTTTTTTTGGAACATAACTTTTTTGATATTTTGTCATGAGCTGGGGATGTTAGGCGATGTGGTTGATCAAAACTAAACAACATTGTACGTGGTGACTTAATGAATGTAAACCAACATTTACAAAATATTCCAAAACCCTACCACGCATACAAGAGACGACGATCGACATTGCGTGCAAGAAAACCGTAGAATCCTTTGATCAGATTTTATTAACCTACCCGACCGCATGTGGTGGGCATTGTTTTTTCGGTACTATAAGATTACAAAAGTTTCATATTATGAAATAATGAAAATAACCTCATCTGTTCTTTTTTGGAGGAGTCAAATTTTTCTTTTTATATGTTGTTTAGAGTAATTATAGAAGAATTAAATGATACATTAAATAAATTCATTTACAAAAAAAAAAGACTATACCTGATTAAATTATTTTTTATTAAAAAATTTAATTTTAATACACTGTTAGTGTATTTTATTTATAACATCTCATTTACAATACATAATTATGAATAATAATGTAAAATCTTTTATACTTATAATGAATCAAATTTAAACTCTCTATTAAAATACTCAAAATATTATTATTCACTTTACTAACCCTCTCTCATTTTATTAAAACTAAGTATGAAGTTTTAAAGAAAAACTAATTAATATTTTCTTAATTTTGTAAAACGATAAATAAAATAAAGCTATTTTTTTCTCTAAAATGATAAATAAAAAATCAGATAAAGTATTTAAATTTTTTATTAATTTTTTTATCTATTGTCTAAAGTTGTTATACAAAAATTAAAAAAATTATTAAATAATTTTTATTATAAAAAAATTATATTTGACTGAATTATTTTTTATTAAAATACTTAAAATATTATTATCACTCTATTAATTTTTTCTCTCACTTATTAACATCAAGAGTAAAGTTAAAAAATTAATGATTAATGATTTATTAATTTTTCAAAATATCAGATAAAATAAAATTTTATTTAAGCGACAAAGTAAAGAAAAGGAGGCAATATTAATTCATTCCTAAAATCATGGATTATGGGGGGGACCTTTCTATTTATTTATTTATTATACTCTGCACCTGTCTCTTCTGCGGGGAAAAATAAATGCAACTAGGAGTGTGTTTGAAATTCTCGTCCATAAATAGCTTTCCTCACTATGACAAGCGATAACAACCCAGCACCAAACCCCACTTATCCTCTCCCTATAAACCTCCTTTTATACTCGCGGCCTTCGTTGCTTAACCTTCAGGACACAAAAGAGTGATCACAGAGAGAGAGATAGAGAGGGAGAGATGGTGAACCTGGTGGCTGCACAGAGACCCTTGTTGCATGGGCTCATGAAGATGGCGGGGATCAGGCCCTACACGGTGGAGATCGAGCCGGGGACGGCGATGAGCTTCTGGGTACCTTCGGAGACCGTCACGAAGCCCAAGAAACGCGACGAAAAGCCCAAGCTTGTCCCCAATCCGGGCAATAAGCCCACGGTGGTTCTGGTCCACGGTTTCGCCTCCGAGGGAATTGTGACGTGGCAGTTCCAAGTTGGCGCTTTAACCAAAAAATACGCGGTTTACGTGCCGGACCTCCTCTTCTTCGGCGGCTCCGCCACGGACAAACCCGACCGGTCGCCGACGTTTCAAGCGGAGTGTTTGGCGGCGGGGTTAAGGAAGCTCGGGGTGGAGAAGTGCGTCGTGGTTGGTTTCAGCTACGGCGGGATGGTGGCGTTCAAGATGGCGGAGCTGTACCCGGAGATGGTCCAAGCCATGGTGATCTCTGGGTCCATACTGGCCATGACGGACTCCATCAGCGCCACCGCACTGCAAGAGCTTGGGTTTTCTTCGTCTTCGGAGCTCTTGTTGCCAACGTCCGTTAAGGGTCTCAAGGCCCTTTTGTCTGTGGCTGCTCACAAAAAGCTCTGGTTCCCGAACCGTTTGCACAAAGACTTCCTTGAGGTTTGCACCTGTGCACTCTTCTTGGGTCCCTTTTTTTTTTAATATTTTTGTCCCAAATGCTAAGTGCTGCTCATGTTTGTGATTTGTCGGATTAGGTTCTTCTTTTTTGTTCTTCTATTTTTTGAGAAGTACTTGAATTTACATGACTGAAACGCACACGTTATTGCATGTGATGGCATTAGCGATTGGGTAGGTCTAACACTCGAGCACGCTGATTCCCTTCTTATTAATTTAGGATATATGAATGGTATTTGTCACTTTCTTTCTTTCTAATCCTTTTCATCTCTTCTATTATGTCTCATGTTTTTGTTTTAGTTTTCAATGATGGTAACTTTCAAGCAATTTTTTTTCCTAGCCATCACTCACTTTCATTAAAAAGAACCAAATAATTATGCGTGATTAGAGGGGTGAACATAAGTTAGGCTAGCTAAGTTTTATTTTAAGTTGCATAATTGTTTTGGAAAGAATTGGCCTATTATATAGGCTTCTTTTTTATAGCTTAATTATATTTTTTTAAAAAAATATAAAAGTATGACTTAACTTGCAATTCTATATTCCTATTTAAAGATTTTTATTGCATGAAAACCTTTAAATAGGGCAATAAATTTAGGTTTTTAAAGAATTTAAATAGGTCAAAATCTTTAATCTAAATTATTGAATTGTATATAAAATTTATAAAATATATAAATTAAATATCATAAATTTTTAGAGACCTAACTTAACCTGTATTTACTTAAATAGACATTTTTAATAAAAATTTAAGATTTATTTTTTATGATAAATAGATCAAATCATGTATCCTATAGATATTAGCCCTCCCAATCCTATTTCAGTATTTCCACCAACGACTCAAATAAAGTCGGAGAGATGTCACCCATTCGAAATGATAATTTTATCCTTAGCATTACCAAAACTGCAGAATCCATTATAAACCAACCCTTTCTATCAAACTCTCAATACAAATTAAAATTTACCTTTTCCTAAGGAAGAATAATTGTTTAGTAATTCATTATTTCTATGATGAGTACCTTTCGTGTGAGATATATAACACAACAATAAAGAAAAAAAAATCAAATTAATGAAACATATGACAACACGTGGACCATAATAGTGAAGACAAAGATGAAAGGCGGGAATGTGGCTTATATAGCTCAACCAACTTTACCTAATAATAACAGTGGAAAGTCGTTGAAGATAAAGGATGTTAATGGTCCCTAATTAATGTATTGGCTTTTAGTTTTATATATTTTGGTTTTTAAATGTGTATTGCATGTGATTTTAATACTTTTTTTTAATGTTTTAATTGTTTTAATTGTGTATGAATTATTTTTTTATATTAATTTAAATTAAAAGTAGATAATAAAAACAAACAATATATTATAATAACTTTATATATGATCTATGGGTAAGAACTTTGTGTTTTTATCTGTTATATTTTCTTATTATATTTTAAAAGTATAGTGTTATCATGCATAATCATTATATGATAAATCTTTTAATAAAATGACATTCCACTTTTTTTTTTTTGTATTCCTAATTAAACATCAATTTAATAGATAATGTAGTAACTTGGGATTCACAACAAAAGCAATCATGTGTTAATAAAAACTATACATGAAAGTATTTAAGATATTGTCCCTATATATAACAAAAACAATATTACTAGTATAATATTAATTTAAATACCGTATGATTAAAGTATTTATTTATTAGGCTCCTTTAGTATAAAATAAAAAAAATAAGAAAATAAAAAATAATGACAAATAATTGATATATTATGCTTATTTACTGTTAAGGATTACACGTTTTTCATGATTTTGTATTATTGATCAACGTCAAATAACAATCATAAAAACAAGAAAGGAACACTTTTTTGAAGAATTAAATTACTCATTGAGTTGGAAATCAAATTTATATTTATATTTAATATATAGAAACAGCCTCTGAGTACATATAGATAATGACAATATTCTGATATTTTCTATTAATAATATATGCAGATGTGTTTGATTTTGTGATAGTATATATGCTTATTTTATGACTTTTTAATAACCCTTAATCATTTTTTTGGTAAACAATAACCCTTAAAATGAACCAATACTATTAATTCCAATCCTGTAATTTTTCATATTCTTATCCTCTGAATTTATCACTTTTGTTTTTAAAAGGTATACCAAAAAGTAAAACCGATAATTAATAAAAATTTGCCAAAATAGCTGGATTTCAATCGAAGGTAACTTTTGTAGCTAAGTTTGCAAAGTATGATACTTGTTAAGCAATTACAGGTGATGTTCACGAATAGGAAGGAGCGAGGTGAGCTATTGGAGGGCTTAGTAATTAGCAACAAAGACATCACCATCCCAAATTTTCCGCAGGTAATTCTCTCGGCACTAACTTTTGTTATATATTCTCCTACTCAAGGGCAAAGGGAAGAGCTTAACTCAACCCTCAGAACTATCTTTAAATTTTTTAAGATAATTTTATATTCGATCACATTAAAAATATAAAATTAGTTCTTAACTTCGACAATATAAATTTTTTTGGCTCTGTCCAATTGCTCCTACTCTTCCATAACCTTCACGTTTTCATTAAAATAATTACTCATCTTCATTTTGCAGCGAATACATCTTCTATGGGGTGAGAATGATCAAATTTTCAAACTGGAGCTTGCGCAAAATATGAAAGAGTAAGATTCTAGAAAATTATATGATTGCAAAACCACTTGTACTAGCTAGAGACCATTCCAATAATACGCATCAATCATATGATAAAATATAAGATGGAGTTCTCAGAAAATATATTTTGAAAAATTTTAGAAATAACATCCGCTAGATGTCCGCCATAATAATTCAATAAGTTATGTTATTTATATAATTTTCTAGAATTTGGATTCTCTAGAGTTTAACTTCATATGCAAGTAGAGAAATAGATAAAAAAAAATTAATTTTAAAATTATGGGACCTACATGATTTCTGTTTTTGTGTAAAACTGCACCAGCAAACTTTACTGCAAAAGATCCTGATCTAATTTTCTCACTCACAACTTTATAATTTATACAAATGTATACATATCTGAATATATACAATATATACTTTTACCAAAAAAAAAAATCAAGATCTAATTTTCCCCCCCTTTTTTTTGTGTGTGTCTTAAGATGTAGTCACAAGTCACAAGTACAATTATACACAGAGGTATGAATGGGTTTTGGGTTGGTTTGGGTTAAGGCTCGATCCGAACTCAACTCAACCTAATAATGTTACATTTTATTTTATTTTTCATTTTCTATCCCAAATCAACTCAAACCAAAAGATTTGCAAATCAATAACCCAAATCACGAAAAATATGATTGATTTGGGTTAGTTGATTGAGTTAGACCTTTTCATGGCTCTTCTTTAATTACTATTTATAAAGTTATGTATTTGTTATATGAAAATGCAATATTATTAAATTAGTATATAATAAATAAAATTTTTAAAAAATAAAGAAAATTCTCATAATATTTAATTTCTCTGAAAAATATCTAATATTAATTTAGTGAAATTAAGGGGAATTAGGAATCATACAAGAGATGAGATTGATTAAGGAATAAACATTTCAACTTCCATGGACTGATTAGAGATAACGATTCCAATGATGCAGTTTATAATTCAAATCATGTATTTATGTATAACTAATATTAAATAAATTTAATTTTAATATATTTTTAGTATAAATTTTTTTATAATATTATAAAATTATGTATTGACATATTATCTATACTATTATAAAGGGAATTTTCTTTTTTGGTCTTAAATTTTTAGTTTCTCAAAAATTCATTAATAATTAATTAAATATAAATAAAAAAGTGGGTAAAATTGTAAATACAAATATTACATTCTATAATTACAACTAATTTCAAATATAGATAGTTATCTTCTTTTTATATACACTATTATAATTGACTTCAAATATATTTTATTTTTGTTACAAAAATATATTTATTTAAATAATTATATATAATTATCTGCTTTTTATATACACTATTATAATTGACTTCAAATATATGTTTAGTTAAGTAATTGTTTTATAGTTATAATAAAATTATAATTACTTATATATATATATATATATATAAGTAATTTATATGATAAATTAAACTATTTTAGTGATGTAAAATACAGGTTTAATAATAATATAAAAAAATTTATACTAAAAGTAGATTAAAATTAAACTCATAAAAATACTTATGCAGGCAGTAGGCTTACTAAATATAAGTAAGTTGGGTAGAGTGGTTAGTTTGGTTTAAAATTTAATTTAATTTACCTCAACTCAACCAAAATCAAAATTTTATAGTCAACTCAATCAAAAAAAAATAAAATCACAGCCAGTCAATCTGGATTGGATTAGTTCATGAGTTTGATAGATTGAGTTTTGAACGTCCTTGCACATTATGTTATTTTCACATTTTTATAAACATACCTTTTTTAATACCTATACACATGGTATATTTGCTGAACTCAACTAAACTTTTTTTTTTTTCACTATGCTTAGCCTCAATTATATGCTGCTGCATTTCTTCTTCCTTATTAGTTATTAGAGAGTAGTTCATGATCAAGATGGTTGCACATGGTAACATGTGTGATTCTAATGACAGGCAATTAGGAGATAACGCAACATTTCAAGGCATAAAGAAGGCTGGTCACTTGGTTCACCTGGAACGACCCTGTGTTTACAATAGATCCCTTAAGCAGTTTATTGCTTCCGTCTTGCCACCAAGTGAAGCCAAAAAATGATCAAATTTATGTCTTCACCTCTATTCATTAGTTCAAGATGGAGGTCATGTTAAAGATATGGTACTCTGATGTTCATTGTATTCTAAAATCTAAACAGCTAGACTACTTTTTCAGAAGATGTTTGTTCAAGTAAATAGTGCTCCCATCCCTTTTCTTTCTTTCTTTTTTTTTTAAATTTGAGCAAAATACATATACCTTTCTTAAAATTTTGAAATATTTTAAATACTCTTTTGAAATGGGACTAATATAATAAAAAAAAATTTATTTGAAAGCTTAAATACAACAAATTCTTCCTTAAGTTTCCTTCTGAAGGGAAATTGTAATTTATCCCATTTTAAAAGGATATTTGTAATGTTTCAAAATCTCAAAATAGATATACGTGTATTGATATAACCATTAAGTAATTAACCAGCATTCAATAAAGTATAGTCGTTTCATCAGCAAAACAAAATTTTCACTATAAATCACGGAAAATTTCTTAGTTTGAAGACTAATAACCATCAGAATTACGTGTGTTACAAATTTTGTAAAGATGAATGACATATAATGCCTACAAAAGCGTTCTTGTTTTAAGTCAAAAAGCCAGAAAGCTTGCTGTTTTATCAAGATTCTCCTATATATATCTATCCAACCTAATCTTGAAAATAATTAAAGAAAACACATAGAAGCTAAGCTTTAGAATGTTCAGAAAATGGATATTTATGAGCATATCCCAACCCTACTTCATGCTCGCCCAAATATAATCAACATATATATAATAATCATCTAATAAACGATGCCTGAATTTCTTCCAATGTTCTGTCCTTGGTCTCGGGAACCCACAGTATCGCAAAAGCAACGGTGAAGGCGGAAAAGATTGCGTAAATTGTGAATGTCCCTGTTCATCATATCACAAACAGAATATTTATAGTTAGGCTAACACTGACAGGCATTTTAACTTTTAGGGTAATTTTTAAGTCATTCATGCATAGCACACAGTGATATATATATATATATAGAGAGAGAGAGAGAGAGAGAGAAAGAGAGAGGACCTGCACTGCTCCAATTTAAAAGCAAGTTCGCAGTCACCGTGATTAGCGAGGCAGTGAACCAATTTAAAAAGGTAGCTACGCTGCCAGCAAGGCCCTTAATATTTGGTGGAAGTATCTGAAAAGCACGATTAACAATTGCTGATCAGTTCCTACTTAAAAAAAAAAAAAAAACCCTTTAAAGTCAATTTGTCATATGTCAAGGAGTAAGCATGCAACAGATGAGGTACAGATAATAGGAGATGCAGAAAACCTGTTGGCATTGGCTAAATAATGCTGCATCTGCTAGATCCTTCATGAGCCATATATGTAAATTGACTAAATTCTATAATTGAAAATAGATCTTTCTCCTTACCTCAGACATTATAATCCAAGGAATTGGTCCAATGCCCAGAGCAAAACCAACGACCAAAATCTGAACAGAAACACTTGGTCAAACTGACCAAGTACTGAAGAAATTCAAAGCACACAAAGAAACATGCCAAATTTATAAAATCATACCACAAGCCCAACGACAGAGAGCATTCCCAAAATTTCACGAAGATGAGAATCATCTGATACGACTCCCTGGGTTCAATAATACCATTTAATATAATAAACATACATTACTAATTAAGCTGTTGATATTGAATTGAAGTTCTAGGGTTATCAACCTCCAGATAGAATGCTGCAGCAACAAGGAGGAGGCTAAGTGCCATTACAAAGGATGATACCTGCATATAATAATGATGATCAAAGTTTCTTATATTTTTTAAAGAGATATATAGGTCATGATCATGAATATTTTATGACAAGCCAAATCTGGCTTAATACGCACTATCAGAAGTATCCTCCGGCCAGTTTTGTCCACCAACCAAGTACTGATCCCAGTCATTACGACCTACATATATATATATAAGAAAGTTTACAATCAGAATTGAGCTTGATATTTTGATACTCACATGAATGAAATCTCCATTCTAGAGCATAGTTTTTTCTACCTGAATAGCTCCAAGTCCAAATGTAGCAGCGTCGCTGGATGAAATTCCTATTATATGAGATCCATGAAATTTGAAGACACAAAAGACAAAAAGGTTAAGCTCAGATAGGGTTGCTAATAAGTAATAACAAAGTAATGTACATCAATGAGGAACGTACATGACACCACAATTTACACTTAATTAATAGAAAAATAATCTAATTAATTACCTGCACTTGCAAAGATCTTACTAGCGTAGAAAAAAACCCCATTGATACCTGTAAGTTGCTGGAGCACAAGTAATCCAATCCCTACCTGCAGGCACTCAGTTACCAGAAGTCATCAAAAATTTTGAACTATCAACCGAACAAATAACCACAGAACAATCGTGGGAGGGCCGGAGGGGACGGAAAATGACAAGAGGAACAACCAAAAAGAATCATATATACCATTAAAGGATACCAATATCTTCTCCTCTTGAGATCTGCTAACTGTATTGTATCTGTTCTTTTGTTCGATACCAAAGATCCCTTACATGATGAACAACGCTCAGTAAGTGTTTGCCCCAAGAAAAGTGTGACTGGTTCAAACTTTGCGTAATATATATAGATGGTAAAATCTCATGAACCCAGAAAATTATATAGTATTAATACATCATTATAAGCACCTGGATTTCCTGTGTTTCCATAGTAATATCAACGCGAGGTCCTCGTAAAGCTTGTAATGAAGCTTCAAACCTTTCTGTCATCCCCATTTCGGCCTAGACATAAAATAAATAAATAAAATTTGAATAACAAGGTATAACAAAATAATTGGTATTTAATTGGTTCCTCTGCCCTCGTCCCTTCCATTGTACAGAAAATTAGGAAGCAGCATGCATGCAAGTGACAAAGATGGGCATTTATATACATAAATCCAATTAATATTATACATTTTTATGATGCATACCAACCATCTAGGAGATTCTGGAATGAAATATAGCCCGGGTATTAATAGTGCACAGGGAATAATTCCTGCAAAGAAATAGATAAATGTTTCATTTATTATGTTAATATAAATACTTGTTTTTCTTTTTTCCTTAGCTTAAAAAGAGTGTACGTTCTTATAATTTTGTGGTGCAGAAGTTACACTATTTCAATTTTTACACAAGAGAATAGAGGTCCACTATGCATGTGAGTTTTGCGGAGAAACCAATCCCTATAAAAAAAGATTATATAAAAGATAGTATAAAAAATGATAAAAAATCATTTCTTGCTTAAAAGAAAGGATTCGCTTGTCTGAGCTTGGGGCGGCTGCTAAAAAATGGTACATAAATTCTGTAGAGGGTGATAGAGAACATGATAATGTTACTTAAATTCAAGTTCTATCTCATCTACTGTACTTAGTTTAGATTATGTTATCACTTTGTTACCTATTGTAACTACTCATTCTGTAGAATAAGAATCTAGCTGTTACTTTGTTTTTTCAAGCTTTGTTTGCTTTAACCATGGTGCAATTGCTTGGCATCTGAATTTCAATTTACATTAAGAGATGATTTTTATGCTCACTTATTTGACAATCACGCTTTCGCAAATAATAAAAAAATGCATAATTTGCAGCAAATGTTTTGAAGTACCCCAAAGTAATGAAAATTGATGTTTAGAATTCACCTAGAACTGCTAGCATTCTCCAGTTGACAAAAAGGCCCAACAGATAAGCCAGCATTATCCCAATCGTAACTGCGAGCTACCAGAAAACAACAGAGATATATACATATTAATATTTGGAGAAGAGAAAGAACGAGTGCAAATTTGCAACAACGCATACAAGGCACCGTTTCAAAGCAACACATGAAGCCAACCTGGTTCACAGATCCAAGGCTACCTCTCATGGTTCGAGGTGATACCTCTGCTATATAAACAGGTACCTAAACATAACAAGGATCAATAGATACATAAATTAAACACCTGATGTTCCCAAGTCCCAACACATAAACAAGAGAAAGAAAAGAGAAACACTACACAGAAAGTGGGTCCATAAATTCGTTTTAATTGTTTAAATTTTATAAAAGTACTTGAAAATTTGGCTGTCAGTTACGTTAAATTACCACATAAGAGATTATTCCCACACCAAAGCCTTCCAATAATCTCCCCATAAATAGAAGCGATGAGTCCTACAAAAGGAGCAATTAATAAAATATGTCATTAGAAAGTAAGAAACTTGCACGACAGCAGCATCAGTGGCAACAAAATACCCATGCTAGTACTTACTTTGGCTATAGAAATGGCGAGCCATCCAATTATATTTGGGACTGCTGCAATTATTAGTGACTGCAATTCAACATGCCAAACCAAGTGTATATTTAGTAAAGCTTAATTTTAAAAAATTATTTTTTCAGTAAAATTTTGATTATAAATTATTTTAAATAAAAAATAAGCTAATCTAAATATACTTTTAAATTTCGAAATTGAATTCCTAACTTTTTTTTTTTTTCCTATTGTAAGAGTGAGTACACCCCCTTCCTCTTAACTTGAAAAAGAGAACATATATTTATTTCCTTTTTTAGTAAGCTATACATCGGTAAATCGGGAGCAGAATCTAATGTCTCTCACTTTTAGTGTTAGACTACAACTGAGCTAAAGTTTAAAGCGCGAAAAGAAAATTCTGGCTTTTTTTTGGGAAGGAAAAACATTTTTTGCTATTTTTTAATATATAAAATCTGAGAATAGATATATTATTTGAAAATTGGAAATAAAAAATATGATTTTCTTTTTTTAGTAATCAAAATGTGCGAATAAATAAATTTTTTCAATCTTAAAAATCGAAGGTCACGGGATTTAAATTCAAAGATTTTCATAACAAATTCAACTAGTAAAAAAGGAGAACAAAACACGTTGGTGATAGTACAATACCCCCTTACGCCCAAAGTATTCTGCTATTTGACCACTGGCTGTTGCTCCCACCATTGCACCAACGTTGGACAAAGATCCAAACAGTGAAAACTGTTCCAATAATATTCAGCAAATTGGTAGTGTGAAGAAAAAAAATTTAAAAATGAAAATTGAAAGGCCAAAACTGAATCAAATACCCTTGAAATTGAAAGATTAAGATCTCGAATCATATCTGCTTGCGTGGGAGAAGAATACCCGCACTGTGTAAACATAACAAATTAAGAACAAAGCAAAAGAAAAAAGAATCAATCAAAAGCACGTGCATGAATATGACAAAAGAGACGACGTCGTATAAAGCCAGAAAAGGGTGAGCGTGATGTTGTAGAATGCAATCACCGTGAAACCGAATTGGATAGGACCCAAAGCGACGACGAGGACGCAGAGCACAACAAAGAGTGAGCCATTTCCAGCGCTGGTGCTGAGGAATGGCTTCCTGACGTTCCTACCATCCTCGTAGTCCTCTCCCGAACGCATTGCCTCGTACTCAAATTCTCAGATTCGTTCCGAGTTTTCGTTTCGAAGAAAAATCAACGTAACTTGAATCCTACGATTCTGTGAAAAGGTCAAGAGGAGCAGGATCTGAGATGCTTATAAGGTCCCATGAGAGAGGGAAGAGAGTGTGTCTTGGACTTGTCCGCGTCATTTGGACGTCCGAGAAATGTGGAGAGTGGAGACCCAAAAGATCCTATGACCATGTCCACTGTGCTGTTTGAGATGCATGTAATGTCTCGTTCATTCTTATACTCGGATCTAGATCCTGTCATGCGGTTGAGATTTATTGGAATATGAAAAGGTCACGTTGAAAAGGAAAATGAGAAGTAATGTCCTCAACCTTACTAGGTTACATTATATGAGTTTTGTTGAGACGAAATATCATCAACTTGGGTTATGATTTCGATGTTTGAGGAGTCAAAACTAGTTCAAATCTGTCTAAAAGCCAATAACTGATTATGCAATCAAGTTATCGAGCTTTGTACTAAAAATGTGTAGTGGTTATTGAAGCATAGTAAATGATTGTAAGTTATCATCTAAAATGTGGAGAGCTTACTGATTGATTTTTCTTCTTTGAGAAAGAGAAATATAGTAGGATTCACTTTAAAAGGGACTTTCGATTTTTGGTATACTTTTAATTTTTACATGATTATTTATGGATTTTTTTTTTTGTTATATTCCATTTCGGAACAGAATTGTAGGTTTTTAATTTCTGCGGGAGAGGCTTGTGAAGATTAGGAAATGCAGTTTATTAAGCCACAAGCTAGAGGTGGGCTAGCAATGGTGAGGGATGAAAGGTTTAAGTAATTTATGCGACCGTTGGAACAAAACTAAAAAAAGAAATACAACGAATTTATTGTTTTTCTTTTCATAAGATGTACCAAACAGAAAACATTTCTTTTTTCTTTTCTGTGAAGATTAACAAGTATTTCACATTTTAACTTAATATAGAACAATGACCTTTGTCGCAAAATCATTTGCAATTTTGCACTAATACGATTTTTAATTTTTATGCGAAGCAAGAAAGCAGTATTTTATTCCTGGCCGTTACCATATTTGCCACCAGATATCATCGTCGGATCCTTTTGATCCCAAGTGTAATCTTATTAGTGCAAGCAAGTCATATAAGAGTTGGTCTAATGGTTAAAAAAGGGTATTATCTACTTTGATTTTTCAAATTTTAGGCCCAAACCGATATGAGAAGCGTGCCATTAAAATTTCTCGAGGAGGGACTTACTATTAAAAAAAAAGAGTAAAGCCATGCAGCTCGGTAGTTATTTGTTGACATTGAAACTTACTATTTGAAGTAATCGAAGAAAGAAAATATATACAAGTTAGGCTAATCATAATTTAATAATATCAACTTATATCTGCTAAGATATAATGAATTAATTGATGTGAGTACAATAATAAATGGTACTCCAAGAGTAATTTTTTTTTAAAATGATTATCGAGTAATTAAAGGGCTATAATTTATGGCTGTATATAATTGTATAATTGAGCCTTCAGGAAATTGTTAACTTCCTTTATTTGTATTTATTTATTTGATTACAAAAAGGTCTATGACATGGTGTAAGAAGAGAAAGGTAAATTAAAATAGAGACAGAGCAATATCACTAAAATTTATACCCAGAATTATGCAATTCCAAAAATAATTTTAATATTACTTGAGCTCGGGGCTCCTTTAATTTTCTATTTCTACTACCTGTCCTCCATCCTCCTGCATAATGTCTTCTTTATCTCAAATTCAAAGCACATATTTGCAAAGAACGCATCCTTAGGGTTAGGGCTTATGGGTGACAATTACAGGATTTTTAAATTGAAGCTTGGGCAGAACAGGCAATAGCATACACTGACTCAAAGTCATCCTAATGATAGGCTTCAATCAGATGGCAAAAATATACCTTGGAAATTCTAAAACCTATGGCATCTGAGTGGCCTCTGAGTGCCCTCCACGATTCATAAATAGCCCAAAATGGTCATACTAAGTCAAACTGATTTTATTAGTCACCTTTCTTCATTTGATAACTGGCCACAAGGAGAATCAGCCAATACAGAAAAGGCAACTAGGAGATTATGCAATAATTCAGGTCATAAACGAGGCCAGTCACCTGGTCACTTGGTTTATCTGGAGTGACCCCATATCTACCATAGCCATATATGCTTCAAGCAGTTTCTTTCTTCCCTACAGCCAGGCAGAATGCAATTCGTGATGGATATCAACTCAGCAATTTGTGATCTAAACGGCTACACTAAGATTCTAAGACAAGTTTTTTCATTCTTTAGCTTCTATATCTTTTCTTGAAATCAGCAGCTTGTACAGTCAACAAACACAATGCACAGATTTTTTTTTTCTCTCTTTATTTGATACAGAAAACATGATACACAATGATTACATGGGACTATAAATACAAGATGCCTTTGGACACATCATTTAAGTTTAACCAAGACAAACTACCTGTGTGCTCTCCCAAACATATCTATCTAAAGGAAAACTGAATTTCTTCCAATGTTCTTCCCTTGGTCTCAGGGACCCATATTGCCGCAAAAGCAACAGTAAAGACAGCTACCACTGTGTAGATTGTGAATGTCCCTGTAGTCAGCCAAATGTCAGCATTGTATTGACAGGCATACAAAAGCATGCATGAATGTACGCGATAGACATAAAGGTCTGAACACACACAGACCTCCACCGCTCCAAGTCAAAAGTAAGTTTGCAGTCATTGTGACCGCCCACGAAGTCAGCCAATTTGCCATGGTGGCTATGCTGCCAGCAAGGCCCTTTATATTCACTGGAAGTATCTGAAACAGTGAAAAGCATGATTAACAAGTGAGAGATTCCCTACGTATTCAATAAACACAATTAACTCAAGTTCTGCAACCAATATTCAATGTCCCAAAGAGGCATGGTGCCTTCAGAAGCAAGAATACATGAGGAACCCATAGGCATTGTGTTATGACCCAATTGCAAGGTATGGGACTTGAGTCCCACATTGAAAGTATGGGATTCTGATGTGGGGTTTATATAGCCTTGGTCTCTCCTACCTCAATAGCTAGCTTTTGGAGTGTGGTTTTCCCAAGGTTCGTATTAATTGGTATCAGAACCTTCCACCATGTCTCTCGGTTGCAAACGAGTGGCGTGGGTGGTGACGCCGGCATTGCAATGTTCGCCCGGGACTAGTTAAAAGGGCTAGTGCACAGCCAGCTCGCGTGGGCGCCGGGGCTGCGGAGCGTGGTGGAATGTTATGATCCAATTGCAAGGTATGGGACTTGAGTCCCACATTGGAAGTATGAGATTCTGATGTGGGGTTTATATGGCCTTGGGCTCTCCTACCTCAATAGCTAGCTTTCGGAGTGTAGTTCTCCCAAGGTTCGTATCACATTGACTAAATAATGATCCTTCTTCCTTCTTGAGCTTAGTTGTTTTGAATACTGAAAGTAAAGTATTTCTGCATACCTCAGACATTATAAGCCAAGGGATTGGTCCAAGTCCTAGAGAGAAGCCAATTACCATTACCTACAAAGAAACAGTTGATTGAACTGATAAGTACTAAAAATCTTAAATCGAAAAAAAAAAAAAAGATGTCCAACCAAGCCCACATAACATACCACGAGCCCAACAACAGAAATTATTCCCAGAATGCTATATAGATGAGAATCCTCTGATATGACTCCCTGGTATCAATGAAATAAACTAGTTAAAAACACAGAAACTAGTTAAAAACACAGCTAAGCTCCAGAAATTGAATCAAGCTAGTACCATTACCAGTACCAACCTCTAGATAGAATGCTATAGAAACAAGGAGGAGGCTAACTGTCATTACAGATGAGGATATCTGCAGAAGTGATAACAGATTTCAGATTTTTTTAACTCCTTATGCATCTTTTGATATACTAGATATTAGAAAATGCTTATGGAATAATGAATTTTGTTTCATACTATTAGAAGCAGCCTCCGGCCACTTTTGTCCATCAACCAAGTAGTGACTCCAGTCACTATGACCTGGAAAAGAAAGTTGATTATAAGAACTGAATTCACTTTCATGATATTCATATGAAAACACAAGATATGTAATCTAGGCTTTAGTATCCAACCTGAATAGCTCCAAGTCCAACTGTAGCAGCATTGCTGGACGAAATTCCTGTTACAACATGGAAGTCAAATAACAAAACAGGAGCAATTCAAAATCTTGGAGCTACTACATCTGTCATCTAAAGCCTCAAATTAGTTTCTATTACCAAGTGCTGAAACCTGCACTAATGAAAAATATTACTAAAAATAGAAGGGAATGGCTATCTTTGTAATCCTTGCACCACAAGTTACTCACGTAGTGAAGTTCCAAGGTCAAGTAAACACCTTAAACACATCATTGTCACAAGAAAACAGCTATGAGAGTCACGCAAATACAACAAAAAAACTGGAGATTGTTGAGAAAGGAGAAGGATCATAGAAACCCATAGTTTGTATGTGAATGAGTTAGTGAAATTACACTGTCCTCTGTACCGGATTTTATAATACTTGTGTAATTAATGTACAATAAAAGAAAATTAATGTAATGATCCTATTACATAATCTACATGATTCTAACATGATTCTATATGATTCTTTACATATTCTATAGAGATTAATGCCTCCTAGAGGGTACACTTTCCAACGTATATCTCATATCCCAAACCATGTTATATCAGGTCAATTGTCAAACAAGGGTATTTGAGTATTTCAAGGTTTTAAACTCCCTTCACCCCTACAGATTATTTAACACCAATCCCCCCTCCTTCATCCCCCACCTCCCAAAACAAAAAAACTATAACAAATTTATCAACAAATGAAAAAAAAATAACTCAACAATTAACAGCTGATAGGTAGATCTAACCTGCATTTGCAAAGATGGTACTTGAATAGAACAAAACTCCATTGATACCACTCAATTGCTGGAGTACAAGTAATCCAATTCCTACCTGCAGGCGCTCAATTAGCAAAAGTTTAGATGTTCAAATTTTCAGATAAACAATAGGGCAAGCTTGGGAAGAGAGAAGGGAGGGGGTATAAAATCAGAACCAAATGTAGCATACCATTAAAGGAAACCAATATCTTTTCCTCTTGAGATCTGCAAACTGGATTGCAACTCTTTTACCCGTTGATGCCACAGATCTCTAGAAGAAGTAAAGTGGTTAGCAGTGTATGGCTCTTAAATACAGATTCTAGAACTAAACTATAACTGCACCTTGTATATGCTTACTGTCATGCATATGACTTGGATGGCAAAATTCATAAACCCACACAACAATGAGATAGTTACCTTAATTTCATGTACTTCAACAGATATATCTGTGGTCAAATCCTCGTAACACTTGCAAAGAAGTCTCAAACTCTTCTGTCATCCCCATCTTGGCCTAGATTTCCCCAATTCCCAACCAACCCATGAGAAAAAAAGAAAGAAAATTTGAAAGAGTACAATATCTTACCCTCCTTTTTTAATTTTTCTTTTTCTGGAAGGAACATGTATATTAAAAAAATGAAAGGTACAAAAATTCAAGTAGTATAATGCATGACACATGATCCATACCAACCATCTGGGAGATTCTGGTATGAAAAATAATCCAGGTATTAATACTGTACAAGGCAAAATTCCTGCAATAGAATACAACATGTTTATTGTTACTATTTTGGAAGCAGAAAACGAGTAATGCTATGCTCCACAAATTAATGTTTTGAATGACCTATTTAGTATATAATATTCTGTCAATTGTTTGATGCCAACTATGCAGGAAACTTTGACACAATGATGGTTATAACTTATGTTAGTGCTATGAGAGCATGAAAATTGTTTTGCTGTTTCAAAATTTGTTGTGTATAATGAGGACATCTCTCATGTATATTCTGTAAAATCTTCAGTACCACCTCCTATCCTCCTCTCCCCACCCCGCCAGACCAAAGAAAAAAAATGCAGCGAAGTCCTGCTCCCTTGGACTGGCTACATTGGAGCAGAAAGAAGGGTGGCGGAGCTCCACTCCCCCCCCCCCCCCAAAAACCCATATATATTAAACTTTCCTTTGATTTTTAAGAACAAGATGATGTAGAATACACAAATTATCCCAAATGTTTTATCCTCAATCAAACTTACTCCCTTTCCCCCATGGTCAACCCTGTACTTAATGAAACTGATTTATTTAATTCATGGTTATTAAGAGTTCTACTTGTCCATTCATGAAAGACCAACCAACTGAACTAAGTAAATCATACGAACTTACCTAGAACTGCAAGCACTCTCCAGTTGACAAAAAGGCCCAACAGATAAGCCAGCATTATTCCGATTGTGACAGAGAGCTGAGCCAAAAGGATCACGGAGAGAATAATAAATATTAACATTTCAAATATAGCCAAAAAAAAATGAAAGATGAGACTCGCATTCAGAAGCAACAATAAGCTGCCAACCTGGTTCACAGATCCAAGGCTACCTCTCATGTTTTGAGGTGCTATCTCAGCTATATAAACAGGCACCTAGACAGAAGAAAAACCAATAGACTACTTTCACTCAGCATTCTTCCCAATAAGCCCAACAAATAAAAGACAAAAGGGCTACCAAGTTTACCACATAAGAGATTATCCCAACGCCAAAACCTTCCAATAACCTCCCCATAAATAAGAACGAGGAGTCCTATAATAGCAACAACACATTTTATTAGGTAAGAAACTTCGATATAACGTGAATCATCTAGTATCAAAACCACCCAAGCTACTTGCTGAGACTTACTTTGGCGAAAGAAATGGCGAGCCATCCTATTATATTGGGGATCGCAGCAATCATCAGTGACTGCAATTCAACATGCGAAAAGCATCACTCATCACATACATAGTTATTCTTCTAAGAGTCAATATAGACAAACGCTAAAATACCCCTTTGCGCCCGATGTATTCTGCTATCTGACCACTGGCTATAGCTCCCACCATCGCACCCACATTGGATAAAGATCCGAATAAAGAGAACTGTCCCCCAACATTATATTCGGCAAAAAGTAAGCAGCATGATTCTAAAATGAAAGAAAAAACAAAAACATCATCCAGATAAATTTAAGAACAAACATAACCAAACCTCCGAAATGGAGAGCTTTAGATCTCTGATTATATCCTCTTGCGTCGGAGAAGAATACCCACACTGTGTGAAGAGCAAATAAGACAGAAGAAAGGAAGAAAGAGAAAAAAATCAGTGAAAGCTTTGGTGATGAGTGAGACAAAGGAAGCAAGAAGATTGGGGTGTGAAGAATTGAAGCACCGTGAAACCGAATTGAATAGGGCCCAAGGCGACGATGAGGACGCAGAAGAGGACGGAGACGGAGCCATCGCGCATGACCTGAGCTGCGGAGCCCATGATGCTGGACTGCCTCGAACCCATTCGGTACCAGCTGCCAGTGTGGAGGAAGGGCTTCCTGAGGTCCCTCCCATCGTCGCTGTCGTCCCTGAAGCTCATTGCCGCTGCTGTGGGAGCCTCGAACGAACTCGAAGTTGTAGCAGAGAACCTTGGATTCTAGGTGTTTGTGAAAATGTCCCAGAGATGGTTGCGGGCCAGCTCTGCTGATGAGTGACGACAGGCCACAGCCCACGGTGTTGTAGATTTGTCTATTAGGCAGTTCAGATGAATTACGCAAAGTTAGTCCGGTTTGGTCTTATCTGTTGCGGTGGACTGGGAGCCGAGGGGGGAAGAAAAGACGATTGAAAAATGTTAGAAAATTAGAATTATTTTTATAGATTATTTGAGAGAAAAAATTGACATATTCATTATTTTTTTTGATATAATATATAATTTTATCTTGTCAAATAATTGTCACAAATAAGTGGATTTTAGCAAACTTTTTTTAAATTTTATCAAACAAAGTTCCGTTAATTAGAACTGTCACGTAAGTTTGATGTCCCGAATTGGAAGTGATACAAAATAATAATTCAGTTTGATCATACAAAACAATACTATTTTTGGTGAAATATATCACAATGCTATTAACGTAAATGAAAAACAATCACAAGGCTATCAATAGAAATTTTTGCAGATAAGTTTTAAAAGTTCAAATCAAATATATTTAAAAAATATATGCTTATGAAAAGGTAATACATAACTTATGAAATGTTAGTGTAATAGAATTGAATTATGTTTTTAAATATGAAATTTATGATTCGATTATTAAAAATTACATCTCATGAAAAAAATTATATTATTATCATTTTTAATTTACATAAAAAAAAAGAAAATGTGATATGTATCAATGTAATTAGTTTAAATTTTTAAATTTGTAAAGTGTGTTAAAATAACATTGGATAAATGTGATCATTTCCTATTTAAGAATATCATTATGTCGTTATGTCGTTATGTCGTTACGTGACATGTACCAAAAAAGAATGTTGTTATGTCGAAAAATCAAAATAAATTTATTTTAAAATATTAAATAATTAAAATAATTATAAAATAATTAATAATTAAAGTGATATTAAATAAACAAATTAAGGGACAAACTGTATTTTTTCTAATCAAGGCATCCGGTGAAAGTTATGTCTCTCGCTCTCCTACAATTTTTTTTTTTGGGTAATCTCTCTTCCTTAGATTTTATGGCTTTTTTATTCGGTAATAGAAGAATCTTTTTATTTTTTAAAATTGTAATTTTTTATAATTATCAATAAAAATACACTGATTTCAGAATATGTTGGAAAATCGCTTTTAAACATGACCAATGTTTTGAAAATCGGACCGGACCGGCCGATTTGACAGGTCGGACCGGGAACCGGTTCCTTCCCCGGTTCGGGCTATGTCCCAGAACCGGGGGGGTCAAAAACCGGTAAACCGGTGTCAAACCGGGTGAACCGGTCAAACGATACCGGTCCGTACGGTTACCGGTTTCTGACTTTTTTTTTTAAATTTTTTTAATCAAAACGACATCGTTTTGCTCTTGATTTTACAAAAAAAAAAAATTAAAACGGCATCGTTTTGGGCCAATCTTCCTGCGCCAGTGCGCCCTTCGCAGAACGAACCAGCCGCAGCGTTCGTTCGTCGAGCACTGCAGCGTTCGTTCGTCGCGCGCGGCGGTGTTCGTTCGTCGAGCATTGCAGCGTTCGTTCGTCGCGCGCGGCGCGTTCGTTCGTCGTCGCCGCGTTCGTTCGTCTCCCACCGCAGCGTTCGTTCGTCGCCCACCGCAGCGTTCGTTCGTCGCCCACCGCAGCATTCGTTCGTCGCCCACCGCAGCGTTCGTTCGTCCCCCACTTCGTCGTCGCCGTTCGTCGTGCGCACCGCAGCGTTCGTTCGTTCGTCGCCGCGTTCGTCTCCCACCGCAGTGTTCGTTCGTCGCCCACCGCAGCGTTCGTTCGTCCCGCACCGCAGCGTTCCTTCATCGTCCACTGCAGCCAGCCAGGTGCTTCTTCTTCTCAGCTGCGAGTACCGCCCAGTGGAGGTGCAGGCTCGTCGAAACTGGGACGTAAACGGCATCGACGTCAGGGTCGTTGAAAGGCCTCGTAGGAGTTATAGATTTTGGCGTCGGGAGGGAAGCCGTTGGCGACAGCATACTTGAAAGCCTTGTCGAGGGTGCGGCTGGCGACGACATAGATGTTGGCGTTGGTTGAGAAGGTTATAGCCCTTGAAACCTTCCGAGTGATCTCTGCCTATCTAAGGATTCCGATTCATATTGGGGTTTCAACCATTTCTAAAAACTTGTTCAACTTGATAATTATGTTTCAGTTTGTTTTTCTATACATGGACAATCATTCTAATTTTATCATTTTGTTTAACTTTTGTTCAAGTTTAAATTGCTTAATTGTTGATTAAATATACTTATATTTATATATAAATATATATTTAATTATATTCCGGTTCGACCACGGTTCAACCACGGTTCAACCATTGAACCTTGAATCAATACCTCAACCGGTTCAGTGATCGGTTCGGTTTTCAGAACCTTGAACATGACGGCTTTCCAACAATAAAAATTTGTTTTTTCTTTTTAGATAAGAAACTGCTGTCAAATTGAGCGATTATTGATTACCATAATAACAAAAAGAAAAAATATCTTACTCAGAAAATGCCCTCTGATAAGGCGTTTTCTGAACTTGAATAAAAAAATAAAATAAAAACTAAAAACATAACACGAAGGAGTTGGTTCTCCTGTGAAACCGCCAGGCGGCTTTGAAGTTTATTTATTTATTTTTTTAGCATTTTGAAACCGCCTCATTCGAGGGTAGGTTTTAAATTATAAAGATACATTAAAAAAAAAATATAGATCTAAATGCGCTTTCTTTGATGATGGTTTCCCACTTAAAAATGAAAAAAAAATAAAAATCTTTATTGTTAGGAAACCACTTTGAAAGAGGACGGTTTTTTGACACAACAAATTTTCAGCGTAGTCTTGCAAATAATTTTACAAAAATGGAATCTGAAAAATAAAAAAAGTTTTATCTATTACTATTACAAAAAGGCCTAAATTTTACCGCCCTTTTAATGTTCACAAATAATTGACTTTTTATGCTTAAAATAAATTGGTAAGATAAGTGATTTGCCTAGAAACAAAATATGGTAATATGGCGGGCGGATGCGATGTATTTTCCATTTCTTCCTGTTGACGTTCGAGAATCCCCAATTTTTCATTTGTATAAAACCAAATTTTACAATAAAAGTTAACTACAATTTGTTAAATATACAATGAACCTTTTTTTTTTTTTGCTATTTAAAACCTTATTTATTTTTTACATAAATCAATGACAATATTTTCTACATAGAAGTATTTATACATTGATTTGTTAAAAATAAAACATTTTAAAAACTTATTTTTTATAATCACTTTAAAAATTGAAATAAAAGCATGCTAAATTATTTTATAAAAACATATTTAAATTGATTCTCGTTATAATTATTTTTATTAATAAAAGTTTTAGAATATCATAGGTGTGTGTGTGTGAGAGAGTATAACTATACTTTTAAATTATATTTATTATATTTACTCTAAATATATTTATAATCAATAAAAATTTAAATTAAAAATAATCATTTCAACCATCCAGCTAGTGTTTTGAAAATAGGTTGCATCTGTCTTGTTATGCTTTTGGGGCGAGTTGGGTATATATTTTTGCAACTCAAAAGATTACAGATCAAATAATTCGTCTTTGTTTGAACCGTGAGCTGACTCATCTAAAATAAAAAATCATTTTTATTAAAATGAATGATTTACAATAAATAATTAACATAATAAATGTGATATGATCAATTTTCTTATATTATGTGAAATTTCAATGTCAAGAAAAAATAAAATAAATAAATAATTTTTTTATGTAATTATGCAGGCAAACCAACATGTTTAACACATAATCTATAACGTGTTTGGTTGAATTGAATTAAGACTTTCATAACTCGTCAGTTCAACATGTTAACCAATCTTGTTTTGTAGTAAGTTGAGGTGAGCCAATCTGTCTTCACAACACAAAATTCAACTGTTAAAATCAATGACCCAATTTCTTATTAAGTTAATGTGTAGTTAGAATTCTCCAATCATAGTTAAAAGATTGATATTATTAATAATGAACAGCATATCCATATTCATATAAAATTTATATATGCAGCAAAAAATTTACACAAAAGGCACATGCATCTATCATTTTTTTTCCTCAGCATTTTAAGAGAAAATTTTTTTAAATAAAATGTTTACAGAAGGACCACTTGATCTTAAATAAAAACAAACGAAAAAAAAAAAAGGGTTATGGAGGCTTTATGAAATCAATGATTGAGCAGGGCGTAATGCACACATTTTTCATTACTGTCAGTTTCATTCGTAGTTTCTAACTTCAATGATTTGATGACAATTATTTCTATTTTTGAGAGGGTAATATGACTCGCAATTGTTTATGCGTGGACGACATGGATGCACCATACGTGGAGGTGTTGATATGACATTTGACATATATAATTGTGATAGCTAGTGACATTTTTTTTTTAATTTGAAATGTGAATTTATTAAAAGGCCAAATCTGCCAAAAGACAGTCATGAATTACATCAGGGGGATTCACCAGCCAAGTTTCAATGTTGTTTACATTCAAAGCATGCTTGGCAAGGGAATCAGCAACTTTATTACAATTTCTACTAATATAACCACAGTCAAAAGCATAAAACCGAGATGCAAATAGATTAATGTCTCTAACAGTGGAGTCATTTGAAGATAAGTCTTCATAGTCATCCTTCAGCATTTTAATGACTAGCTGTGCATCACTTTCAAGCCAAACACGTTGGTGGCCAAGCTCTTGGGTTAGGAGGAGTCCTTACTTTGCAGCTAAGAGCTCCCCTTTGTAAGAATCAACGATGCCTAATTTTCTGCAACACCTGCTAGCTAGAAAGTTTCCTCTAGAGTCTCGAATGACCAAGTCAATACCGACAGACTGAGAGGGTTAGCTGATGGCAACAACTACATTTATTTTAACAAAACCTGGGGGTGGTGGGATCCATACTCCCTGGGTCGCACTTAATTCTGTTTTGGCTAGGACCTTCTAACCTTGCCTCATTAAAATTTTGGAGAGTAACAAATGCATGTAGGGCAGTAGCCAGAGTGCCCACCAGCACATAATTAGATTTTCTAGTTCATTTGGATTGAGGGAACTCGATCAAATTCATGATATGATCAGGCCAAGAGGACTCTTGAATGTTGAGGGCTGCAGCAGCTGGAACAGCATGATTTATCACTTCTCTAGTGACTGAACAAAACCAGCATAGGTGTTGTATATCTTCTAGTTCCTGACCACAGAGATAGCATTCACCCCCTCCATCCACCCCTCTAAGAGCAAGCTGAATTTGAGTTGGCAAAATGTCTCCGCAGACCCGCCAGAGGAAGATTTTGACTTTGGGGGGAATTTTCATTTTCCACCCTTTTTTCCACAGGGGGGAATGAGATTTTAGTTCGTGGATTTTGTCTTTCATCAAATCTTCATAGCTTGCCAATTTTAGATCCATGGCTACTTTGTAAGCACTCTTGACTAAGAATGCTCCCCTTTTATCACAAAAACCAGTAAGGTAAATCATTTCCTGGACTTTGACATAAGGGAATTTGCAAGATTCTTTCAACATCCTCCTCCAAGAATAGACAATTTATCAACTCCTCCTTCCATGCTCTAGTTTCGTGGTCAATGAGTTAAGCTACCAAAGTGAGTCCTGTATCATTTTGCACGGGTCTGTTTGGAGTGAAGTGGTTCAAGTATGGTATCCACTGGTCTTCCCAAAGATGCCACTTTCAATTCTACACAATAGTCCTTTTTTAAGGAGGTCTCTTCCTGCAAGGATGCTTAGCCATGTATATGATGGATTTGTGCCAGAATGAGCATTGAGGACATTACCTGTGGGAAAGTATCTTGCTCTCAGGATTCTTGCTGCAAGTGAGTCTGGGAAGTGCATTAATCGCCACCCTTGTTTGGCCAGCATAGCAAGATTGAAGAGATGTAAGTCCCTAAATCCCACAGCTCCGATCTCCTTGGGCCAGTAGAGTTTTTCCCAGTTAATGCAGTGGATCTTCTTGTCATCTGTTTGTGAAACCCACCAAAACTTACACATCATGTCTCTAAGGTCTTTGCATAAGGTAAGTGGGATTTTGAAGCAAGACATTGAGTAGATGGGTATTGCCTATGCCACAGCTTTTAATAAGATTTCTTTGCCCCCTTTGGATAGCAATTACTCCTTCCATCCTTGGATTCGTTTCCAAATTCTATCTTTCAAAGATTGGAAAGTATCATATTTTGATCTACCCACCATGGCGGGAAGACCAAGATATTTTTCATGGAAAACTACAGACCTGATGCAGCTGGTTCCTTTAATTAATTCCTTCTCGTGGTTTGTTACACGTGGGCTGAATAGGATTGCAGACTTGTCATAGTTAACCTGTTGTCCTGAGGCATTTCCATATAAAGTCAAAACTTTCATGATTCCCTCACAGTCCTCACGAGATGCTTTTGAAAAATCAAGCTATCATCTGCGACGAAAAGGTGTGAAACTGAAGGGGAAGCTCTACAAACTTTCAGCCCATGGATTTCACCATTATCTTCTGCTGCATTTAGGAGAACAGAGAAAGCTTCAGCACATACAACAAAAAGATACGGAGATAGTGGGTCATCCTGTCTTAGCCTCTCTTTGGAGTAAAGTTCTCTTGAGGTATGCCATTAAGAAGAACAGAATATGTGACTGATGAAACACAAGTCATTATAAGAGAGATCCACTTTTCACTAAACCCCAGCTTTCTCATAACAGCTTCCAAAAAAATCCATTCTACTCTGTGATACGCCTTACTCATATCTAATTTCATTGCAAGATAGCCTTCTTTTTCAGAGCGTTTACTTTTTAGAGCATGTAATAGCTCGTAAGCAATTAAGACATTATCTGAAATGTGACGGTTATAGACAAAAGCGCTATGAGATTATGAGATAATGCTAGGCAAGACTATCTTCAAATGATTAGCTAGAGTTTTAGCTATGATCTTGTAGAAAACATTACAAAGAAAAATTGGGCGAAATTGAGTCATGTTCTCCGGAGATTTTATTTTCGGGATAAGGACTATAAAAGTTTGATTTAATGATTCCAGATTGTTACCTCCATTGAGAAAATTCAAAACTGCCTCGGTAACTTCCTAATAGCTAGTGACATTTGACATCTATAATAACACTTATTTAAATTATGTAAAAGATCTTTTAGTACACATAATCAATGTATTTGATTTTTTTATTGATATTTATCATTAGAATATTTTTTCATTAAATTCAATTTTTCAATAAATTTTAAAATTAAATACATGTTTAGTAACTACTTATTTTTAAGAAAAAAGTTAATTTTTTTTAAAAATTTTTAAATAAAATTTTAATTATAAATTTATTTTAAATATAAAATAAATTAATTTAAACACACATTAAATTCTTAATTGATTATTACATTATAGTTGAACATGGTTTTTTGCACATTCTAGTGTTTTTTTTTTTTTTTGGTATACTCTTCGCATTCTAATTAGTGACACTTAATTAGTATCCACTATATGGTGGCATGGTATTTTCCTTACAAACAATGTATGTCTCAATTACAAACTAGTTTCCATTTTAGTGAGTTCAACTAGGTAAGATTTCTAGTGTTTGGTCTTTGGCAAGGGAAATAGAAAAAAGATTTGATTTTGATTCATTATAAATATAAAATTGTTTATGTTATAATTTAATCACATATTATTTAATGTTTAACTTTTATATAGTTGTTATTTTAGTTAAAAAATTTTAATAATTTAATAATTCATAATTGAATGATAGTGTAAAATTTTTTATATTAATAGTAAATTAAAATTAAACTCATAGAAAAATCTATACTCAAATGTTCTTTCATTTACAAAATATTTTTCAATAAGATTCAAACTTATGACAATTACAAGTAAAGCTTATTTTATTAAAATTCTAATTTATTTACTATTATGAGTTATATTTTACTTGCTATTATCACTCTTTCAAATTCCTTCGTTCTAAAACCCCACCTTCATATTTGGGATTTATAGTATATTTAGATTAAATTTTATAAATTTAATTTTAAATAAACTTAATTTTATAAATTTAATTTTATTTAGATGTATGTTTGAATGAAATAATTTTTATTTTAAAAAATTACATTTAATATAAAAATAAATAATAATTGTTTCAAATTACATGAGTTTTTAAAATTAGAATTATATTTAAAAAATATGCAAATAATAAAATAAACAAGACTACAAATTGATAAAAAAAAATCTGTTTGGCCTCGAAAAACTTATTTTGGCGTGCAAATAATTGCCAATTCGCTATTGCCATTGTAGTCTACAGAGAGATAACATAGAAACCAAACGTTTATTTGCAACGGTCCACATAAATAGTTTGTGCATAAAACTGCATTTGTCTAAAGCAAAAGTTCCAGCCTCCTCTTCCTTCCAAAATCTCATTTCAGGGTCGAAACAATTCCAAGAGTCACATATGTCATCTGCCGGCAACTTGCCAACAAGGTACCCAAAACGGTGCTTGAACTCTCATGCATCAGCTACGAGAGATTGGGATGCGCTTGCGCACACTGGTTATTAACAGCGGTTCTGTTAACCGTCACTCTTTAATGTGGCCATAAATAGTTAAACACTCACTTCGCCGTAATCTCACTCATCCGCAATTGCCCAAAGAGTGAAACGGTGAAGTTCCAAGAGTGAAACGCGACGACCTGGGTTTCCAGCAACGACGAGGGGTGCTTCTCTCTGGCGCGAGATAGTTCTTCTGGCAGTGGTACTCCTTAATTGCTCACCATTTCGAACAGAGGATACCGTTTATTTGTCCTTCGCTAAACCCTTCCCTTCAATATTTACTGTGTCTTTTACTGTTGCTTGGATGATAGTGATTGGCACTTAGTTATGGCTATTGTTTGTTTACTTGTTTTCCTGGTGTAGAATTGCAATTTGTTTGATAACAAGGAAAATTTTGGGGAAGAAATGGAAAGAGAAATTAAAATATCATGTTTAAAACATTGCATCATGTGTTGTGCGAATTCGTAGTCATGGTACTGTTGATCGCTATTGAGAGGGGGAATATGTCCTCGTTGAATGGTTGAATAATTGAGAGATGGGAAAGTTATTGATGAGTTTATATATAGGTAACACTCACTCTTTCAGTTTACTGATGCCTGACAGTAGTTGTTCTTAACAAAGAGATAGAGTTCATACTTTTATGTCTTGTGCAATCTGGGGTGTATATCAAGAACAGTTTGTATTTGTATACACACATTTATGTGTGTGTGAGATATGACGTGTTTGCTTATAGAAGAAACTCCGTTAGAGTGTGGAGCCATAGCAAGTATTAGAAAGTATCAACAGGGGCAAGAAACATTGATTGTCAAATGGTGCGGTAAACGGATCACAACATGCTTTCAAGTTCCACAACCAAATCTGCCATGTAATCTCTATCATTCATCCGCAGGCTGCCAGGACTGTTCTTAACATAAAATGTGTAGTAAAAATTTATTCCTTAGATGTCCATGCTACAGTTGTTGAGGTGAGCTTGCACTTGCTCACAAAGACTGTGCAGTAAAGTGGTTTAGTATCAAAGGAAACAAGACCTGTGATGTCTGCAAGCATGATGTCAGAAACCTCCCAGTAACACTCTTCAAAATTTATAGTCCTAAACTCTTGCTAGGCAGCCAGCAAATACACCACAACAGAGAAATAGATTATTACATGCAAGTTTAATTGCTTCAATGTGCTAGTCATTTTTGTGTCTGATTCCCTCGCAAACTAACATAGGAGAGATCTAAAAAGTTCTTGTCATGCTTATTTGCTAGGCTGAGTGATCCAGACTTCAAGATCATCTAGATCATATAAGCCTAAAGACCAACACATCTCATTACTTTGTTTTATCTTTGATATTAGGGCTGGTTGTAATATGCCATAGGCCTTGGTAGATCATAATTGTTTGGGTTGTTAGCTTCATTGATGACATACATATAGTTGACTGGCGAGCAAAGTTGGCTTCAATTGTTGATTGGGTTTGCACCTTCTGGTATTTTCTAGATTTATGCTAACAGGATTTAGATATTATATTTATATGTTGGCATTTAACAGTGAACAACTTCAAAATAGTATCAACAATTTGAAAAATCGGACAAATGCAATATAAACAAAGTGGTGAGCAATCAAGCTGTACAAGAGATAATGTTGGTAGAAAAACTCATTAAGAGACAATGTTATACCATGAATAAAATTCATGTCTTAACTGAGCATTTATTCCAATGATTTGATTTAATGACCAGAAAAGAAAGTATACTATTAGTTTATCGTCAAAGAAAGAAATGTTTGTGGTTGAATTACAGTTTTAACAGTTTATTTTTCTTTCCCTTTTTGGGTTTAAAGTACTTGAACTCTTTTCTTTGTAAAGGAGGGTACTTAATTAATGAGTTCAAATCTTCATTCCCATCTTGTTAATATCATAAGGAGGAAGAAACAAATTATTGTTAGATGAAAATGTTTGCAATGCTGGATATGCTTTAAGGCCAAAAAATAAATAAGGCATATAATAGTTTCATTTTTTTCCTCTTCTATTTTCTGTTTATGTCTGTCTTTTGGCTTCAAACTTATCCTGATGTGAGAGTACCACAATTCCACCTAATCCCTGAAGAACAGGGTTAAAAAGGATATAATTTCAAGAACTGCTGAAGTTAATCAAGAGAAACTGCTCCAAACTAGTATTTGTTAGAGGAACAAGACCAAAAAAACTGGATTAGTTGTATTATTAGTTAAACCATTTATCAGATAATGGAATGTAGCATCATTTGGAAGATAATTGTTCATCAGCATTAGCTTAAAAAAGGATGCTGCCTTTTCAGGTTTACTATCCTTACAGAAACCCCCAATAAGTATAGTGTATGTAACAACATTAGGCTTTAAATTGAAAGATTGCATCCTTCTGAATACTTTTTCAGCTCTGCTTGTATCTCTGCCTTCATGAAGAGTCCATTGATCAAGGAGGTGTAGGCGACCATATTCAGCTTGCATTTATGTTTCACCATCAGTACAAACATCTTGAGTGCACTATTTAAGGCAATGTGCTTCATTGAATTCCGTCACATGTCTAGTTCATTGCTGTGTTACTATTTCTATTGCTTGCTTCTTTCCTTTTTGATTTTCCCTTTATCTTTTGACTTTGAAGTCAAAGTAATTATATCTATTATATAAAGGGGATTACCCCTTTTGGTCTCCATTTTTTATTTCCAAAATGCCCTCTCTATTAGTTACTTAATTATTTATTTAAAAACTACTTCAAAAAGGGGTTAAACTAAAACCATCCACATTCTACTACAGTTACAATATCATATACAATATAACCACCTTCTCTATCTTTAGTTAGAACTCTAATATTTTAAATATTTTGAAATATTTCATTTCTATTTTCACATAGGATAATTATTGTGGAGACTTAAATTTTTTTATTTTTTTTTACATATCATTAGTTTTTATAATAAAAAAATATTAGAAAAAAGATAAAAAAAATGCGGTGCACTTGTTGTTATAATATGTTTATGATGTAGGTTGCTCAATGTCTGGGTTTTGAAGCATTAGTCTTGAACCCAATCTTTACTGGCTGGATCTCTGTATGTGACTCCCCTTTCGTTTATTATATTTATACCACTGTTATAGTTATAGTGAGAGCTCTCTCCTTCAATCATTGTAAATCATTTGTCAATTTGAAATTTTCACTTCATGATGCACTTAACTTTTATTTTTCCATTTTGTCTCTGTCTTTGTTTTTGTTTTTGCTGTTTTAGATGCTATGCCCTGCTATTTTCGACTCATAAATTGGTTTGCTCATTTTAAGTTCTATAGAGATGAACTTTGAAACTCTCGTGAGGTGTTGTAGCTCAATTTAAGTGGGTATGCTAAGACGCTCAATTTTAGTAGAATCAAACCATTTGCCTCCATCATATTCAACTATCATTTAGAATTCAAAATCCCATTTTAAGAAACATGGGCTGGGCATATACCAGGAATATATCTTTTATTGCATCATCATTTTATTGCAGGAGTTATTGGGATTTTGAAGGTCTTTCTATTTGCAATCTCATTTTTGCTCTGTTCATGCTACCTGAAAGTTTTTATTTATAATTCATTTGCTCATTATAGCCTTATAGAGTATTTTATCTTGAATGGTGAGTGTTTTACTCATGTTGTTTAATTCTCTTAGGGGTATTTTCTCATGCTGTTTGGTTAGTGCAAGCATTGCAATAAGTTCTTATGGAGGGGTACTTGTGCATGTTTGGTTGATTCTCCTAGATAGGTTCTATATGGAGACTCAAGGGGATAGAGATTGGGTTTTTATGCCACGAAACACACATGAACATGAGAAAGGGCTAAATAGATTTCTTGATTTTGCATTTGAGCATGGATCTCATAATGGACAAGTGATAAGATGTCCTTGCCCTGATTGTGGCTTCGGTCATTCGTGGACAAGAGATGAAGTGCATGATCACTTAATTTTGAAACTGTTCCCACCAACATATACTTTTTGGTATTGGCATGTTGAGAAAAGAGTTGAACAATCTTCTAATAGTACTTATGTTGAGAGTCAAGAGAGCTGTTCACAAGCAGTTGCATCGGATGATTCCCTTCGTCAAGTGCTTGGAAAGGAGCACTCAAGTAGGGTTAGAGGTTTGGACTTAGGGCCTCGTCCATCTCAAGTATTTGGACTCAAGGCAGAGGCTTAATGGAGAAGGTTCAAGTTCTGGCTCAAATAGTGCCTTCATTATGCAGATGGAACAAAAAATTTTAGATCTGCAAGCAGATTTGGAAAGAGAGATTAGGAGGAGACGTAAATTTGAGAATGCTTTTTTCTAGTCCTCCAGAAAAAAGTTGCTACTTCATTCATGACTCCAGAGCTTGCTGTAGTCCTTAATCCACTGGTAATCCTCCAAACTGATATCTTTGTATTGCTGCTCCTGAGTTCTCTGAGCAGCATTGCGGGCTGCTTCTTTTTATTGTTTCAAAAAGGTAACTAAATATTTAAAAAATTATTATTATATAGCCTCTTTGCATTTTTATCCATTGCTATTAGTGTTAGGTTCTATTTGAGTGTAGAGCAGCTTGTAATACAAGGCTGTACAGCTGTAAAAATGTTTCACAAAGTAACTAAAGCTTCTACCTGTAACAGTAACTACTTACTTTCTAAAAAGATAACTACTCAGCTTTGTACCCCAGTAAACACAAAAAATATATCCCCCCAAAAAAAAGAAATGCAACCAGGTAAGAAATACCCAGAACCCAATATATTGGGATATATGAAATAACTAGAACCCAAATTCCACTCAGAATAGTTTTACTCTTAGGAATTGCAAACCAGATGCAGATAGTAACTTTAAATGAATTTAGAACAGAAGTGTGTATGTTTAGTCTGCACTAATGTGGAATATTATTGAAGAGCTGTGAGGTGATGAAGTTACTGATGCATGCATAACACAAATAAAAGGCTTGCCTGGTGGGGGTTTTTGCATTTAGATGTATGCCATATTTATAATTCTTTCTGCTTCATTAATTTCATATATCCAAGACTGCTGCAATGACAATCTGAGAAAGCAAACAGTTAATTTGTTGTTGCCATTACAACTAAAACTACTATGGCCCCCTGTACATGTTGGTGCTTAAGCAATAAGAGATCTAGCAACAAGGACATTAACAGCATTTTTAGAGAGTTGTAAACTTAATGTAGTGATCACATGGCCATGATGGAGGTCTGGTTGGTTTCTTGTTACCTCTTTGAGCCTTAGGCTTGGTTATGGGAGCTTCAAAGTTGCTCGGGGGACCTTTCACTAGGGTGCTTGGACTGTTGATTCTGTTCATCAATCATCAAAGGTTGTAAACCTTCGTACTGTCCTTCTTCATCTCCTCCTACTTCTTCATAACCTAGGAAATGATTCTCATAAGATGGCCTTGAATTTGACTTCTCCATCTATTAGAGAAAAGAAATATGCTATCGGTAAAGAAAACATTTCAATTCTGAAGGTAGGTTGAAATTTCAATAATAGAATTCAATGCAATCACCATGTTAGCTCTTTAGGAATGACAATCACTTTTTTTTCCCATCTACGGCCCCCTGTACATGCTGGGGCTGAAGCAATAGATCCCTGCAACAAGCACATTAACAACATTTTTAGAGTTGTAAATTTAATGTAGTATGTAATTTGATAATATGGAACGATTATGTCAACGGTATTAACTTCTTTTTCTTTTTCTAACAATTCTGTGTGACTTTGAGCTAAATGAAATTTGATTTTTGAAGCCTTAATAACATATGAAAATTATGTGACTGGAGGTGGGGTTATCTTTATTTATTTATTTTTTTGGGGTAGTGGAGGTGGGGTTTTCTTACTGTTAGTGAGAGAATGTGAAAATTGAAAGCCAATTGTATATGAGAGCAACACCACCTATATCTCGTCTCTTTGAGAAAGTAGCCATCGAGATGTGTTTTTTGGCTTTGGCTTTTCTTCTTGGTCATGTTGTGCCATCCCAATATATACTTCGACACTGACCTTTCTATTAAAATTGAAAATTGAATGGTAGTTGAAGGAATGGTGGCTAGAGTGAAGGCCTTGCTCTTCCCCCCGCCTATGCTCTCCTCGCTCTTCTTCTTTCCGTTCTTTTTACCAAACAATGAAATGATCCTTCTTTTGCTTTATATTTTTTTTCTGGTAAATTTCCTCTTAAAGAGTAATTTACATTTTCCAGTTGACATGATATAATTAGGAGTATTTGATGTTTGCTTCATCTAAGCAGTTTAGATCTAGAAGAAGCTTTTCAACTCCTACATTTCATAAAAGCAAAAGGAGGTTTTTAACTTTTTTTTTCCTTTAATCAAATGGTCAACATCCAACTAAAATGGGTTCCAAAGAAAGTTGGAAATATATGTTAGATATAAATCTCCTTCTATGATCAATTATATCTGGAAATAGAAACGTAAGATCTTTTTACGGTTCGGTATGCTGATTGATATTTTGAGAAAACAATGTTTCCAACATTAGATTTTCTGCAACAACTGAACTTATCTAGATTATGCCATTTGTGATTCTGATATCTATCTTATTCCATTCACCTTTTTTCTTTTTTCTTAGCTCTGGTTTTATTTACTGTTTACTATTTTTTCTTGGTTTTCCAAATTTAATTGTGGCAATGATATATTTTACTCTTGGTACATATCGTCGTAGCGAATGCAACTAAAAGACTCACATCCTTTGACCAGTTGTTAAAATTTTTAAAGAGTTGTAATTTTCACCTTTTGAGTAACTAACTTCCTTTATCATTTTTCAGGCTGCTAATGCTAACGATGAAGGTGATAGGTCAAGCAATGCAAGTTCTTGTACAAATAATGAAGATGGTTCGTCTTTTGAGTAGCTAACTATTCATTTTGAAGTTCTTTTTGTGGGATATACTTTCGTCATATTTAGTTAACTTGAATATTAGATATGACTATATTTGTTTTAACTTGAATATTAATTGGATGGATTAGTTGAATTTACTTTTGTCTTGTTTAATGAAAGGATTTAGTTATATTTAGTTTTGACTTGGATTATGAATAAATTTGCTTTTGTTTATTTTGATTTTCACACGTGGCTTGAATATAAAATGGATTAATATCCAGGAAATTTAAAAAAAAAATTTTACTGCATTAGCCACGGTTGCTACGGTTTCAACGCTAAATAACAGTGGGACGGTAGTAGTGTGGCTTTCAGCCGTCATTCAATGGACTCTTGACCCTTTTCTTTTCCCTCCGTTCAAAACTTTTAAACATGTTGTCCTTCCAAGTTAGAAGGTAAGGACGGAATAGAATGACGTAGTTTCAGTGAAAAAATTATTATTAAAATTTAGTTAAATTATTATCATTAAATTATTATTATTTAGTTAAATTTAGTTATTTTTTATAATTCAAAAATTAAAATAATGTTCATATTTTTTAAAGGATTAAAGTGATATTGACATAATTTTTAAAAAATTAAATTAAAAGTTTACTTTAATTTTAATTGTAATGTGTTATAATTATCAATTTTTGTAATGTAAAGATAATTGCATATGTATCAATCACGACATAAGGTACAATTCTAAAGGTAGAAGATGCTTGGTATGTGTATCTTAATATTATTGAATAATTACATTAATCTTTTCTAATGTTAACGCTTATCACACTTATATTCTTTTTGTTTATAAAATTAGACTTATTTATTTTATTTTATTATTTATAAAGAATAATAATGTAAGAATTGTATATAAAATAAGAAAAATAAATATATTTTTTTTAAATAAAGAAAGATATATGATATAAGAACAGTACATAAAGTAAAAATAAGTATAAAAAAAAATGTCAAATATAATTAGTACTAACTTTAAAAAAATCAGTGTAATTATCTATAATATTATTAGGCACTTCGATCCAGTATAAATGCAGAATATAGATTTATGAAAAAACATTTAATTCTGCTTATCTTCTCAGTACTCTTACCTCCATATAAGTTTCCTACTGAGTGGTACAGGGTACTCTGTACTTCTGATCACGGCTTGAAGTTCTGATATGAAAGGAATAACAGATGCAGAGGGCACTGATTTCAGAAAAGAGTATCGCGTGGATGGGGTCAGTTTGTACCAAGTTGCAGGTCGTTTGCCTGCTGTATAAAGTTCTCTGATGAAATATATATTCTGAATCATACAAAAGAAAAGGGTGAACTGAAGAAGAAAAAAAAAAATTAAACTGGGTCATTCTCTTCTCTAATGCCTCAACACGATTATTTTACTCTCATTCTCTCACTTTCATATGACTCATACATGTAATATGTCATGTTATAATGCTTAGATACAGAGTTCCAAGACATCAATTGTATACTTGTGACTCAAGGATGACTCTCTAGTCTCTAATTTATCTATATCTTCTGTCAGCAAATTTATTGCCATATTTTTCAGCTACCCATTTTCACTCCTACCACATACGTACCATAAGTTGTGGAGGAAAATATTTTTAACAGGTAAGCGGATTTGTGGAAAATGATCAGCTTCTTGGTTCTTGAAAGGCATTTTTAGCTGTAGGGAGAGTATCATCAAGGGCACTTGCTTTCTAATTGGGAATTTAAAACTATGGAAGTTTGGAGATCAGAGGAGCCTTATTAAATGCCGTGAAGCTAAATCCAAAACGAAGTAGAATATCGACAGAATATAGACAACATAGTTTATATTGGATCGTGGATATTTGGGGTAAATGAAGGGTAGTACTTGGAGTACTTTTTTAGATAGCCTACCCTAGACTTGGCCATGCAGGCATGAGGCTGGCGTTGGCAGCACTCATTGCCTGACGAGTGTCAAAAGGACGATGGTTCTAGACTTCCAGTTCATTGCAAGTCAGTAAGAAGCCTATATCACTCTGGTAGATAATCAGTACCTATATTTTTAGATATAAATGATTACATTTTAATTTTTTCAGTTATATTTTAAAAAAATATTATATTATTATTATTTTTATTTAAAAAAAATAAATTTATAAAATAATTTAAATAAATTGAATCTTATAAGATATTTTTAGTTTACACAACAAAAAATAACTAACACACTATCATATTTTTTTTCTGGGCCTCCTGGGTTTGTACATTAATTGAATTGCTTGGGCCTTTGGTTGAAGCTCCTTCGTGATTGTGCTTAGCGGGTTTTGTCTTGTTGCGGACCCCGTGGGAAATTGTTCGATAGGCCTTTAAAGTTTCGTTGTTTAAATCTGATTATATTCCATGGTTTTTTCAGCTCAAAAAGAGAAAGACAAAAACGTTGATTCCATTCTATCTATCGTCATATCTACTAAAAGGAAAAAACCAGAAAGAAAAATCGCTTCCTATTAACCACATAATAGACATGCTGGGAAAGCCTATCCCACAGCCAGACAAGAACTAGACGAAGAAAACCATGCATCATGCTTAAAGTTTTGTTCTTTTTGGTTCTAATGCATAAACATAATGCTATCAAACTCACTGTTCAGCGTTCTTTGTGTTACACAATATGCAGAACGATGGGCAACTATTCATGAACACCGATATTGATTCTGGTGTTAGGCGTTTCCTCGAATAAATGCCTCGCAAAAGGTATTGAGCATTGAAAATTTAGATAAGGTGCTTGAATTGAGGGTCAGTTATGTTAAAGATATAAAGTTATTCTTTTATTTTTACTTAATAATTTAAATTTTTAAAATAGTTAGTGATCAAATAATTAAGGGTTTAATTCTTATTGCTCTTATTTTTTATAATTAAAATAAAATTTAGCACAGGAAAATAATATACAATTAAAAATTTTTTGTCAAAATTTTTAACAAAGTAATTTAATATATTTATTAATTCTTGAATATAATTTAATTCTACCTAATAACCTCCTTAGTTCTAAGTAAATTTTATCAAAGTTTTAAATTAATTTTCATTGCGATGTAGCATTACTCTTTAGCACAAGCAAGGTAGATGACGAGAACGAGAGAATGAGGACAGTATGGGTATTGGAGTTTTTGTTTCGACTGGTTTAGTTTGTGTGTCATTTCTTCCTTTTGTCCTTTTTATATAATAGAACCATATTAGATAAAAATCATACTCTTGATAGAAATCATAAAGAAAATTCAAACCCAGTAATTTCTTTGTGATCTATTAGGATTTGATATGTTTTTACAGATTTAGTTGATTATTTTGCTTCAAACTCATCAATTATGTCACGTCCACCAAGCAAGAATGTGATTAATATAATCAACTTATATCAGAATCTATATTTTCTTCCTTATATAACCCTAATCTATTTTCTTGGCTCACACCAGTTTTGAAAAGAAAATTCATGATGAGTTTGAGAGGAACTCATAATCTCATCTTTAATAGCCTTTCATCCATTTCCTCATCTATAACCAGCAATGAATTATTACTATTATAAAATTAAAAAGAATATATATTTAATTATGTTATTTTTATATTTCAATCATATTTTTTTTTTGTATACTTATTTTTTATTATAAAAAAATTAAAATAATTAAAATTTTTATTATTATCATTAAGAATAAGTGTAAAAAAATGAGATTAAAATGTAAAAATAACATTTTTTTTATATCCATAAAACGAACTTTATGCTTTTCTCAACTAGTTGTGAACCAAGACAGCATGCGCATTTAGACTTTTGAATGGTTAAAGTTCAGACAAGGAACCATGAGCATAGTCTCCTACCCTGCAAAGCCAGCCAAACACGCTTAATTTTGCACAAGGATATGGGAAAAGTGAGGCCTGGCTAAAGCCAAATTAGTGAACAGTGAGGTGAGTGATTGATGGATTGGTCGTTGTCTCTTAGCGCCAACTCGTGAGAATCCAAGCCAACTCCACCAATCTATTTGCATGTTTGCACCACGTACCCGCGTGTGATTGATGGATTGGTTGTTGTCTCTTGGCACCAACTCGTGAGAAACTCCACCAATCTATTTGCATTTTTGCACCACGTACCCGCGTGCGGTATGTGACGTGACCCACGAACCCATTATGTGTCACATTTGTTTGTCTTCGATTCAGGTTTGGAAAAAGCAGAGAGCGACTGTAACTTTGTATGGCTACTACAAATATCGGTACATTGTCTGGTTTGGTGGCAAGGGTAAGTCTAAGATGTGGATTGTGGGGCATCCACAGGAGCCAAAACCCCCAGTTCTCCTTCAGACGAAAACGAGGTCATTTTAGTTATTGCCCAACATTCTAAATACATGGTGTTAAAATTTCAAATCATTTGTTAATCTGTGTAATAATAGTGTACACATTATTTTTTTCGAAAAATGAGTGCACTATTTGAAAGCATGCGTGTCATGCTTTTTTCGAAAAATTTTAATAAAATGAAATTTTTTTATAATATCAAATGTTTGAATTACACTGAAAAACAATTTCAATAGTTTAGACAATGTTTCATCTTATACGAATAAAAAGAAGTGCATGTCATGCTAATTTTTTATAACAACCAAAAAAGTTGATTTTACTTTTTAAATATTTCTTTATATAAAATTTGTTTTAATTTAAAAATTATGTTAATAATCACATTCCAAATAAGAATTGTAAACTAAATATTCATTTTATAATTGATAAGTGTAGGTTACAAAATAAAAAGTTAATTAAAATTTTAATTCTCTCCTCTTTAGTAAAAATGATAATATAATTTTAAATCTTTGAGCCCATTGTAAAAAGAGGAAAAAAAAAACACTAATACTTTAGCTACCTCATTTTCGTGAGATAATCAGCTATTATTCATGAGCTGCTTAGATGCTTAGGGATTATGTGACCCTTTCAATACTTTTTTCCTCTATCGATCAGTAAATATAAAGTGATAACACTATTAATAAGTTAGTTTAACTAAAAAATTGTAAAAAATTTATATAATAATATGCTCTTGCCTGTTCCAGAAGAGTACATGTGTATTTGAATTATATTTTATAAACTTAATTTTTGATAAACTTAATTTTATAAATTTATTTTTGGTTAAAACTAAATTTGTAATAAAATGATTTATGTTTAGAAATCTTTATTTAAAAAATAATTTTGGCATAATGAATATTGTTTAGATTGTATTGATAAAAATTACTTTTAAATATATAATTATTAAAAAAAAGTATACGTCTCATATTAGTTTTTGTTCATATGGTCATTTTTATTGTATTTCATTATTTTTGTGGTTCACCTTAATAAATGGCATTGATGTTGTTGCAATATTTAGTTTTTTAATTTTTAATTTTTGTGATATTTTATTAAATTAAAATATAAATATACATAGTATTTAATTTTAAAATTTTAAAATAATGAAAATATTCTTCATTTTTAATAACGAAGTAAGTGAACTCTATAGTCCACACGTATATATCTATAAGTTTATTATAGTCTTTAAGCCATAAAAGTTTTCGACAGATGCACTTGACAAACGCAAAAGCAACTCTATATCTCTTCATGTGGTCCAAGATTGCTTAACCAAGAAACCGAAAAGCTACCGTCGGCCGATCTTCTATAGTAGTGAGCTATTTGCAAGGCCACTCAAACGTTTAAGCCAGTATTAAAGCTAAATAGAATAGGCAGAGAAGTACACATATTTAAGAGTTACTTCTTAATTATTGTGTTTAGATAAAGAATAAAAACCTTTGAATTTAAAGTAATGGGTTAAATGTATTTTACTGAACTTGGATCCAATAAAAACTTATGGGCCCACAATATAATATATAAAATTTTTATAAATTAAGTATTATATTTAATGTATAAATATAAAAGGTACCAACAAGAGTCAGTTGGTAGTTCTCTACTCATATTTAGTCATAATTTAAGTTTAATTCTTAAATTCATATATCATATTATATATATATATATATATATATATATAATATATAAACTTTTATACTTTTCTTATTTTAAGTATTTTTAAATGTGGTTGGATTTTAAATTCGAATAATATTTTATCAACACAATTCCTAAGCTAATTTATGGTGAATGGCAGAGCCACGTGAACACCCATTTCTTTAAATTTTATTGAACATATTATTTTAAAATAATATATATATATATATATATATATATATATATATATGCTTACTTTTTTTTTTTGGTAATAAACTGGGGCCGAAGCCCAAAGAAACCAAAAAACCACATAAGAACTAGTCCAAGAGTACTAACTCCCATAGCATCAGAAAGTAAAATATGACAAATATGCTTATTCTTTGAATCTACTCAATGTTATACTTGACTCTGTTTAAGTCATTAATTTATTAAAATACTACTAATTAATAATAATAAAGACTTGTTGGGATATTTGTGCTGTCGTGTCATATCTATCCTCACATTTTTTTTTGGGTACAAGTATCAATCCTTTAACACATTGGACTAGCCACCTAAATAGCTGACAGGAATTAATTTCTATGCTTCAAGAAATATCACAATCAACTCAATTTAAAAGGTCAACTAAGTAATTTAATTTAAGATAGCTAAATATGAGAGGATGATACATGTTGCTTGGGTTCATAAAGTCACTAAGATACTCCGAGAAATATCATTCAAAAATAATATATATAAATTTAATTTTAATTTATTATGCATATATAATTTTTTTACAATATTATTTAATTATATATTAATACGATATTAAAAAAATATAATTATGACAACAAATATATGAACAACTAAACTTTTTAAATAATGTATTAATATATAATTAAATAATAATATAAATAAAATGTTGTTATGGTACCTAAAAAAATTAAGGTATCAATATATATTTAAGATAATTTATCAAGTATTTATTGATTATTATTTTTCACAATAAATACTTAAAATTTTAAAAATAAAACTAATAATTAATAAATATTTTATAAATCAACTTGAGTGCTGATCATGACATTTTATGAAGTGCAGAAATTAATTAATTCCTATGAACTGTTTAATTAAGTGGCTAGTCTAATGGGTTCAAGAGTCATGTGAAGCATGAAAGCGTGAAAACATACGTCAACAAATTAATATTTATTATTATTGCTAGTATTTTTCTGCTTTAATAACTTAATGACTTAAATGAGTCTATATAAAACTGATTAGACTAAAAACATAAGCATATTACAATTTAAATAGACACTTTAAAAATAATAGGTTTCAATAAAATATTTAAAGAAATGGGCGTGGACAATCACCTACATTTATGTTGTGGCTCTAGCACTCACCATAAATGAGTTTAGGAATTATGTTAATAATATCATTCAAAATTTAAATCCAACTACATCTATTCTCAGAAAATACTTATAAATAACAAAACATATAAAAACACACGATGAAAATAGATAATGACTATCCATGGAATATTGGTGTACTAAAAGTAAGTTACATCTCAAACATGAAAATTATAATTCGATTTTTGATAATCGCATTTTATGGAGAGGGTCATACTATATGACTTTTCTCTCGGGAAGATTAAGCTTATGAAACAATTCAAATAAATCGAATCCTATGAGGATACCATTAGTTTACATAAAAAAATAGATAATGACTATTTGCACACAACATTATATATATATATATAAAGGTTTCTTCACATTTTTTGAGTGTGACTGTCTTTCTTTATAAAATGTCCTTTAGTAGAATTCAAATTCATAGTAGACTAGCATTGCAAGAAAACTCATCCTACCAAAACTTCAACTTACTTACTACTAAATCACACTCTTATGAATTTTCAAATAAAATTTGATTACAAGATTGCACCGTAGTATGAGACCCCAACAACCATGCATATCACAAAATAATATATTCTCACATACAATTTTTTTTTTTCAAGAGAGAATAGTTCCCTTCATTTCAAATATTAAATTTATAAGTTTTTTTTTAAAATAACAACATATGAAAGTTTGAATTTATAATTTCTTACATATCACTCAAACTCTCATCACTAACCCATTTCTAGTGGTTAGTAGTTTAAGAAAATGTTTTTTAGTATAATTTTTTATTGTATTAATAGTTATTGTACGAAAAAATATTTAAGTAAATTTATATTAATTAAGATAAATTTAGTATAATTCATATACTGTGCAACTTATACTAACAAGTGTTGGGTGTAGTGATAAGTAAGCTACACTCCCAAAGTTCAAACCCTGGATGAAGTATTTATTGGGAGGGTCTCCTAATCGTAACAGTGCCTAAGAAGTTAGTCTAAACAGAGCACTTAATAGAGAGCAGTTGTCATGTGAACTACACATATATTTTTTAATGACGTGGCACAATCATAATCATTAAATTTAAACAAATATGGTTCATTTATTTTAAATCTTTTTTAAAACAAATCTGCAGCATATTTGTTTTAATTTTTGCAGCATCAAATCTACAGCATATTTGTTTTCAATTTTTGCAACACATTTTTTTTAAATGTCCAAATTGAATAAAAAAAAATTTAAAATGAATGGATTATATTTGTTTAGATTTGATATCTATGATTGTGTTACGTCATTGAAAAATACATGTACAAGTAATATAATAACAACTTTGTTAAGTATTTTAATGACAAGTGGATGGAAGGGTTAATTTGTGTAATTGTTATAGTTTAGGTATTAATTATGATAATTTTAAAATTTAGAGAGTTATTTACAAATGACTCAAAGTTTAAGGGATTTGTATGATCTTTTCCTTATAAAAATACTTCTTCAGTTCTTTGTAGAATAAAGACTTAATTAGATTAATACTCATTTAATTATGTATTAATTTTTTTATTGAATCTACATAACTTTTTTTTTTAATCTTTGACCGAATATTTTTACATACATTATTGTGAGACTAATCCCTCGAATATGATTGCGACTGAGATCAAAGAATATCCCAACAAATATTTATTTTAAGATTTAAAATTTGATTCTCTTACGAGAGTTTAGCTCGCTTACTACCAATTTTAACTCTTATTGATTTGTGTCTACAAAACTTGTATAGACAAAATTTTTAAAAGAATTTATGTGAGATGATATATCATAGTAATAAATTGTGTGAATAGAGTTGACGCTATTAAATTTAAAATGATAATGATGTGGTAGAACAAGACATTATAGGCTGAAGTGAGATTTCTCGCTTTGGAATTTATAACACTTATTAAACTGTAATTGAGAGGAATTTAGAATATAGCTAGTGACCCGGCTGAAGAAAAGAGTTAAAAATAAGTTGATGCGACAATTTTAGAGGGACAAAGATAGTGACTGTATGTTTGAAAATAATAATTTAAAAAAAAATTACTTTCTAAAAGTTTTTATATAAAATTTTAATTATATTTTAAATAAAAATAATTAATTCAAACACACTTAATGTAATAATTTTACAATTCGTACGTATTGCACAGATGCCCTTAAATATAAATGAGGAGATGAAAAGTGTAACTATTTAAATATGACACTAAAAAGATACTAGTAAATTAAAAGTTAACAAGATTGCAAATATATGTTGCTAAGGCCCAAAAATTAGAATTGAAATTAAAATTAAATAGGCTGAGGAGGCTATTATAGGTTTCGCACTTTAGAGTTTATATAGATTATAAATAGATTAGTTTGAGTACTCGGAAATTGTTCCCTCTAACAGACAAATATCGTGGATCAGACAACAATAACTGTATTAGAAACATTAAGGAGCTTTCGGGATATTCTTCTAGAGTAAATCATTACCTATTAGCTACGAGATGTAGAAATTAAAAATAAATAAACAAAGAACCACACTAATTTGTGAAGCAAAGATAAAACAATTGTGTCAGATAAGATATTTAGAAAAATAGAAAATTTATGACGAAAATAATATTTATTATTTTTTCTATAAATTATATTTTTTGTTTATCATTTTATGAAATGAAAAATATTTTTTTGGTACAAAAAAAAGATTTATGAAATGAAAAATCTAAACACACGCTTACAAAATACACAAAGAAACACGAGTTTTAATAACATTATGGAATTTTGTAATTGTAATAGTGTGTAGAGTAACTTATTAACAAAAAAAAGCACCGTTTTCAGATAAAAAATAAATATGTATATAACATTATTCTTTGAAATTATATGTAACTTTGATATGAGAAATTAATTTTAGATTTTATAAAGACAAATTAGATACTTTACACAGAAAAAAAATATTGCATAATAATATATAAAAATTGTTACCTTTACTGTGCTGTTCCTGTCACAGCTGCTACCACCACCATCCTACTGTCATTATCACTATTTTATCACTGTTAATCCATGAACCACGCCACTCTGCCACTATTCTTGAGTTTCAATTGAGAAATAAGAACATTTTTCTTTTAAGTAAAGTTTATGTATACTATTGGTTGTTTATATAATAGTAAATCAAATAATATATATTATTAAAAAGTATTAAATTCTTATTCTGCATGCCTTTATGATCTTATTATTTAATATTATACCATATTTATTGAATGAGAGATACTATGGTAGTTATTTTTTTTAATAAATAATTTGATAACTTGTCAAATATTTGTTGATTATTAGTTATATTTGGTAGACTTTAAGACAGTTATTGTAAAATCTAAATATTAATAAATATTTGATAATTTATCAAAATACCTATACTCAAATATATATACATACACATACATACACCACTCACATTGGTCTACTGTTGTATTTAGAAGAATTAATTCTTCTAAATACTGACTTAAGTTTTGAGTTTGAATTAAATTAAAAAACACATCTTCACAGTCACTAAGCCAACCCCTTGAGATAATTTCTATTCGTTTGAGTTGATGTTTGCACAATATAATTTATTTCATTTATGGGTATCATAATATACATATATATATATATATATATATATATATATATATATATTTATATATATATATATGTATGTATATATTATATTTATTAAAACAATTTTTTCTTCCATAGATAATTAAGATGACTTCTTTAATCAATGACAACAACATTTGTTGTTGTCGTTGTTTTGTTTGTTTTTTTGGCATGGCTTTGTCATTATTCTCTATGTATTTGAGGCGACAAGAAGGATATGACAATATGTGATACTTAACAATTTGTTGTTCTTTTTTTCCTTCGATTAAGGGTTATCTAATCATTTAGAAATTCTAGTTTCCACTTTGTATTATATTTCATGTTTAAGTATCTTATATTGTAGCCTAGTCAGGGGTTTCCGCCATTTAAACACAACAAATTTGGAGCCAGAAATCAATACCCAGTAATATGACTTCTCGCCAATATAATTGATAGTTTAGGTAATATGACTCCCATTTATAAAGATGATTCTTGATATTTCAAAATTCAGTTATTGACTAATTTTATAAGTACATAAAATTTAAGAAAACTCTTATTATATCACACATATTAAGAAATAATCAATGTTTTGTATATTATTTTCTTTTAAAAATAACATTTTATAATGTACACTAAATGTATTAATATTTTGTATTGACTTTGCAATAATTTTAAAATTATTGTTCTTTCCTCGCTTAAAGAGAGTCTACTTAGTTGTGCCTGAAATCACCGAAGAGCCTCCAAGTCAAAAAGCTTGCTCGGTGGGATGAACAAACCTAGAGTGTCTCGATGCCGTGTTTAAATAGAGCATCTTCAAATGTGAATGTGAACTTTGGACAAAGAATTGGCTTAATTAAGGAATTTTCAGTCGTCGGAATGAATGGGCGCGGGATCCTCAGAGATTCAAATACTTGGCTTGTGGACTTGGATAGGTAGGGTCTAGAGTGGGTTGTGGTCAGCTAGGTGAGGTCAGTCAGAGAGAGCTCAGGTTCAAAAGGTTACAGTCCAATTATGTATTAAAGAAATTAATTTTATTTTCATTAAAGTAAATTTAATTTCCTTGACCCGTGTTAAAAAATCATAATAAGAATTATTAAAAGGACTAAAATGTAATAGCATATATTTATAAACAATGATAAAATGATCATGCAATATAAATATTCAGTTCAAACCACCTTTTGTGATTATTTACTTCTTACTTATAAGTAATAAATAGTTTTTTTTTTGTTTTGGTGTTCTTCAATCATATCCCATTACAAATTTACAATGAATTGCGTATATATAGCTTAAGTCAACAATAACAAACGGACTGTGTCTGTGCCTCCCCCTAGTGTCAAATGAAGCGTAGTTTCAAAGAAGAAAAAGTCAAATGATACAGTTCCCTAGTTAGGCGTTCTCTTTTGTGTGGTGGCCAACGTGACCCTCTCAGAAAGTAACCAAAATAGCACAAGCACAAATTGATGCGTGAAAGAGATATGTAGAAGAAGATGCTAATAAGGGCAGAAAATAGCATCAATTGCAACTTGAAGGAAGGGTGGTGTAAAGTTGAGTCAATGGTCCAACGAAAGAGTGGGTTGCAGATATTGCAGCAGCAGCAGGCGCACAAAGCCACAAAGTCACGAACACATAATCAAACAGCCTCGAGTAGAGAGAGAAAGAGAGAGAAAGAGAGAGAAAGAATCTGACACACAGTAACAAGACAAGTGCTGTGCAGTGGCCCAGTGAGCATTCCCTTACTTTAATTAAAACCCAATCCTTAGAGAAATAAAAAAAAGAAAGGAAGGAAGTCCTTTCCTCGTTCTTGTGTTGTGGTGACTATCTTAATTCTTAAGCTAATAAAGCTTTCCTTTGAGAACCTCTTAAATTTGGGTTTTCACTCTGTTTTGCATGTCTGAAACCGCTTAATGTAAGAATATAAGGTTGCAGGAAGATTCCATGCAACAGAGACCTCTCTCTTTCTCTCTTTCCTACACTCTGTCTTATATGCTAGTTTAGGACACATTCATTTGAGGGGCTTGGCCTAGGGTTTCAGAGAGTGGTTCAGAAGGGCAATAATTAATAGCTGGACCAGCGTGCTGGCTGTGGGAGAGGATTAACATGACCTTGTCGGTTGTTCTGCGAGACAAACTCTTGCAGTGCAGTCATCACTCAGCACTGTGAGTGCAAACCAACTCACATGTTCCATTCGTATATTGTTTTTATGGGGATGGATGGGTGGTAGGAAACAAGACCTTCTAGGCCCTCTTCCCACCTTAGCATTTTCTTTTCCACACCCCTTTTCTGATAAATCAAGATTTAAAAGATTAAGATCCCAGATGTCTCTCTTAATGTGTTAAAACTCACAAGTTTTTCCAGGTATTCTTGTTTCTATCTCTCTTTCTCTCCCAAGGTTTTGCTGGTGCAATTAAGCCTTCTACTCTTCAAATCTACAGTCTAACCTAACTGCGGAGGTGAGTCTGATTTTTACTTAGGTTCCATCCCTAGGGACCCAGGTCAGCTGACAGTCTCATATCAACAAATTTCTAGCAGTTTTTACCTTTTTTCTCTTTTATTTTTTTTCATCTCTTCTGAAGTTAATTTTTTCTTAAAAATTGTACTACTTTCCAGCGCTAGTGCTACTATATAAACAGTTAAATCACTCGGTTACACATCCGAGAAATTGATTAGTGAAAATTGGTTGGTGGGTTGGCACCCAGAACGTCAATATCAGAATAAGCAAAGAAAAAGAATAATTTTGGGCGTGCTAATAATTATAATACCTTTGATTAAGTCTGTTTTTCGATCAGAGGGGATGAATTAGGGTTCAACAGGTTACAGGAAGATCCACAATCATAATTAAAGGAAAATAGAGAACAAGATGATGATGGTTTGAGGAAGATTATACTCGATCATATTTGAAAAAAAAAGGGGGGGAGGGGAGTTGAGATCAAGTTTAGATCTTGGCCTTCTTCATTAGAATTCGGATTTGATGGAAATGAGAGACCAAGATAAGGAAATAGAGGATCCAACTACTTTGTGTTATAGGGATTCCTCTTCTTCCTCTCCAACTCTAGCTTCAACTGTAGGGGACAGAAGTGATCAACCTGCTCAAACTCACACATTAATCTTCAGTGATCCACCTCAAACTTCACACCACCATCGTCTTTATCATCCTCCTCCTCCTCCACCGAACCAACTTCAACAATCGCACAGACGCAGAAGAGATCCAGATCCAAGCTCCTCTCCTATTGCCGCCACAAGCATAACAAGCGCCCCAATTGTTAGCGAGTTAAACCCCTCAAGAACATCAACAACAACACCCCCACAACAGACAACAAGAACTGCAATCTCGACCCCGTTGATTAGGTACCGAGAATGTCTGAAGAATCATGCAGCGACCATTGGGGGCCATGTCATAGATGGGTGTGGCGAGTTCATGCCGAGCGGAGAAGAAGGCACCCCAGAATCCTTGAAGTGTGTTGCTTGTGAGTGCCACCGCAATTTTCACCGAAAACAGGCTGAAGGTGAACCTCAACATGTTCTCAATTATCACAGCTATTATCCTAACAAAAGCAACGGCCAGAATAGGGTTCCTTGTCCTCATCATCCTACTCATTTTCAGTTTCCTTCACCCCACTCTTCTCTGCATCAACATCATAGATTTTCACATGGGGTCCCTTCAGCAGGCCTGATTCCGCCGATGTTGGTGGCCTTTGGAGGAGGAGGAGGCGGCGGCGGCGGAGTCCCGGCCGGGTCCTCCAGCGAAGATCTCAACATGTTTCAGTCTGACGCGGGACGCCAATTATCAGGGCATCCACCACTATCAAAGAAGAGGTTCCGCACCAAGTTCACCCAGCAACAAAAGGATAGGATGATCGAGTTTGCTGAGAAACTGGGGTGGAAGATCCAGAAACATGATGAGCAGGAGATACAAAAATTTTGTTCTCAAGTGAGTGTGAAAAGACAGGTTTTCAAGGTTTGGATGCACAATAACAAGCAAGCCATGAAGAAGAAGCAGATGTAAGCCTAGACTACTCTTCCATGATCTCTCTAAGATATTTGTTGATGTTCGTTTGGAAAAGAAAAGAACCAAATTTTAAGTTAATAATAAGTAGATTAGATGTGCATACTCAAACAGATCGAGAAGGAGAGCACCCATTACTTTTGATTTTACTCATTCTCTAACCTGTATGCTATTAATTAACATGATCTTGATCATTCAATTTCAATCTGCAATCTTCTTTGATGTTATGTTCTTTGACAAACATAGGCATCAAAGAAAAATGCACTAATTAATTCTCACTTCTTCCCTTTTGGCATGATAGGGGCAAGACTCTAAAGCAGAAAAAAAATTTAAAAAAAAAAGATAAAAGGAATCAAAAAGAAGAAAAGAAGAGACGACAACTTTCGGTTGTATTGATGAACTAGGATATTACGTTGTTTGTTATAAACAACTACTAGCTGGCTAGCTGTAACAATATTTCATGCACAATCCTTACGACTTTGAAGTGCGTTCCTCTTTTAATCATGGAAGCCACAGTTCATGAACCTATTCACTTTCTTACTAATCAAACTCGAAGTCTATGATGCACCCAAAAAAAAAAAAAAACTTGAAGGCTTAGGAGAAAATAGGATCCGACACCCAACTGCACAATTTTGTCCTCTAATAGTCGCCGACACACAAATTAGCGGACAATACCCGCTCTTTTCTCAAATTGCCTTTTTTGAGGTGTTTGAGATTTCACACTTTAGACGTCTAAACTTCGTATTTCGTTATGTTTTTTTGGAGCAGAAAATTTTTCGTTCTGTTCAATACGAATTTTGTACATGATATGAGATAAATGGTGACAGTTAAGTCCTTTTTGTGCGAGAAAGGAAACCAGCTATGAAATATGATGAGAGAAAGAGTGTGAATGAGAGAGAGAGAGAATCGAAGCAATAGGGGAAATTTAGAAGGAACAAGAAACTGATTCAGTTTCTCAAACTCGAGGATAAATGTGTTACGTTTATTAATGGGAAACATTTATATTATACGCACCGACGCTGGACAATTTACAAGCGGGGTATTGAAAAGCTTTTTTGTTTGTTCCCCTTTTCTGTCGATTTCAAAAAGCTGATCACCTTCCGAAGTCATTGGTGAAAACTGGCAGCACAGGCACAACTTAATTTTCCGTGAGATATAACCTTGTAATCTTTGTGTGGGTACAAAGGTCGAGTCCAATGGATGCCCTAGTTAAGCCACATTGAGTCCATAGATTGAATTTACGTAACGTCCTTGCTCCCGGAGGAAGATCGTGTAAAAAGAATATAAAATGTTTCTTGCATACCTTTTAGTCAAGTTCCATTATACCTAAGTTCACTGGGGGCATATAAATGAGTATTGATTTATTTTGGTAATAAAAAAAGATATTTTCAGCTGAAAACTGACGCAGATAAGTGATAACTGATAAGCAAGATAATGCTGACTCTCCTTGCATTAATATTGATTAAACAAAGACTTCTACATGGGATCGACATGTATTCAAGATAGTTTGATCTTTTTTCAGCCTGGAACTCACCGCCAAAGACAAGTATTATATTAGTAAACAATAGCAAAATTCATTACAAAAAGCATTAAGAAAAGTTGTTCCAGCGTCACTGCAGCAGAATTTAATGTACCCAATTATTATACCTCTAGGAGAAACCGAGCAAGACGAATTGAAAAGGATAATTATGAATTATGACATGAGATTTTAAAGCATCATGAAGAATAAATTTCTGAGAAAATTAGGCATCTGGGAACTTTAATATGAGAGAATTCAACAAGTTGAGGAAAATAATGCAGCACTGAGCCATATTTATGGGATTGTTATAAGAAACATCAAGATACTAAAAAACTACAATCCATCATGAAAACCTAGCTTTGTCGTGCATCTGCTAGATATCTGATATTACATAATTTCCATTCCCCTTTCTCCATGTTCTCATCAGTGTCCAAAGTTTGACAAGGTATGCTCCTCTATATACCTCCATGCAGCACCGAGGCATATATACAAGCAGCATGTGCATCTTAAATTAATACACTAAGCTCAAGAATGTGTGCCATATAAAAACAGTATGTGTATATTGCTCAGATGATATCTATTGATCGTGCAAATTGACTTTCCAAATTAGTATATGATACTGTAAGTTCCGTAGCCTGTTACTTCAGGCATATAACAAAACTTTGCTTCCTTATGTGAGTCTTAATTTACCGGTTACTAAGTGCATTCCGGCAAAAGTTGCTATTTCGTATTATAAAAGTTTGTTCTTTTAATATAAATGACTCATGGAGTTGCATATAGGACCACCAAACAAAAGAAGACCAATAATGAAAACATAGATGAAGAGAAACTACTAATTGAAAAAGAGCAGATTACCTTTATTAAACACATGCACCTTTTAGATCATGTGTGCTCTTCTTATTACAAAGATAAATGAACCATGTTAGGAGATGGGCCCAACATTTAATATCAAACTTCAGGATACACCACTTAACTGCATCAATCTTACTTTGGCTATGGTGGGCCGCAAAGTCCAACAACATATTGGAGCCGCACTCTATAGGCATCTTGATAGATCAGACAAGAACCCAACAGGGGGGCCTTCTAGGCCTTTCTCCTACTATTGGGGAGAACAGTTTTGTTCCCAAAATGTCTAACAAGAGCCATAACTTGCATCTCTAAAAAAGAAAAGCCATAACTTGCAGAAGCGCTAGAAACTAACTGAAAGATGGAGTGATGAGGTTCTTGTAGCAGGCAATAAGAGGTCATTAAACTGGCCATAGCCTGATCATGGCTCAGCGCTGTCCTTCCTCATCTTAGCTCCAAGATCGCCTGTGTGGCCTCGGAAGCCTTCTCCTTTGGTAGCCTCGTCCTTGGGCTTGGCCTCCTGAGACACGGTTTTCCTTGCTGAATCGTATGCCTCACCCACTTTATGTTTAGCTTGGTCAAAAGCATCTCTTGCTGTTTCTCCAGCCTTGTTCATTTGCTCCTTGGCTCCATCATAGGCATCAGCTGCCTTACCTCCGGCCTTGTTCATTTGCTCCTTGGCTCCATCATAAGCACTAGTGGCCTTGCCTCCAGCCTTGTTCATTTGCTCCTTGGCTCCATCATAGGCACTAGCAGCCTTGCCTCCAGCCTTGTTCATTTGCTCCTTGGCTCCATCATAGGCACTAGCAGCCTTACCTTCTGCCTTGTTCATTTGCTCCTTGGCTCCATCATAGGCACTAGCTGCCTTCTCTTTTCCATACTCCGCTGCTCCTTTTACTGTCTCTTTTGCATCAGAAGCCTTCTGTGAAGCATACTCCGAAGCTCCTAGACATGTCAATAAGAGAAACCATTACTTAAATTGGATACATCATACCACTTTAAAATAGAGAGTTAGCTAGAAAGAGTTCAAAGAATGAGCAAATACCCGATGCTGCAGATTTCACTGTCTCTGTGGCCTTTGAGGCAGTCTCTTCAACATTATAATTCATGTTTTGTGCTACATGTTTTTCATCATCATCTTTTTTGAATCCCAAACCACTGGCACAACAATTGCAAACAAATGAACAAAAAGATATATAAAGTTTGAGGTTTGGCATAATATGCACAAAAAACAAACGTAAGAATAAAACAAATGCTGGTTGGTCAAGCATAATAGGAAGTAGTGGCATCAACCAGCTCTGTGGAAACATCTGCTAAAATTTCCATCAATCCCTTGATCCACAGACATGACACATAACTGAGGATCATGCACATACTTAAAGTCTTAAAGTGACTTGCAAAGAATGCATACTTACATATATGAGTATGCTCTTTTATATCACTCTACCTCCTCCCAGATCCCAAACCCTTTAGTTTCTTGTCTAACTTTTTTCTGGAAAAATTCTCAACTAGCAGTAAAGTGGCATGTTATCCACTTTCTTGTTTTCTTCATTGGCTATTCCTAGTTATGATTATTATGTAATGGACTGAAATTGATATCTAATTAATTGTCAAGCATTTATTAAGTAGATTATACTCTAAAGCTGATTATACTTTATACTCTAAGCTGACTTCAAAAATTTATTGTAAAAAATAAATACTAATACATATTTAACAATTCATATACTGATACTGTTAATTAATAAATAAATGATTCCCTGATCTTAACAACTAAAGAATTCTTGTATACTTCATAGTAATATATTGACCGGTAAATACATGACACATTGCATCGTATAGTTGTCATTGAATTGTATTTATAATTTTAGATAATAAAATTAAAATTAGAAGTGAGCCATTTGAGAAATTCTTGAAAATATTACTCTCAAATAGGTAAGAATTTCTCCTAACCACTCTCTCTTATGTAAAATAGAAAAGATAGGCATTGCGATTTTGTTGTAACAGGTCAGTAACTCATGCATTGAATTATGTTTTTTCCGAAAGGAAAAACTTTTGGGTACACCCTACATATGTACATGCATGGGATGGCTGAGATCATGCACGAATTGATCGAAAGGGAAAATACTGTCCGACCCAAGAGAGACATACTGTGCCTTATAATATACTTCCATAATTGGGACTGAGATTATATATGGCCAAGTTGCTTTATAACATCTTTTTTCTCTTTGATATGTGTTGCTTTACAAGTTATTAATTGGAAAAATTAAAAACTTATTGAGATTAGTAGATCACTAGATCGATGCAGGAAACTATGACAGGAAACTAAAGCAGTGGGAGAGAACATTACTGGGCAACCCAATCAGCGAAAGATTCGCTCTTTTCCGTGGCTTCATGGACGGCCTCATCTGTTTTTGTTTTGGCATCTTCAACAGCATCCTCACCCCAAGGCCTGCACATCCCCACGCACACTGCGAGACACAGCACCAACAGGAAAAGCTTTGTGTTTCCCATCTTTCTTTGTTCTTCTCCTTTTCTCTTTTCCTTTTTTTCTTCTCTTCTTTGTCTGAAGGTGAAAGGCTGCTTGGGTCTGATTCGTCTGAACGTACATATAGATAGAGAGAGAGAGAGAGAATGGCAGAGACTGTTGGTGTTGGCGTTGGCGTGGCGCTCAAGGGGAAGGTGGCGAAATGGAGAGGGTCAGCTTTAGGCCACGCGTTGAAGAGGCGTCGAGCGTTGGGGGCGCACCCCCGCATGGCCCGCATCACCACCAATCTTGATCGCTGTAACGTGTTTTGCTCCCCCTTGTGGGTGACCGGTTTTTCATCCTCGACGACGGTCCATGGCCACCCAAAGTACCCAAACAAAGCGCCGGGTCTGCAGTGACTCTCTCTTTCTGTGGTCCCTAGGTTCTGAGAGTTCTTTTGAATTTTTTTTTTTTTGGGGTCATCCCTAGGTTCTGGGAGTTTGAGAAATTATAATTATCGTTGCTATACTTTGGATTTGGTTTCGAACCTTTGTGCATGAAGAAATTATTGTTTCTATACTTGGGTTTGGGTTGGGTTGAAACTTGAAACTTGAAACTTTTGTGAATAAAAAAACAAAAAGACTTTAGAGGCCTTACGTTACATTTGATGCAAACAATGAAACTTTATAAAATGAAAATAAAAATAAAAATGAGAATCTATATATTGAAATAAGAATCTTATTTCGATTATATAGTTTGATACTATAGAATACAATATGAAACAAAAAGTAATTATGCAATTTGGTATAGGAATACAATGTAAGATAGAATAAAAAAAAGATTCATTTTTTCTTTCATGTTTTATATATTAATCTATACAATTATAAAGGATATTTCTTTTTTTTATCTAATTTTTATTGTTTCCGAAATGCCATCATTTTTATATATTTAAATATATATTTTGAAAAATAAAACTATAAAATAGTCAAATTTTGCTATTTTCAAAATATTATTATTTTTATATTTAAACATACTTTTTAAAAAAATTATAAAACAGTTACTATTACTTTTAAAATTCAAGTAATGTGATAGATTTAAATAATAAAATAAAAATATATGATAATATGTTAGAGTATTTAATTTTAGAGAAAATATTTATTAAAATTTTTTGTATATTAACTTATTATCATAATTGTGTAGCTTAAATTTTGAATATTTAATAAAATAATTTAAACAATTCTTGGTATTTTAATTGGGTAATTTTTACCCCGAAATAAGAAATTTGAAATGACACTATAGAGGTGAGATTTCTGATATCCTTTCTCCTCTTACCGTTGTCTTCGATCTCGTATTCTCTCCATGGCATAGTTTAGTCCTCCACGCCCCTTTTTGGTGGCTTTGCCTCCACACTTTCAGGCAACTTTCTTCGTATCTTATGATGATGGCCTCCTCTTTTCTAAAAATTACAAACATTTTAAAATGGTCATCGTATTTACGTAGGACACATATTTGTATTTGACACAAATACGTATCAAATACTTTTTAGACACTTAAAATATTTCTAATTTTTATTATAAAAAATTTTTTACATTATTTTTTTGAATTTATGTCAATATAAGTATATTATTATAAGAATTAAATAAATAATAATCTTTTATTATACTTACAATGATAAATGTTAATTTTTTTATTTTTTTATTTAATTTAAGTTGGTAATGACTATGTTGTAATATTTTTAAATAAAGATGTTTCTATTAAAATTTGTAGTTTTTTTATCTTACATATATTTTTAAAATTTGTATTTTTATATTCATTTTATAATTTATATCTTAACCATATTGTATCTTATAATTTTAAAAATTTATTATATTTTTTGTATCCATGTCGTATTCCATGCATGTCTCCTATGCTTCCTACCCCTTCTGCACACACCTCACAACAGGAATGCGGGGAACATCGGGAGAATCAAAATCCCCTTAAACTGCAAGTGTAGCAATGGCACCAGCTAGACTTAGAATTTTTATAAAAATATATTATCTTATTAAAATACTTTATTCAAACATAGCCTCAATATTACTTTAGTTTTTGTACGGTAGAAGAGCAAAACAGTAATTCAATACTTCAATGAGATTTAGTTCAAATTATTATCTCAGTTTGAATAATTTACTGAAAGTCACAATTTTAAATCCATGCTAACATTGTAAAAAAAAAACACAAATCCCATATGACTTTGTCGCAACCTTTGCCAGAATCATCCACTCGATTATTCGAATTCGATCCGGCTGAAGGTTTTTTTTCCCTCTCATTTGTTGTCTTTTTAATTTCTATGCATAATGATAATCCAATCTTTTTTTACCTCGAAATTTTGTTCTCTTGTTACTATCGCCATTTCTTGAATCTTGATGGTGGTTGTGACAATGACCTGCTTCAAAATCACTCACGGACTTGGTTGTTCTTCAATCTTCATGAATCCTATGCTATTCTTGCTTTGATTAATGGCCTTTTTTCTTTTTTTACCCATAGATCGTGTTATCTTTGATGCACTCTTTGTTTGAACAGCCTTTAAGTTCCATCAAGCACTTTTCAGCTCACGTGGTCAAAATCATTATTTGATGCGAAATTTGTAGGTGATTACTAACATGTATGGTTTAGCTTCATTCTTTTACAAACTTTCAGATTATGATTTGTAGAAAAATTTAAATTTTTAAAATTTTTGTTCAAATCATAATTTATGACTTGTAAGATACAAAAACTGAAATTAGATTCTCTAAATTAAACATGCAGTAACACTATCAAATATATAGTTTGACTTAAAGAAGAATGAGACTTCATAAATTTTATGTAACGGCCATTATACAGAACAAATCTAAATCGTTGAATTAACTTGTTTTGAATTAATGAACTCAGTCTACCTATAAATTTATGGTATTGATGGTTTATGGAGTAATAACTTGAGCAATATATATATATATATATATATTGATTACACTAGTTCATTTAACAATTTATATGTAATGCACTATGTGTAAATTAGAAATCTCTAAATATATGGAGATCTCAATATATGTCATAGCTTGAGTTGCAATAAGCTACTAAGAATGAGTTAATAGTAAGGGCTTTGAATAATTTATAAAAAGTTATAAATTCAAACTTTCGTGCCTCCACGATATTAAAAAAAAATTCGAGCTATAATAATAATTTAGAGTAAATATCAAATTTGGCCCTTTAATTAAAGATTATGTCGATATTATTTTAGTTTTCTAAAGAATGTCGACATCAATTTATTCCTTAAATTATGGAAGGTGACATCGAAATCTCCCTTCTGTGTAAGGATAGGGACCAAATTAATATACTTTCTAAAATTGAGAGACTAAATTGATGTTAATTTTATATTATTAAGGGATTAAATTAATGTTAATTTTTTTGAAAGACTAAAATGATGTCACTTTTTATGATTTAAGACTAAATTAATATTGACATTCTTTGAAGAAGTAAAGTAATATCGACATAATCTTTGAAGAATCAAATTGAAAGTTTAGTCTAATTATTTATTGATATATAAAAAAACAAAATTAATAGATTATTCGTCATGAATTAAGAATAATTAATTGCTTTAAATACAATATATATTAGTTTAACAATACATCAACTTTGATAAACTGTCTTAGTGTTTTCTTTTTTTAAAAAAGAAAAAAAAATAAACCTCTTACAAAGAAAGAAGGAAAACACGGTAGAAGACGGCCACAATCACATGACAGGATGCAGTCAGACTGATTTACGGCTTGCTGCTGGAGATACCTTTATTCACTAATTATTACAGATATGCTAATATTCCGGATCATCAAGAGCCTGCGAGCCATTGAAGAGATGGATTTTATTAGTCAAATGAAGGGTTATAATGTCATATAGAAAGAACCCCATGTAGTAGTTAATGAAGCCAAAATTTTCAAATATAGCAGAACAGATGGTGTATGGTCTGAAAACAAAGTGATAAAAGGTTATTAAGATTGCACAGACACAACAAGCTACAGGATCTTCACTGAGATTTCAGAAAGAAAAGCTTAGTGCCTTCTATCTCACCATCACATGGCAGTTGCTGTTCTTTTTTTCGCTTGTCTTTTTGCCCTTTGGCTCAGAGCACATGGCAGTTGTTTGGGACTAGAAAGCATTGGGCCATTAATAAGTTATCCAGCAAGGGACAGGATAGGATTAGAATTATCGATGAGGTTGGAGAATCAATTTTTTCATTATTAAGTGAATGACGAGAAGTTCAGTGAACAAGATATTGGCCTATTAGTATGGAAACAGATGGACCACCAAAAACCAGCATTTCAGGGCTCTCATTTCCAAATTCCAATCTTATTCAATGGACCCCTCAGCAAGTAGTACTTTAAAGTACACGACAACGGCAGTGCAAAAACTAATTGAGAATTTATTATGGTAAACTTCAATCACAGATAGTCCAATGACATGTGTGCGATATTAAAAATGCTAGCTTTCTACACATTGATAAACAGCATAATAACAGTACAAGTTTCTTTTGTAGTGCTTATGGATTAGGTTTGTAAGACTATGAAACTGCGGAATTGATGAAAAATTATTCTGGGAAATCTGCAAGGCTTATATTTGCTGGCTCAGCTACAAGGAAGAAAGTGGTGTAGCACCTGTAATAGCTGTTCTTTACCAATGAGTCCATGACTTAGGTGGTGTTGCAGTTTCTGTAACGGGGAAATGGGACTTGACCATGCTCAATACGTTCAACATCTTCTTTGAGGATCTCGTAGTGCTTTTTAACCGCCTCAACAGATCTTCCCACCACTTTGGCAACATTCTGCCATCTGTCAGGGGTTTCCCTATCATATAAAGCCAGGGCCTGTTCAAATAGTTTGTTCTGCCTAGGGGTCCAAGATGATGCCATCTGTTGATGAAAATTTTAGCTTCACTTAAGAGCAAATCTTAAGCAACAGGAATATTAACAGGCTGCGAAGAATGGCAGAAAGCAAATTGTAAGAAAAATGGAAGAGTGTAGACTAAATTGAAACCCACAAAAGCGAAAAGAGAGAAGAGAAAAGGAAAGGTTATTTTAGTCAGGGAAGATGGCTCTTAAGTCAAGGGAGGGCATGGGAAAGAGATGACCAACCTAGGTCCTTATAAGTAGAAGAAAAAGCGTTCTTTGTGGTTAAGCCTGGTGGGAGAATATATCTTCCAAAAGGACAGATAGATAAAGTGACCCGTCCCCTTAAGAACCCTTAGGAACCACAAGTGAAGCGGGACAATGGACAGCAAGTGGTAGGGGAGAATCGAGATCAAAGGACAAGCCTTTATACGTTTTAACCGAAGATATATACTTCTTGTTATATGATTCATATCACTGGCAAGTGGGAGTTTCCCTCTTGTTTACAAGTTGGTCGATTACTGTGTCAAAATGTTGTATGCATCAGTCAAAACCAACTCATTATGAGTTTAAAATGAATGGAAGTTCCAACAGTGGCGTTACTGGAATTACCATTTCCTAGCAAGTTACAAGATGATGATGTTCATAGTTGTGGCCCAATTAGGCTCAGTCCTCTAACAGGAACTCAAAGTGGCTCATTTCGAAAAGAATGCTGAAGCTGGAAATAAATTTGTATTATCATGTATAATATGGTCCCTATCAACTATTGTTTATATTTCTTGATCGCGTGCTATTTTTTTAATGCCATGGCCATATTTCTTGATGTCCAAAAAGCCTTTCGTTTGGCTTTATGACCGCAGCTGCTGGCTTGGTTATGAGATAGAATGCATGTTTTTGCAAAACCAGTAAGCTAAACTGTGTTGCTTTCCCAGATTGATCGATCATACATAAATTTCTGTGGCATTTTTCTGTATGAGGAAAACGAGTTTATTATGCAACATGTGATTTTGCAAATAATTAATATGTGCATCAGAACAGGCCAGTGATTGTGTCTTAATTCTGTCTTTTTCAACTATAAAAATTAAAAAGCGCTATTTATGCGGTATTTGTGTTTTTCCATCCCATGTGTGCTATTTGTTGGTTAAAAAGTAAATTAGTTGGGGTCTATTGTGCCTGTTTATGCTATCAATTGTCAATATAATCTGTTTGTTTCAAGCAGAACTAGAAGCGAATAAAAGTAGCAAAGGAATACATCTTTTAGTGGATGTGTACCACTGGACCACATTACATCTTCGAAGATTATGGGACCAATAAATTTGTCGTGTTGTGGCTCTTGTTATATGTCGACTGTGAGGACACTAGATATGAGTGTATACTTTGCCTTTGATTCTTCCACAAACTTATTTTCCAACTAAAGATTGATATTTCAGCAAAAAATGAAAAGCCAATGGATGGTAACTTGGTTATGATTCCTTGTATAATCTGTTTGCTGACTTTGCTCCATAGTCCATATAAGAGTGAACTAAAATGACGAAGGGTAAATCAATGTGCATTCAAATATTCAATGGCCCACGCATTTATTTGAAAGATCATCGCACTCGTGATTTTAATTTTGGGGCAATGTGGTTCTCTCTCTATATGTAAGTATATGCTGTACCAAGAGATTCTTGGGTGGCTATTATTCCAAAAAAGAATAACTTTCCTGCTCAAAAGAACATGGCTATTGGATTCTGACTTGGATATTTAGGCTGAGATATGACGGACGCTACATCCTTTAAGCTCCTACCAAGCAACTTGGTTGCAGGGGTGCCCTTTTGTAACTTGGAGCAAAAGGCTAGGCTAATGGGCCTTGTGTCCTGGCATTTAATTAGTGGGCAACTGATCATTGTTCTCGAGAGATTCTTATATATTTGAAGAATAAGATATTTTTTTTATATCATTTAATAATAGTTATATTAATTTTATAAATTATTATTATTTATTTAAATTAAAATTTTTTAAAAATAATAATAACTTATAAAATTAATATGATTAGTATTAAATAACATAGAGTAAGAGAAATATTTACTTGATAGCAGAAGAATCTTTCTTGATGTTGTTAGTCTTTAGGAATGAGTCAATAGAAAGTTAGGAACTGTTGCCCATGACTCTTGTTATTTGATCGCTCTGATTAACTTTGTTTGAATTGTTCCTCAGCATCACGAGAAAAGATTTATTTCTCCCAAACGTGTGCCAAGATCATGAATATGCAGCACTTCTAAGTGACTCTTTTGAATCCTTAAAAATAAATTCTACGGGTCCAAAGTTAATTTTTATAGTAACTGTAGCTATTTGTTTGAAATTTTTATAATTAATTTTTATTATGAGAATCAATTCTAATGGAAATGACTTGGGAGTAAGTTTTACAGTAAAAAAATTGATGTTGAAAAAAATGCTTTTAGAATTTTAAATTCATTTGAATATTAGGAAGTGTATAATTGTAAGGATACTTTTGAAAAATTATTGGGTCACATTTCTTAAAATTAATTTTGTAGTGTTGCTTGTGAGTTTGTTTTTTGAAAAATTATAGAGTCCCACCTAAAAATTAATTTTGTTTGCCACTTTATTGGTAGGCGATATAGTATAGGTATCACTTTAAGCTCTTACTCAAGCATATGATAAGTTGTGGCTTTGAAATGAGACAAACTCTCCTTCGCTTAACTTTATTATACCAAAAAAAGACTTCAAAAATAGCACAAAAGCTTCTCTTGAGTCAAGTCCATTGAAATTAATTCCTGCCCTTGGGAATCATTTCTAAAATTCTTAACCAAACAATATAATTATTATGAGACTTAATTGGTTTCACCAAAATTAATCTAAAACAAACATGTCCGTAGTGGATTTAGGCTTGATTAACATGGCAACTTAGTTTGCCTTGAAATGCTGGGCTCGAGTCCTATTGAGGACATGCCATCCCCCTCCCCCCTCTCCCCTCTCCCCTCTCCCTGACAAAAAACAAAAACACATGTCCATAGTGATTTCCTAAATTAAAAAAAATCTTGCAAGCAATTCAACTAAATTAATTTTAATAAGTCAAATTCAATGATTCTTTTTTTTTTAAAAAAATATCACTTTCATTTCTTTTATTTATTTTGGATGTAGAGTTTGAAGTCTTTTGACTTATTTATTATCCCTTGCACTCTTAATTATAGACGTGTATTATTTCTACTTGTGTGTTACTTCTTTCTCTCGTACCGTTAATTTTTGAAGTTGCTCATCCTTTTAATATTATGACTTAACTGCTCGAATGGCTCTATAAGAAATTCAGCCTTTGGTTTCAGATGCGACAAATGGTTTTTCTATGTACTTTTAGAGATTCCAGAATCATTGTTAGCCGTTCAGTCCCTGCCCAAATGCATAATTGAGGAATAGTCCTTTTTTCTAGGCTCCAATCCGTGCCATCAATTTTTGTTCTGTTTTCTTGTCATTGCCAGTACCATTTCTTGATAGTGATCTTCATGATGATATGTTTTAGAATCACTCGCATTAGTTTTCGTTGCTCTTTCCTCTTTTTTTTTTTTTTGCAGTTTTCATCGCTCTTTCATTTTCATTAGTCTTATGCTGCCTTTGTTATGTAGTTTTCTGGTCAGGCAGACCCCTTTTATTCATCCAAAAGAAGTGATGTTTCTCTGTTTTGTTGTTACGTTTGTTTAAGCTTCAAACTGCATTTTTCTTTGTTCCATTTAGCACTAGGGTGCTAGGATGATGTTCAGAACCACATGATGACAGGAATGTTTGATGGTGCATGCATAGACAAATAGGTAATTCTTGATTAGTATTACATGGAATGAATAGTAATATTGGTTAACTTGATAACTCCATTTATAATTTACAAAGAAAGCATACTCCTTTTAAGTTCACTGTTGGTGGTGACACTTTCATTTGTTAGGGATATTGGACCGTACTAATCATTTTGAGTCACTGAGAACACCCGCCGCTCAACAACTTCCAAACTATGGGACTGGTGGACTCTACCATCCAACCGAGCTCATGGACCAAGCCCACTGCCACCCATTAATTACCAATTGAACCAATTGCGACCTACGCACAAAATCAGGACCTCGAGATATCCACATTACAACGGAAACAAATCCTACCAATTGTGCGAACGGGACTCATCACTGCCCAATGCTCACAAGGTGTCTTAATGCCATAGTTACTATTTAACCTAGCGAGTCACATGTCTAAGGTATGTTTATTCTAAGCCATAAACCCTTTACCCACCTTAGTTTTATCGAATTTGAGCGTTGGAGTATCTTTTGCACCACCATTTCCTTTGAAGATTCTGACGTAACTAGGTTATGTCATATTCCCTCTTTGGCGTGGAAGGAACAGATATGCCACTGAGTCTGCAATTCTTGGATTCTGGATGATCAAGAGCCTGCCAAACTTGGAAAAAGGGATTCAAGTCAGCAGAATGAGTGTGTGTATGTATGTATGTATGTATGTATGTATGTGTATATATATATATATATACATACTTACTTTTTAAGTGAAAAAGTAAGTGAAGCTGCCAAAAAGGTTCAGATACTAGAAAACAGATGGTCTATACTAAAAGATTGCAGAGACAGAATAAGCTAAAGACGGATTTGCTATATTTGAAAGAAATGCTCATAGATTAAGGTACAGATGGGTTTGGACTAGCAATTAGATTAGCACCTTTGATGAGTTATGTGGAACAATGTCAGAGGATCACTTTTTCATTGTACCATTATATGTATGTGAATGACGTAGAAGTTTGGTTAGCAGAGAAATCCATAGACCACATAAATATTGACATTTGAGGGCTGCCAATTTACACTTTCCCACATTATTCTATGGGTCCCGGAGCAAATAGTGCTTTAAAGTAAAGGAAAATTGGCACTGCAAGACAAACTGTGACTTATGGTAAACTTGAATCAGAGATAGCTAACAGTTTCCATTGCATGTGCTTTTGAAACTTCTAGCCACCTGCATTATCCCAAACAATGAAATTGTGAAATTCTTTTGAAACCGGGAATCGAATATCATTGCTTTGATTGTTTCTGATATGGTGCTTGCGGATTATGTGTGCAATATGGAACAAAACTACGAAAATGAGTAAAACTAATTTTGAAAAAAAAAATCTGCTGAGAGACTATATATATACTCAGGTATAAGGAAATATAAGGGCAATACCTGTATAAGGAAATGGGACTTCATCATGCTCAATGCGCTTGACATATCTTTGAGGATCTCATTGTGCCTTTTAACTTCCTCTAAAGATTTTCCCACCACTTTGGCAACATTGTCACTGGGTCTTCCTGTCCTAAACAAGAAATTATTATATGTTCTTAAAATAATATATAAGATTGTACTCTATCTATTTAAATTTTGAACAACTAAGGCCTCTTCAAATAGTTTGTTTTGCCTTGATGTCCAAGATGATGCCATCCGGAAATAAAACTTTAACTTCTCTTGGGAGCAATCTTGAGCAACGGGAATGTTAAGAGGCTGCCAAAGGTGGCTGAAGAAAATATTTAGAAAAATGAAAGATTCAGTGGCATCAACCTCACAAAAAAGAGAAAAAAGATGGCTGCTTTAGTGAAGAGAGACTCTAATACTATGGTTGGGAGTATGCAGAGAATGAGAAAGAAAAAGATTTAAAAAAATAAAAAAAATAAAAAAAAAGAATGAAAAGTTAATTAATAATTTTTTTTTCATTTTTCTTTCCTTATTTGAATGTTTTAAATCTTTCAAAATCTTCTAAATTAGGAGAACTTTAAAATATTCATAAAAATTAGTAATGGAGTATTATTAAAAATATTCATTTCCTTTCCTTTCTTTTGTAAAGCTTTCAAATAAAGAAGAAACTTATGATAAGACTGTTTGAAAGGCTAATTAATAATTTTTTTTCTTTGTTTAGATATTTTACATCCTCTAAAATTTTTTAAATTAAAAAAACTTTAAAATATTTATAAAATTAAGAAAAGAAGATTTTAAAAAATTATTTAAAAATTTTCATTTCTTTATATTTTTTTATAAAACTTTTAAATAAGACATGGAATTATTATAAACCTTCTCCTTCTCTTATTTCGCTTCTATTGCTCTTTATAATTGGGAATGGGAGGAAAAGTGTTAGTTGGTTGGGTTGAGTCTGTTGTCCGAATATATCTTCCAAAAGGAGAGAGAGATCTTGTGACCCGTTTCTCTTTGGAACCAAAAGATGGTGCGGGACAACGGACCGCAAGTGGAAGAAGAGAATAAAACGTGTTGGACTTGTATTTAATTGTTTTAAGCGAAGGAGAATCAAAGGACATACCTTTAATTGTTTTAATCAAAGATACTCCCTCATTTTGTCACTGCAAGTTGGATTTTGCATTTCTGTTACCGGTTGGTAAATTACAGTGTCAATTCAATTATTTTATAAGCAGCAGACAAAGAAGATTGATAACGCGTTCACCTTTAAATTCTAATAAGCAGTGTTTAATAGATTGGTTTGTGTGGTTAGGTTGGATAATCCGATATAATCACATAAAATTAGACCAAAATCAACTTTAATCAATTTGAGTGACGAGTTAGTTAAGTGTCAATCTAATGATTTAATTTTTCATCTGATGACTCAATTACTCACTCAATTATCTGACCTTTTCATTTTATTTTATTTTATTTTATATAATAAATTCCTAAAAAATGAAAATCCCTTAGTCTTAGTGTTATGTTTTTATTTTTTTTCCTTCTCTTCTTCATTATCATTTTTCACTTCTCATTTGTTTTTGTTCTTCTTTTTTTTAATTGTAATTTATTCTAAATTTTTTTATTTACAGCTTGAAAATAAAAAAAAAAGTTAAAAAGTAACTCAATAACCCAAACCAATTAAATCCAAACTTAGTGGGTTTAGATTGATTTAGGTTATTTAAAAACAAATTACAAAATCAATCAATTAGTTTAAATATTTTTTTTTTAAATTTAATCTAACCCAACCCGTGAAGAGTCCTTCAAAAAATGGCATTACTCAAACAGCTGTTTAATGTATGTGTAAGAGACGTTACCTTCAAGCCATGTACATGTATCAATTAATGGATATCATATCTTTCTAAAACATTCTTTTAATAAAGTTTTTAAAAACTTTTATGCAAATCTAAAAATTAAAAGTGATTACTTTAAATTGAGATAAAAATATTATAAAAAACTGTTGACTATATATATATATATATATATATATATATATGACACAATTTTTTATTTGTTGATATTATTTTTAAAATTTTCTCCTTTTAATTTAATTTTTTTTAAGTTCGTTATATGTAAGTCATGTGATGAACAATTTTCATTAAATTAGTAATGAAATAATTTGTTTGTATAAATTTTTAAAAAAAATAAGAATCTTTCACCTAAATGTTATTTTAAAATATATATATAAATATATATATATAAGATATTAAAAAATTAAAATATAATTAATATTTTTTATTTAATATTAAAAAATTTATTAAAAAAATGTCTTCAAGAAAATATAAAATTATTCGTATAAGTTACATGGTATCTAGTTGATAGATAAAAAGTTTGTTTGCATGTTTAAAAGAGTTTTAAAATTTTTTTTGCAAATTTAAAAATTGAAAATGATTACTTTAAATTGAGATAAAAATACTATAAAACAACTGTTGACTTTATATATATATATATATATATATATATATATATATATATATTAATTTGTTCATATTAGTTTTAAAAATTTTTCCTTTTAATTTAATTTTTTTTAAGTTTATTATATGTAAGTCGTGTGATGAATAATTTTTATTAAATTAGTAAATGAAAGAATTTGTTTGTATATATATATATATATAGTTATAGTTATCACATAAGTCTCTTTCACTGAAACTTATGACAAAGACAGAAAGACTTATGGCATGATGCTGTGATATAAATATATAAATTAATTTTTTAAAAAATAAATAATTAATTTTTATAATATTATTTTATTAGAATTTTATACTCTGTATTTTTTATATTAATTTTTATAACAAATTATGTTAATTTGAGTAAACGAGATTTAAATTTTTTATAAAAATTAACTTTAATAATAAAAATTTAATTAAATAAATAAAATTACAAGTACTAATATATATAAAAAAAAGGGGCTGTTGGGTTAAAAATAGGCAAGTCGTTTACGCATCTGCGTTGGAGAAAATCCAAATTTATTGTCGGACAAACTCTTCCGGTTTCCATTGATTTGTATTTCTTGCTCCCCTTTTCCGCACTAGTACGACTTCATCGGTTCGAATCGCTTTAAAACAACATCAGCATTTGGTTTCAGATGCGCCATATGGTTTTGTCCTACGCTTCGTGAGAATCCAGAATCATTGAGGTATGCCACTCAAACAATGCCCTAACCGGTTCTTTTTTTCTTTTTAAATTTTCCAATAAATGCGCGTAAATAATCCAGGGAAAGTATTCCTTTCAAGCTTCAATTATTGCCATCAATTCTTGTTCTGTTTGTTATTATTTCCATTTCTTGGCTTTGATCTTCATGGTGATCTGCTTCAAAATCACTCCCAATATCAGTTTCACTTTTGCAGCTATATAGTATCTCTTTTTTTATTTTTTTCCCTTTTTCTTGGTCTAGCAGACTCTGTATTATTCAGAAGAGATGCTGTTTATCTGTTAGAATTTTTTTTTCAGTGCACTCTTTTGTTTGAACTACCTCTATTTAATTCTCCATTCATGTTTTGGTAACCACACAAGGAGATAGAGAAGTCACTAATTCTTCATTAACATTAATATGGAGAATAATTAATATTGATTTACATAAAAGCTTAATTTGAAAGTACATCAACATAAGTTCACTTTTTTTTTTGGGTGAAGAAAAAAGGGGAACAGGCTAGAATACTATGACAATCACACGGTAGCTTGCAGTTGGAGTTTTCTACGGTTGCTGCTGATGATACTTTCATTTATTTACTTAACTATTGGGATATGCTCATAACTCATAAGTCTTCAATTTTGTTGGATTCTGGATCATCAAAAACCTGCCAATCGTATAAAATGGGAAACTAAGTACACTTTCACATATTATTTCTTTGACACCACTGCAAATAGTTCTTTAAAGTACAATGGCAATGCAAAATTAATCAAGACCACTTTTTTTCTTTTGTTTCTCATATGGTGCTTATGGATTATAAATTTAATAAAGAGAGGAATTTTGGAAAAATGGGTAAAAATGATTTTGGAATATATGCAAACTCAGATATGAAGAAAAAGGTGGTGCAATACCTGTGCTGTTCGTTACCAATGCCTTAATTGTTGTTAGTATTGTTTGTTCTGTAAGGGAATGCAACTTGACCATGCTCAATGCGATTGATATCTTCTTTGAGGATATCATAGTGCCTTTTGACCTCCTCAACAGATTTTCCCACCTTGTTGGCAACGTTCTGCCACCTATCTGGGGTATCTCTGTCGTATAAAGCCAGGGCCCTTTCAAATAGTTTGTTTTGGCTTGGTGTCCAAGATGATGCCATATGAAGATAAGAAGATGAAGTTTGAACTTAAGAGCAGTCTTAAGAAAATGGTAGTATTAACAGGCTGCAAAGGATGGCAGAAGAAAGATTTTTAGGAATACGAAAGAGTGTCTCGATTGAATTTCACAAGCAGGAAAGAAGAGAAAAGGGATGATTGCTTCAGTCAAGGAGTGGTATGGGAAAAAGATGACCAAGCTAGCTCCTTATAAATAAGAGGAAGAGTGTTGGTGGGGTTATTGGTTAAGCCTGTTGGACGAATATATCTTCCAAAAGGACAAAAAATAAAGTGACCTTTCCTTCGTTCCCTTAGGAACCACAATACGAATCAGGACAGTGGACTCTGGACAGTAAGTGAAAGAGGAGAATCGGGATCAAAGGACATGCCTTTTATTGTTTAAACCAAAGATACTCCTTCGTGTTGTCACTAGCAAGTTGGACTTCCCTTTTTAGATACTAGTCGGTGGATTACAATGCGCAAAGGCCAGACCTGCTGATAATTTGATTATCTTTGAAATTCTTACTGGCATTACAAATATTACTGTTTGCCCCAAGTCAAGTGGTGCAACTTACAAAATAGATGGTCAGCTTTGCATAGTGTAGGGACAGGTCTTTAGTGAAAACTTAAGCTTGCTCATTTTTTAAAGGATTTTGAAGCTGGGAAGTGATTTTTTTTTCCCAATATTATACCTATGGTTTATCAATTGGATTGAATGTTTCTTTATTACTTGCTCTATTATATGCCATAGCCATGTATCTTCATGTTTAAAATCCTTTGCTTTGGCATTTTGTTTACCCACCTGGTTCAATGGAACAAAATATTAGCTAGAATACTCTGTGTTTTTCATGATTAGCTAGCCAATCTGTGCTGATTTTACTGATTTGGACTCTGTTGGTTTATAGATCCGTGCTGCAATCATACTTATGAGTCAAGCAGAATTACTGCATTGGAAAGCCTGGAAAAGGGATTGTTCCTATTAAAGATACAGTTAGTTTCATTGTTGCTTTTTTGACAGAACTGCCATGTAGATGGATTTGTTCCATTTTTCTTGTGACTAAGAATGCTAACAACATATCAAAATATTCAGAATTAGTGATAAATGAATTGTAAAACCCATAAGTAATGGCTGGTTTGCACAAAGGGTCGACTTTGAGTCCATACTTTTTTACCTTGATATTGGACATGCTAAGCACATTCAAGAGCTTATGCCTGGATGCTTTTTTTTGTAGATGATGTAGTCATAGTTGATGAGTTGAGAAAAGGAGTAAATTCTAAACTTGAGTTGTGGAGATAAGCGTTGGAATCAATGAGTTTTCAGTTAATCATAGTGAGATTGATGGGGATGTCACATGTAAAATTCAACCGAGGTGGATGAAAAGGAGAAATGATTTAGGCATAATTTGTGATCGCAAAGTACTTATCAAACTCAGAAAAATTATACCGAACAACCATAAAACCTGTTATGCTCTATAGTAGAGAATTTTATGGTGTGGGAGTGCCAACAAGAGCAAAATATATAAGTGTAGTTGAGATGAGAATGTTAAGGTGAATGAGTAGACATATAAGAAAAGATAAAATTAGGAACCAATGTAATTAGGAGAAAGTTGAAGTAGCAACTATTGAGAGGAAGATGACGGAAAGTCGCCTATGGGGATTTGGTCATGGCAAGAAGGAGACCAATAGAGGCTCTAGTGAGAAAAGTGGATCAAATGAAAAATAGTCCTTAGGAGAAACCATGAGAAAAGACCTTGCACTAAATGGTTTTAGAGAAAATTTGATTTTTGATTGTATCAAATGGTTTCAATTGATTCATGCAGTTGACCCGACTTAGTGGAATATGGCTTGGTTGTTATGGAAGTAGTCGTCTCATCTTTCATTTCCAAAGAATCTGTTGGCTTATCGATGACTCAAAGAAAGATGCCAATCCATGCCGATGCCACTGTTTTGGTGAGACTACTCTTGGCAATGAATTATCATGTTAACAAATTAGGAACAATAACTCTTCCTTCATGGCATACTTAGCTACTAGCAAGCCTCCAAGGTGTGTTCATTTTTTAAATTGAAAAAACAGACTTAATCTGTAAGTTATCTTCGTTGTATACTCTTTAATTTTGTATATTCCAAGTTGAAGTACCATCTTAGGTAGATCACGCATCTTGAAAATATCATATTAATCTGCCTTTCTGGGATTGACGCCGGTTTGATAGAGATACAGTGCAATGTATGGAACCATCTGAAGTTTATGTTTCTTCATAGGTCATCAAGTAGATCAAGTGTGGAGTCTTGCAATAACCAAAAGAATCGAAATTACTCTCTTAGTTCATTTGCAAATATTTGATAGCATTTGAAAACTTGATTAGCAGAGCTATTAGAATACTAGCGTGTCACATGATTAGATATTTCCAAACTAAACTGATCTTCATACTTATTTTACTTAGCATGCATCGATTGTGCTTGTAATATTAATTTTAGAGCTTCAACCTTTTTAAAGATTATGGCTGTTGCTTTACACAGTCTCTAAGTCAGTTTCTGAAATAGTCATTCTGACAGTTAGTCTAGTTCTAGAATATGGCTTTTTCCAATAATTTGTGTACTTGACCTGTGAGGAAAAGAAATCTACTATATGCAACTCGTCATGTTGTCATCATTTTATCATTGTATCAGAACAAACCAGTGATTATGTCTCGAACTCCCATATATTCTTTTTTTTATTTTTAGAATGTCTGTTTTAATAAAATCCTCCCTCCAACTGACAATATTCGACATTTAGATGGAAAGCAGTGATGAGTGGGTATTGCTATTAACTTTTACTTGATGCTAACCGAAATAGTTATTATGCTTTTCACTGGAACCATTGTAAATCTTGCAGGATCGTGGCATCAATAAATTTATCGTGTTGTGGCTCTTTTTTTATTCTTCCACTAGCTAGTAGCTACTTTTGTAACCAAAACGAGGGCTGACATACCTGCAAGAAATAATTAACTACTAGATTTGCGAAATTGAACTTACAGATATGATGATGCTAGATGAAAGAAGAGCATTTGGGCGTAAGCAACTTAGTTGCGTAATTTTGCAAGTGGAATCTTGTTCTGATCTTAGGAATTTATAGAGTGCGTTTTGGGTCAAGCAACCCAATCAAGATTAGGGGAAAAAAAGCACTTATTTGCCTGTTTGTTTCTTATAATCTTTCAAACTACTTAAATTTGAAAACAACCCCCCAGTTGGCGAAAATAATGTTTTGTTCTTCTAGATATGAGCTTTGGCATTTTGCAGAAGAGCAAATACACAGCCCAAGCATTCTCTTTTGATGTGACTGAGATTATTCAGTATTGTGATATACATATTCTCTTTTTTGGGGTGGCAACCGGAAGGAAATATCATTGTGCGAGAGAGACTTCACCAAATGGGTGAGGGAATCTGCATTGAGTGGTCCTTCTTTCTTGCATAATTTTGTCCAAACATGGAATCCGTCTCACCTTAATTATGTCCACTTCCAAGAAAGCAATGTCCATGGATTCCTCTTCTTTTTCCATTATAAGGCGTGATCAATGTTGTTAAAATTAGACTGGACAATGAACTAGTAAAGCTTTCGGTTTAAATTTAACTAATTTAATCATTTAAATTGTTTGATTGAATTAGATGATATCATAAAAATAATTTATATTTATAGACTAGCTGATTCAAGCAGTTTAATCGAACGGTTCAAGCATTTTTATTGGTTTAATATGATTTTGACCAGTTTAAACTGATATGATCATAAATTTAGTTATAATATTAAATTATTAATCAGTTGAGTATTTAATTTACAGTTAAACCAGTTAAACGGTCAAATTGCCCGATTTGCTCTAATTTTGACAATCGTCATTGTGATATGATCTTGTTGATGGACCATGAATTAAGATTGAAAGGGCATCCACATTGATCCCGAATAGGCAATTCCCTAGGGTTCCTTTGGTCCCTATATGGAACTTTGATATCAATTCTTCATTACTCCTCTTGTTATTAGCACTTAGCGCACATCGAATTTTTCCTCTCTCCCAGCCCCAAAAAATGAAAATGAAACCTCACGAGGGTGCCAGGTCCATGACCACACGTCGGTTAGGGTATAGCATGAAATCCTTGGAATGAATCTTTGAACACAAGAATTTTTGGAGAAAATATTCTAAAGAACTTGGAAGATTTATGAGCACTTCTTTTTGAAAACTTTGTACTTCTCAGTGTAAAAGATCTTATGCCAACCAGGATCTCAAATCAATCAGTTTCGTCTCAATTCAAATAAAATCTGCCCTGCCCCGGGTCTTCAGTAGTGTGTATCTGTTTTTCAATTTCGACTTCATGTTCATAACAAAAAAAAAAAATACACATAACTCTAAACTTTAAGTCATTTATAAATAAATTTTAAAATTTTAAAATTATCCTAATTAATATTTAAACTATAATAATTACATAAATCAATTATTCTTTTTACTTTTTATCTATTTTAAATTAAATATAAAATTTTAAAGTAAATAAAAATATTAAGTTATATAATTATAATTATTTAAATACTAATTAAAATAATTTTAAAATTATTTACCAATAATTCAAAATTTAAAAAATGGACGTGTCAAAAAAACAAGTGATGCGTCCATTGCCAATTTCACGTGCTTGCTCCTTTGGACTTTAAGGTCGCACCTTTCCCCCAGCCATTGACGTGTCATTTTCTTAGCCATGTTCTCTTGCATGTAAAATTTGCCCTGCCCCGGGTTTCAAGCTTTGTGTATCTGTCTTCAAATTCGAGTTTCTATTCATAGTAAAAAATAAATAAAAAAATAAACGTTACTTAGGTGATGCTCACATTGCCAATTTTAAAGGACTTTGAGGTCGCACCTTTCAAAATGCAATTGATGCGTCGCGTTCTCTTGGCCACGATCTTTGGCAGATACTTTGTTAACCATCAATTATCAAATTCAAGATGGTAACGATGGCCAAGTACCCATGGAAAATTCTGGATTTTGTACGTCATTTCGCGTTCAGTTAACTTTCAAAGTATGATATTTTCTGATTCTCAGATTGCATCAATCCCATCCTCATTGTCATTTTCATTCGTATTGTCATTTTCCTTGAATCAGTAATATTGTTTTAACTTTTACGAAAATTTTAAAGAAAAATTAAGATATAAACAAAAGACAAATAAGTTTAAAATATTAAACAACATGCAATCGAAGATTGGCTTAATTGGTGTTTGTGTTTGGTTTAATTTTTGAAAATAATAAAATTATAGTTTAGGCAAAAATTTGTAAAAGCTCTCTTGTGATTTTTGTTCAAATTATGATTTTGAAATTTAAGAAATTAAATCAAATACACTATAATATTAATCAAGTTGTTCATTCCAAAAAATTTCGTTTGAGGTAAATATTTTTCACTACTAATAGAAACTTTAAAATTTTTTTAAGTGTAATACATCATTCAAATGAGTAACCACATTGAGTGGCTATAGGCCAATTCTTTTTTATATTTCTCTTGTAATTTTTGGCTTTCTTTAACAAAACTAATTTCAACATGCAAGATTTTTTTTAGTTGAAATATTCTAACAAAAATGCTATATTTACTTAAAATATTCTTTTAATTCTTGATTTATTATACTTCTTCTTTTGTATGAGTTACAAACGATTAAAGAATATATTCTGTTAAAGTAAAAGTGGCTTGAGTCTCTTAAGTATTATATTCAAGATTTAATTTTTAGTAAATGTGAATATAGCATATGCTATTAGTATGTCTCTTCCCATAAGGAGTACGATCGAAAACTGAAAAATTAATCTTTCACTGTCTGAATAAGAGATACTCTTTGTGCACCTAAAAAAGAATATATTTTGTTGTTCAAGAGCTTAAACTTAAGTGGCATTGATTTTTTTAAAAGTATTTTATTTCAAAATCAAATTTCACTTAAATTATTTTACTTAAACTTATGTTAACTGTTATATTAAATTTAAAAATATCCTCATTTTAGTATTTATATCAAAAAACTTATTTTAAATTTTTTTTACGTCAGACAATAAAAATAAATACATGAAACCATTTTCTAAAAATTATTTTTAAAAAAATTATAAGGATTTTCTCATCTTCATCAGTCCAATGAATGACGCACCTTTGCCTCGCATAACAAATTACAATAATTTTGAATATAAAGTATAATATTTTAAATAAATTTACAATATATATATATATATATATATATATATAAAGATATATTATAAATTTATTTAAAATTATTGTAACTTTGTTGAAGCACTCACCTTTGTCTCATTCATTGGATGACAAATGAGAGAAAACCCAAAATTGTTTGATATTAATTTTTCATTATTGCTTGTAAATAAAATTTTTAACTAATATTTTTTTAAGTGTATGTTTAGAAATAGTTTAAAAAATTATTTTTTAAAATTTTTTTCTATAAAAATTTTAATTATAAATTATTTTAACTATAAAATAAATTAATACAAACACACATTAAATCATAAATCATGAGTGTGACGGTGTAAATAGCACTCACAATTCTATTTGACTTGAAGAAGCACTCTTACCTTTAGTTAGAATGTTTTTGGATAAACATTTATCCTATCTAAACATATTTTTGAAAACTCAAAAGAATTTTTTTTATTTTTTATTTTATTTATTTTTATGTTTATATTATTTTTTAAATATATTTTTAATCTCAAAAATCATTTAATTTAAAATAATTATTTTTATTTTTAAATTAGACGTAATTTTTTAAAATAGAAATTATTTCATTCAAAAATTATTTTTAATTAAAATTAAATTTAAAAAATTAAGTTAAACTTAAAAAATCAATTTTCGAAATTCTAATCCAATTAATTACACACTTGGTCGTACCTAACGCCTACCCTCCAGAAACATAGGAACGCGCATACTTACAACCAGCAACAAGAAATAGTCTGCAGCTACCTATTCTCATGGTGTCGTGTTTCGCAAACATGTTTGAAATTGACAACAAGCATAATGAAAAAAATTTATATTAAAATGAATTTTTTTTGGGTGAATTATATTAAAATGACTTTTGATGGGAAGGTAATTTTGAAAAGGTCGCCAGATATTAATTGAATGAGAAAATATATGTGGTCACGTTTGAGTAGTTCTGTAGTTATAATAAAGTTAAACATTTCACCAAATCTTAAAAGACTTGAATTTAAAAAAATAATGAATTAAGCTTTTTAATATATCAACTAGGAAAGGATGACAACTTTGAATTAAAGAAAATGAAAAGATATTATTTCATCAAGATATAGAGACAATTACCTTTTTTGTCTTGTGACTGGGGGAATAAAAGTCAAAGGAAAAATGACTTCGAAACTCGAAAGTTTGTGCTAGGAAAGACACCAAGAAAGAAAAAAAAAAGGAAAATTTGAAAGCAATAGCACATAAAAGGGATAATTTACGTTTTAAACATTTATCAACGTAGTTATGAAGAGAATAGTCTTTTATAGAAAATACTTAAAACTAGTGAACAATTCCTTAAGCTACAAAGTGGACTGAACATAGCTAAATCTTTAAGTGTGTATTTAGATTATATTTTATAAATTTAATTTTAGTTAAAAATAAATTTAAAAAAAGTAATATATGTGTTTAAAAAATTTTATTTAAAAATTAATTTTAAAAAAATAAATATTATTCAGATAGTATTGATCAAAATTATTTTTAAATATATAATTATAAAAAAAATATTAAGTTAAAAAGATAATAAAAAAAGGCAAAATAAATTATAAAAAAAAATATCAAAGTTTAAAAATGTCAAAAAAAATTTAATTAACTTTCGTTTCAACAAAAAAATAATAAAATCTTATTTCAACTAAAATTTTGATTTCAAATAAAAAGTAATTTTATTTTTATAATTCAAATATAATGATACAGCTTTCAAGAAAAGATTTTTTCCCACAAAGTGGACTTTAGAAAATATAATGGGTGTTAAGTTCCTTTAAATTTATATAATTTCTATTTTTTAATTTTATGTTTTTTAATAAGAAAAAAAGTACATTTGGTTATTCATGATTCACCTGATACATGCGGGTCAGTTTGGAGTTTATTGGTCTGTCACATCTCGAAATCAAGTCTTAAAATTTAGTTCGATGAAAATCATAAATTGAAATTGAATCAGATTGGAGCTCACCCAACCCGATTAATTAATTAATGTGCAACTGTAATTAAAAAAAATCGTGTATAATATAAAATTTCAATTTCAGAATCATTCGTCATTTATTAGAATTGCAAGTTTAAAGCGATAGTTATAGAAAAAAAAAAATGACATAATTGATATGAGAATTTATTATGACTAGATGCTTGAATGACACCATATCTACAGAAGATTCTCTCAACATTTATAAATGATATTGTTACATAAATTATAGAACTGTGCGACAGTTGATCATAATGAATTCAGATACCCCAGCAATTAAAGAAAAACAAAATTGGCACAAAAATTATGGGAGGTGGACCTCACAGCAAGTCACTTCGTTCATATTTCTATATGGAACTTTGATATCAATTCTTCATTACGCCTCTTGTTATTTGCACTTAGCACACATCGAATTTTTCCTCTCTCCCAGCCCCAAAAAAGGAAAATGAAACCTCATGAGGGTGCCAGGTCCATGACCACGCGTCGGTTAGGGTATAGCATGAAATCCTTGGAATGAATCTTTGAACACAAGAATTTTTGGAGAAAATATTCTAAAGAACTTGGAAGATTTATGAGCACTTCTTTTTGAAAAATTTGTACTTCTTCTCCGCGTAAAAGATCTTATGCCAGCCAGGATCTCAAATCAATCAGTTTCGTCTCAATTCAAATAAAATCTGCCCTGCGCCGGGTCTTAAGTAGTGTGTATTGTCTTTCAATTTCGACTTCAAGTTTATAAAAAAAAATAATAATATCCAGACATCTTAAACTTTAAATTATTTATAAATAAATTTTAAATTTTAAAATTATTCTAATTTACATTTAAATTATAATAATTATATAAATTAAAATATTTTATTATTTTTTATTTATTTTAAAAATAAATAAAAAATTTAAAATAAATAAAAAATAAATAAAATAATTAATTTATATAATTATTATAATTTAAATATTAATTAAGATAATTTTAAAATTTTAAAATTTATTTATAAATAATTTAAAATTTAAGAAGTTTATATTTTCTTTTCAAAAAAAACAAGTGACGCGTCCATTGCCAATTTCAGGACTTTAAGGTCGCACCTTTCACACAGCCATTGACGTGTCATATTCTTAGCCATGTTCTCTTGCCTGTAAAACTTGCCCCGCCCCGGGTTTCAAGCTTTGTGTAGCTGTCTTCAAATTCGAGTTTCTATTCACAGTAAAAAATAAATAAATAAACGTTACTTGGGGGATGCTTACTTTGCCAATTTTAAATGTGTGATTAATCATTCGGGGACTTTAAGGTCGCACCTTTCAGAATGCAATTGATGCGTCGCGTTCTCTTGGCCACGATCCTTGGCAGACACTTTGTTAACCATTAATTATCAAATCCAAGATGGTAACGACGGTCAAGTGCCCATGGAGAATTCTGGATTTTGTACGTCATTCCGCGTTCATGTAACTCTCAAAGTATGATATTTTCTGATTCTCAGATTGCATCAATCCCATCGTCATCGTCATTTTCATTCATATTGTCATTTTCCTTGAATCAGTAATATTGTTTTAACTTTTGCGAAAATTTTAAAGAAAAATTAAGATATAAAAAAATATAAAAAGTTTAAAATATTAAACAATATGCAATCGAAGATTGGCTTAATTGGTGTTTGTGTTTGGTTTAATTTTTGAAAATATTAAAATCATAGTTTAGGTAAAAATTTGTAAAAGCTCTCTTGTGATTTTTGTTCAAATTATAATTTTAAAGTTTAAGAAATTAAATCAAACACACTATAATATTAATCAAGTTGTTCATTCCAAAAAACATCGTTTGGGGTAAATATTTTTCACTACTAATAGAAACTTTAAAATTTTTTTAAGTAAGTGGAATACATCATTCAAATGAGTAACCACGTTGAGTGGTTATTGGCCAATTCTTTTTTATATTTCTCTTGTAATTTTTTGCTTTCTTTAACAAAACTAATTTCAATATGCAAGATATTGTTTTAGTTGAAATATTCTCACAAAAATGATATATTCACTTAAAATATTATTTTAATTCTTGATTTATTATACTTCTTCTTTTCGTATGGATTACAAACGATTAAAGAATATATTCTGTTAAAATAAAAGTAATTTGAGTCTCTTAAATATTATGTTCAGGATTTAATTCTTTGTGGATGTAAATGGAACATACATTATTAGTAGGCCTATTTCTATAAAGAATACGACCGAAAGTCAAAAAATTAGTCTTTTACCATTTAGATAAATAATACTCTAAGTGCACACCAAAAAATATATATTTTGTTGCTCAAGAGCTTAAACTTTAGGAGACATTGATTTTTTAAAAAATATTTTTATTTCAAAATCAAATTTTGCTTAAATTATTTTACTTAAACTTATGTCAACTGTTATATTAAATTTAAAAATATCCTCTTTTTAGTATTTATACCAAAAAACTTATTTTAAATTTTTTTACTTCAGACAAAAAAAATAAGTATATGAAACCATTTTCTAAAATTTATTTTTAAAAAAATTATAAGGATTTTCTCATCTACATCAGTCCAATGAATGACGCACCTTTGCCTGGCATAACAAATTACAATAGTTTTGAATATAAAGTATAATATTTTAAATAAACTTACAATATATATATATCTATATAAAGATATATTATAAATTTATTTAAAATTATTGTAACTTTATTCAAGCACTCGCCTTTGTCTCATTCATTGGATGACAAATGACAGAAAACCTAAAATTGTTTAATATTAATTTTTCATTATTGCTTGCAAATAAAATTTTTAACTGATATTTTGCTAAGTACATGTTTAGAAATAGCTTTAAAAATTATTTTTTAAATTTTTTTTAAAAAAATTTAGTTATAAATTATTTTAATTATAAAATAAACTAATATAAATATACACTAAATCATAAATTATGGGTGTGATCGCGTAAATAGCTCTCACAATTTTGTTTGGCTTGAAGAAGTGCCCCTACCCTTAGTTATGATGTGTTTGGATGAACATTTATTTTATCTAAACAGATTTTTAGATATTTAAAATAATTTTTTTTATTTTTTATTTTATTTATTTTTATATTTGTATTATTTTTTAAATATAATTTTAATTTTAGAGATCATTTATTTTGAAATAATTTTTTTTATTTTTAAATTAAACATAATTTTTTTAAATATAAATTAATTAATTCATAATTATTTTTAATTAAAATTAAATTTAAAAAAAATTAAGTTAAACTTAAAAATCAATTTTCGAAATTCTAATCCAATTAATTACACCACTTGGTCGTACCTAACGCCTACCCTCCAGAAACACAGGAACGCGCATACTTACAACCTGCAACAAGAAATAGGCTGCACCTACCGATTCTCATGGCGTCGTGTTTCGCAAACAGGTTTGAAATTCACAACCCAGGATGGCGAAAAAATTTATATTAAAATGATTTTTTTTGGGGTGAATATTAAAATGACTTTTGATGGAACGGTAATTTTGAAAAGGTCGCCAGATATTAATGAATGAGAAAATATATGTGGTCACGTTTGAGTAGTTCGCAGTTATAATAAAGTAAAACATTTCACCAAATCTTAAAAGACTTGAATTTTAAAAAATAATAGATTAAGCTTTTTAATGTATCAACTAGGAAAGGATGACAACTTTAAATTAAAGAAAATGAAAAGATATTATTTCATCAAGAGACAATAACCTTTTTTGTCTTGTGACTGGGGGGAATAAAAGTCAAAGGAAAAATCACTTCGAAACTCGAAAGTTTGTGCTAGGAAAGACACCAAGAAAAAATAAAGAGAAAAATTTGAAAGCAATAGCACATAAAAGGGATAATTTATGTTTTAAACATTTATTAACGTAGTTATGAATAGAATAGTCTTTTATAGAAAATACTTAAAACTAGTGAACAATTCCTTAAGCTACAAAGTGGACTGAACATAGCTAACTCTTTAAGTGTATAGTTGGATTAAATTTATAAATTTAATTTTATTTAAAAGTAAATTTAAAAAAAAAGTTATATATGTTTAAAAAATTTTATTTAAAAATTAATTTTGATGAAATAAATATTATTTAAATAATATTAATTAAAATTATTTTTAAATATATAATTATAAAAAAAAATATAAGTTAAGGGATAATGAAAAAAGATAAAATAAACTGTAAAGAAAAAATATCGATGTTTAAAATATTAAAATTTTTTTAATTGACTTTTATTCTAACGAAAAAGTAATAAAATCTTACTTCAATAAAAACTTTAATTTTAAATAAAAAATAATTTTATTTTATAATTATCAAATATAATGATATAGCTTTCAAGGAAAGATTTTTATCCACAAAGTAGACTTTAGAAAATATAATGGGTTAAACTCCTTTAAATTTATATAATTTTCTATTTTTTAATTTTATGTTTTTTAATATGAAAAATTGTACATTTGGTTATTCATGATTCACCTGATAAATGTGGGTCTGTTTGGAGTTTATGGTCAGTCACATCTCGAAATCAAGTCTTAAAATTTAGTTCGATGAAAATCATAAATTAAAGTTGAATCAGATTGGAGGTCACCCAACCCGATTAATTAATTAATGTGCAACTGTAATTAAAAAAACTCGTGTATAATACAAAATTTCAATTTCAGAATCATTCGTCATTTATTAGAATTGCAAGTTTAAAGCGATAGTTATAAAACAAAAATGACATAATTGATATGATAATTTATTATGACTAGATGCTTGAATGACACCATGTCTACAGAAGATTCTCTCAACATTTATAAATGATGTTGTTACATAAATTACAGAACTGTGCAACAGTTGATCATAATGAATTCAGGTATCCCAGCAATTAAAGAAAAACAAAATTGGCACAAAAATTATGTGAGGTGGACCTCACAACAAGTCACTTCGTTCATATTTCTATATCATCTCCTGTCAAAAGGATATTTATGTGCTTTGTGTTATAAAGAGCAAACTGTGTTAAAAAACTTTGTTAGTATTAAAAAAAACCACTATTAAATAAACAAAAAACCAAACTGTGTTAAAATCTGACTATCTGGTGTATATTTGGCACAAAACATGCGTCATGCTTTATGTTAGTTAAAAGGCTCCGAATTTATAAATATATACGAATACACTATTCATAAGTATATTGGCTCAACAATGTGTAAGAAACTCAAAACAATTGATTACTTACTTAAAGTCTCTATCAGTCTCCCATATGAATGGATCATTAACCCATTTTTATCAAACATGAAATAATATCAATTAGTGACATCTTACAATAGAAAAATATTCCACCAATATATCCCTCTTAAAAATGAATTAGAATACTAACTATAGTTTAAACACTATTTGTTAGTTAAAGTAGTTGAGATCCATTTAAGTTAAATTGAGTACTATTTGTTCAGGGTGCTTAGTTAATGAGTTGCAATTCACATGATACCTTAGTCTTCAAATTAGCCTAATAACAAGAGATTTGAATGAGCTACAGTTCACATGGCACCCTCTCAATCTTGTTGACTAGCCTAATAATAAGAGGCTCGAACCTTTGCTTTGCCCCTTTCTCTCTCCCTAGACCCAAGCCTAGCGAACATGTAACTAGTCTCAAAGTTTAGAATGGTGGGTGTTCAAAATTCAAATTAATTTCAATTTATGAGTTAAATTCATATTTTTTTTTCTTGTTATGATTGAATAATTGGTGTGAAATTTTCAAACTTTTTTTTTGTTTGAGTTGTATTTGTATTAATAAAATTTTAAATAGAATTAACACAACTCAATTCATGAATTATATTTGTTAAGCCTAAATATATCAGCTATAAACGTATAATATAAATTCCAGAATGTATGGAAGTTGAATATTACAATTTATTACTTATCAATTTATGGAAATTGAAATGTCACGATCTCCCTGAGAGACAATATCACATGCGTGTTAAATTTATGTAAGCTAATTTATATGGGAAGCTTTAGATTAAAACACGTACAGTTCACATTCCATTAGTAATTAATTGTCATCTAATATTTTAGAGATTGTTAGTCCATTATTATTGAAAAATTTAAAGATTCAATTTTATCTCTTTGTCAGTGTTCTTTAATTATCTTTTGCTTTTACCATTGAGTAATGCTTAACGATAAGAAAATTTAGCTAAAATTTTTGATGAAATTCAACTGAAATTAAGTATGGTTGTTGGATGAAATGAAATAGTAAGAACCATTCATTTATCCAAGACTAAAAAATTCTGTTAAGCAATTTTGACTATATAACATTTTTCTTGCTTTTACTATTTATTGCCCTAATGAGTTAATTTTTTTTATATGCTTTTTTTATATTATGTTATTGTATAATAACTTTCATTTTAAATTGTCTTTATATTATGTTATTTTATAATAACTTTCATTTTAAATTGGAAACATGTGAAGGCAATATGCTAGTAACATTTTTTTTTTATTTTGGGTGATATTACAAAAGGCTTCCACAGTACTCTTTGAATATCAGATTAACCTCGCTTGGATTTTGATTTAACCCTAATCATAAAATAGGGTTTTGAATTGCAGAAATTCACGAAAAATAAAAATTGAACTACAGAATCATTCATCCATCCTTTATATAATAGCAAGTTTAAAGTATTTGCTATAAAAAATCTTAATCACATAGATGATGTAATAATTTATTGTACACTAGATGTTTGAATGACATAATTGACCATGTCTACCAATAACTATCTCTAACATTAATAAATCATATTTATTACATTAAAAAAATAGAATTGCGTGACTATTAATCATAACGAATTTAAATATCTCTCATTAAAGAACAAAAGTTAGCACCAAAATTATGTAAGGTGGACCTCACAATTCACTTCATAATCCATATATCATTTTCAAAAGTTTTGACAAATTTTCTATATGACAACCAACCGAGAAAAAGCAATAAAAAAAATTCAAAAGTACCAACTTGAACAAATGTGAAGAAACCTTCGCAAGTAACCACACACTTTCCTCTCATTTTCTTAGGTTTAAGTTCAACTAACATTGTTGTCCACCTGTATATATGATAAAGGGAAAAAACAAAAAACAAAAACAAAAAGCAAAGGCACTTTCAACATTAGCCCAAAAGCATCTTTTTCTTTCCCGTTCCTCCTTACACTGCAAAAATGCAAAGCTTATATGGTCAACTAATTTAGGATAGTGATAATTGTAAATTTTGTTCATATCACTTGTAATGACTATTTTTTTTGGGTGAATAAAACAATATTTCTTAGAAAATAAACAAAACTTATAAAAAGCTAATTTATTGAAAAATTGTAAACAATAATATGATACTGAAAGGATTTGCATCCTCTTTTGTTTTTAAAAAAATATATATACAAATTTTCTTATGTACGTACCAACTATTACCTACCAATTTTTTTAATATAAAAAATATATACAATTCTTATTTCAAAATTATTTCAAGTGCCAGTGTTATGTATGGAATCCCATAGAGTGGGGAGATGTCGATCCAAAATATTAATTTTAAGGATTTAATTTTTTTTTTCTAAAAGAAGGTTACTCAACTATCTTCTAAGTGCATTAGGAATCTCTCTTGAAGGAATGAAAATTAAGTAAAACTACTAATAAAAAAGAATTTTAACCCATACACATTGAGAATGTATAATCTTATTTAAATCTTTTAACTTGTTGGTATTACTTATTAATTCTATACAAAGCAATTTGTCTTTTTTTCTCATACCATAACATAGTTTTACATTTAAAAAAAAAGAAAAAGTTAAAATCTGATAAATTAAAGATTTGAATTCTTTACTTTTTTTTTAGAATGATAATTTTATGTTTTGAGATAGAAAAATACAAATTTTTCTATATATATAAAAATTTATCATTATTCTTGAAAGGTTTCGCCCGCAGTCCTACATAAAATTAAATATGTCTTTTCTTCTTATAACATGATATTATCGCGTTCTTAAAAAAATGATGTGACATTTATCATTTATCAATAAATAAAAGTGCCATACCATTATAGTAAAACTATTCACTTCATTTTAACTGTTTTTATGTAGACGACACCATGATTACCGACAGTAAAATTTTTCACTTCAATTTGTCAGATGTTTGAACGACATAATATGATAATATACCGAGTCCACATAAAATTCTCGACATTTCGGGGACCATGTTTATTATATAAAATATGGAAGCGCGTGATTATTATTCATAACGAATTTGAATATCTCTTATTATTAAAGAAAAAAAAGAGTAAGCTCAAGAGTGGACGTGGACCACACCGGTCACTTCATGATCCGCATGCCATTTCCTTTCAGAAGTTTTGACAAATCTTCTATAAATCAACCAACTGAGAAAGAGCAACACAAAAAAAAAAGAATTCAAAAAACAACTTAAAACAAAAATGAAGAAAAGAAACCGTCACAAGTAACCACGAGCCACACTCTTTCCTCTCACTTTCTTCGGCTTATTCAAGTTCACTGTCAACACCGGCGGGCCTGGTGCGTACTTGCCTCAAATAGCTTTAGCTACATGACAAAGAAAAAAAGTTGACCCCAAAAAAAAAAAAAAAATCACGATAGGAAAAAAAATCACTATCAGCGTTAGCCCAAGCGCAGCACTGCCGGCTGCTTCTCTCCCGTTCCTTCTTGCGCTACAAGTACGCAAAGCTCATGCTGATAGTATCGGAAGTGTTAACTGTGCATTTGAATTAGATGCAAAAAATATTATTTTAATAATTAATTATTTGTATAATTAAAATTAATTTTTATGTTTAGATATATTAATTAAAAAATAATTTTAAAATAATATATTTTGTTTGAATTGTATAAAAAATTATTTTTATATAATAAATTATTAAAAAGAATATGAAATGATTTGTTTAGATTAAATGTGATATAATTATACTGAGTGATTTGGTAAATTTGTGCTGAACACCAAAATAATCAAAGTTAAATTATAATTATAATACTCAAATTTTAACTTAAAATTATAATCATTTTTTATTGTAATCAAAATAATTACAAATTATTATATATTTTAGAAAATAATACCAACCATGTTATAAAAAGTTAAAAAAAAAATTTTCTCATAAAAAAAGCTGTTTTTTCTTCAAAAAAATCATTACCAAATACTGTCTAAGTGTAATTTTTCTTTCTTTTTTTTTGGTTTTTTTTCTTTTGGGCAAATTTAGTATGGACAAAAATAAGATGAAAAAATTATGAATAAATTTTATATACAATTTTACATACAAAATTTATTTATAAAATTTTTTACTTTATTTTTATTCTTGTACTAAATATATACTTAGTGCTAAAAAGTTAAGTGTATATTTAATATGAAGGTAAAAATAAAAGTGATAATTTTATGAACGATTTTTGTATACAACTTTTATATAAAAGTCATTCATAAAATTTTTACTTTTATTTTTACTTTCACATCAAACTAATCTTAAAAAAAAAGGAAAATTATCACATTTTAAAATTAAAACATGTCCCAAGTATCACCAAAAACTTATATTGGTATTTACAAACTCAAGACTTTGTGTTGACGGATATCGATCCAATCAGTTGTCAACTCTCACTAAGAACTAATTATAAATCTTGTTTATATGACTTTGATTTAATACTTAAACAGTGATTTTTAAAAATGAAACAAAATTAATTAGAAAATAATGCAAAACTCATTTTGAGTAAGAAATATTACAAATATAATATTAAATTATTTATGTTTTTCTTTAAAAAACACGACAATATCATAAATAAAACATTTTTTTACATAAATTTATTATGATTTAAGTTTTAATTTTGATATATTGATAATACAATTTTTTTCTATTATTATTATTTAATAATACATTATTATTATATTATTAAAGGAATTCGTTCCTCTTAAACAATTGTTATTATAACTAAAATTTTAATAATATATGATTAAATAATAATATAATTTTTATATAAATTTAAATTAAATTTTAATACATGCGAACATTCTAGTTACCTGATGAAAAGAAGGGAGTCAAATTGGGTACTAAATTAACGTTTCTATATAAAAAGGTAAATGATAGATTAAAATATACTAGTAAAACGTGAACCAAAAATTTAACTCTAACATCAAACAATATGTAAAAAAAAAAAAACTCAATAGTGGTAATACTTGATCTACCGTCGCTTGAATATAATTTACTATTAATTTAACACTATTGAACACACATTTTTTTTTTGAATCACTAAATTTTTTTTTTTGTTTTTACTAACCATGTGCTTAGATTCGTAGAAAAGAAGAAAGATAGAAAATGAAAAAGGAGAAGATAAGATAGAGAAAATTTTCCCTTACTTAGATAGTGAAAGAAATCAAAAGGGAAAGAAAAAACTTAACATGAGGCGTACAAAAAAGTTTTCACTGTACTTTAGAGAAGGAAATGGTGCTTGAGAGAAAGAAAAGTAATGTAATTTCAAATTTACCCACTTCAGTAATGGCTTTTTTCTTTTTCATATAAAGATATATTTATCATGCAACGTGAATATATATATATATATATATATATATATATATATATTTCATTTTTATACACAATTAAATAAAAAATTGTCTTTTTTATTTTCTTTCATTTTCTTTTTCAATTAAAGCAACGTGTAAATGTAACTTCGTGAATCACTGTTGATCTCAGGTGCTGACCCCTCCCCCTCCCCCCACGTAATCACATATCCCCGCTCCCCCGACCAAAAAAAACGTGGAAGCCGCAAAATATTTGCATTTAAAATCGGGTTTATTGTCCTCATGCTTTTTGTTTCGGGCCCGTTTGCGCTTTTCATTAATTAATAATTA